>CM021101.1:649403053-650042517 GCA_007115665.2 Sequoiadendron giganteum | reverse complement strand
TGCATTATAACTCCTAGAGACTTGAAACCACTCTCAAACATCCCACCTCTATACATGAAATATAACTTAAATTATATGAAATTAAATATCCATCTGTAAATGTCAACTTATACTTAAATGTTTATTTCATGTATATAGTTTCCCTAACAGAGAAAGAGAAAATCAAAGAGTTTAGAAAAATGCATTCCAAAAGTCATGAATGACATTTGGCGAGTGCCAAATTTGGCGCTAGCCAAATGAAGCAACCCATTTGGCGCACGCCAAATTTGGCGTGCACCAAATAGGTTACATTGGGAAATACCAACCCAATGGGTTGGATTTTGCATTGGGCATCTAACCCAAAGGTTTGGACAACCATTTCATGAAAAAGATGTGATTTTTTGAAAGGGTGCCAAATTTCCTCATATTTTCATTTGTGCTCCCCGTCTCATTTGCACGTATTTCAATGCAAGTTTATAAAAAAATCATGATAGCTTTAACCTCTCTCTTAGCTATCTAAATATATAATTATTATTTTCATTTTGATTTAGTTAAGGTTTTGATACATGGCTTCTATTGTAAATGCTAGGGTTTTTGGTCAAAAACCAACATGTGCTAGTTTTTGGATAGAGTTTTACTTGTTCATCAAAACGTGAAACAAATTAAATTTTTTGAAACTAGACTCCATTCTACACATGATAAAAAAAAATCAATTTTTGATTAGTTTTCAAAAAAAATAGGGGGGGCATGCTCAAATTTCAGCTTTTTAGGATGTGTCCACTTTCAAAATTCATAAAATATTATATATTCATTAAAAAAAGTATCTTAAAGAATGAGGATAAACTACATGTTGTTAGCTAATTTCTCACTATTGGGATTTTTAAAATTCTAAATAAAAGTTGATCAAAAAGGGGGGAGCCCTCAGGCGCTATGTTTTTTTTTTTATATAAAAATAGGACTTGTTTTTCCCCCCCATTTTTTAAAACCCTTAATATTCATTAATTTCAAAAAAAATAGTAGCTTAGAAACTAGACTCAGAGCACTTCAACTTCTGTTCATGCTGCATCTTGAAATTTTGAGCGTAACTATCTTCATTTTCTCGTGCAAATTAGATTTTGCTGATTTCAAAAAAAATGTGGCATCTTAAGAGCCAAAATTTTGTCACAAATTCAAGCATTTCTGTGTATTTTGTACAATAAAAAAATGCTCCATATAATTATTTTTTATTCATTCTATCATATCTTTTGCATCTTCATTTATATTATGACTATTTACATTCAGATCCAACATGTTATCACCTTGACCTTCATTCCAATCAGCTACTTGCCTCCCTAGTGGATTGATGCATGACATTGCAATTTTCCTCCTTCCATGTCGAACATGATGACCAAGGATGAAAGACAGAGAAAAATATTTTATTTTATCACATCAATCATTTGCTGCCCCAATTCTCCAAAATGCATTGGTATCATTATGAACAATAGCCATGGGTCATCATCATGTAACCCCTTTTTCATTTCTCCATACATGGTTGCAAATCCTTGATTTTCCTTGAGATAACTTCTGGGAAAAATCCCTGCTACATGTGCTTCTTCCAAATCCAAATTATACTTTTGAACTATCTTTAGGAGGTCATTTTCCCCCAATGCTTCTACTAAAATTGCTTCTTTGTACACAATTTTTTGTGCAACAAATGATTGAAGGAAATTCATGGCATTTGACAAGAAGATAGAAAGTAAATTGGATGGAAAAAAAATATTGGGTGACTCTGGTCGAATTATCTCTTCACCAAACATAATTTTAATGCAGTCTACAAGACTTGGATAGACAGTGTGAAAGACTTGTAACAATTCTTCATTTGTTACCTCCTCTGAGAATGGAAATTCATTCTCTTTTATCTCCACAGGAATTTTATAGTTTTTTGTATTGTACTCCCTGGTCATTTGATACAGAAGCTACAAGTTTAGAAAAAACTTTCTGGTTATCGCCTTCCAGTTGAAAACAAGAAGTCATTTATTTAAAGTTGTGTGAATGCAAGCTTTCTTCAATCAATATTTGTAGCCGACACTTGTACTAAGCCCTTGAGAAAAGCTATAGAGATTAAAAAACTTTCTCTGTAATGCGAAAGCTAATATGCTACCTATATCATGCCACTCTTGACACAAACCCACATAACTACCCAGTGCAGAGGACAATGGAACAGTGTAGTGGAAATACCCAAAAAATCACTTATTGATTATCACCCTCCAGTCAAAAACAAGAAGTCCTATAGCTAAAATTGTGTGAATGCAATATTTCCCCAAACAATATTGTACTTGTCACTTGTACTAATCCCTCGAGCAAAGCTACATAGCACAAAACCACAAAAACTATAACATGCCCTGCCACTTCTACAAACTCTACAACACTAACAACCCAATTAGAGCGCATATAATGTTGGTTGGAAGACTGATCACAAATTTTAAAGAGAAATAGGTGTACTTCATTTCCAATGTGCAATCATGAAAATGAGTTTCCATTTTAATCCACGTAGATAAGAGCACATGAAATTAGAGCCTTCGACGCTTGAAACTGAGAAAAATATTTGATGTATCTCGGCAACGTTGGGTTTTGATTATCCTTGCAAATCAATTTTTATTTTTGATTGAAATGTGAGTGTTTGCATATTTTTTGATGTGCAATTATGTACCTTCCTTTTGAGATGCATGAATTTTAGTGATTTCCAATCTATGAAAACTTATGCTTATGCTAAGAAATCTTCTTGAGTCGTCATCTTTTCTCAATCATTTTGGAAAATAGTACTATCTCCCATCATTATGCAACATGTCTTTCATCTTTTCCTGCAAAAGAAAACCAAACAATTAGCAATACATGTTTTAAAACCTCCGCTAAATTTGTATCCAAATATATCTTCATTCGACGCTTAGTAGGCCTTCATTCTATCATCAACACCATACTCTTCTTTCCAAATTCCATTTGTAGTGGTCTAACTTTTGCGTAAACTATCTGAACCAGGTGATTAGTCTTGTTATATAATTTAAAATCTTTTAAATTAAATGCCCGCTTTTCATTGCTTTTAAATTCACTTTGACATTTATCCATCTTGATCACTTCTTTATACATTTAATATACTGTGTAATCTACCTTTTTCTAATTGAATCAAATCCTACAAAATCTTAGGAAAATCATTGATTTGAGCCCCATACATTTTATATTTTTGATCTTGATCACACCCGATGTTGGCTAACACATCTACAACTTGGTTTGCTTCCCTATAAGTGTGTTGATCTAGAACATCTCAATCTTGTCAAGAAAATCCAAAATCTTCTTGAGAACATAATTTATTTTCTATTTACTTGTTCCTTTAACTTTGCAAGCATTTACAAATAGCAAGGAATCCCCCTCAATTACCAATTTGGAAACCTTATGTTGAACAACTAAAATCATACTATGAAGGAGAGCAAGCACTTCTACTTGGTTATTTGTACCATTTGATAATTAAATTGACTTTGTGCATATTATTGCACCCTCATGATCTCTTAGTACTACTCCAACCCCTAACAATCTAGGATTACCATGAGATGCACCATCAAATTTAAGCTTAACATAACGTTTAGGGGGAGGCAGCCATATTACTTTTTTCTGTCAATTTTGACATTCACATTTGAAATTATGCTACCTTTGAAAGGGATAACCAAAAACATCCATTCCTTCAATTTCTTAGAGTCGCAATCAGTAAATATAGATCCCATATGTTTATTGTTTTGCACATATGCGTTAGTAACTTCACAAATAGATTTTTCCAACTTTGCCAACATTGAATCTAAGCTAGCTTTTTCTTTCCAAAATATCCTTTTATTTCTTTCCCACCAAATGCACCATACCATAGAAGAAGGCATTATTTTTCATATGCTTGCAAAGAGAGATGATTTATATAAAACAAGCCAGCTCATGAACATATTCCATAGATTTTGAGGGAGAGGGGAACTCCATCGTAACTTGGATTGAACAAAAATCCAACAAGAATGTGCAAACGGAAAGTAAAGAATAAATGATCCATTTCCTCTATCATTGCTTCACAAAGAACACATTTAAATGGTGTTGCAATTCCAATTTTTACCAATCTCTCACTTTGCTAACACCCTATGCTTTAATTGCAACCATGAAAAACATCCTTCCTTGGGCAGAACCATTGGATTCCAACAAAATGACAAAGCTCTTTGTTTACTCCCCTGCTCTTGTTCAGACATTACAACTTTGTAACCCATTTTTACTATATAATTACTTGTTTTTGAAGGAGCCCAAATTAGTTTATCTGCCAATTTCCCAATGAAAAGTGTTCTACCTTAAAACCTTGATCAATTCTACTTGTTGAGACTGTGGTATAATTGAAGAAGGCAATACTTTCCATATTACTTCCCCTATTTTCCCATCTATATCCTGGATACAATCTTTTAATATATTCCCCCAAAAAAAATTTGTATAATCAATTGCAGCTTGAAAATCATACACCGTTTCCAATGGTGGAAATCCATTCCATGAATCTTGCCAGAAAAGAGCACTCTCCCCATTATGAATTTCCCTAGTTAGGTATCTAACTATTACCTTTATACAATCTAACAATAAATTCCACATCACAAACCTTGAGGAGGTTTAGATATGGTGAGCATACGTGTTGGATTATCACAATCAAGATACTTACCTTGCATGATTTTACACCATTTACCTTGTGCTCTTGTGTACAAATTCCATACCATTTTTGCACCCAATGCAATATTCCTAGTAGACATATTATGCACCCCTACCCCTCCTTTTAGTTTCTCTTTACAAATATTTTGAAGTGAAACTAAAGGAATTTTTCTTTTAGAGTCCATATTACATTTCCATAAAATGGATCTGATTAGTTTTTATATTTCTATAATAACTATCCTTGGGGCTTTTAGAACTGCCATATAATAATTTGGAATTGATGACAAAATAGATTTAATTAGTAAAAAAAATTCAGCTATAAATAACCATCTCCCCTTCCATCTTGTTATTCTTGATTGAATAGTCTGAACTATTTTATCCCAATAAGACACTTGGTTTTGACCAGCAAAGAATGGGATACCTAAATATTTACAAGGTAATTCTGCAACTTGAAATCCAATAATTTTTACAATCCTGTCCTTTACCACTGCATCTGTATGAAATATATATATCTTTGACTTGCTTGAATTCACCATTTGTCCAAAAGCTAAAGAATATCTTTGTAAAACTTCCTTAATTTGCCTTGCTTCTGCAATGGTTGACATACCAAACAATATGGTATCATTTGCAAATAAGGAATGAGTTATTGTTAAATTAGTGGTTGGCAGATTAATTCCTTTCCATTGACCTTCCAAATGAGCCTTCTTAACCAATTTTCTTAAATCCTCTGCTAATATGATAAAAAGGAAAGGAGATAAAGGGTCTCCTTGCCTAACCCCTTGAGTAGACTTTAAAAAACCAAATGGGGTTCCATTTATTAACACAGAGAACATCGCACTAGCCAAACAAGAATAAATCCATCTACACCACTTATCATGGAATCCAAACTTTTTCAGTATCTGCAACAAAAAAGACCAATCCACTCTTTCATACACCTTCATCTATCCAATTTGATGATAAAATATGGCATACAAAAATTTGATACAGTGTGCAAAACTTCATGGGCTACCAAAGCCCCTTCTATTGTTTCTCTTCCTGGAACAAATCCCCCCCGCTCCTTTGAGATTATACAAGGGATAATCATAACCAACCTCAAATAGATTTATTTTGTGAAAATTTTATAGATAGTGTTGCAGAGTAAAATGGGTCTAAACTCTGAGAACAAGAAGGGATTATTTACCTTCGAGATCCATGCAATATGAGCTACATTAAATTGTTTTACCATAGTCCCTGAACTTCTAGACTCCTCCAGTTCTTTCAAAAAAA
The DNA here is from genome assembly GCA_007115665.2 of Sequoiadendron giganteum. Classification (NCBI taxonomy): domain Eukaryota; kingdom Viridiplantae; phylum Streptophyta; class Pinopsida; order Cupressales; family Cupressaceae; genus Sequoiadendron; species Sequoiadendron giganteum. The sequence goes on along the minus strand of CM021101.1, from coordinate 650,036,583 downwards.
TTGTCCTAATAAACTCCCAACATTTTTGAAAGAAGGTGGAGGTGAAACCATCTGGACTTGGAGCTTTATCTATAGGCATTGAAAAGACTACCTCTCTCAGTTCTTCTAAAGTGAACAATTTCAACAAATGCACATTGTCTTCTAACAAAACCAATGTTGGAATGTTTTGCAATATTTATTACCTCACAACTTCTTGTTGATCTAACATGCCTCCTAGTGCAGAAAGCGGATTTAAAAAACACTTAACACCTTTTTTTGTGTCCTCCTCTTTTGTTAATCTCTCACCCATAATGATGTCTTCAATTGAGAAAACTAAATTATTTACCTTCTTTATCTGAGAAGATCTATGAAAAAGCTTAGTGTTTTTATCGCCCTCTTTAAGCCACAAATCCTATTATATTTCCTCACGAGCTAACAATTCTTCCCATTCTTCTTGCAGTATTTTTTGAAGCTCGTATGATTGAGGGGTTAGGCCTTGTACTATAACTTCTAAATTCACCAGAGAAAGTTGCTTGAAGACTTCTTCCTTTTGTTGAAAGATATTCTTAAATACAAAAATGTTACATTGCTTTATTCTACCCTTTACATGTCTTAATTTATAACAAAATCTATACATAAATCCCCCTCCATTATTGGAGCCTAACATCACCATTGCCTTAAAAGGCCCAAAAAAATTGGATGGCGAAACCACTTCTTTTCAAATTTTAAAGATGCTTTCGTAACTGATGCCACCTTTTTCTTTTCAACACAAAAAGACAAAGGAAAATGATATGAAGCTATCCAAGGCAGAATTTTTGACATCAAAATAAATTTTTATGTGATCCAATTCAAAGATACCAAAACTCTATCCAAACGCACAACAATTTAATAAAAATCTTTGCGCTTATTTGTCCAGGTGTAGTTCCCATTTCCTGGTTGTACATCTACAAGTGCATTATTAAGGACAAAAGAGCTAAAATCCTCAACTATTTTTTGAGGAGGAATGATCCCACCCTTCTTATCTTTCATGGATAAAATTGCATTGAAATCACCCATTAATATCACCTTCTCTGCCCCAACTTGATCCAGAACTTGAGTCAATTCATCCCACAGAAGCTTCTTCCCAACTATTGCATTAGGTGCATAAATATTTAAAAGGTAAAACTGAAGATCAAACTATGACACCTTCATTAACTGCCAATGATGCTCAATTTTTAAAGTTTCCACTATCAAATTTTGATAATTCCACAGAATGACCATACCCCCAGAAGCCCCTTGTGCAACTGATTGAATTGATTGCCATCTACCCCATTTACTAATGCCAACTTCAAAAGATTGTTGAGATAACTTTGTTTCTAGTAAAAGAATAATATCTACCCCAGACACATTCCAAGATATTATCTTCATTCCATATTCAGAGAGCTTATTGCTCCCCTCAACCACTTTTTGATGGGTGATCCCACAATACTGGTTTACAATTTTTGGGCAAACTCGACACTACACTAATTTTTTTAAAGTAAATCTTCACTTTCGGGCTCCTATAGCGACTAAACCGTGAGGAATTTGAAGATGATGCAACTAGTGATTTTTGTGAAGTTTTGTCTATAGATTCTAAATATATTCTTTTCAAAAAATTTGGAATCAAATTGCACTTTTTTTTTCATCTCCTTTGAAAACTAGTTTTTATCAGTAAACAACATTTTTAAGGAGTGATTCTCACTGTATACAATATCAAATTTTGTGTATGAAGGATAAAATTCTATTTTTTTCAAATTTAGATTTGTAACTACGATATCTAACCAATTCATTTGGTTTCGTGGTTTTTTATTAAATATTTTTTCCTTAATCAAGTTTTGAAGTCAAACCAATTACAATTCAGACATAGGCGGACTGTATACAACATAATTTTTTCTATATGTATCGAAATTCAAATATTTTTTTAATGGATCAAGGACATCAATACCCAGCCTGAACATATTTTTCAATTTTTTTTTATAATCTGTTATTTTGCCACATGTGCAAAATAAAGAGCTTGATTTTCGGTGAAAAACCTGTGTTTAATAAAAATTAAAAAACAAATACATAATAAAACCAAAAAATATTAAAATTATATCCATTGGATAGCTTTTTCTAAGGACTACCATCTTCCAGTCGGGTCTGTGAAGTCTCCTCCATTTTCATCCTCAACTCGAATTTTGAAGGGAAAAAATTTGGAGCTTTTTTGTGCCAGAGGGTGGGAAGGTGGGAAAAGGGGGGTTCAAGCAAACCCCCTTTCCACAATGAGAAAATGTGGGTTCCCACATTTAATGGGTTCGCTCGAACCTAGAGTTCGTTTGAACCCCCAAAAAATAGATTTTTTTTAATGGGGTCATTTTTTGGAAGTTTTCCTTCCTCACTCAAATTGTAAACCACTTTTGTGGGTTCACCTTGATACTACCATCTAAATTTGATTGCCTGCCTATTGTTATTTCTTCTTGTAACTTTACTGCATTTGATTTTCTACCATGTTTACCAGGTAAATTTTGAGCAAATAGAATCAAAGATGAAGTCTATATAATTGAAAAAATCTGTGAGAAGTCAAAATCCATACTCCCCTCTTCTAATTTCATACTAACTTATGTATCTTCTGCTAATAATAAAGAAGATTTAACCATTTTAAATAGATTTCCATCCTCCTCTACTCTTAAGGATGCAAAAAGGGATTTAGCTTCTTCCGTTGTCAAGTCTGATACGGCCTTTTGATTTTATGATCCCTCAACTATTTCATAAATGATAGAAGAACCTACCATAGTGAGAATATTCTCATCTAGACCCTCAAAATTACCCATGTCTAAAAAGGACTGAAAATCCATAGAATCGGAACTATCATACTTTATTTTCTCCCAAGGCAAGTTTGTTGCTCCTTAATTTACCTTAGTTAACTAATTTTTGAAGAGAATACAGGAATAACCCTTGTGTCAGAACCTTCCCATAGTAATGTAGAAGAAATGATCTGAACTTGTTGGATTGAGAGATGAAAAATCAAAGGAACATACAAATGCAAAACTTTGGTTTTTAAAAAACCTTGGAAATCTGCATAAAGCCCTTTTGGGTTTACTGGAAGGAAAGTTTTAGGAAAATTAACTTTATCCAATGAGCTTGTCATATACTCAGAATGCCTAAACAAAGGACAATAGATAGACTGATCACATCCTTGTAATGACTAATTAATCAGAATCGATCCAACAATTGGTCAATCTCTAGGTTTTGAGTTAAGAACATTTTCACCTTTGAGAAGTAGAGGGATTTTTCCCCTTGCGCAACTCTTCTCAAAATGCAACACATGTTGTGGTGGAACTAAATATGAATGAGAACTCGAAGGTAAATCCTCAATTATAACATAACTAGCATTGGGACCAAACAATTTTCCCTTTCCCTTATACATCCCATTTGAAACAATTCCCATCAAATTTATGTTAACTGAACTAAATTCCTCAAACCCCTAAATTGTATCCTGCACCAAAATGGGTGATTAAGAACTAGAATTTGAATCTACAATCTTAATCTTGTCATCCTAAGCCTTTTTTCTTTACAAGATGAAGTCTTATTCCCCAAGATATGGCATTATTTACACACATTTGAATGATTTTCATATAAAACATCTTGTATGTGAGCTCTAGATTTAGAAAGTATTTTAAGAATTTTTGGCAGATCTTGTAACATATCAAGTAAAACACAAACCCTAACTAGAAGCTCTAGTTTTTTTTTAAATTCAAAATAATGGTTTAGGAAGATACCAATCTGATTGGCTAAAATTTCCACAATGTCTGGCTCCCTTTACTCCAATGGTAGAGAATGAAATTGTAAACATAAAGGAATAAATCTAATTTTATCCTTTTTAGGGTTAAAATTAGGTACCCAAGGTTGAATAGACAAACCAGAACCCCCATACACCCAAGACTTAACCCTATACACCACATATCTAGCTTGCTTGGAAGAAAAGAAAACAATACAAAAATCATTTCCCCTGTCTATACAGAAAAATGATTAGCACCATCCCAATCATGATAGATTAAATCTTTCAACTCAGCAATGGACGAAGAATATTTCCAAAACTTACAAATTAATGTCATTTCTTGGAGATTCTGCGATTGCTCACTGAGAAGTTCCTCTGGAATCTTTACAGTTGGAACATCCTTAGATCATTGAAGAGAATCACTTGTATGATAAAAGACACCTTGCTGAAAGGAACAATTGTGAAACCTCTCACCATGATGAAAATAATTATGAGTTTGCCTTTACGTTCTCTAATGCCGCACATTTGAATCCCTCAACCCCAAAGCCACTGTATTGGGAAAAGTAGCAAGAAGAGGAGCTTTAAGTGGAAGATTATTTGGAAATATTGATGGATCTTGAACCCCTCCTTTTGAACCATGGATATCAACAACTCTAGCACCATCACTCTCATGAAAAGGTGGCTCGGGCAATTACAAACTCTTAGATTTACTCTCTTTTACATTTTCTAACTATAAACGTAAAATCTTATAATAATATTCCTGTTTCCTAACAATATTATTCGAAAAAGTAACCAGAGTTAGATCACTAACATACTAAGCGACATCATCACCTTTTGGATTGAAGGGAGATCCAAAAACTTCAGACTCCCTAGATCGACCAGAAGATCTGGAAGAGTCTAAATGATAAACTACATGATCCTGCAAATCCGACCCACATATATCAAAAGAAGGTTGTAAATTACCCAGTTGAGTGATTTGTTGGGACAAAACGAATTCCCATTGAATCGATTAGATATTTGAATGGGATGAAAACCCACATTATTGAAAAATCCTTGTTTCTTCGAAGAAAAATAATTTCTTGGAAACCGAGGCAGTGATCTACAGGTTGAGTCACAAAAATCCTTTGAAAAAGAATACCTACGAGGGAAAAGCACTTCATGAAACATCATCGGATGCACATAATGACTTGATTTTTTGGGAAAAATCCCATTAGAATGATTAGGTGTGCTATGAAATGTGCGGTCCTCCATTATCCTCTCACAAATCTGAAGTGATCATAAAATATATATAAATATTTTACTTTAAAACTATTTATTCATATTTTTTTGAAAATTATATAAGTTAAATTATTAAAAATAATTTAAAAAATAATTATCATTGCATGTTAATGTTTTCACTTCTTATAATAGTTTAAATAATTATAATATATAAATCTTAGCATTAATAATTGCATGTACCTGCCCTTTTATTCTATTAAGCTAGAATATAAGCATACATTATCTACAATTTACATTATAATGATTAATATATTATTAAAATAATTTAAATAATAATAACATGAATGTGATTATATAAACATTTAATTATTATACTAAAATTAAAAAAATATATCTAATTTATATGTAATACTAAGCATGCAAAGAACTAATCAAAACAACTAAAATACTATAATTAACAAAACTTACATTTATTTATTTTCACATTAATAAAACTTACAATTATTTATTTTCAAGCCTACAAAATTATAATTACAATTCTATAAAGGCAAGTATTAGCCACTATTGAAAATTGAAGAGCATTCATTGATATTGAATATTCTACTGTTATGAAAAATATGGATTCAAAGATGTTGAACAGTCTGAATAATTGAGAGGGGGGGTGAATCAGTTATCCCAAAACACTTTTATTTTCTTTAATTGATCTGGAGAAATCTTAAACCAATCATATATTAATTAAAACAAATATGAACATGCAATCACTTAACAACACCATGCATAATGAACAATAGAATTTACGTGGAAACCTAAGATGGGAAAAACCACGAAGAATGCTAATTCTCAATTATAAAGCACTGGTTAAGGTGATTTTTACAAGGGCTCACTACCAAAATGCTCACTATAGGTAAGGCTCACTTTCGGTGAGCTCACTTCCAAAATGCTCACTGCAAGTAAGGCTCACTCCCAGTGGGCTCACTGCCCGAATAATACAAAAATGGACAAAACATAAACTGATGAATTTGCATATGCATATGCATGAATTCAGTTCTGGTTAGGAGCAGAATATCTCACTGCGACAAATCCGGTGAAGAAGCTTTTGTACACCTTCCTTGCACAACCTCTGCAGTACATATTGCTACTTCCTAAAACTTCCTTCACTTCCTTCTTTGTTTCTTGTCCCACAATCTTTTGCACCCTTATCACTATTCGCACATATCGCACTTTTTGTTTAGATTCCAAAATATGTTCCACATATATGTATATATACACACCTGGAGAACAAAATGAGTCATCCTAGAAAAACATGTCGGCTTGAAGAACAACCTTCAAATATTTAATAAGGCTTGTCATGCTAGCACTGAACCCAAAAGATAGGTCACACATAAAGATATTCTTACCATGTTACACCGAGACCCATAAATAGGTCATACATAAGATAAGTTCATCACTTAGCATAATTACCAAAATGAGATATATTTCAGAGTTGATAGAAACACCGCAACCAAGACCAAATCTTGATCATCATCAATTTATAGGAACGCCACAACCAAGACCAAATCTTGATCACCATCAACTAATAGGAATGCCACAACCAAGACCAAATCTTGATCAACATCAATTTCAATATCAACTAGAGGAATGCATTTAGACATACCAGAACTTGTAACATGCTACATGAATTTCCAAATAGAAAGGATACCTATAATAAGCTTTAGGCACAAAATTAGATAACAAAAATATGTGTCCATAGATGTACCAAAAAGAAGTACTCCCATGGGTGATCCCACAATGTTGGTTTACAATTTCTGGGAGATTCTGATTTTTGCTGAAATCACATATTTTTCAAAAATATAATGATTTAAGCCTTAAAAAGTTCCATTTTAAAGATTCCAATTGAAGAGGCTTTGATCAAACCACCTTAGATCAAATCCCCTTGGATAGAAGCTTGCTATTTTTAAACTAAGCCTATAACAGAGTCTCCTTTACACCTATCAAAATGCTGATAAAAAACCACTTTTGATTTACTTTTTGGGGGATCAAATGAATTCATTTAAAATTTATTTTTTGTAAGTATATATTCCTTATTATAAGCTTCCCATAAAAATATAATTTTAAATAAATTTAATTTTTTTATTATATTTATTTTTTATTTCTTGTGAATGTAGTTTTTTGACCGAAAATCAAGCTCTTTATTCTGCACATGTGGAAAAATAGAAGATTATCAAAAAAAAATTGAAAAATATAAGTGCACCAGATATTGAAGTCCTTGATCCAACAAAAATAAAAAAGTGAATTTTGATACATACAAAAAAAGTTGTGTTATACGGTCTGCCTATGTTTGAATTATAATTGGTTTTACTTTGAAACTTGATTAACAAAAAAATTCAATAAAACACTATGAAACCAATTGGAAGCACTAGATATCGTAGTTACAAATATAAATTCAAAAAAAATAGAATTTTATCCTTCATGGAAAAAATTTTATGTGTTATACGGTGAGCGTCACTCCTTAAAAATGGTGTTTACTGAAAAAACTAGTTTTCGGAGGAGATGGAAAAAGAAGTGCAATTTGATTCCAAAAAAAATGAAAAAAATTATATTTAGAATGTACAAACAAAAGTTCACAAATCACTAGTTTGCATAATCTTCAAATTCCTCATGGTTTAGCCACTATAGGTGTCTGAAAGTGAAGATTTAGTTAGAAAAAATCAATTCAATGTCCAGTTTGGCCAAAAATTGTAAACCAATATTGTGGGATCACCCCCATATATAAATCAAGGATAACATCCATATTACGCAACATCATAGCATAGAATAGGATAGATCATTTATGTATATCATCTGGAGCACAATCTTCTGGATCCCAGGTTTTGACATCAATGACAACAATGCCACATCAACAACTTCTCAACAATCTCCCCCTTTGGCATTGATGGCAAAACAACAAAAATGCAAAAATCAAAAAATCCAACACAAATACTCCAAGTACTCTCCCTTTGTCAAGCAATCCAACTCTTCAATTTCTCCCCCTTTTTTTCCATCAAAGGCAAAGGGGCCAAATAAGAACATTCAGAAACTCAAGTAAAAATAACACTTTTCACATGAATTTTTTTCTTGTACCTTTCTCTCACAATTGAAAGAATATTTTTCCAAGCTTGCACTGTAGAAACTATTCTTGCACACAGACTTTCCTATAGAACCAACATTCCAAATGAAGATCTAACCAATCCAGAGACAGGCACTGTCATTCACAATCCTTTACATTAGAAATTATCCCAGAGAGATGGTCCAACCAGACCTCAATAATTTCTTTAACCAACCAGAAGGTTTTAACCAAGTCTTCCCTTTGTCTCTAAGTAGACAATAACTCATCTTGCAACTCACTAACTCTTATCCTTTGTTTTCCATCTTTATCTTTGAAGAAGTTGAAACACTTCCCAATTTCATTCAATTTAGATTCAATAGCTTCAATTTTTCTTCTAAAATTATGAGCAGGCCACCGGAGATAGTATTTGTAGATGTCAGACATCTCCTTAAGGAATTATCTTGTCTCACCAATGTGTTTGAATAGATTATGCTTTCCTATGACACACCTTCTTTCAATCATAGCTTGGAATTTATCTCCTTCAAATTTTTCTTGCAACAACCTTTCTTCAACAACTACTACCAGATCATCCAGTAACGAGTCAATAATAGTAGAAATAGTAATACCCTTTTTGAGCAGATAATCCACCAAGGCATCTTTTATTCTAGGCTTACTAATCATAGGTTAGGAATTCCACATTTCATCAATCATTTTCATATCACCCTCATCCAACACGAAACAAACTTCATTTGTATAAGGTGGAGATTCTTCTTCCTTTTCCTTCTCTTCTGAGATAGTGATGGCATCCTTTGTGTTAATTTTCTTCCTTTTAAGTTCCGGAGGGGAACCACCAATGACAACCTCTAACTACCTCTTACCAGAGGATGAACCCTCCCCAAATTGATTGATAGGTGTAGCACTAGACACTATCACAATGGAGCATAGATTCATCTGCAACTTAGATGAGAAATAAACTTTGCATGCTTTTATTTATCTTCCATACATTCCAAATGTCTGTAAACTTGGTTTCCGATAGGGATATCGGACTTCCACTTAACATTTTCTTTTGATGGTAATGAATTCAGAAATTAGAACACTAAACACATGAGAAGAGACCCAAACTAGAAGGGATAACTCTCAACCATAGAAATTCTGACATTCTCAATTAGGTTTTCCATTACCAAGCTACATAGATCAAATTGATTTTCCTTCACCATCTTATGTGTAAGATATACAACAATAGTAAATGTAGAACCTTCATGATTTCATAAATAGATTTTGTATGAGATGCCATAAGCAACATTCCTTATTGCGGGATCGACAATGGTATTTATCAGTAGAGCTCAGGGGTCTTTGTTAATACCAGTAAGTTGCTCCACATCTTTGTATTTTACCATTTTATTCCTAGGGAGGTCACCAACTCTGCACAATCCAGTAATAACTTCAATGGCTTCCTTAGTGATCGGATAGGGTTTGTCCAAAATGATGATGCCATCCTTGAATCAACTCAATAGGAACAAGATAGATTCTTTTTTGGAAAACCAAGGGGATTCTCCCCATAAGACCATGCCTAGGGTACAAACATTCAGCAATTCATCAGCCTTCAACCCTAGCTCCATTTCCTTCATCTTTTGATGATCAAATTTGTCCAACTCAACTCCCTTTAGCTTCGGCGGAATACCACCACTATATTTTATGCCAATCAACATGGATTCCATCATCGTGCTTAGCCTCTTCAATATTTTTATTGTTCAACAAAAACCTCTTCTTATTCTTTGCAAACTATGAGAAATGACTTGAAACTCCATCTTTTATCCTTAATTGCTCATGATAACTTCGCTACCAACACGTTCATCGATGACACCAGTAATTGTACACTTTTCAATCAGACGTATTAATCTTCATCATACAACATCACCTAGATCTAGCTTAGTCATGTTGAAAACACATCGATCTTACTTTATAGAGGGGGAATTGTCAGGATATGCATTGCAAAACTCCCCTTGAGCCAAGGAAATACTCTCACATTTTGAAAGATCTTGTACCAGGATCTCGTACCACAGAAGAGATCTCCACACTCGTTTCCTTTTTCTTCCAAACCATGATTATATTCTTCTTGGATTCAACTGATTCTACAACCTCCTTTTTCTTTTCAGTCTTTTTCGGAGCAACATATCTACATGTGTTAGCATAATGTCTAGATTCATTACATTTGTAACATCTTTTCCCTGACTTAATTGAGTGAATCCTAGATTTTCACTTATTATCTTTATGACCATAACCATGGCATAAGTATCAATAAACATGAAAGAGATTATTCATTCCATTCCTTCTAATCTTTTTAGATAATTAACTTCTGCAATGAATTGCTTTATGGTCAAACTTGTGATAGTTAAAGCAATGAATACTCAGTTTCATCTTGCTTCTGCACTCTACAACCTTATGTCCAAAATTTTTACATAGAAAACAATGACCATTAAATGATAAGAACCTTTGAGCATTTGGTTGCCTCACCGGAGATATTTTTGTCGATGTTCTAGAGTTTGGGACCTTGCTAGTTACAACAGATCTAGCAGTATTTATGTTAGCAAAATTTCCTTTAGATGCAAGGATTCAAAGCATATCAACCATGTGGTACAAATGATTAAATCCCAGAGACGATCTGTAGCAATGAAAAAGTCTAAAAATTATTAAATCCCTAGCAATATTTATGTTAGCAAAATTTCCTTTAGATGCAAGGATTCAAAGCATATCAACCATGTGGTACAAATGATTAAATCCCAGAGATGATCTCTAGCAATGAAAGAGTCTGAAAAGGTAGAGAGAGCTACATTGGCGACTTAGGAGAAACTTTAGCTCTCAAAAACAAATCCAATTAGGCTGGCAGACGTGTGGATCAGGCCAACATTTTATGGAAGAGGAAGAAAGATGACTGAAACTCGTGTATCAAAACATTAAGCATGCATTCTTCTAGCCAGTGGAGAAGGAGATGATTATTTTGCTTCATTTTCATTTGTATAACCATATCATGGCATGGGAACCAAGAAGATCAAGGATGTCCAATTTTATGTGGAGGTAATGGATGTGGTCCAAAATTTAGGAGGGGAAAGAAGGTCAATGTATGATCCAGATGAAATTGAGGAAGAACAACAAGAGAGGGACAGGAAAAATAAAATCAATGCAGAGTTTCAAGGATTTGTCAAGCGAGTAAGAGAGCTATGGGAGCAACCTCATCTAAAATATTTTGAACTAGAATTCAATATAGCATTTAGAGAGCTTGGTTTTCATGGAAGAGGAAGAAAGATGATTACTTTGCTTCATTTTCATTTGCATAACCATACCATGGCATGGGAACCAAGAAGACCAAGGATGTCCAGTTTTATGTGGAGGTAATGGATGTGGTCCAAACTTTAGGAGGGGCAAGAAGTTCAATGTATGATCTTGATGAAATTGAGGAAGAACAGTAAGAGAGTGATAGGAAAAATAAAATCAATGTAGAGTTTCAAGGATTTGTCAAGCGAGTAAGAGAGTTATGGGAGTAGCCTCATCTAAAATATTTTGAACTACAGTTTGATGTACCATTTAGAGAGCTTGGTTTTCATGGAGTTCCTTTCGAAGCCTCTGCTTTTATCGTTCCTACGATAAACTATTTGGTAGAGTTGGTGGAATTACCTTTCTTAGTAATCACTATTAGTGAGATTGAGATTGTTAATCAATTAGATGCTAATTTCTTGTAGCAATGAAAGAGTTTGAAAAGGTAGAGAGAGCTACATTGGTGACTCAGGAGAAACTTCAGCTTTCAAAAACAAAGGCAATTAGGCTGGAAGACTTGTGGATCAAGCCAACATTTAATGGAAGAGGAAGAAAGATGACTGGAACTCTGGAGGCCCACCATAATGAATTTTGGTATTCAACCATGAGAGCAGAAGAGAGAGTTGATATTGTGTATCAAAACATTAAGCATGCATTCTTCCAACCAACAGAGGAGGAGATGATACTTTGCTTCATTTTCATTTGTAAAAATAATATCAATGCAGAGTTTCAAGGATTTGTCAAGCCAGTAAGAGAGCTATGGGAGTAGCCTCATCTAAAAGATTTTGAACTAGAGTTTAATGTACCATTTAGAGAGCTTGGTTTTCATGGAGTTCCTTTCAAAGCCTCTACTTTTATTGTTCCTACGATAAACTATTTGGTAGAGTTGGTGGAATTACCTTTCTTAGTAATCACTATTAGTGAGATTGAGATTGTTAACCTTGAGAGAGTAGGACTTGGGCAAAAGGAATTTGATATGGTTATTGTTTTCAAAGACTTCAAGTGGGATGTACTCCGCATGTACGTCATTCCTCAATCTTTGCTTGATGGCATCAAGGAATGGCTAAACTCCATGGATATAAATTATTATGAAAGCAGAATGAACTTGAACTAACGGCCAATTTTGAAGACTATTACTGATGATCCAGATAAATTTATTGAAGATGTTGGTTGGGAATTTTTGAATATGGAAGCTATTAATTCTGATTTTGATAATTCAGAAGAGTCAGATCAAGGATATGAACCCTTTGATGTAGAAAAGGAATCAGAATCAAATGAGGAAGGTTCAGAAGATGAATCTCTTGTGGAGTCAGAGGAGGACGAAGAAGAAGAAGAAGAAGAGGAGGAGGAGGAAGGTAAAACATGGGATGAATTAGAAGTTGAAGCCAAAAATGCAGATAAGGAAAAAGGAGACGAGTCTAACAATGAAGAGGAAAGGCGGCAACAAAAGGTAAAAGCTACAGGGAAGTCTCGGGCACTTGATATTAGGGATTCAAGAGGAATTCCTACCAAGAGGCATAAATTTAGATGAATTGAGTTCATCTACATCCTTCTACTATTTATTCATGCACATAAACGGTCATCTTGTAATCATAAGACATGAGCTCTATTTACTTATCATATGCATCAATAAACAACTCAACACAAGAGATGAAAATTGACATATTAAGACAACAATATCCAACTAAGTTATTGAAACTCAACTATTGATACCTCATTCTACATCCAGATTACAAAATCGTTCCACTTTTTGTTTTGTAACATATTATTTTCAAATTGCTTTGGATGGCGGCCATATTTCTCCTCATGTCAAAACATGGCACATGGACTATTTAAACTAATTAATATGCAATCATTTACTTTTTCCAAGGAAATAAAAAAAAATATCATTTAACATATTAAATATACTTACAAATGTACAGATCAAGGCCTGTAAACCTTTCTGGCCACTGTGATGTGTGGCACAATTTTTCTCAAGCCTAGCCTTGGAGGCCTTGTCTTGAAACATATACTAATTCAATTTAACTATGCACAAATAAAATTTAAATATCATTTAATAAATTTGATATAATCTTATGAGAAAATTCAAATACCTACATACTCTCCTCACCGGACTTCCTCCGTGCTTCAGACTTCTCATATGATTTTACAAGCTCTTTCCATACTTTGAGACTTACATCAAGTGGCATTTTTTTGAGCCTTAGCTCAGGAGGGATTTTTTTTATCTTCTTTGTTTGGTTGCACCAAAATCTCTTGCAACTTTTAGACATTCATAGCTTTACCTTCTTCACAGACCAAACTGTGCCAAATTCATTCTCCATGTCATGGATAACTGCTTTTTTCAAGTGCATGGGTATCTTTGAGAATGGCCAATGTAGATGGTCTTTGAACTATTGAAGGCATGATTCCTTCAACCTACTTACAAACGTTTTCCCAGCATCCATCATGTTGGTGTTTTAAAATGCAACCCAACTAGGATTTGTAATTCTCTAAGAGGTAGCCAACCTGTATATTAAAGAACCACAAAGGCTAGTGGCCAACTGACAAGATTTAGTCAAAGATTGACATCTCCTACACTTCTGGCTTTGCAAGACCAAGGTGGGTAAACCTATACAATGCCCAAAACTTAAATCACTCATATACTGACATTGCTTTACAAAGCAAATAATTCCCAATGAAACAATACTAAGGGAATCATTGACAACTTTAAACTTGGCTAAATTCTCAGTAACTCAACCCTCTCTCAGCCATTGGAAAGCAAGACACACAACCAACTAAACAGTAAGATTAGAAATGATTTTTCATTTAAATTTGTTTTTGAGATGCACAAAACTGCATAAAAGATCGGTGTCACTTCTGGGCCATGGAATCAAACACATAAAATGAATTTCTCAGCAAATAGTTTTCAACCAGTGGATTTAAATTCCTGATGCTTTGCATCAACTGTTAGTGTCTTGCACCAACAATCCTTCTCTTACTATCAATCAGATTCTTCTTATCAAATCCCATATGCACACCTGAAATCACAATCACCTGATCAAATCTTTTTAACCATTTCTTTGAAATAGAACAATGAACAGATAAAACAATCTCATGAAACTTGAGATGATAAACTCAAAGACACTTTGTATTATTGAATTTACATGACTCAAAGTGTATGAATATGGAGACAATCTGAAGACATTCATGAATGTGCAAACACTTTCATGATGTTATTTGCATAAAGTGGCTATATTTACTAATAAATTCACAAAATTACAGCTTACAGACTCAAAACAATGACTCATAAATTACAATTCTCTATCTACCCAGCCCAATACAAAAACTAAGAACCTCATCTCAGTACCCTTTACAATGAGAGAATAATAGAAGATATAGAAGAAGAGAAGCAAGCAAGAGCAACCCTAAATTCGATCTGGAAATGCCATCTAGAAGCTTCATTCACTATTGATCAAATCGAAAAGAATATCTCATCTTCTTCCTTTGCAGCAACAATTTTATTCCCTCAAAAACATCATTTGCTCATCATTGCCTAGTAACTAAAAGCATGCCCATGTGGAGAATCTTCAAATTCACCTAGCTGGAAAATATCTCTTCTCGTGCAAAATTTTGTTTCTGTCTTTTATTTGCTGCAGCAATATTTTAGCAAATAATAATCTTTGTTTACAAAGTGAATAAATTCACTTTTCAGCCCAACACAGAATATTCAATCATAAAGAGAATAAAATGAATATTAAATTCACTTTGCTTATGCCCCCAAGTATGTAATGAATTTAAAATTCATTTTACATGATACCCACGGTAAATATTTAAATTCACTTTCCAATGAAAATATTAAAATATTCTCACCCCCGTGGATAAAAATATTTTCATTTTAAATACTTTACATTTTACATTCTTCAGTGAAACATTTGAGTTTTTACTCATTAAATAAACTGCTCGAGGAAAATAAAGAATTCCACACCCCCAGCATAAAATATTCCCAAATAGTGAATATTTCATTCACTTTCCAATTACCTGGGCAAAATTAAAATTACCCTCGAGCATCATTTTACCATTTGAAATTTTGCATTGGGCCCACTCCGTTCATTTAATCACAAACCATTAACTTTTAAAAAATTAAAAACGAGCTCCTCCCGTGCATTCTCGCACACCTCGCAAGAATATTGATGTCATCATCAAAATTCCAAGAGGTCAGCGAGGTTGGCCCACAAACATTTAAATTTAAATGTTTCTCTCTCTTTTAAAAAAGATTCTTAAAAAATATTACTGGGCCCCTTATGTGCCTCGCACACCTCGCAGGATTTTGGCCGACCTCACACTTCCTCTTGCGAGGTCCACGAGGTTTACCCTAACTTTCATTTTTGTGAGCTCCCGTGTTTTGCTCATGGCCGCCATTCACATTTTCGAGCTCCTCATACTGGTCGTTGTTGCTCGCACCCCTCAAATATCTTCTCCCATATGTGTGGGCTTCCTGTGCTTCCTTTGTTCCACCATGCGCGCCTCTCTTTGGCTGGCTATACCTCCATGCGTGCCACACAAAGGTTCCCAGGGCTTGTGCCACCTCCAACTTTTGTTGGTTGTGCCCCATACTTTGCTTTGGCATGGCTCTTCCTCCAAGCTCCCTGTTGTTGATATGGTGCGGGCCCCCTCCAATAGCTTCTAGTCATGCCCCATTCATTGGTGCCCACTCCCTCATTCATCTAGCTATGCAGGTCCTTCACCATCTCCCAATTGGCACGGGCCAATCTCTGTTTTGTGCCTTCTACACACCTGGTCACGCCTCCCTTACCTGGCCTTCTCCACACATGTAATGTGCACGCCTTCCTCTTCCATGCTCACATTCATTAGCACAAGCAACAAAAAAAATGAAAAAAAACACTCAGGTGTGTAGCCACAGCTGTCCACGCCATTCGCTCGAAAGTTTCTACAATCTTTGCAACAAATTCATTTAACTCACATTCTGCAATTGTGGCGTTCCATTGGCCTTGTCTATTGGTGGATGTCAAGACCTACTCCATAGCTCGCGCCGCTCCCATTGCAGCTGCTTGAAAATTTTTGACGCCTCTGTTCAAAGCACATCCTTTAGTGCATGCACTGCTTTATCAGAATCTAAAAGTCGAGTAGTTGTGAGGAATGCCTTAATACCATGTAGTGTATTTTTTGTCACATGAGAATTCTCCACACTGCCAATTTCATGTCAATTCCTGGCTGCACCTTTGATTTCTCATTATTACACTACAATATTTGCTCAAGGGTGAGAGAAACAAACACTCTCATTCGACAACTCCCTGAACCACGCCTCTCTTGAAATCTTCAGATGACAATATTAGTGCATTTGGATCACTGAGAAAATTAGATGTTTACACATAATCAACAAACCTAAACAATATCAACCCATAAAAAGACTCATTCTCTCAATGTCCTATAGTTGTTCAAACAACATATCAGGATTAAAAATATTGAGGTTGTATCCAATCATCTGAGATAAACAAACCCTTCACAATGCCATAATACTCAGCTTAAGATAATCTCCTCATACCACTCGCAACTCCATCATGGTTAAGCTATATATAAATTTGAAAATAGTATTTGAAACATGCCAACCCATTACTTATCTTCTCTGGTGAGATTATATTTCAACATGGAGGCATACTGTCTTAATCACATGGGTGTTCCATTCAACAGTGGTGTAATACATGTCGGGTCCACTTGTGGGTCCGGCTAAAACATTTTTTTGTTTTCAAACAAGTTTTACCCAAATTGTCCGACACTGACTTTTGAATACTTTAGGATGTTCTGGAAGTGAAATGATAAACTGGGTTGCCACTAAAATCCATTTTTTGGCACTTTTGCAAAATGGTCAAAACAGGCCCAGTTGGCTCAAGAATCAATCTGTGAAACTGGTCAAACGACCTCCGGGAGACATCAAAACTTGTAGATATATATAGTCATTTGACCTGAGAATACAGTGCAACAAATGGCTCAGAGAAATAGATCATGAGGAACCGGATATTAATCAGCAAAGTTGCTCAATTAGACATTTCTGCAACTGCACATGTTTAGAACCAATCAAGGCTCACCAAGTCACCACTTTGCAAAAATATCAAATCACCTTCTAAGAGGAAGCTACTGGAGACATAAGCACATTTAGGTACCTTGAGTATGTTTGCAAGAGGGATCTACTTGAATCATCTCCCATCAAAATATATTAGGTGCTCACAGTTGGTCTTTCAGAAAGGTTGTCAGGAATGCAGATGAAAAACTGAACAAACTACATTTGGTTTCGATCTGCTAAAAATAGTAAATCAGATCATGAGGGTTTGAAAACTGACATGTGAGACCATATTGATATGGAGAATATGAAACAAAATTCATTTTGACATGACAGTGAACTGGTTGCAAAAACCAATTTCAAACAGGAAGCAACTTTGCAAAACAAAGTCTGCAAACAACAGAACAGTGTCAAAACCCTCTAGCTTCACTTTTCGAAACTCTATCAAAACTTATCATGGGAAGATAAAATTTGACATGCCTAATCACATAGGTCAATTGAGTATGTCTACAAATGGGTTTTTCACGATAATCAATAGGCTTTAAATTACAACTCTCCAAAGTGGGTCCCCTAAGTAGATTCTTAAGGTGCACTTATGAAAGTGCAGAAGCAAAATTTTTGAAATAGGCATTTCAAATTTGCAAAATTTGAGAGTTCCATCACGTCATTTGAACTTCCCTTGAAACCACCTCGTATTCTATCTTTGTATTGTAGCTACCAATGCAAGATTGAAAACATGGTGTGGTGGAAGAAGTCTGTGTCCCAGGAGTGGAAGTCTCTACTCCCTGTTCCACATTCTTAGAGTTTACTATCACTGATTTCCTCCTGGATCTTTTGCTCGATCTAGGAGTGGTTGGGGAATCAATTGATTCCCTTTGACACAATTTATTTGTTCGCAATGTTTGAGGGGCATTACCAGATTGTTTTTCTATGTATCTGGAAAGTGTTGTCCAGTCCACATTAACCAATTTGTTCACTGCCTCTACCCCCAATATGGAAGCCAATTCGTCTTTATCTTTGTCAGTCTCATGTCCCTAAATATATATATATATATATTTAAATTATATTTCTTCTTTTAAATTTAGAAATAAAAAACAAAAAAGTAAAATTCAAAGAAACAATGGAAACATTTACAAATCTATAAATTGACAATGAATTACCTCATTATGGATAGAGTTTGTTGAAAATGCTCGCTTCCCTCCATTGCTTGAAATTTTGAGGTGACCTAAGGCAAATTATTTTCGTCCAGCCTATGGAGGCAAACAAAGTACACACTGTCAGGTATGAAAGTTTTAGTCCAGTTTGTCGTATGAAAGTTTTATTTTATGGGAAAATATGTTTGTTGGGTTTGCTTAGTGTTGATAACATAGGGTAAATACGTTCACTCGGTTTGCTTAGTGTTGATAACCTTATCATGAAAAATCTTTCATAATGCAATATTGCATGAATTTTTCATGGCATCAGTGACTATGGCACGACTGGGCAAAACTAAGCGGTTTTTGTGTTTATTTTCAGTAGTTGCTCAGTAGTGACTGACCCAATTCCTAGATTTTCCAAGCAATTCACTATTTCCTTGATACCCAGGTTAGGGAAATAATATGAAGGCATCCTCGCTTCGTGCTATAATATTTTGAGCCAAATCTCAAATGGGTAGGGTAAAAAATTTTGTTGGTTTCTCAAAGGTTTTACAATTTATAATGATGGGACAATTTAGAGGTTGCCTGGACTGGTTAGGCCATGAACCAGTAAACAATCATGAATTCAAATGCAATACAAAGAGCAATAAACAATCATGAATTCAACCAAGAAAAAAAAATTGTAACCTTATCTATGGTGTCGCAAACTAAATCGAATTTCTCATCAGTTGCTAGTAGTGCCCTGCTCTCTTCCTTCGCGTGATGTTTTTCCCTTTTTTTTTGTCTAATTCTTCCTTCACGTGGGAAATTTTTAAATTTTAAATTTTGATTCATTAGTCAACGTTTTAAATTTTTTATTTTGATTCATTAGTTAACACAAACTTTAGCATCGACTGTTGGTCATTAATGTAATTTGTTTGGGACGTATAAGGTGACGTCAAGTGTGCCTAATTTAGCGCCTATCATTGTTGTATAGTGACTATTTTCATTATTGTATATCATAGGATCCATAGTGTTAGAAATAATTCCAACTCTTGCCTTATTTTTGTGACCACCGATGTCTTGTAGCTCCTTCATTAGCTCGGTGCAGTAGAGCGGTTTTTACCGAGCACCTACAAGATGCTTCATCCTTCTCGACGGTAGTGCGGTGAAAGCTTTTGTGGCAGCACGCGAGTCTTCCTTTTGTTCCTGGCGGTGTTGCAATGACTCCCACAATCCTGCAAGTCTTCTACCATTGGTGTGCAGTAGTACGGTGACCACCACTATCCTACGACTCCTTCATCAACTCGGTGCAGTAGAGCGGTTTTTACCGCGGTCTCACAAGTTTCTTTTTCCTTATTGGCGGTAGTGTGGTGAAAGCTTCTGTGGTGACATTTTTATTCACAGAGTAGGCCATGGAGAGAGGATGTGGATAGCGTAGAAATACTAAATCATTGAGAGGAAAGTGGGTGGAAATAGATAAGACAACGAAATCTGCAGATACAATAGAGGTAAGAAGAGAAAGCAACCTCAACCAAAGGAGGAAGGTGTTTATGAGTTCACAAATGCTACAACATAGAGGAGATAAAGTCATTTTTTTGTGCATGAGGCCTCTGAGGTCAAACTTATTGGTTGAAAATGCACAGGAATGGTGATTAAATGTGATTCTATGATCAAGGGAAAATTTTGAAAATTACGATAGCCAAAACATGATATCAATATGTCAAATATATGACTAAAGTGAGGTTTTGTTATAATTGGTGTACTAAACATTATTTACTATGTTGTCTATTATAGGGGCGAGATGAGGCCATGGCAACATATCGTGTCATATCAAATGAGGACACAACAAATGAAGCAGGACATCAAGTACTCAAATTTTGACTTAACTTAGGAAAAAATGATCTGATGGCATTTTGTGATACGTCCATCTTTTTTCACAGTATTATTGAAATTTTAAATGTATTATCCAATTTTGACATACATTAATGCATGTTGTTGATTATTTTAGATGGATATTGGAGCAAATGTAGAGCCTAAGCTCTCAACTAGCAAAAGAACGAGATATGTACATGGACGTGGACCTAAAACTGTTAAATCATGTAGACGATAGTGGATGGAAGAGGATATGACAACGGATACTATAGACACAACAAATGATTGCACTGAAGAAGAGGTAGGTCAGGACTATAGTACATGGGATGAATACTTTGAGAAAATTATTGTTTGTGGATGTTTTGTATGTCGTGGAAAGAAACAATTCAAACGAGCGATTGTAAAAAGACATTACATATATGATGAGCTTACAATCGGTAGTATGCCTCCTATAATCAATTCAAATTTGTTGGTGTAATTAAATGTGTTGTACCTTGTCCTAGGTCATAATTACACCTTATTTAAGTTTACTTAGGGACCACATAGGAGTTGTTGGATATTTTCCACCTTTGGTGAACTTATCTTCTTATTACTTTATCACCTCCACCTTTCATGGACATATCATGTGATTAGGTTTCCACCTTTTGTGGGTGATCCACTATTTCTGGTGGTTATCACATTATCACTTTCCACTTTAGGTGGAGTGATAGATTTTCATTTTTATCTCATGTCATAAGATTACGACACTTGTCATAATCTTATGCACTCTTATATTCTCACCTTGGCTATATAACCAAGGGGTCTCTACTAAATTTGTACATTAATCATTCCATTATCATTTGACATTGAATACAGTTTATTCTTGTCACATTATTTTCTCTCTTCTTTGTGCTTTCCATTTGGTCCATAGATCTTCGCATCCATAGACAATTCTAACATGGTATCAGAGCATGTTTGATTCTAACAAAATCCAATCGGAATTGTGGTGAGGAATTTTCCAAGTTGATATAAATAACATGTATACTTCGTTTAAACATTGTTTTATATTATTTAAATAACTATTTTTTTCTTAATGGATACTTGTAGGATAAAGTTCTTGGTTTAAAGTTTCTTGGATCACAGATTTCTAGCCTAGAGGGAAATGATCATTTATCAAATGATACATCTAACAAAAATGTGTGCCAATATACTAGCTCAGAAGATGAGGAATTGATGAAAACAAGTAACAAAACAAGAACTAGTGTGAAGATGCATAATTTGCTTAAAGACAAGGGGAAGGTGGACTACATACCCTATGAGAATGAATGTGATGGAGATGATGACTTGCCCCTGAGTTTGAGATCAATTTACAAGGAGACATTTGATCGTCGACTATATTGTGTTTGGCCTAGTGATCAACAACTAGCTAGAGTGTACGAGGTGTTTCAATTTTGGGGATACAACTACATGATACGACCCTCCAATATTCATGGAGCGAATCTAGGCCTCTTTATTATCCAAAATGTACATGTGGGATCCAAACATAGAAACAATTCAGAACAAACCACTAAGATATTAATGCCATATTATGGTCCATCATATTATAGTGGTGAATGGAGAAGGCTAGCAGATTATGAGCCTAGCATGTCAACATATGGTCTAAATTTGAATATGTATACACATCGTCTCCAATTGGAAAGTGGAAAATAAATGAATAGAGTTCATCTTATGTATATAGATGGACGTGCATACACACAAAAATATTGCAGGATTTATAAATAGTAGTAAGGGAAGGGACCCTACTGTAAGACCGAATTGTCAATTTGTTGAGGTTATAAATGATAAAGATGGAGATATGGAAAGAGAGGTTGATAGATTGATAATGGTTGAGGCTATTATGAACCTTACCATTGGGGATGAGTTATTGATTGATTACCCCTTCTTAAAATGCACTCCTGCATGAAAGAAGAGGGAAGAACAAGGTCTCCCTAAGGATGTTCTTAAGGGCAGAAAACCAAAGAATAATAAATGAGTGTGGACTGATGTTTTATAAAGTATGTTGTCAAAATTGTGTTTTATAGCAATTATTGTATAAAAAAGGTAGTCTATAAAATAATGTTCCATTTTTCAATTGATTTATATATGTTCATACAATTTTTATAATGTCTAATATATGTATGTCATTCATGCGCAGGTATTTTTCTATGAAGATATTTTTCAATGATGATGAAGATGATGCAGGTCAAGATGAGGATGATGATAATATTAAATACTTGAAAGAACATATGAACATTGACAGTTATTCACTGGATGACATTGTAGCAAACAATAATGTTAATGATCAAGACTTCTAAATTTTCAGAATTATTTACAATCCATGTTTAAAAAAGGATGATTCTTATGGCCTAAAATTTGAAATGCTTTAGTAATATTATGTTGTACTTGGACAATTGAAAACCTGTTTTATTCTCCTAGCAAGCTTTTTTATTTTCCATTATAATTCTAGACCAAACAAAATTTGCGGGGATGGCCTTTTACACCAATCTTAATTTGTATGAAGTTCACAAACCTATTGTCAAGAAGTAAATTCCTTTCGTATACAGGAAATGTAAAGGCTTCATTTAAGAAAATATAAGTAGTCTCTTTCTGAGGGTAATCCACATGCAAAAATTAAAAAGCACATAAAAAACAATTGTACAGTAGAAAATCAGATTCAATCAGTTATGTCTTATTTCACTTACACACTTATCTAAAAGACATAGGGTATTCACCATACATTTCTCTTGACAAAGAAAACATGTGCTTTCATTTATTTTTACTATATATCTCAGAAGTGAAATTGTTCTTGTTAGAAACCAAGATCACCTGCATGCAAATGGATACCTATCACATGCAAAAGACATTCAGAACAAACAAGAAGTTTTGTAAACCTCAAAGTGTAAAATGCATTATTAGAATCTCAAATTATTACAAAGAGATCAATCCTTATGAAGGAGATCAAGAAACCCTAAAAGGGAAACCCTAAATGAAACCCTAGTGTGCACACTTAATAATTAATAAATAATTATTAATGTGCCTAAGTTTAGCTTAAGCAACTAAAGGAATAAGTGACTTAATTAATTAACCCGTGTGATATAATTAATTAAGTATAATAACTTATTACTCTAACAGTTGTTACATAATGATGCGCTGAGAAAATAATATATACAAAAAAATGCGAAGAAAATGTTTGAGATTTAACATGCAACCTACTGTGTTGTGTTGAAAGGAATCAATATTAACTAGGAAAAGAAATAAAAATAAAAATTTGATGATTGTACTTAAAAGTGAATAGGATATGAAAAGTGTGGACAATGATGGTGTTGAAATTGAAAACCCCGATTCTGATGATATTACTGTTTTATGTCATTCGAGATAAAGAGCACATACAATTTTATATACATAGCAAATGAAGCTTTGAAACTAGTAAACTGAAAATGTAAACACTGTAAGATTTTTCCTTAAACAATAATTCACATACTCACTTACAAAAAAGGGTGAAGCATTTTTTATTCAAACTTTGTTTTATTTAATAGACATAAGAGTAAAATAATATTTATAAGTACAAGAATATATACATTGTTTCATAGAAAATAAGGAATGTTTCATAGAATATACAAGTACAAGAATATATCATCATCATCATATCCTTAATTACCTATTGCAATATCCTTAAATTGTTCAATCTTTGGTATGAATTGTTGGCAGAAAAAATTAGGATTACTTGGATGCTTCTTCCATTCATTTTGTATCAACATATGTTCACAAAGACACAAAATTTAATAAAATATTAATGCACATAACTCACAATCATTTAAATAAGCAACTTTGTTAACTTGATTATTTTTAAATAGTTTCCATTTTTATGTTGAACATGTAACAAGGCAAAATAAGCTCAAATTTTCAAAAAAAATAGCAGCTCTACCAACATCCACAATAAATGCTTTACTGTATCAGCATATCATTCACATAAGCACAGTATTGAGGCTCAATAATTGATATTCATTCAAATATAAGAAGAAATAAGTATGGCAAACATAAGAAAAATACATAATGATAACACAGTCATGGAGAATCTCTGATAATAAGATGTTCTCCATTATATTACTTCAATTGATATATATTAATAATAGAAGTCTTCAAAATGGAAATGATATATGATGATGATAATTTCAAACTAGGCCTTGGTTTCCTATTTATATAGGAAGCAACAAGCTACAAGACTTTTACAAAAAGAAACAACCTTTCATAACTACTTTTACTAACAACTATGTAATTAACATAATTAAGGAAATAACAAGACTTAAGACATTTTGACATATGGTTCCATTATTCAACGTAGAAGACTCGTGATCATTGATCTGGCAAAGTCTTCCTCTCCATGATGAACGTCCAAATACTCTCGCCTTAATGTCCTATTCTTCTAAAACCAACAACTATTTAATTAGCATAATTAAGGAAATAACAAGACTTAATACATATGGTTCCATTATTCAACGTAGAAGACCCGTGATCATTGATCTGGAAAAGTCTTCCTCTCCATGATGAACGTCCAAATGCTCTCGCCTCAATGTCCTATTCTTCTGAAACCAAATACTTTTCCTCCCACTGATACACCATAAAATTTGATGGCCACTTATATTCCTGGATCTTTTGCATGTTTTCAAGATGAGTTTTTCATCAACTATCTAGTAATGCCTTTGTATCATTGACAAACTTTAGGTATCCCACATCAAGAACAATCAACCCATCCATGATCTGATTTAGCCTGGGAAGATTGGTATCATCATCCTCATGTATATGAGTTACACACTTATCAACAACCTGACTGAATTCTTTCTTCCACTTATCCAAGTCCTTCAACTGATCACCATCTCTAACAATTTCAGGTATATACCATTGTTTCCAGGTATGGAATAAATCCATTCATGTTACAATCTTTTTATCAAACCCTTGTATATACTGAAATTCATCAGTAATCATCTTCACAACTTGTTCAGTTGGCTTTAATGTTGTGGGTGCATCAGAAATTCTTTGTAGAACTTTGCATAACTTAGCCAAAGTGTGTTGAATAGGTTGCCATCTTTTGAAAAAAGGATCTAATACAAGCATATGTGTCTTTATTTGATCCATTGCCTACTGAAGTGTATTATAACTATCTTGCACATTCTCCAGTTTATCCATAACTGATTTTATCTTGTGCTCAAGAATCTTTTTCATAACTTCACAAATTCATCTTTTCACTTCATCCTGGGTTTGATTGTTGGCCTTCTTTACATCATCCACTTCCTTCTCTGGAGTTTTTATTTGTTGTGCAAAAATATTCTTCACAATATCCATTGGAGCAATAGGAGGCTTGTATAACACCATCTCCTTGCTTTGTGAGGGTCTTTCTCCTCTTAATTGTTACTTCAATTTGATATTCTCCATGAATAGTTTATTAACTTCATC
This sequence comes from Sequoiadendron giganteum, assembly GCA_007115665.2. NCBI lineage: Eukaryota > Viridiplantae > Streptophyta > Pinopsida > Cupressales > Cupressaceae > Sequoiadendron > Sequoiadendron giganteum. The sequence continues at coordinate 650,010,700 of CM021101.1, read as the reverse complement.
ATTTACGAACCTTTGTTCCTTTTCATACTCCTTCAATCTTCCTTCTAATCCCTTAACAGTTGCTCGAGTGAACATGGTCGAATGCATGGTAATTGTGGCTACCTCCAAAGGGGTGGTATCTTGTATTGTCCTTACCATCACTGCCCCTTTCATCCCTTAAAATACATCCAATAATTTTGGCTTCTGTGTATTTTTCTGTTTGATCCATATGGCCAGGGTTTTAATCTTTGGGTTATACCCGGTTCCACTCACACCTTCATCGGAGTCAAATTCTGCAACTAACATTGGATCTTCTTGACCCCGCACTTGATCAAAAAGAAACATTTTCTTTAATTCCAATCCAAGGAAAATGAGCATATTGCTCTTCAAGACCATTTCTCTAGCCTTCTGGGGGCTAATGTCAATGTTGTCAACTCTTAATTCCTGGAAAGTTTGTGCTACAATTTCATTTTTCTCTGATTCTTCAATTCCTACTTTAGCTGATTCCATCCTCTCTTGAAATTCTTTTATCTTCATCTTCATCAAGAAATCCTTAAACTTGGGAGTCTTAATGAATTCATCATCTTCTATGAATCTCCTGGCTGCAATTTCCCTTTCATCTTCATGTACCTTTGTACTTGTTTTTTTTACATCACCCATCCTTTCCTCATGTTTATGGGCACTGGTCTCAAGGATGGGCTAATCAACTTCAATATCACCTATCAATGACTGCAGTACTGTAGCCACTTCCTCAGTACCGCCCACCTCTTCAGTATCCTCATAAGGTACTAATTGTTTAATGCTTCATGTCTTCTATCTTTTCGGAGGTAACTGCTCCATGGGAGGCTCAAAGGTTTCACCTGGGGTATGCTCTGCAGTTGCACCACTACCATGTTCTTCGAGATATGCTTCCCTCTTTCTGTACAAGTCTTCAAATCTACCAATCATCAATTCTATCCTCTTGATGGGGTCCTTTTCCTCAACAAATTATCCTAGGAAATTCTTGGACGTTTGATTCGTCCTTTCTTCAAGCTTCTTCATATATTCCCATTTTTTCCTTCTACTGAATACATCATTATAAGTAATGCAGTTCCTTATGACATCTTCTTCAAAATCCACTTGGTGTGGCACTACCATTTTGGTAAGAAGACTGTGCCTTATGTTGTTCATATGATTTCAAGGTCAAAGGCTCTTTCTTTTCCAGATTTCAATGCATATATTATCTTCAAATAATACTGTAACTCCTCTAGTGTGTTTGAGCGTATAGTCCAATCTTCACACTTGGTTTGGTTTGGCAGGAAAGTGCCTTTCTTTTTCTTGTGCATTACATCTTTCTCCATCCACACCATTTTCCATATAAATTCAAGAAATGCTAATCTGAGGGGCACAAATTTTGGCAGTATGTGTGGAGCAACAGGGCATCCACAAACTCTTATTATTTTAACTTCCAGGAGGAAGAACCAATCTCCAAAATTGTGTGTATGACCCTGCTCTGGTCTTAAATCCAAAGGTCTCACTAGTTGCAACATTTTTTTTGACAATCTTGGTATTGCATACCCAAGAACTCGAAGGATTATGTGTACAAAGTCTTCATAGAATACAATAAAGCTTGAATTCTTGCACCGACTGTCCCAAATATAGCACCATTTCTGGACAGGTTTGGGATTCCCTTGCTCATCTACTGTAGCCAAGTCCATTCTTTTATTCCAATGGTTCCTATTCTAGTACAATATCAAATGAAATAGTAGGGAATAATGTCTGAATGTAATCGGTGCTCTATCCTCTATAACTTGGAGAATTCATCATCTAATGCCTTCTCAAGGTATGAAACAAAGTCATATTCAATATTAGTTTCAGGGTTTTGAATTCTCATGGCCACCATCATTAGGCCTATTGGCATTTTATCTTAAGAATCTATCCCCAACACTTGGCAAAGAGCTAAATATGTATTCACAAAGTAATACTGAAAATCTGTCACATTAAATGGTTTAGTAGTGGTAGTAGAGATGGGGAATGTTCTGTTACCAATGCCTCTTTTCATATATAGGGGTACCTCATCACTTCTATAAGTCTTTTTTAACCTAGAATAATCCTCTTCACTTTTCTGCAGGTCTATCTTGGTCAAAGCCTACTTGTTTAAGCCAAAACACTCAATGATGGCTTTTCTAGTTACTTCTACCAATATTGTGTCGTTTGGAAACCTTACTGTTTTGGTAGATGAGTGATAGTGTTTGGCTAGCAATCTGATAAATTCTACATCAACAAACACATTTGGGACAATCAACCTTGCTATATCCAACATCCAAGTGTTTGACACTGGAATCTTCTCATTTCTCTTACTGTAAAAATATCAAAATAGGTCCCATCCAGATTTAGAAATGAGGGCATCCCTACAACTTTGTGCGGTGTCCACGAGAAACTTCTTATTACCCTCTTTAGTAGACCCTGGAAGTATATCTAATATGGACTAATGGAGTGGTCTCTTCTTTACTTTAGGTTCTTCATCTTTTATTTTAGGTTGACTTTCTTTTACTTCTGATTATTTTGTTTTAGGATGGAGTGCTTTCTTCTTTACTTTAGGTTCTTCATCTTTAATTTTAGGCCGAATTTCTTTTACTTTTGATCATTTTCTTTTAGGACGCATGTTTCAATTTTCTCTACTATGGCTTCAGATGACAAAACCTTGAAAGAATTTTTAAATTAACAGAGCTCTTTCAAAGAGTTTTCGTGCACTTACCCGAGTATTTCATGCTTGCAAGACTTCTTCTTTTTGTATCCTTAGCTCCTTCCACACTAGTGCACTGCAATTGAGTGCAATATTGGGAAAACTCACTTATCTTTGGATGGCATGGTATTCAATCATATTAGTTTTGGCAACTCTTAATAATTTAATAGCATTTATTTTTGGTAACTGATGTGATTTTATGCATTTATTATTCTAAATTGTAATGATGCCATGATGATCGTACTACCGATGTCTCTTATTATACTCGTTGTGGTATGGTGGTGTTTTTCCCTTCCATTCTACTGTTTACCACACTACCGCCTTGCTAAAAGCTTCTTGTTGCGGGGTTGTGGTGTATATCGCTCTACCGCATATGTTGATCACCTTCCTGGTGGTATAGCGGTGTATGCTTTTGATCATTACTTGAAGAGTATCGATGAAACAATCTTATTTGTCTTACCGATATCTCAATGTCTCATCAACATTATATCTTATGTCCCTCTAATGTTGGTTGCCGATGTCGATGAGACAAGTTAATATCTCTTGCTGATATGTTGTTGTCTCATCGATATTTTCCTTCGATGGTATTTCTTTATATATCGATGTAACTCTGCCATGTCGGGGAGACTTATGATTATCACTAAGGTATAGTGGTGTTTTTCCCTTCCCTTTTGTTGTTTACTGCACTACCACCCTACTCAAGGCTTCTTGTTGTGGGGTTGTGGTGTACACTGCTCTACCGCATATGTTGCTCACCTTCCCGACGATATAGCGATGTATGCTTTTGATCATTACTTGAAGACTGTCGATGAGACAATCTTATCTATCTTACTGATATCTCAATGTCTCATCGACATTACTTCATTATATCCAAGAGTTATATTTTTTCGAGCACTTGTAGATATACCTTGTCGATGTGACATAAGTGATTCTCTCCTTGATATGCCCGTATCTTGTTGAAGTTTCACTATTTTACATCGTCGATGAGACATATAAATAATTCTCTTTGACATAGGGGTGTCTAATCTGGCACTAAACCCAAAGCTAAACTTGAAGCTAAAGTCAAAGCTACACATGATGCTAAACTTGAAGCTAATTTTGGCACTAAATACGATGTTAATTTTGGTGTTAACTAGCGCTGACATTAGCACCGACTTGTACTGATCGGTGCAATAAATACCAAAAATTGCACCATCCCGATAAATAATGCTGACATTTTAAAAAAATTGCCAAAAAAATACATTAAAACGGTGGGTGCAAGCAAAAAAGGGAGCAAATCACACAGATTTGTTGTAGTGATAATTCGGTCTAAGGAATGGTAAAATTTGGAACCCTAATCATTTCACTCACTTCTCGAGCTTGAGACTACACTATGGCCACCACTGTTAGGGTTTGATGCTTTAGATTCTCCATTTTCACAAATGTTATGCTGTTTCTGAGAGATTTCTTGAGGATTTTTCACAGAATAAATACATTGTAAGCTCTGATTTCACACAAATCTGTACGTTTTGATGAGCTTTGAGGCTTATTAGGCTTCCACAGTCGTGACCATGAATACATTCCTAATACATTTTTTTTGTTCTCTTCTCTAAGGCCGCCACTAAAGAATCTTTGAGGCTCATTTTTGAAGGCTTTGGAGGTTACTCTCTATGAGGAAAAGAAGTAAGTTCTCCATTCATTCAAATTTATGTATTTTCTCTTGCCTCTTGTCTATAAAATTGCTCAATTTGAACTCCAGAGCGAACAATAATAATGAAAATTCCCCTTCGTTGTATGCATTTGTTCCTGAAGGGTAGGCCGCCATGATGGCTCATTTATTTTCCTTTTGAGAGAAGAAAATATCCTTCCATTTTGTGGCACGCCTTCATGAAATCCTTGTTTGGAGATGGGTATTTGATCCTTTAGCGTGATTCTAGTGAACAAAAAAAGAGGACTTTGCTTCATCATGTAGAGGGTTTCATTCCAGGCCACATACTTCACTTGATATTTAACCTGGGTTTTTATTTGAAACAGGTCGCCATGATGATCTCCCAATGGTCATGGCTTAAAATCTTATTCTTTGTATTCTTTTACTTACAACCTTAATGGTGATAAGATAAATCTCCCATGACCTCTTCTTTTGTAGCCTAGATCCTAGCATATTTTTTTTTATGTTACTTGATTTTCTTTATAATGTATCTTTGCAAAAGTCGAGGCCTTTGTTTCTTGCATAGTACACTCAGCCCCAAGTTGCACTTACACATAAGACCCTTCTTGCTTTTTGGAAAAGATAGAAACTTGTATTACACATTCTTTCATAGCATATGTATAACGTTAATCTGTTCAAGTTGTTTTGCAAAAATATGCATTTAATCATTATGTATTTGCAGATTGTCTGGGTTTCCCAATGCTTTGAAAATGATAAAAGAGATAATGAAGTAACCAAATGCAATATATTTTATTATTTTCCCACTATGAAGATGATTCTATTTTTTTTTCATAGATCATGATCACTATCACTTCTCCCATCTGAAGATTTATGTTTTTATTGTATCATGGCAGTGATTCAGTTGGCATAATGACTAACCTCATATGTTGCTTTTAGGCTTCAAGTCTACATTTGCTTGTTTGATTCCACTATTGATATTGTATGCATAATGAGTCCTCCTTTACGCTATAGAAAGTAGCCTTGAACTGATGAACCAAAACATCATATGGTAATAACTGGATCTCTCTATCTTCTTAAATACTGTCATGACCTTTGTTGCATAGTCAACCTCATTTTTGCATTATAAGAACCTCCTTTCTTTGTAGATCTGCCCTTGATCTCTTGATGATACCTCTCCATGCCTACATGTAATAACTCTCACAATTATGTGGATCACCCTCCTGGTAGTTATGAGGGTTGTTCACTTTGATGATGGTACTATGTTTTATTGAATGCAAACCTGTTTCTCTAAGTCTCTTACAAACTATGAATGAATCTTTAGTTGCTAGAAATAGTTTTAAATGAGTTGATACCATGTTCTCCCTTTATGCATAAAGGGGCTCAATACCTTATTGAAATGAAAAAGTGAATGCAAGGTAGAGCTGAAACAAAGATAACAAATGAAGTTGATTCTCTTGTAACATTTTTTGATTGTTCTTTTAGTATGATGAGCAATAAGAATGTTTTTCTCAATCTGTTTCTATCGTAATGAATTAAAGGTTTCTCTTATGAATTTGTCTTACGAAAGCAGTCCTATCTCATGACTGTTTTGAATATTTCATGACTCTCATATAATGATGTGAATGAGAGGTGTCCTTTTTGATTTGCTGAGCTCAACCCTTGTGGGAGCCCATTTTTCTCCACATATCTAATAAAAATTGATCACGAACATAATGAACCTGTTCCTACACGGTGAACAAACATGTTAGCAAAATAATTGATGAGTTAATCATCTGGTGAATGCCTGATAGGATGTAGGTTACATTTATGTTGGTAATATAGGCATGAGGAAGGATGTGATTTATCATTTCTCTAACACCATCTTTCAACAATCTTGCAGGAAACCATGGAGCTTGGATTTGAAACAAACTAGAGGCATTGGAGACACAACATCTTGAAGACATCGAGTATAAACGATTCGTCATTATCGACAATGACAAATCACTCCCCTTTTTTTTATTACATTATCTTCAGTTGTGTAATTTACAACTTAATTTTGTATTCATTAGTTGATTATAAAAATCAAATTAAGCTACTCCCATGGCTTGTGTGGGACCTTGGTTTTTACAATGTGAATAAAGTAGCAAACATTATGCAATTTTATGATTTTTTTAGTTACAACACTTGCATAATAATACTAAAAATTCAAAAGTAATCAGTTTTGTTCGAGATCAATGAATACTTAGTAGAAAACTTTTGTAATCACTTATGTACCTTCAACGATGAATGTAATTCAACTCTACCTATTTTGAGTTGTAGCTAAAAATAGGTCACTTATAACAAGCTTTTTGGAAGCTTCTAGAATTAGGGTTTTACAAAGTCATTTTTTTTTCACTTGATTTGTTAATGGGAAAACTTGATGTGTTAGCGAGAAAACCTTGATGTGTTAACGAGAAAACTTTGATGTTTTAGCGGAAAAACCTTAACATGTTAACAAGAAAAAAAATTGAGGGTTGTGCCCCCGAACCCCTGCTATTGGGGGTTGTCACCCTTGAACCCCCACTTTCAAGGGTCGATGCCCCCAAATCCTCACTCGTGGCTCGACCCAGCCCCAAACCCCAGCGAGGATACGTTACAAGTGTAGAATATTTGCATGATCAGTTGCCACATACCAATAGAAAGAGAAGCATATGAATGGTGGTTTCATGGTTGCACTACTCTAGGCCATGATCAAATACAAAGATTTGATGAATTCAAGAAGAGGATACTTGATAGATTTGAACTGAAGGATGAAGAAGAGTATTTCAGCAAGTTGGCCATGATCAAACAAAACAATTCAGTTGATAAATATATTATATATAATTTTAAAAGGTGGTGGTGATGGTTTTGAAACTATTAGAGAAGAGGATAGTGCATCTTTCCATTTTAGGACTCATTGAACCTCTCAAGAGTTTTATGAAATATTTTGCACCTATCTCTCTTTAGGAGGCTATAAAAAGGGCTCTAACCCTTGAACCATCAATTCCTAAGAATCTATTTCCCTATAAAACAAAACCTAACACATGACATCAGAAGGGATTTCGAAAGAGATCACAACTTGCACCGACACCTACACCTAGGAATGCAACTCCTAATATGGAAAAAAAGGTAGATGAAGAGACAAGGAATGAGTTCTGAAGGAAAAAGCTTTGCTTCTCTAGTAGAGAACCATGGTTTTCAGGACATAGATGTCTCGGAAAGGGACAAGTTCACTATATAGAGGTCACCTCTAATAAAGACTCTAAATCAGATGAATCTGATGAATTTCATGATCCAGAAGAATCGTCTCTGGGGGAAGAAGATAAGGAGAAAGATGATGGATGTGTTTTGGCATCTCTATCTGGTGCACATAGATACCACTCTTTCAAAATCCAAGGGGTTCTGCTAGACAAAGAGTAATATTTTTGATTGATGGGGGAGCTACTCGCAACTTTATCGATGAAGGGCTGGTAAGAAGGAGATTGGATGTAGAGGACTTTAAAGGCTTCACTATCACTATGGTTGATGGATATAACATACCCTATAAGAAAAAGATCTAGAATCTAGAAATAACTTTTGGAGATCATAAGGTATGTGATGAATTTCATGTTATTGGCTTGGGTGATATTGATGTAATATTGGGTGTGTAGTGGTTATACTCCTTGTGAGAGTACACTACAAACTATCAAACCATGGAACTCAAGTTCAAAGCCAATGGGAAGGATGTAATCCTAAAAGGAATGGAAAATGGAGGCCCACAAGTAGTCTTAGCTAGGAGAATGGAGAGACTATTTCGGAGAATCCAAGTTGCTTGGGCCGCCACTTGTTTAGTGATCTCAAAAGAATCTGCCACTAGTAAGAATGAGAAAGTTCACATTGATATACAATTTTTTTTGGATAAGCATAGTCTGGTTTTCAGTTATATACCTCTTGGATTGCCACTAGATAAAGGATTCTGACACATCATAGAGCTTGAGCTTGAACCAGGATCCAAGCCAATCATGATCACTCCTTACTACCATCCCTAGATGTACAAAGAGGAGATAAATAAGGCAATAAATAAGCTTTTGGATAAAGGATACATCAAGCCAAGCTCCAACCCATTTGCATCTTTAGTAGTGTTGGTTAAGAAGAAGGATGGCACTTTGAGGATGTGTATAGACTATGAGGCATTAAACAAGAACATCAAGAATCAGTACCCCATACCCTAGATAGATGAGATAATTGATGAACTTCATAGAGAAGTGTAATTTTTAAAGATTGTTCTAAGATCTGGAAACCAACAGATCTGCATGAGAGAAGAAGATGTGCAAAAGACTGCTTTTCAGTGTCATTATGGCATTTTGAGTTCTTGGTTATACCTTTTGTTTTGACCAACGCTCCAACAACCTTCCAGTCATGCATGAAATATATTTCATAATTAATTAAGAAAGTTTGTTTTGGTTTTCTTTGATGACATTTTGATCTACAATAGAACATGGGAGCAACACTTGCAACACCTAGATGTAGTTCTAGAAATCCTAGAGCAACATCATCTTTTTGCAAAGTTGTCCAAGTGTGAATTTGGATTGAAGGAGATACTGTATTTGGGTCATGTCATCAACACCAAGGGAGTTCAAGTTGATCAATATAATATTCAGGCCATCCTCGATTGGCCACCTCCTACAAATCTCTCAATTAAGAGGTTTCTTTAGACTTTGTAGTTACTACTTGAGGTTTTTTAGAGGCTTTTCCCAAATAACAACACCTCTCACCAATCTAACTAAGGTGGGGGATTTTGAGTGGATAGAAGGAGCACAAGAAACATTTGAAAAGATGAAGGAGGTAATGAGTTCTTTCCAGGTACTCACAATTCTTGGTTTCTCACTTCCTTTTGTGGTTGAATGCGATGCATCTGATGAAGGAATAAGAGTTGTCCTCTCTCAAAAGGGACATTCTATAGCTTTTGGAGCATGAAGCTGAGAGACATTGATAGGGGTTATTCCATATATGATAAAGAGATGTTGGAAATAATGTAGGCCTTGGAGAAGTTTTGGCAATACTTGGAATGTGGAAGATTTGTGGTCAAGTCAGATCATAACAGTCCGAAGTTCCTTTTGAGTCAAAAGAACCTGAATGATAGACAACAAAAGTGGGTGAGAAAACTTTAGGCATATGATTTTGACATTGAATATGTCAAGGGAAAGAAGAATGTAGTGGCAGATGTACTCTTAAGGAGACCCACACTATGTCGTATGACCATTACATCAGCTAACTGAAAGGATTGCATCATGAAGGAGTATGTTGAGGACCCCTTTGCTATTGAAATCCTAGAAGGTGCAGAGAAGGATGAAAGGTATGTGGTGATGGAAGGTTTTATTCTCTTCAAGAAAAGAGTGTTCTTGACCTCTAGATCCAAGGAGAAAGAAAAGGTTTTGGAGGCTTACCGCAATGCACAAACAACAGGGCATCTTGGATACTATAAGACCTCCCGAAAAATCAAAGAAAGGTTAGCTTGGAAAGGCCTCAAAGATGATGTTCTATCACACATTAGGGAATGTATCACATGTTAGAAAAATAAGGGAGAACAAGAATTTCATGTTGAATTGTTGCAGACTCTTCCCATTTCGAAGCACAAGTGGGAGAGTATATCCATGGACTTCATTACCAGATTACCTAGAGTGCAAGGCAAAGATTGTATCTATGTTGTAGTTGACAAGTTGACTAAGTATGCTCATTTCTTTGTGATTCTTAGTGACCTCAAAGCTCCAAAAGTTGCAGGATTGTTCTTCAAAGTGGTTTTTAGGTTGCATGGCCTACCCAAAAACATTATAAGTGATAAAGACAATCAATTTCTTAGTATTTTTGGAAAGAGTTATTTCAACTATCTGGTACTAATCTCACTCCTAGCACTAGCTATCATTCGCAGACTAATGGGAAAATTGAAATTATGAATAAATAGGTAGAGGGATATTTGCGAAACTATGTCTCAGGTCAACAATCGACATGGATCAAGTGGCTTCATTTGGGAGAGTACTTCTACAATACCACTCACCACATGTCAATTGGAATGTCTCTGTTCAAGGAACTCTATGGGTATGAAGCTATGGCATTAACAAAATTGTTTCTTACTGATAATAGAGTTCCAACAACCACTGACCTGATCAATTAGAGCCAGGAAGTATTGAGGACACTCAAAGAACATCTGCAACAAGCTCATAATCAACAAAAGATATATGCAAATAAGAAATAGATTGAAAGATAATTTGAAGTGGGGGATATGGTCTTCATCAGATTGCAACCTTATAGACAATCTTCCCTCAAAAAGAGTGGAGTAAAGAAACTCAAACCTATGTTTTATGGGCCATATAGGGTGATCAAGAGGGTTGGAGAAGTTGCTTATCAGGCTGAGCTTTCAGAGGGCAACAAAATCCATAATGTTTTCCATGTGTCTTATTTGAAGAAGGTTTTGGGATTGCACATAGCTCCAACAACTAAATTACCACCACTTGACGATGAGGGGAAGCTCATTCTCATTCTGGAAGTAGTGATTGACACCCGAATCAAGAAGCTAAGGAATAGGAGCATAACTGAATACCTTGTCTGATGGAGGAATTTTCCAATTCAAGATGTTGCCTAGGAAGGTTTTGCAATTCTAGAGCATCCAAGTTTGAATTGCTTGAGGAAATTTGTTTTTGAGAGGGGAGGACTTACATCATGTCTCCCTTTTTCAGACAGGCAACTACAGAGTGGGACCCAATCTTCTTCTTGTATTTCACCACATAAGAGTTTTGGCACATGCGGTTTGGAAATAATCTCTTTAGTGTCCAATACACCTCATATCAAAAATTTAGGAAAAGAGGATCCATATTTGAAGAGATATCATTGTTAGAAGATTTCTTTGTGTCGTAGTCTAGCTTCACCCTGCTTGGTTTGATCAGGAGATCATACCACATCTTACCACAAGAGGACATTTCAGGTTGCAGTTTAGAACACACAATCTACAAGACCATATCCACCACATATTTAGAGATTCAAAAGAACAAAGCAGTTCCCAGAGAGAACTCACTATCAGAATGTGCCTACACCAGGTTCCCAATAGTAAGTTCCATAGGCGAATGGGATGAGTGTTCTCTGGAGCGTGCATAGATAATTGTAGTGTAAAAAATTGTACTCCCTTCTTGGAGATAATACAATTTCACACTTAATTTGGACCTATTTAAGTACCTTTGCATTTATACACTTGAAATAATCATTAATAGGCCCCTAAGACCCTTTACTTCGAATCCCAAGGCTTATTTCAATTGAAATCCCAACAAAATCAACAAATACATTCAATTTTCTAACACCCCAACATTTTCTCACCCTGAAAAGCTAGGGTGGGACTCATATGCCACCTTGCGCATATGAGTCCCCCTAGGTGGGACCCATATGCCACCTTGGGTGTATGAGTCCCGTTTGGCCCCTTTTTAGGGTTTTGAGCAGGAAATTCAAGTTTTCAATTCAAATTTCACAAATTTCAGCATTTGGGATCTAATAAATGGTAAATTAGATGAGATGCCTATAAAACTAAGGTTTTGAATCATTATTTCACCTAGAGTTTTCAATCCAAAGAGTCTCACTTAGATTCAGAGCTTTCAAGAGAGGGTTTCAAGCATTCAAGAGCAAGGAACAAGTAAATTTGAAGTTTTGGAGCAACATTATAGTGTTTTTGTAGGTCTTCAAGCTCACTTTCATCTCAAGATCTAACATTGTCAAGGATTGATGATGGTTGCCTATGAAGGATCATGATGGATTCTAGGTTGGGGAGATGCAAATAGTCATTGAACCAAGCCTAATGACTTGTTTCCTAAGTGATTACATCTTCCATTATCACTCTACTTTCTGCCTAAAAGAAGGTACATGCATTATTATAGCTTATTAGGGTGATTAGAGATCCCCCAAAGTGAGTCATCATCTCTATGTTTCATTTGTGCATTCTATTCTAACACGTTAGAATAGGGTTTCATTGCATTTTAGATATCTTAATCTTAGATGCACTTAAGATTGGGAATTTCACACACATTTCCTTTCAAGATCTACTCTTTCTATTGAGGTTTAATTACCAAACTAGGGGTTTGATCGGGGAAAACCCCCCCATAAGAAAATCAACACAATATTTTGTTTTACATATTTTAGCAGGTTCAGATCCGGAAGTGAAGTTTGGAAAACATAGGAAGGGAGTGCAAAGATAGGAGAATAGAGTCAAATCCCGATTGTTTGGCAAAGCATAACGGGACATAATCGCCACCTTGGGCGTATGAGTCCTGGTATAAGCATTTTACCAGATTTCAGTGGATTCTAACTTGTCACTGTGAGATTCCAGCTAGACTGGGACTAGATCGCCCAGTCTGGCGTATGAGTCCTAGTTCACATCAAAAGTCATAATTTTGGGATTGCAGACCTTGTTTTGGACATCTCTAGTCTTCTAGGTACTTCTTTGTTTATTTGAAATTTTTTAATCTGATTTCAAGTTTCATTTTCTAGGTCATTTAGTTAAATATGCATAAAAATTTCATCTCTTTCTTTCTAAGCATTTGATTAGTGGTGAACCCCCTTTTAATCACACCTAAGGAGACCTTGTAGCAATCTCTTTTCCTAATTGAGTCATTAGGTTGAGATCTCTAAGGTTTCACTTAATGAACTAAGAGTGAAATAGGTCCCCTTGTGTGTGTGTTCCATCTCCTAAAAGGTGGAGCACCCCATTTCCGTGTGTTGAATAATTATAGAGTAGGAGGATAAGAGAGGAGATCCTAAGCGCGTGTGGATAGGTCCGCAACAAGATATGTCGATCCCAAGTGGAAATTGCCTTCAGATCTTAAGGTTGACCTAAGTGTAGCGTGTAGATATTTGAATTTGGGCTTTGGCACCACTTTGGCTCAAGCCAACCTATTCCTTTGAGGGAATTAATAGCATATATGTATAGGTAGCTGAAACCTATATTAGGCGTTTGATTATTATTTTCCCTTTTCATACAATTTGAACATTATGTTCTAAACCCCTTCCATGGATGAAAACCCATAGGAGTTGTAGTCATTGGAGAAAACCCTAGTCATTACGTGGATCAGAGAATGAAACCCCTTTGGTTCTTGAGAGCTTTCTTACCTCAAAGATTGCATTATGCTTCAAAGAAGTTATAGTTCGATTTGAATATATTTGCATCAGTCAGGTGATATAATTTAGCTTATCAATCCGTGCTTATGTTTCTTATATTGCTGCTCATTGAATTCCAATATGCAAATAAGTATTTGTGTTAAGTTGTATGTCTGGGACATTACAAATTCTTGGATTTATGGAAGACAACCCACTATGAAAGCATTTGCCAAGGATGTTTTCATTAATTCAGAATGAAAGTTGGGGGCTCTAAGATGATTGAGTATTGTCCTAACTTCTCAACCTTAAACAATGTCGACTAGAGATTAACGAATGTTGCCATCTCAAGTTTTCTCCATATGAAGATGTCAAGAAAAGACAAGCTGCCATTTAATTCTAATTCCTTCATAAATCAAATACCTTTTATGATGTTTAAGTGAAAACAAAATTATTACATTTTTATAAAGCATAGATTAATGTTATCAACATAATGTTTCTTCATTTTAATTTAAAATAAATTTTTTAAAAATTCTAATTTTAATTAACTATTTTTTTAAAGGAGTAAATGCTTTTGATTTAGAACCGTCACAAACACGACACATCATCCCCAATATAAACACTTAACAATAACACCCAATGTGATTTGAATCTTGATATAAGGACAACAACACCACAACTTATCCATCACACTATGTCAATACCAATTTTAAATCATTATTTTAAACATTTAAAAAATGTTAAATTTAATATTTATTATTTTTATAATAAACCTTTCACATTAAATTAAAATATCTTAAAATTATAAAATCATCAAATTAAACATTAAAACAAAATTATTTCTAGTGCTTAAAATTTGAAATACCCAAACACAACCGCTTCTCCTATACCACACCTAACGCAAAATATAGAACACGCTTTTAAGTTTGGGCATCTGGATTACAATGAAATTAATTCGTTTGTTTGCAACCTTAGATCTACCGTGAACACTAACCTCAAATTTTATTGCCAATAAATCAATACAAGAATGATATATGAAAATTTAATTTAATCTTAAATATAATTTAGTCGAAGAAAACGAAGGTCGAGATATGACCAATCGGTTTTATGACTGGGAAAAGATAAGATCCCAATTCCCAAGCTCACCTTACCTGAAAAACTCAAAATCTCTGCTCTGAAATTTCGGTTCCTATCTCATACAGAACTGAACAAAAGGTTATATTGTCGGAATTCATCAGAAGACATGAGTGGGCTCGCAGCAAGGCCTTTCCATGGATTTTTCTCACAGAGAGCAACTGTAAAACAAACAGCTGCCTCCGCTTCATTATCATCGTCGCTCTCAGGAGCGCGACTGCGCGTGGGCAGGAATTGTCGGTGGAGCAGGACTCAAAGTCGTGACTCGCGTGGTAAGGGTGGATTAGTGGTGTTCGCCAGGGCTTTCCGAGGGGGGTCAAGGAGACGGTTTGACGATTTATCACAATCTTCTGACCTGGTCGATCCTGCCCTTGATATCGACAGCCTCGAGTAACACTCTCTGTCAGCCTTACTCGATATTTAATCCTCAATTTGTTAGCAATTATTCTTTTGTTTCAATTAATGGAGTTTGCTCTCAAAAGACAGCCTATATAGCCTGGCAGGTAACATGGGCTGAATTTTTTCATAAGATCACCAGAAAGTAGATTTGTCAACTGTGAAAACTATTCGCCAAGGTTTACACATAAAATGTACATAGATTTATTAGATTCTCCAAGTTTACATATAAAATGCACATATAGTTGTTAGATTTGCCAAAATATGCCGTATTTTAGGCAGTGGGCAACTGAAATTTCTCAGCAGGCGCAGTTGAAAAAATTGTGGAACTTTTTGCAGCCAAAAATTCCCATGAAAAACATGTTTTTACTTCGTTATACTTAGTTTTTTGGCGATTCTGGACAAAAAATCAAATATATGAGGAAAATTCAGCCAATGTTACCTGCCATTTGGCAATAAAGCTGCCTAGTTTTTAGAGGGCGCCGTGAATTTCTGGCCCTTCCTCTCCAACACCCATATATTTGTGAAACTTTTTGCAGTCAAATGTTGTGATGAAAACAAGCTTTAATTATTTATACACAATTTTGTAAGGATTCTGGTTAAAAAATGAATATATGAGGAAAAACTCACCACAGGTTAGTTGCCATTTGCCAATAAAGCTATATAAAAACTCTTATTGGGTGCTTCAAACTTCTAGCCCCTCTTACCAAGCCCCTGCTGAAAGCTTTCTTCTAAAAACGTGGCTGCTACACATTTCATGCAGAAGATTATGTTCAGTCCTGTTTTAATTTTTCAGCTTTTCACGGAAACACTTGCAGAGGATAAATAAGAACTATAGGCCCTCCATAGAACTCTTTAGTAGTAATGCTAGGTTTCTCTTTCCCACATGACATTAACTTCTTAATTTTGAACTGAAATGATTTTGCCATTCCTTAGAATTTTCCCTGTGAGTTGTAGGTGTTGATGTTTTGCAGCATCTGGATTATACTTCCAGCCCTGCATGATTTTCAAGAAGATAATAAAAATTGAATGTAGCCTCATGGCTATTCAATTTTATATATGCTTGAGAGGAGGCCGACATATCAGTTGTAGCCAGAAGTCTGCTACCAGAAGTTGGCTTGCATATCGCAGCAGAAACTTCCTTGGACTGAAGCGGATATGGGAGAAAGAGAAGTCATTTATGCAACTCTCTGTTAATTGGGCGATGCCATTTGCTGGACGATTCGCCCATGTTTCGCTGTCAAGAATTTAGTTCTGTTGCAGTGAAGCTTGTACCAGCTGCACGATGAACTTTGGGAAGTCACTGTGGCATGACTAGTGATGTTGGCTGCTGTTACATTCGAGTCATGAGTGACTTGGTAGAATTGAGTTGGACCTTCAAGAGATGTGTTGTTCTGAGGAGAAGGCGTAATACAAATATAAATGACCCTGAGTTATTTCTATCATGGGAACATTTGGCCTGTGCCTTCTGGAACAATTTCTAGGTGGATCGCAGCTGGAGTGCTTCGATAAATTTGAATGGTCATAGATCATGTTCAAAATTTAATCAACCACCACTACAGATTCTGAGTTAAGATGAGCCTTTGAGAGGAGAAACAATTTTTGTGGTGTACCAACAGAAAGAGATAAGTATTTGTTGTTTGTACTCTTGCAATCATTTTTTTTCTTCTAGGCTAAATTTCTTAGTCTGCTGAGTTGTGCAGGTCTAACTTTGTTTACTTGAATCATGTGTGATTGGTAAAGTTCATGATAAATATCACTAGTATAAGATCCCTTGGAGATGTCAATCATTCATTGCATTTCATTGTGAAGATCTTTGAGTGTGACTCTGAGATAAAAAGAGAAATGAAATTTCGATGGTGATTAGCTGGTCACATCGATATCATTCTCTAATGCATGAACTATGTTAGAGTCTTGACTCTTTGGAGAGGGTTGGTTCTACATGCTAACTGCACAATGCATTCAAGAAATCTGTAGTTGTGCAGATTGTTTTTTATTGTGCTGAGCTTAGCACTCTTGAGAGGAGTAAAAGATGGAAGAAAGAGTTATATCAAAATTCAGTAAAGATAAGTTTCCTTATCCCTTCATTCTGATCTTTTGATATTTGTTACATATTTTACTTATAGGTTGATCTATTTATTCATATACTCTTATGTGTTTATGCTATAACTTGTCATAGTAAACCTTGCATGATTCTAGCCTTGATATTTCTTTGGATAGTTATAAATTGTTAGTAATTTCTTTCTAAAATGCTTCCAAGACAGATCTAGGACCAAGAAGGTGATGAGAGATTGCTTAGTGATGAAAAGCTTGAGGTATCTTGTGAGGAAGTCATGCCGACCAAAGAAATGATCAAGCAACTTGCAGCCATGGGACTGAGTTGGTGGCTAGAGGGAGTTAACTTCCAAAAGTCTTCTTTGTAATCTCTGAAGCAAGGATCAAAAGGGAGTTTTGTAACTCACTAAGAAGAAGTGAAGATTACCGTATTGCAAGGCTAAGTGCTAAATCCTTAGAGGATCCCTTCAACTGCTGAGTTCAGAATTGCTCAAGACAATCATCTGGATTTGAGATTGGTAGCTCCACAAACCTATTCAGAATAGAGTGATCTGCAATGAGGTTGAGGAGGTCAACCCTGAACTCTCTACAGTACCAGAGGTGTGTGCTGGAAAACATTTATCTTAGGCAAGTGTTGCAGGCTATCTTGGACGAAGAGGTTAGAAGGTTAATGCAAGTACTTGAAGATTCAGAGGGAGCCTACAGAAGAAGATGAGTTTTGGTATGATGGATTGCAAATCCATGCCTACACCTATGGAGACCAACTTTCAGAAGCTGAAAGAGGCTGCAACTAGTTCAGATCTGGTGGATCCTACTATATACAAAATTGTTGATGTATCTAGTTAACACTAGACCAGACATCTGTTATGCAACGAGTGCACTTAGCCAGTTTATGTGTGAACCAAGGCATATACATCTTGTTGTAGCTAAACATATCCTGAGATACTTGCGTGGCACAGTTGGATATGGGTTGAGATATTC
Organism: Sequoiadendron giganteum; assembly: GCA_007115665.2. Classification (NCBI taxonomy): domain Eukaryota; kingdom Viridiplantae; phylum Streptophyta; class Pinopsida; order Cupressales; family Cupressaceae; genus Sequoiadendron; species Sequoiadendron giganteum. The sequence continues at coordinate 649,992,677 of CM021101.1, read as the reverse complement.
TACAGGTGTGGATTTGAAGCTGCATGGTTTTACTGATTTTGATTGGGCAAGGTGTGTCACTGATCAGAAGAGTACCTCTGGTTGTTGCTTCAGTTTAGGATTTGCCATGATATCCTGGTGTAGCAGGAAGCAGTCCTCAACAACATTGAGTACAGTCGAGGCAGAGTACATTGTAGCTTGTGTGGTAGCTTGTGAAGCAGTGTGGCTTCGTAAGCTCCTTGCAAGATTGTGTGAAGCCTTCTGTCAATCCTGTGTTTTCATGACAGAACAAAGCATGTTGAGATCAAGTACCATTATATCAGAGATATGGTATTGAAGAAAACTATACAGTTGAGGTATATCAGAACTGATGAACATACGACAAACATTCTCACCAAGACTCTCTTCAGGATGAAGTATGTGTACTTTCGAGAAAAACTTGGTATTGTGGAGAATACAGCCTTGACTGAGAAGGAGTCTCAGTATCAGTGATCCTCTTTAATGAGTTCTTCTCTGAGAGAAATTCGAGGTGAAATCCCTTGGTAATGAGTTCTTCTCTGAGAGAAGTTCGAGGTGAAATCCCTTGGCTATGAGTTCTTCTCTCAGGAGAAGTTCGAGGTGAAATCCCTTGGTAACGAGTTCTTCTCTGAAAGAAGTTCGAGGTGAAATCCCTTGGCTACGAGTTCTTCTCTCAGGAGAAGTTTGAGGTGAAATCCCTTGTTTCCACCCTCTGGGAGAGCCACGGTGGATGTCATGTGTGTGACGCCATGACAACATCATGTGAGAGAGTTCGTGATGACTTCCTTGTACTTGTGTTTTACCCTCTGGGAGAGCCATGGTGAAAGCCATGTTGAGGTGACAACATCACGCAAGTGATGTACACTTGTACATACCATACATGGTTGCAGCCATTATGGTTGATATCACGATGAGGTGATATCTAATATCACGATGAGGTGATAAGCTCTTTCCTTTCCACATATGGGAGTAGCCATTGTGGTTGACATCACAATGAGGTGATACGTCTTATGCAGCTGGAAGTATCCTCCCTAGCTAAGAGGGAGTGTTGATGTTTTGCAGCGTCTGGATTATACTTCCAGCCCTGCACGATTTTTAAGAAGATAATAAAAATTGAATGTAGCCTCATGGCTATTCAATTTTATATATGTTTGAGAGGAGGCCGACTTTATGTATTTAATTTATGTTAATTTATCATTAACTATGGGCCGAACTACCTTGCTATTTTGTAATTCTTTATTTATTAGAGGTGGCCAACCTACTTGAAGGGTCACCTCATTTTGTATAAATACAAGGTCACGTTTGTTCATTTGCACATCAAGTTCATCAAGCAGAAGTTCGCACTTGAGCAGCAGCGAATCATCTTGCAGCAGCAGGCCGATTTCAAGGAGAAACATATTCATTGTATCTTTGCATCTAGGAGAGGTGCTAGTATTCATTGTATCAAATTCGGCCATGAGCTGGGCCTGAGTCGTAAGCAGATTTCTGCTCTTATTCCTTCATTATATAAGAGACATATTTGCTGGGTTTTTCTCCTTCAAGAGGAGGGTTTTCCCAGGGTATCTTGTGTTGTTCATTGTCTCATGTGTTGCATTTTCTGAGTGCTTTCTTTCTTTTTATCTGATCATTAAAACACTAACAGTAGGGACACAACCTATTGTATTTGTTGCTCAACTTATAGATGCAACCTATAACCTGTTGGCACCTTCAAACTTTAAACCTTTGCCTTAGAGAGTTTACCATAAATACAAAAATTGTAACTGCCATGCTGTACACCTGGTTTGGTGTGTTGAATCATCTTATTCATTTATTTCTTTCCATATGTATTCTGTATTTCGTCATATATAATCCTTTGGATATTTCATATATTTCTGCAAATATCAACCTGGTATATTATATGTGCACATGAAGGAATTCAGGCTCCGATAGCAGCTGCAAGTATTCAGAGATTTGTCTGCAATTTTGTAAATGAGGCATAGACATAGGCCTATGGGTGTTAATTTTGATTATGTTCTCTGCCATCTCTGTAGTACAGTCCTATATTGTGTTGTTTTGAATTAAGCATCATCTCATCTGAAAATAATATTTGTCAGTCAGACTGCCGGGTGGTGTGATTTCTTTAGAATAGTGAAAAGCACATTGTATCAGAAAAGTGGTGCTTGCTAATCATAACTGGGTTTGCTTAGCTCTTGGAATGTCTGGACTCACAGCATCATGTATTTGGAAGACATTCTTTTATAAACAGTGAATTGTGGCCACTTTAACTGAGAGCAAGCCCATCATGGTCTTGTGAAATTGTAACCTTCACTTGTCTATCAGTGGTTAACTTCCATTTTGATGGATAGGGATGTATTATTTATGTAATAAAAGAATATAAAATTAAAATCATTACTTGCTCACCACTTTATCCTCACCCTTATGCTTGATAACACATGAATTATCTTTCTTTTTCTTCCAGTGAATGCACTAGTTGTCCACAGAAAGTATAGTGAAAAGCCCATTGTATCAGAAAAGTGGTGCTTGCTAATCATAACTGGGTTTGCTTAGCTCTTGAAATGTCTGAACTCACAGCATCATGTATTTGGAAGACATTCTTTTATAAACAGTGAATTGTGGCCACTTTAACTGAGAGCATGCCCATCATGGTCTTGTGAAATTGTAACCTTCACTTGTCTATCAGTGGTTAACTTCCATTTTGATGGATAGGGATGTATTATTTATGTTCTAAAAGAATATAAACTTAAAATCATTACTTGCTCACCACTCTATCCACACCCTTATGCTTGATAACACATGAATTATCTTTCTTTTTCTTCCAGTGAATGCACTAGTTGTCCACAGAAAGTATACTGAAAAGCACATTGTATCAGAAAAGTGGTGCTTGCTAATCATAACTGGGTTTGCTTAGCTCTTGGAATGTCTGAACTCACAGCATCATGTATTTGGAAGACATTCTTTTATAAAAAGTGAATTGTGGCCACTTTAACTGAGAGCATGCCCATCATGGTCTTGTGAAATTGTAACCTTCACTTGTCTATCAGTGGTTAACTTCCATTTTGATGGATAGGGATGTATTATTTATGTTCTAAAAGAATATAAACTTAAAATCATTACTTGCTCACCACTTTATCCACACCCTTATGCTTGATAACACATGAATTATCTTTCTTTTTCTTCCAGTGAATGCACTAGTTGTCCACAGAAAGTATAGTTTGTGTAGAATTTCTCAAGCTTTTTGCAGAAACCAAACATAGTTAATATTTTGCCTCAAAAATATTCCTCAATTGATCATGAACTAAAAGCTGACCTTACGATTTCAACGTCAACAGGTCACCATCTGTGAGGCTTATAGACGGGGAACAAAATATGGTATTTTTCTTTTTGTAATTGTAATCTTTTAGATGTTCTTGTTTTCCAATGGTGATATTTGATTTTGAAAATTGAAAAATGTTCATACCCATTCATCAGTATGTTTAAATAGTAGAATTGTGCTTGACAAGGTAATTTTTGTTTTTTAAATAGGTTGGCATAGTGAGCATAAGCGAAGCCATTGAGAAGGCAGAGGATGCTGAGCTTGATCTGGTATATGCATCTGTTCTCCATGTACATTATTCTATTAAAATCTATTATTAGACATTAGATTGCATAAATTATTTTTCTGGTCCTGAGATTATGAAAATGTGCACTGTAACACAAATAATTAATCGCAGTATAAACAGCTTTGCAATGAATTGCTTAACACAGAATAGTTGCTTTCAAATTTTGTGACAGATCTACATTTCAAATTGGAGGAGAAAATGATGAGTTATTCTCTGATTAAATGAGATTGTCAGGCCTCAGCAACCTATTGTTGTGATATCATTTGTTATTACATTACCTTTGCAAACTTAAATTGTGCATTGAGATACAGTGCTATGCCCTTGTATATGAAGTTCAAGGGAAAATTCACTACCATGATACAACTCATGTTTTAAAAAATTATCAAGTTTGAATTGATTGTTGAGTTATATGAAGGTACCTAATAGTGCTATGGAAGTTTGTGATCTCAGCATTGTGGGTTGAAGAATTGTATAGATGGGCTCTATGACATGCTTTTTGAGGAATAAGAAATGGATAGAGATTAAATGGATTGGTTGGGATGGCTGCATTTTGAAAATCATTGGTGACTAGATATGCACTTTTGCTATTTTGAACTTCACATGTGTTAGACTTGTGGAAAACCACAAACTACGAGCCACAAGATCAAACAACGAACAAAGATGCCTTCCATGCAAGAGATCTGCAAACAAAAGATTGCAATATTCCTCAACAAAAAAAAGCTATAAAAACGAACCTCAAGAATCTTCAAGGAAAACAAGTGTCCTCAAAGGTTGAGAGTTCTATCAAAGGCATGAAAGCTCGAGAAATAATACAATGAGGGTTGAGTGCGATATAGGAGCAACCCTAAATGGTAAAGGGATTAGATCATGACAAGTGCCAACATCTCATGCAATGAGACAAAATGATCTAATAATAGCTCTCTAGTTAACATAGTAAATCACTCTTAAGTTTAGCTTAAGTGCATGAAAATAAATTTGGCTAATAATTAATTATTAGCTAATGCATGGTTACTCTAACACCTCCCTTAAGATGAACTAAGGGAGTAGCTAAAATCCCTAAAAAAAAGAATGCAAGATGGGTTTTGACAAACAAGGCCTGGTGAGGTACCCATGTACAAACAAAAGATCTCTCAAAACTAGAGAAAAGGATAAAACCACATGGGAAAAACCCTCTCCAAAAGAGAGAAAGGCGAATGAAGGACTGAAAAAACCTCCAAATCAAGGTGAAGGACTAAGAAGCTTCCAACTGAAACAATGTCCCAAAAAAGAGGAACATGTAGAACATCGTTGAAACACAAAGAAGTTGTAGATTGCTGTCGAATGATGACTTGTATAGTGCTTAAATAAAGAAACTCCAGAAACAGGAATGCAAGAGTGTCCATATGGTAAATGATCCATTTCACCAAAATGCATGTAACCAGTTGCTAATGTACGCTGCATCCGAAAGTACATAAGAACAAGAATTAGATACGTAGATCACTCAAACGCGAAACCAAAGAAGCATTAGCACCTATAGTAGAAACCCCCCCATAATGCTGAAAAGGGAGAGCCAAGATAGGTATACTGAAATTGTGTGAAACCAAGAAGTTGCATGTAGGAGAAACAACCTACAAATAAAAGGGTGTGCAAACTAAGGCACACTCACATGAGGCAAGAATCACTAAGATTCACCGCTATCGTGGAAGGAACACTCATTAGACAAAGGTGTGATGGCAAACCAAAGGAAACCATTAACCCCCTCCATGACACTTCATATTATAGTGTGAGTACACAAGGCACAACAGGATGTGCAAAATCCCCAAAAAGTATACACCAAAATGACACTTTATCTCAGTGTGTCTACAAAAGAGAATGCGCATGAAAAAAATGTCTACAATGCCCAAATAGGATAGAAAATTGGAAATACATATAGAACAGCCAAAAACGAGTCATCCCACGCAATCAAAAAGTTTCTAGGAGCTAAGACACCCGAGTAATTCACCAAAATATGAAAACACAAAAAACTGAATAAAATGTACCTGGAGAGTAATCTGGAAAAAGTGCATGGATGGTTGTGAAGAGCTTTGAAATACCGTCCCAACATCGCTGGAATCGCGAAAAATGGAGAAACAGGTCAAAAGTTATGAGCTTGTGATTGAAAACAACTCCTTTGACTTTAACAGGTTGTAAAATGCACCAACAACAAACTTATGTGATGAGACCCACACCATTGGAAAGTTGGTTGAACTAGCTTTTCGATGATATCTCATTTGCCAAAAAATGATAGCATACGCCCAAGTTATGGCCAAAAGAAAAAAAAACCTCCTTTAAGGCAAATGAGGTTTTAAAGGGGCCATGTGGCAGGCCGCACCGCTGACATCAACATGAAGTCATGTTGACATCAGTTGAATATTTTGAGGAATATTCCTTCTATCGAAAAAAAATCGGGCCCTTGGGAAACAAAAAATCCATTGGAATATTCTTCCATTGAGCTAGGAAAAAGTGTTGGAAAATGATGACATGGTAGTTGTTGGAGGCTTGAAAATTTTTCGTTGGGAATATTTGATCTGCTTGGGAAAGTTCGCTAGCAAAATATAGGTGGTGCCTTCTTTTATTGGCCGCCAAACGATTAGTAGAGATTGCTGTTGGTGGTCCAAAAAGGGTTGGCCACGTGTCTCCACTCGTTGGACGACCAACATAGAGTCGTCGGTGATGGAAGGCAGGACCCGCCCTTGGTACGGGGCGCGCAAGGTGAATTAAATGTTCCTTGCAAAAAACTAAATCCGCTGCCCAAAAAAAATAGCGCCTGCATTTTTTTTAATATTTTTTTTCGATTTTTTTTTAAAAACCAAAAAAAAAAACCATTGCTTTTTTTTTGATTTTTGTGTCGAAGGAGCCATCCTGTATGGTCCTTGAGGCAAAAAAATTGGCCATGACGAAATATAGCAAATTTATAGTCAAATTTCGTCGAATCGGCCTTTTGAACGCAACCGTGAGGTTCTTTTTGGTTCAAAATGCTTTGAAATTGCAAGTACCTTCTGAGTCTAGAAAAAAGGCAACTACTTCAAACCCTTGCAGATCTTACCTTAGGAATCCAAATCAGACCAAACAAAAGGCAAATTTGACTTTCTCGACAGCTCTGAATCCGATGGAAAACTCTATTTTGGTCCCAAATGCACTAAATATTCACCCACCTCCAAAATTTGCAAAAAAAGCAAAGGGGATTAAGATCTGAAGCCTGTAACCTTTGTTGAAGAAAAAACCTCATAAATCGAGAAGGGGTTTGTTGAATCCACGCTTTGATACCATGTTAGAATTGTGAAAAACTGAAAACTACAAACTACCAGCCACAGGATCAAACAACGAACAAAGACTCCTTCCACGCAAGAGATTTGCAAACAAAGAATTGCAATATTCCTCAACAAGAAAAAGCTACAGAAATGAACCTCAAGAATCTTCAAGGAAAACAAGAGTCCTCAAAGGTTGAGAGTTCTATCAAAGGCATGAAAGCTCGAGAGATAATACAATGAGGGTTGAGTGCTATATAGGAGCAACCTTAAATGGTAAAGGGATTAGATCATTACAAGTGTCAACATCTCATGCAATGAGACAAAATGATCTAATAAGAGCTCTAGTTATCATAGTAAATCACTCCTAGGTTTAGCTTAAGTGCATGAGAAATAATTAGACTAATAATTAATTAAAAATTAATTAATTATTAGCTAATGCATGATTACTCTAATAGCATGAATTCTAAAAGACTTGTGTTACCTAATAATTTTATTATATCATGAATGGATATGTAATGTGAATTTGGCATAATCTCTTTCTCACTTATCAGTTCGCTCAACATAGGTGGCAGGTCCTAGTTCGGTTCGGCCCGGATACGGGATCCGGGTCCAGTCCGGACATGGTTCGCAAAAACACCTATGGGTTCGACTGAATGGACTTGGACAACCCTTGAACGAATTGAGAACAGCCCCAAGGGATTTTTTTATTTTTTTACATTCCGTTTCGTTCGCGGCTCCACCAATGCTAAAGAATCAAGACATTCCCAATGCTCGACCAGGCTGAGAGATGGTGGAGCGGGGCTAGGCTAGTGCAAAATGGTAAACGGTGAGGCAGAGTAATCATTAACAACTATGTTCACTGATGGCCGTGGGCTACTCATGCCGCTAACTACGGAGTAAAGGAATCCACCCTAGCCTTCTGCGTACAAGTTTGATGAGGGCGAACCATGGTAGGCGGATGATCCTCCTATGGAGACATATGCCGAATGTCGAGTTGGGTTGGTTGTTCTCTAAGTTACTGGTTCGGGTTCGGGTTCGGGGACGGGTTCGGGTACGAGAACCCAATACGTGGGTACGTGAAATTTTTTTTTAAGGGTTTGGGTACGTGTGTATATATATATATATATATTATATATACAAAAAAATAAGAGAAATATATAGAATTGTAAAACTGAATCATTTCATAGTATGATACTTAATCATTGATCAATGCCAAATGCCAAAGATAAATATTAAATGCCAATTGATAGTTGTATTTGATTGATTTGAAAGCAAATTGGGTACAAAATGGCATCCTCATGTGGAATGCGTTGATGTTGATGTTCTTAAACAAAATGAAAGTAAATACTACATTAATATATTTTACAAATTTACATCTTCCTCTTTCCCATGAAAATGAGGTGCGCTATGGAGTTTTGTATGGTTTCAAAAGCCTTAAATGTGATATTATAGATGAAGACTTGTAGGCAAACTATGGAAACTTGGACTTGGAGAGTACCTAGAAAATCAATTAAATTCAATGGGAGTTTGAGGGCAATGTCTCCAATGGGGTCGAGGGGCAGCACCCCTCGTGGGGGTCTGGGGGCAGCACCCCCAGCGGGGTTGAGGGGCAGCGCCCCTTGCAGGGTCCAAAACTTCATGGCGCACCTAATTTTCATGATTTTTTGAGTGGCAAACAATAATGCTGACAAAGCCCAATTTAAGACCTTCAAAACCACACAAACCGCAAAAAATAAGAGGTAAAAATGAAATGTATGTGTTTGAAGGGCCTCATATTGGGCCGTTTTAGGGTTAGGAGACAAAATAATAATAAAAAAATTGTATTTTATTTAAATTTGGGCTCACTTTTTAAGTGCTGGGCCGTGGGTTCTTCCAGGTGCACCCAGGTACGTGGCTGATACTCCTGGGTCCGCGAACCATTTGGCTGGGTTCGCCCTGGATACGCATAGGGTGCGCGCCCAACCCTGTGGGTTCGCCTGGGTGCGCGCTTGCACGCATTCGGGAGAACCCACAGGGCTGGGCGCGCACCCTGTGCGTACCCGCACCGGGTTCGTACCCGGACTGGGTTCTTACCTGGACCGGGTTCGAGGCCTGTGGGTGCGAACCCGGTAACTTAGGTTGTTTTGGTTCAAATAGTTGCCTTCAAGGAATTATCTTATGGAAGTCTCCTCGTGCCAGGGCATTTCGGTCAATCCATAGGAGCGGGAGAGAAAGAAGCAATTTGAGGCACATTCGTCATTGATCAAATTCTCTCTTCTTTAATATTTTATATTTAATACAATTTTATTTAAATTTTAATATTTTTACATGATCTTTAATATTTAATATGATATGGGAATAATATTTATATTATTATATTATATTAAAATATTATCAATATTTAATATTTATATATTATATTATTAATTTATATAATAATATATTAAATATTAATAATTTAAATTTTTTAATAAAACGATTCATGAATTAGGAATATTTTTATATTAATTAAAGTTATTAATAATTAATGTTAACTAATTTTTAAATATATTAATACAAATATGAATATTAATAAAAGTCATAATTATAATTATATCAATATTATATTTATTTATTATTTTTATATTTCAATCATATTAATATATTTGTTATTTATATTTATATTTATATAAATGGATATTATATCAATATATATATATATATATATATATATATATATATATATATATATATATATATATATATATATAATTTTTATATGTTTTTGTATTACCGAACCCAAAACGAACCCAACCCCCAAAAAAATTTTGCCCGAACCGACAAACTGGATTCTTGAACCTGAACCCGAACCCAAAACCGAACTGGTAACTTAGCTGAGAAACACTGGATCTTCCTTTACAAAAATGTTATTGAGTAGAGTAATCTGTACCCAGTTTACAAATTTCATCAAGGCCATAGCAGATGGCATCAAATTTTAAGTGTAGTTAATTTCATCAGATCATAGTTTACATAATCGCCGATTAATCTCCTAATGGCCGATTAATCGCCACAAATCTGAGAAAACGATTAATTTTTGCCTTTACTTGCGGATTGCTACAGTGGTTTTAATCGCCGATTTTTGCCAATTAATCGCATGAAAAAGTGGCAAATAATTAGAGTTTAATCGCACACATTTTTACCACGTTTTTTTCCCTCATTTTCGTGCAGAAATTTCAGTCGTTTCACGTGTTTTTTATTGCATTTGTTCTACTTAAACCCTTGGTTTTGCATATTATCACACACCTGCGATTTTACCTTTGTTTTTGGCATGATCAAGGCTTCTATTTTCGCGCGAACTGGTTGCTATTGGCATCGTGATTTGCAACAATAGCTACAGGTTAGGGTTTTTTCTTTTTTCCCAGTTTCATGTTTGTCGTTTGGTTTCATGGTTTCATGGCTTCATTATTTCAAATCATCATATAAAATCATCATAGCTATGTTCAAAACTTCAATGTGTTACTGTTCAATATAGCCGAAAATAGGTGTTCTCAGATTCTTTTGCTTTTAAAAATAATTTATTTCTTGAAATTTAATCCTACGTGACATGTCAATGAAAATAGGCATTCTCGGATTCTTTTGCTTTTAAAAATAATTTATTTCTTGAAATTTAATTCTATGTGACATGGCCTTGAGTTTCCATTTGACATTGTTTACTTAAACAATGCCAAATGGAGACTCAAGGCCATGTAGGATTAAATTTCAAGAAATAAATTATTTTTAAAAGCTCTATAGACTGTAATAGTTAATGATTATTTTTAACTTTACAATGTACATACTTTACCAAAAAAAATGATTGTATATGAATTTCGTTTATAATGAAGCTAGGAAATCATATATGAAATTGAAAACTATAGCTAGGTTGTGAATGTGATATTTCAAACTCAAAGTAACAATGGAAATTTATAACTCAATAGACTTCTGCTTATTAAATCCTCGTTTCAGCACTACTTTGTTTCAAACTTTCATGATTCGTCATTCATGCATAGAAATTTTATAACTGTATATTTGTATGCTTGGATATTTGGCAGTTGGCTGTTGGCAGAGTATGTAACGAGTAACAGTAAAGTAACAATGAAATTTTATAACTTATTGAGTTCAATTCTATTAATTTATAAAATTTCATTGTTACTTTACTTCTACTGGTTACATACTCTGCCAACTACCAACTGCCAAATATCCATGCATACAAATATCCAGTTATAAAATTTCTATGCATGAATGATGAAAGTTTGAAATAAAGTAGTGCTGAAACAAGGGTTTAATAAGCAGAAACAGAGCTCATATCATCATATTTCATCATCATTTTAAAAGTTGAAATTTGAGCATGTTTACTCATATGTATGCAATTGCACTATGCACATCATCACATTGTATGTCAAGTTAAACAAACCTAATATGTATGACTGTTTAGTTTTCAATTTTTAATTGTTCATCATCATTTTAGTCTTTTAGAAGTTGAAATTTGAGCATGTTTACTCATATGTATGCAGTTGCACTATGCACATCATCACGTTGTATGTAAAGTTAAACAAACCTAATATGTATGACTGTTTAGTTTTCAATTTTTAATTGTTCATCATCATTTTAGTCTTTTAGAATTTGAAATTTGAGCATGATTACTCTCGTGAAGACATCTACCTCAACATCTACGGGTTGAGGTGGATGTCTCCGCATGAGTAAACATGCTCAGATTTCAACTTCTAAAATGATGATGAACAATTAAAACTCATACCTATCATAGATAGTTTAATCTTTAAAGTTTTAAACTTTAATCATTAATGAGTAAACATGCTCAAATTTCAACTTCTAAAATGATTGATGCTAATATGATATCACGATACATTGATATGAAACAAGAAATTTTGTGACTGTGTGTGTATAGATATGTCTGAGTGTGTATATGCATGCAGACTTGGCATCGTGTGTATGTGACATGTGTATAGATATGTATGTGTGCATAGTGTAGTCCTGATTCTGTATACATACATACCTACACACACAAACATTAAACTTACAAGTTACTTACACATGTTGCAAACTTGCATGAATAAACATACTGCATATATATCCACATCCACACATACACACAAATTTTGTTCATCCGCATAGATTACTCGCCCATCTGCGAACTATGATTGAAAGTCTCAAAGTACTTTTATAGTGGAATATCTGCAATAAATTATTAAATACCTATTAGAATAATATCTTCGTATTATTTGTTTCTATTTTGGTTTAATGGTCAATACTCTGTAAATCTTGTATATTTAGATTATTTCTATTTCTGACGAGTTTCTTTTTGGAAACTTCGTTCTTTGCAATTCTATTTAATGATCGGTTTGATCATTAGTAAATACATAAAAATTTTACCAATTACCTGTGTTACAGTAATGTGGTATCAGAGCCAAGAAAATAATTTTTTCGAAATTATTTTGCTTTAAATTTTTTTCGAAATTATTTTGAATTTTTTCGAGGCTCCTTGGAAAATCGAGGGTCTTGCATTCAAACTTTGAGGGTTCAAAATTGCGTTTTTGGTGAAGTCACGATTTCTAGCCTCCTTCTGTACGTGTTTTTTTTTAGTATCTTTTGGGCGCGATTTTCGTCCATCTCTGGCCGCGCTTCTCTGCTCTTCGTGGACGCGTTTTTGGTGAAGTCACAATTTCTGGCCTTCTGTACTTTTTTTTTAAGTATCTTTTGGGCGCGATTTTCGTCCATCTCTGGCCGCGCTTCTCTACTCTTCGTGGACACGTTTCTGAGTTCATTCTTCACCCTACGACATCTGTGCCATCATCTTTCCAGACATGTATTTTTCTGCACATAGAAAGACATTTTTCTGTTGTCTGGTCCGTGTATTTCTTCAGCATTTTGGTGCATATTTCTCACTATTTTGGTCGCGTTTTTCTGTTTTTTATGGATGCCTAGGGTTTGGTATTATTTTTGCCACGATTTCATGGATTTTCAAGCAGGTTTCTGCAATTTTTTTGGAGCTCTAATGGCGGCTAGGGTTTCCAGAAAGGTCGACTAGGGTTTTGACCAGTCAAATCACTTCAAATTTTTTTTTCGATTACAGATTCCTTTTGGGTTTTTCGAGAGCTCAACTGGGTTGGTCTCAAATTTTTCTGGGTGCATCGTTTTCTATGCCTCAAATTTTGTATCATCCGTACATTGTACCAGAATTTGCCTCTATTTTTGCATTGGAACTCGTGCCTCAAGTATGGAATTTTTGAGCAATTGCTATGTAATGATAATTTGCTGTTCCCACTTGCAAATTTGCAACAGTCAACAGGGTTAGGAGTTAGGACTGCAATGCCAATTTGCATACAAGTAAATTAAATCAATGTGCATCCAACAAAAAATAAAGATTTAAGAATGAAAAAGCTGAAATTAGATAATGATTGAATAATGTTAAACAATTAGTTGATTGTTCCATTGTACTGAATTTGTTACAACTTCTAATATATTTATTATTCAACTTCTAATATTGTAGGTTAATATTTAATCACAATGGCATTTGCCTCTGCAGTTGGTTCGGACTCAACTGCCACAAGTCAACCCATTAAAAGGAGACCCCTTGGTAGTCGTGATCCTACTTGGAAACATGGTTATTATGGGCCAGTACCAGGGAGTGTTATTTGTACTTATTGCAAGAAGAGGGTTAGTGGAGGCATCGATCACCTCAAATACCATCTTGCTAGTATTCCATGTCGTGATATGAGGGCATGTGAAAAAGCCACTTAAGAGGTGAAACAAGAGATGTTAGCTGTTCTTGTAGCACTTGAAGAAAAAATAGAGAGGGAAAAGACAAAAGAAGCCGTGTAAGAAGCCATTACTCCTAATTTGGCTGAAGATTATGAGGTGACTATGCAAACTCAAAGCATTGCGGGCTCTAGTGACGGTCCACGTTTACGTGCCGATCCCGATACCCCATCCACTTTAAGCAAATTCCAGTTTTTTGTGCCTAGAAATGTTCCAGGATCACAACCTTCATTGGAAGGTGCTAGGTGGAATAGGGAGGTGCACAAAGAAGCAGACAAGGCTTGTGCAAATTTTTGGTTTTATAATAACCTTCCCTTCAATGTGGCAAGGAGTACATATTGGGAGTGTTTGGTGACAGCATTGACAGTTGTAGGGAAATGGTACAAGGCACCTAGTCCAAGAGATCTAAGTGGCAAGTTACTTGAAGATGCTATTGTAGATGCAAAAGGATTTGTGGAAGATGAAAAGAAGCAATGGCAAAAGTATAGATGCTCAATTCTTTTAGATGGCTGGACAGATGGAAGAAACCACACTCTTATCAATTTTATAGTGGCTTCAAATGGTGTGATGGTTTTTCTAAAGTCAATTGATGCCTCCAACATAATAAAGAATGTAGAAAATTTGAGTTTGATGTTGGAGCAGGTTGTTTTAGAGGTGGGCATAGAAAATGTTGTCCAAGTTATGCAGTGGCATATGTGGCAGCTGGTAGATTGCTTCAAGCGAGCATCCAACAGTTTTGTGGACCCCTTGTGCAGCTCATTGCCTTGACCTTCTTTTGGAGGACCTAGGCAAAATTGATTGGGTGAAACCAATTGTAGAAGAAGCAAGAGACATAACAAAATATATATATAATCACCCACGGGTTCTTCAATTGATGAGAGATCACACCAAGGGGAAAGAGCTTGTGCGATCAGGTGCTACAAGGTTTGCAACTAATTTTCTAATGTTGCAAAGTATCATTAGTTTATTAACTTCCTTGAAGCAGATGTTTGTGAGTCAACCATGGGTAGACTCAACTTACTCAAAGAAGGCTGATGGAGAAAAGATTGTAAAAGTAATCTTTGATGGTCAATTTGCAACTAGAGCACTAGAGATTGTCAAGGCAACTTCAACTCTATTGAATTTTCAGATATAATCCTTTATTCTTAATTTAAAATTCTATAAGTATTTTGTTTCATTGTAAGTTGTAATTTAAATTTGGTTTACTTTTTACTTTATAGGTGACTGAGCCATTGGTGACGGTCTTGCACTTAGTGGATATCGAGAAAAATGTGATGGGATATATTTACAAGGCAACGGATAGGGCCAAAGAGGCCATCCAACACTATCACATGGGGGATGCAAATAGATTTACCCCTATTTGGGAAATCATTGATCGAAGGTGGAACAATCAACTCCACCTACCCATTCATGTAGTGGGGTACTTTCTCAACCCCAAGTTCTACTTCTATGATGGCTTCAGGGATGTTAATGGGGGGGTTATGGAGGGCCTATTCACATGTATTGAAAGGATGACACCTACATCTGAAGTAAGAGAGACCTCATCCTTTTAGAGTTGCAAAATTATAATGCAGGTGGGGGCCTTTGTTTTCTTCCAAATTATGTGAACGAAGAAGAGAGATCCAAATACCAAGTAAGAAAAAGTGAAGCCTTATATCTTGCAAGTTATGAATTACAATTCTTATTATTTATTACAATATTGTTTATTAATATTTACAAAAACTTGAATATCTTATTTGCAGGTTCTTGGTGGGAAGATTGGGGTGGAAAAACCCCAAATTTGCAAAGGCTAGCCCTTTGGATTTTGTCTCAACCTTGTAGTTCTTCTAGCTATGAACAAAATTGGAGTTTGTTTGATGCCATTCACATGAAGAAGCATAATAAGTTGACTCAACAACGCCTCAATGATCTTGTTTTTGTGCAATATAACCTTCGGCTTCGCACAAGAAAGGTGCAGGACCAGTTAGACGAGCTCATTGATTTGGATGACATCGATCCATACAGTGAATGGACCGTGTAGGATGACGAGGCCTCCTTGTTTACAGAGGATGAGATTGTTGATTTCGAGAGGCAAGCTATGGAGGATTTGCCTACAGTGGAAGCAAGGGAGATTGGATTGGATGACATTGATGTGGTGGAGTAGGAGCCACTGCCACAATCTTCTATGAAAAGCAAGGAGCTAGAATTGAGTGCAAGGACCATACCCTCTACCTCCCAATTTTTCTCTAGGTTGGGGAAGAGGAAATTTTAATTGCCTAGATATGAAATTTATGATGAATGTTTTCAAACAATCATCATAAATTCATTATAGTTATTAGCAGTTTCACTATGCGGTTTCGTATAATGATGCCATTTTGTAATCCATATGTACTGAACAATGAAATTTAATATAAAACACTCCCACATGGTTTTAGACTCATTTGATGCATTTTGCAAAAAAATAGTGTTTCTATAAGAAATTTTGCTACTGTTTTAGTTGTCGAGTATTTGTCGAGTCAAAATTTTTGGGCTTCCTGAGTACTCTCCGATTCCGAGTATGTAAACTATAGGTTCATCAATATTTTTATTGGTACAAAAAGAGAAACTAGATCAGATTAAGAATGATTGAGATTATATTGGAAGAATTTTTATTGCAAACTTGCATTTAACTCTATAAGTGTATTGAGATCAAGCAGGCCAATAGTGAAGATCATGAGACTGATGGAAGGACAATTGACACTATGAATGATGGATGCAATAGCTATATAACTCCTAAAAGTTAGCAATGAAACAAACAAAACCTTTATGTTTCATTTAGAAAAGATAATGCTTTGGCATGAATGATCCGTAAACTAGTGTGGGTATTCCACTGCATAGTTCCTCACAATAGATCCCTAATGTAACTCAATTGTATAAGTCGTCATTCCTAATGTGGAAATAAGGAAAAACAGTCCCTACAGTTGCATCTTAGAGCATAGAACAAGGTAATAAAGTATGTAACTACAAACAAAGAGCATAAAATTGCACTAAGCATGAGAAAAACAGCAATATGGCCTAAAGAAACCCAAACTAGGGAAGAACTCAATAAGATTGAGGTACTGTTTCTCCTCAAACCACTATCACCTGAGTTGTTGCAATGGTTTCTTGCTTAAAGAAAGGCTACAAAGAATTTCTTTTGACTACAACAGTAGAGTCTTTCATCATACTAGCTATCCAATGATCTCACACTCCCTAGACCTCTACTACATTCTCAAAGACACATAAGCTTCCAAGGACAAGCTCTTACAACCAAATTCCATAACACTAGGGAAAATATCCCATACAGTGACCTCTCTTGGAGGTTTTATAACAAGAAGAGTTATAGATAAGTTGAAGGAGGAAACTCAAGCATTATAGAAACTGAAAGGAATCTTTTGGACATGTTTTGCAGTTCTCGGACCATACATGCCTTATCTCTATTGATTGTACAACATGTTCAACTGCAGTCGAACCTACTTTAAACATCAAATTGTGACAAGAACAGTGACCACTATCAAACTAGTTATGGTCAAATATGTCAACCTTGCCTTTTACTCTATCAAGTCTAGGTCCCCTATACAGTTACTTCCTGCTCTATGCTTTTTGACGAACAAGGTCTGCAACTCAGCTTGTGCCATTTCTCAAAATAGAGTCTTCAAGTTATGTCAAGCATAAGGGATTAGCATCAATAAGAAATTAAGTGACTAAGTCAGCCCACTTGACTAAAATGATCCAATTTTGGATCAATGAGAAAATGGGGCAGTGGTGAGGAAGTCCTTTGAAGTTTGCACTCTGAAGGTATGACCAAAGGAATTTTTTATTGCCCTTCAGATTTGATTTCTATGAACATCATGCATACAGTAATATAATCAAGTAAAATTGCCCGCTACTGCTACAAGAATAGATGGGATTGTGCAACTAATGCATAGTGATGTGTTTGGATGTCACTAAAAAGATTTTTGATTTATGTTTCTGTTATACATGAATTTTCCAAGAAAACATAGGTAGATATCCTCAAATGGAAATGAGGTTTCCAATAAATTCAAGGCTCTTGTAGCGAACTAGATAGAGAAGAAGTTGAAGGTTTGATGACAAATAATGGTGGAGAGTTTTGATCAAATGAATTTTGGGGGCATTTTTTTAAGCGGTTTGGAATAGCAAAGAAAAAGACAACTCCATACAAACAAAAATAAAATTGAGTTGCAAAGAGAATGAACAAGCTAACAGAAAAATCAAGTATGCTAAGTGGTCCAGGCTTAGAAAAAAAAAAAAGGGCAATGACGAATAAAGAGTGCATGCTGTCTAATCAATTAATCACCTCTATCAGCACTTGTTGATAAAATCCTGCAAGACATAGACTATGAAGAAATCTTCTCTTCAACAACATAGCGTTTTTGGTTGTACTCCTAATGTGCACATTCCCAAAAAGAAAAAAAAAACTACATTATAAAGTAAAGAAGTGTGTCTTTATTGGGTATAGTGATGGTATAAAAGGCTACAAGTATTGCAACTAAGAAACAATCAAGACTTTATATGGTCATAATGTAATCTTTCAAAAAATTTAAAGGTCTCCAAAGAAATAAGAACAACCAAGAAAGAAAGAACTAGAAAAAGTGCAGTTTGAAATTTTGAATTAAAAGATGGAAAACTTGTATATGAATGTAAATAAACAGAAGAGTGTGAGCTAAAAGAGAAAGAACTTTGTACCCCAACCTTGAAGAGTTCGATTTGAGAAAGGAGGACATAAAAAATGTATAATTCACCTAATTTACATTCTTCTTATGTTTTATGTACTATTGATGATGGTGTAAGAACTATTGGGGAGGCACTTAATTCAAAGGAAAGTAAAGTTTGGAAGAACACCATGGAAGAAGAAATGGACGCTTTGGAAAAAAATATGACATAGGATTTGGTCAAGTTCCCTGCTGGAAGAAAACAATGGTTGCAAATGAGTGTTCAAAAAGAGGATCAAAATAAAAGGTAAAATAGAGAAATACAAAGCTTGCTCGATAGCAAAGGAATAGCCCCTAAATGGGTAACTAACATTGGTGACATTTTCTCTCCTATTGCTAAAGTAATGTAACTAATGTTCCCAAATATATTCTTTTGAAGCTTTGTTGTTTTTCCTTGACAATTTGTTGGTGAACTAATATTATTTTTTTACTTCGTACCTTCAGCATAACATGTCATTGAACTCATAGTATTAATGGGCAAATAAAAAACAGAATTTATTTAGAATACTTCCACCATACAATCTGAACGAGATGAGGACATTAGAATGATACACAACAGTATAGAAAATAATGTCTAACCTCAATGGTAGAGGATGGAGTTGGAGATGATTAAGAATTTCATATAATGGTTTTTGTCAGTTGTAGTTGCCCCTAGACAACTGTGAATGGATGAAGTTACAAATAAATGCTTGATTAAGTCACAATAACCTGAATCTTCCTCGAATCCTCCTCTAAACTACCTCATGACACCCTACAGGTAGAGAAATTACTGATGAACAAATGCAGACCCATGTAAATGCTATAGTGTCATTTTTCCTTGAATCCACACACTTGTTTTTTACTTCCAAAACCCACAACCTAGACTATACATGAAATTTGTTTGTGTTCTTCACTTCCAAAACTCACGACTTGGCAGTAAGATGGGCTACGCCCTAGTTTTTGACTTCCAATATGCACAACCTAGCGGAATATGGAGTCACCCCCTTTTTGTATGAATTAACAGCCACAATTTGGTACACCATGCGCATATTTGGAATGTTTGGCAAGTCTCGACCAGGTATTTTAAGTGATTTCACCTCCTCCATGAAGGAACTCAATATTCCAAATAGTGATAATTTGAAATAAGCTGATTTGCAAAAGGCCAACCTACAACTCGAGTTATCTTTAAACTTCAACCCTTGCTCTGCAACTTCCAACAGCTCCACAAAGAAATTGAAATCTTTAGTTACAATTTTGAAACCAACAATCGTTTATGCTCACTGGTGAATTTGGCTTGAATCAACTATGAAATTGACTAGGAAGAAATCCCTTCTCCAAAGCTAATTACCCTTAGGATTTTCGGCCTAAAGTTTTGCTAGAGCAAACTGCCTAGTTTCATAATAAGGGATGGAAATAGCCAAAAAGATCCTTCATTTTCCCTTCATTAAAATACTCCCTCTCCAAGCCTCTAAATTAGCCTATGGGAATGAAATAGGCTAAAGGTCCTCTCTAAATACCTAGGTCAAAGAAGGGGACATTACAAGTAAATAATATTAGATTTACTTTGGCTATTGTTGCTGCTTTTGATCTTGAAGTAGGATGTGAAGATAACATTCCTACATGGGAATCTTGAAGAAGAAATTTATGTCACAACTAAAACAAAAACTTCGTTAAAGGAAAGAAGACCCTAGCTTGCAAGTTGAAGAAGTCTTGATATGTCCTAAAGTAATCACAAAGGATGTGGTATCCAAAGTTTGAGACTAATATGTTGGGACTTGAATTTGTATGAACTATGAAGCGAAGTTGATCATTGTATATATTTCAAAAAATAGGTCAATGGCCATTTTGTTATCATAGTATTATATGTTGATGATATGTTATTAATTGGAAACAACAAGCAAATGATCAAGGATGTTAAATCTCAATCATCATCTCAATTTCTTATAAAGGATTTTGGTGTTGCAAAGTGTTGAGGATCGAATAACTTAGACAAGTCTTAATATCTTTCTGGAGAGATTTAATCTACAAGAGCAGAACATTATCGATTTCTATATTCTACTTTGAAGATCAAGACTCTTATAAATATGTTTGAGAAAAGACGTGACCTTTCGATTGACATCCCTCCGATTAAGCAAGGCCGACAATCAATCATAATCAAGACATATATATATATCAGTTGATCTCTGACCGAAGCTACTAGATTTCAACACTCCCTCTTAGCTAGGGAAGAGAACTCCAATCAAGTATATATATATTGATATCACCTAACTTGTGATATCAGAAGATATGGTATGCTTCTGGAAGTGTCAAGTCACATGACATTCTTCATAACACATCTTCTTTAATCAATACTCCTCTAGGCTAAGGAGGATAACTTCCACTAAGTAAAAATGATATCACCTAACTCGTGATATCAAAAGATATGGTATGCTTCTGAAAGTGTCAAGTCACATGACATTCTTCATAACACATCTTCATTATTCAACACTCCCTCTGTAACTAGGGAGGATAACTTCCATCAAGTAAACGTGATATCACCTAACTCGTGATATTAGAAGATATGGTATGCTTCTGAAAGTGTCAAGTCACATGACATTCTCCATAACACATCTTCATTATGGTATGTGCACTGACATCAAGTCACATGATGTCTACCATAATTCATGGCATATCCACGGATATAAATATCCACCATGATTATCTCTTAAGGATCACAATGATCTTCAGATATCAAGTCTCATGATATCCATCAAGGTGTCCAAGAGATACTATCATGACATGTCCACAGATATCAAGTCACATGATATCTATCATGATAGTTCATCATTGTAGAGTCGTCACTTTACAATGTCAAATACAAGTGTTCATTATTGAAAGATCGTCACCTTTCAATAATGTACACAGGGTAGTAGGCCCATAAGGTCATGGAGTCACACACATGACAAAAGAGTTTACACATTAAACATCTTTATATATTAGTACAACTTATAAACAAATTTGAATTTCAAACATAATATCAAATTACATACCAAGTTTTCTGCCCGAAGAGTTCAACCTTAACTCTGGAGAGAAGTTGTTGAGTATGTCCGCTGTTTAAACATTTGAACTAATATACTCCAACTGGATCACTTTCCTTTCCACCATATCTCTTACATAAAGATAGGGGAACTCAATCTGCTTAGATCAAGGAGTCCCACAAGCAATTTACGAAGCCAAAACTGCTTCTCTTGCCCCCATAGAGGTTGCATTGTAATTAGCCCCTGTCGAGCTTTGTGCTACAAAAAACTGTTTTCTGCAGATCCAAGAGATCATAGCCCAAACTGAATCAAGGTTTCCAGGTTGATCTAGTTTGTCTTTTCTGTAAAGAAGACTATATCCAATAGTGTCGTGAAGATATCTCAATTTGTGTTTTTTACAGCCAAAAGATGAATTTCCTTTGGCTCACACTTGAACTGGCTTAGAGCTTTCACTAGGACCTTCCATTTGCAGCAGGAGTGCTTTATTAACTGAGCTACTGGCCTCTTGTGGCCAGCCCATCATTAGTCCGGGTGTGGCTTATATCCAACACCCCCCCTTAAGCCATACTGCGGGTGCATGGGGCTCTTTAGATCCTGGGACCTGTCGTCATGGAGTCTCTTAACATGACGCCTCATCTCAGTCTCAGAGATGAACAAGGCTTTCACCTCATATTTCTCTATCTCAAAGCATTACAACAAGTGAAGATGAGACTCCCTCTGAAGCTCTAATTACTTCTTCTTAGAAGGGATGACTTTAGCCATCCACACAGTCTAATGGTTGCAAGCAGAGTCTTCATTTTCTTCTTCTTTTGTAAACAATCTCTTATGCTTTTGATCCGTCCTGAAAGCATCTAGAAGAGATTATAAATAGTTCATAACTATCCAAAAATCATACAAGTTATATCATGAATGAAAATTTCAAAGGATCTTATGCTAGTGAACACAACACAATTCAAGAGAATTCACAAGATCAAATAAATGATATAACTCAGTGACCAAAGAATACTTATCTCTTTAAATATTTTGATCCATCCTTAATGAAGTCATGAATCTGAACGATCAATCACAATATCTGCTCTCTCTGCCCTTTACAGTGGCATCGATCGCATCGAGTTTGCCCTTCGCATGATCTGAAAATCGAAGACTCCTGTGACAGTGCTCATTTAATTTCCAGGTAGCACAGTCAACATTGAAGCAAATAGTTGAAGGATGTATTCTCGATTATACCAAGTCTACATTCAAAAACTATTTTAAATAAATAATAAAAATTATTAAATATCTAATAATAATTAAAATAACGATTATATTTGTATGATATGTGCCCAAAGCTAATAATCATTTTTTTTTAATTATTATTTTCCGGGGGCAAATCTCTTTGCTAGCGGCTGCGTAGCCTTCGGCTCTTGCCACCTGCAACTGCAATCACCGGTGACACCTTCGGCTCTCGCTACCCGCAACTGTAATCACTGGCGATAATGTCACCAGTTTTTCGCGCTGTCACAATGCACACATAGATTGCTCAATCATTACAGAATATAGAGCACGCCCCACACTCTTCGACAGTCTCAGCAGTTTTGACGGGAAAGTAAGCACTTAGATTTATCCAGGACATTCGCTAGTGAACAGTTTCAAGGAACTCTCTTAAATGAGATGCGGGACTAACTTCGGAGGATATCACCTTCGCCCATAATCGCCTGTAGGAGTAAGGTGATTCCTTTGATGAGAGGCAACTTGAGTGATTTCACCAAAAATGTTCCTGACTCTCCTGGAGATCACGTGATTTGGGCGTTCTTGTCTAAGACTTAGTCGCGGGAGGTGCTCTGTGATGGGATTGGCCAGAGCCACCATGGTCGTGCCTGATGGATGCTGCTCGTGATTCGTCTGTATAGCCTTTCACAAAGACTTCGCTATTTCAGGATATCCACTCGATCCACAAACTCGATGATGACTTTAATGAAGGTGCAGGGGTTTAGCGAGATCCACAGGCTCCGCCACAACTCGACTCTAATCGCCTACCATAGTCGTTGCATGTTCTCCCACCGACTAGCAACCAAGATTCTTGAATGTGATGCGATGATAGATAAGGAAAGGCAACACCGAACCACTGGCAATGCTAAAATGATTCTGATCAATCTCTCCGAAACTTGGCTCTGATACCATGTTGAGGATCGAATAACTTAGACAAGTCTTAATATCTTTCTGGAGAGATTTAATCTACAAGAGCAGAACATTATTGATTTCTATATTCTACTTTGAAGATCAAGACTCTTATAAATATATTTGAGAAAAGACGTGACCTTTCGATTGACATCCCTCCGATTAAGCAAGGCCGACAATCAATCATAATCAAAACATATATATATATATATATATATCATAATCAAGACATATATATATATATATATCAGTTGATCTCTGACCGAAGCTACCAGATTTCAACACAAACTTTATGTTTGGCATTAAACAAAAAGGCATTGTTGTAGAAAGGAAACTCTAGTTGAATCAAAGAAAATATGTTGAGACTATATTCCAAAGGTTAAGATTATAGGAATGTGAGCCTTTCAATAGTCCTATTACTAATGGTTTAAACTTTAAAATTATCTATATAATAGTGTCCAAGACAAAGAGGATATTAAGGAGATGTCCCATGTTCCTAATGAACGTGTTGTTGGAAGTCTAATGCATAGAAGCAAAAATCTTTTGGGGAAAAAATTGGCAAAGCAAAAGTATAAGATTTTTTCAATAAATCAGTATTTGAACAGGAAAAAATCAAATTTTAAAAAATAAAAAAATAAAAACTTAACAAAATGCACAAATAGGGAGAAAAAACTATTAGTTTTAAATTTTTTAAAGGGATTTCAATGGCATAGAGATATAGAGAGTTTAGCCCATCAATTGTGGAATAAAGATTTTTGTTATTTCTGTTCATATCACTGATTACATTGCATAAATTACAATCTTCTTCATAGTGAATAAATAATAACTAGATGCTAATAGTTTTCCAATTTTCAATTATAATCTACTTTATACAAAGTTAACCTACAAACTAAGTACAAACTTCTAAGATTAGACATAGCCAATGACTCTTGTTGCTATAGAGAGAGCTACACTAGAAGGTTGCAGACCCTGATGATGAAGCTCCTATGTTAAAGCCTCTCCCAAGTCATTCAACCAGATCACTATCAAGATTAGCCTCTATTAGAATATGAAAACCACTAGATCAAGGACATCATCATCTGCAATCCATTTGAAATCTCAATCAATCTTGTCAAGGTCAATTGGTTGGTCATCCTCAACGATAGCTAACTTTTTGCAAATAAAAATCAGATTTGGCAACTAAAAGTGATAAAAACAACAATTACAATTCGAAGTATTTCAAAACAGTTAACCTTGAGCTTTTTTTAGCTTAAAGAGAAGATTGTGGTGAACAAACACCAATTCATTCATTTGTTGTTGTGTTTGATAGTTGAATTTCTTGGAATATGTGTATTCAAAAACACACCAAGTACACCCACAAGCAAATGAACTGCATGTCTAGCTCAAAATGTGGCTCCCACCCATGTAAGATTTTTGGATTCTTGGCCAAAAAAATCCCACCATTGCACTTAAGAACACAAATTATTTCAAAATGATATAATGTAAGACATATGAAAAGTTTAACACTTTTAATGCACATGTCCACAATACTAAAAATATCCAAATTTTATAGAGTCTACCTAGTTTGAAGGTTGTCCTGCCTTGCATGGTAGCCATACTTGAAAAAATACCCTTGCTTGCTTGTACATTGGCAACTTTACCCTTGGTACCTACAACTTTTCAAGGGTAGGGAACATTTTTTCCATGCACGTGAATAGGCCATGTATAACCTCAAAATCATCTTTGAATGAGGGACAATAGAATAATGCTGGATTCAAAATTTCAGATAGAATCTAGTAGCAAAAAGAGGGGAGTGCATCTATTCCAATATCTTATTGATTATATCACACAATGGCATGTACCTATCCCTATTATTTTCCATCCTACCCCTTATCACATTCTTGGACCTAGCCATGGCCTCATACAAATAGCCCATGGGGGATTTCTCCCCAATCACTAACCTCAAAACTTTTACTAGAGGCTCTAAAAATTCTACAACTTGTTCAACCACATTGCAAAAACTAATGAAATAAATGTATTCTGCCAATATTATGCCATCTATTTGATTTGTGAAGCCAAACTCCATCGACTCATTTAAAAAGCACATTCACTTCAAATTCAATTTCTATTGGCAAAGAGTCTACAACCCCACGTGCCATCTTGTGATGTAATGAACAGCAATAATGGCCTGCCAATTAATTTCTGATCTGTACATTTAATCCTCTAAAATTCGTCTCCAATAGGCACAATTGCAACTCCTGGATAGAGCTACGTGTTGAGCAATCCTTGGGTGGTATTGCACACCTCTAGATCACTGAATCAAAGAGAATTCTCGTTCTCCAAGATTGAATTTCTTCCAGAAACCCTAGTTCTTCCTTCACAGCAAAATTGTAATAAAATTTGTAAAAGTGAATGAATGATCAATGAGCTCTTTTGAAAGTTTTTATACTCCTCCAAAAAGCCACGATTTCCTTTTGGCTTTTTATCCATTTAATATTTTAAAATATTTGCTTTTGTTGTTTAAAAATATTAACCTCATATTTAGCATCCCCTTTTGACTTTATTTAATGACCTTATGGTTAAATAAAATCATATATAATAAAGGTCATTAGACACCAATAATAATATCCACTTAGAATTCAATTATTATTAAAGTTAATACTTGAATAATAATTAATAAATCATAACTCCATAAAAAACCCAATATATCAACATTAAACTAATTCTGCCAACACCCCGAGGATACCCATTGATTCTTCTGCTCATTTGAATGGCTTACTATAAATAGTAAGGTTGGACCCAAATGTCCAAGTGACTTACTAAAAATAGTGAGTGCAAACAGAGCCTGAAACACCTTAGGAAGGTTGTCCTTGAATATCACCAAGCACTGGAGAAGAGAACATAGGAAATTGACACCCCAAAGAACATCCAAAGAACCAAGAAACTCCCAAAGAAAGCCTTCTAAACACCAACATTAGCCTATGAGGATCCGTTTATAGGCTAATCCACCGATACACTGAAACTAGCTAAGGAGGGGACATTACATTAAACAAATACTTGGACCCTATAACTTGTTCAAGATTTCAGTAGTTATACTCATTGTAATTTTTGCTCGGCTTTAATTTTTTAAACAACTTTAAGAGTTTACATAGATTTAGATTAGTGGAAGTTATATTTCAATTATGTAATAGTAAGTTTAACTTGGAATGTCTGGTTCATTGCTTGCCACTGGGAGATCAATTATAATTATTGTGAATGAAGCTGCTTCTTGGGTTTCCTGCTATATATCTAAATGTATTGGCATGTTGTTAAATGTTTTGTATGGTAAATGATACTTCATACATTCACTTGTATGATACACCTAGTGTCTATATATTGTGTAGGTGATTTTATCCCGTGATGAAGACCCTCCAGTTGTGAGATTAATGGATTACAGGTAACTCGTATAAATTTCTGGCAATATATTATATATATTGTTGCAAAGAAAAATGTTTCTTTTGTAATTTATTTGATGAAATGAAGAAGATCTATTATAAAGTGTGGATTTATTGACAATAAATATCCATATGTATGCTCTACAATGATAGCATTTGAAATTGATTTATCTGTTTGTTATAGTTCCTTTCATAGTGGAAGATGCTTTAGGCACTCCTCTTTCTGCTGTCATTGTAGGCTGTACTTTTGATTCCTATTGATCTGTTCTGTTCATTCATGAACATTAATACAGTTTCTGTCTTTCTTCCTATTATATTAGGAATCCTTATTGTTGTTACTTGTCCAGGGTAAGCCAACAACAAAACAAGGACAACAAAGGATCATTCATTTAGAATGGCACAAAAATCTGTCTTTTGTAGCTTATTGTTTGCCATTTAGTATTTGTTAAAAGTTGAGAAATTGATGAGAATGTAGCTGACAAAAGAGTTTTACAATTATATGAAAACTCTGCTTCAAATAAACAGGTTTCTGGGAGTATATAATACAGAATCCTTTACAGATAAATGATGTTCAAATCCAGTAGTACTGCAGATATAATTTAGCTTTTGAAGCAGATTTTTTTGCCTTCTTGATTGAAGTTTCATTGTTAAGTATACTTTTTACAGTTCTACATCCTGGCAGCTGAGGCAAGATAGTTAAAACACATGTTAAGCATTATTATTCCCTTTATTTGGTAACTTCCCAAGACACATAGGAGAAGCTAGAAGTCTAAGAAATGGTGATTGGAAGGGGTGGAATCCATTGCTGGTCTTTCAAACCAACTCCACATACCTATGCATCAAAACAGGTAAAAGCTCTGGCACAGCTTTACTTAAATGCTACACCTACATATCCTTCATCAATGTGCACACCTGTGAACTCTGTCTGAATCCACCTCCAATTTGACTAGAAAGAGATCTTTCATCTCCAAAGCCAAATACCCTCAAGGTTTTCGTCCTAGGGTTTGAGTTGAACACGCAGTCCAAACTTCGCAAAGAGAAACAAAAAATGACCAAGATGTCTAATATTCTTTTTGCTTTTCCTTTCATACGCCACCTGTGAATATTCAAGAACTTTTATTTTTAAACTACACAAAGTGACCCTTTTAATTTTTAATTAACTTTGGCCCTTAAAAAGCCACTTCAATGCACAATGACATCTTTTAAATAAAATAATTAATTAAACTAAGTTGTCTGAAAAATAGCAATATTAGACAATTTGAAGCTAATTAATTAAAATATTCTCTCTCCAATCCTTGAGATTAGCCTACGGGAATGAAATGGGCTAAGGGGTCCATCCCAAACACCTATGTTGAAGAAGGGACGTTACATTAAATCATTTGGTTATTATAGGTACATCCACATCTATAGAATTAGAATGCATGACAACCATCCATTTAGATCCATCCTCACCTCGTAGCCACCTTTGAGATGGTATATAGGTCATAGTGGCAACGAGCATACATAGCCACTACTAGCTTAGGTCTTTTCAAATGTTGTCTTCTCTCTGCTATGTGGAATAAATAAGGAAGCATGTACAAGTTTTTATAGATCTCAATTCAAGACACTAACTAGATTAATGATCCAATCTTTGTCTCAATTATATCTTCCATTACACTAGTCCTTCACCCCACATGATGGCATAACTAATCATGGATTTTTCTCATTAAACAAGGTATGCAAACCCACTTTTCTTTTAGGTGCTGGCAGAACTGCCTCCTAAAGTGGGAGAAATCTCAGTTGACAGATTGAAACTATCATCAGCAGCTACAAAATTGCTATTTTGCAGCCTGAACTGCCACCCCCAGCATGCCACGGTTTTGACTGTACATATGGAAAATTAAAAAGAATGCTTCTATCCTTTTTTATTCCAATAAAAATGCCTCAACAAAGGATTGGGGATAATTCTATATTTTTTGGGCTAAAACATCTTTTGGTATTCTTATCCATTGAAAGTCAGAACCCTTTCAATTTATCAAATTCTTATTTGCTTATGCAATGAAATAATTAAATTTTTTTGCATAACAATTATCATAGCATGGACAAGCATGGTTCACTCCTCAACCTATTCAATCCTCATTCCATGATCTCCCCAGAAAGCCCCATGTCAAGCACTTTTGGCAGCTGCTCAATTGTTCATTCCATGAAGGGCCACAAACTTGCATTGCAAGAAGTAGACGCATAAAGAGGGTGGTTTAAGCTAGTTCGAAGAGAGATTCTGATCTCTGTGCTAAGATCTTATCATTTCTTCTGCAAAAGAGCTTGAAATCAAACAATAGCAAGCAGAGGAAAAACTAGAGAAGGAAAAGATCCAATCTTTGTCATGTTTCATGGCATATTCATTCTTTCTGTATCACAAAGGGAAAGAGATCCCACTTATCTCCCCACAAAGTACCATAAATCTGATTATACAAGATTTCCACCAACCTCGAAATAAATTCCCCACCTTGAACCTTTGATGACATCGTCCATGACTGGTGGCATCAACCACTTTGAGCTATGCCTTAGGAAAGGGTACCCTTGTATATACTCCCATTCTTAGGCCATTTCCACAAGAAGATATGTTGAATCATCATTTCCATTGGGAATTAATGGATAACTATCTATTGCTTCTAAATTCCCCTCTTAGGTGGACAAATATGACTTTAGCCAAAGGAATACATGGGCATAAAACTTTAAGACTTGGAATTAGGATTTGTCAGTGACCAATTTTAGCTGTCTAGGAATGTGCACATACATGATCTCACAATGCAGAAGCTCTAGACAAAGGGAGAGATTGTTGCACTTGCACCAACAAGTTCGGCAATAAGTATCTCTTTTCCCTCCACCTTGTGCATGTTTGTTTCTTACATTGGTGAAACACATTTCCTGTACATACCATAGTCTGGATGCATATGTATAAATTAATTAAGCTGTGTAAAGCTTATGATTTTAAAATGTTTGCCTTATGGAAAGTTAATTTTTAAATCTTGAACCTTCAAAGAACTTGTAGCTGGTACAGAACCTAGACCAGTATTTGGGAGGTCTTGGATTCAAATTCTAACATGTCGATTTTGGCTGGGTAATAAACACCATAATCTAAATATATATGTATAAATTAATTAAGCTTTGTGAATCTTATGAATTTAAAATATTAAACCTTATGGAAGGTTAAATTTCAAATCTTGAATCTATGAAGGACTGATAGCTTAGTTGGTAGAGCACCAAGACTGATATTTGGGAGATCCCAGGTTTAAGTCTTAGCCAGTCCATTTTGGCTAGGTAATAAACACCATAATCTGAAGAATATGTATAAATTTATTTGGCAGTGTGAAGCTTACAAATTTAGAAAGGCATTTACTTCTTTACATTATACATTGGTTGCTTTGTGATTTCAGTGCATAATACCACACTCATTTCTGTACTTATTATATCTACTTTCATTGACTTAATTGTGTTAGTCTTTTCTTATTGTATGTGTGTATTGTCTACTTGCTTCCCACCTTAGAGAAATTTTCTACCATTTCCTATTTGAAGGTTGGCGAAGTAGAGTCTATATCTCAATGCATACTGCTATCCTCATTCAAACAACTCTTTGCCTCACAAATCTTCCTCTCACAACCGATTGATCTTCCTAATTCTTCTTAGTTTAGTTTTCACTTATGTCTTACAACTATGTTGTACCTCTTACGTACACTAGTGTTGGAGGTGACCTTTTGTGCACTCAATTACCCCCTTAGGTGGAAAAGAGAACTTTACCCAAATGAACACACAAGTGTAGCTTTTGAAGACTTGAAGTTGAGGATTTGTTGTAGACCAAGATCATTGACTTGGGAATATGTATGTGGCTTCCTAGTCTATCTCTTCATTCCCAAAGTTTCAACCAAAGCCATTGAGCCTCACAAGCAAAGGGAGAGGTCATTTCACCGACAAGTTTCCTGCAAGTATCTATTTGCTTTCCACCTTATGCATGTTTGTTTTGTACATTCGTTGATATATTTACTTCTTTACATGATACATTGATTCCCTTCTTATTGACTTACATCTTATCACATTTATTGTCTTGTATTCAATCTATTGGATTAGTCTTTTCTTATTGGTCATGCAAATTGTCTACTTACTTCCCACGTAGTAATTTCCTATTTTCTTTGAATGTTTATTAAGAAACGCCTTCTAAGTTTTCCATTTTAAAAGTTGACTTAGTAGGGTCCATATCTTAGTGTATACATTCCCTATTCGTATGCTCTTCAAGTTACTCCTTGCACCACAAATCCTATCACTACAACCGATTGAATGTCTTAACTAAATCAGCTTATCCACAAAGAAATCCCTAGGTTTAGAGATTTAGAAGTTACTCATTGGAATCTTCTTTCAAATTCCCCATGTCTATAGAGGAGTAGGGTTTCAGTGATAGATATACTTACAAACCTAGATCTTGTAAGTACAGTTAGAGGCATGCGCAATCCTTCGTTCATCACTTTAGGATTGCTCGTGTGACATAATTTTTATGCTCATATTTTGAGACATTACACATAGCTTTGTTTATGGGCTATGGGATTTCCGACACCACAATGGTTGAAAATTTGGAAGTGTGTTCTTCCATCATGAGTAGAAATATTTCCTCTTTCGAACACAGTTTGTTGAACTTCTAGTCAATCTTTGAGGTATAAATCAGTTTTATTTTTGATATCTTCTCCCATCTTCAAATGCTGATAAATCTCCTCAATATCTGCATCTTCAGCATATGCATCCATCCTCATAAGCCTCTTTTATGGAAGGCTCATGTTGTGAATTATTTCCCAAAGCTGATATTTGCTTTGCAATTAGTGGCCTAGATGACATTCATGCCTTGACATTTCTACCTCATACTTTATCATTGGATGGAACTGTTGAAAGTATCCTATCCACTTACAGTTTATTATCGGTATGAAAAATTCTCCTTTCCAAACAAATAATGTTCCGATATCTTAATTATTTGAACTTTGAACAATTGCATGGTTGTACTTTTCTTTTTCATGAAAGGGTAATTTCTTTTAGTCTATTTAAATTCTTTAGAATGATAACAAATTGGCTTACCTCCATCAAGAACTTCTATTGCATACTCACACCCATTTCTATTTTGAGTGGTTGTTACAAATTAGGAAGAACAAGCACGGTTGCTTAGCTGGTTTTATATTTCAAAGAATCAAAAGTACTAGCATGTTCCTTACTTCAATGATAACTTTTATCATTTTCTGAAATGGTTAGAAAAGGTTCCTCTTTTGTAGAGAATAAGGAATGAAATTCTTCATTTACTATATGATTGATTGGTTTTGAGCCCAATAGGATAAAATTTCTTCTTAACAATTGTTTGAATTCATCCCAACTAATAATAATTAGCTTCTGCTTTTTTTTGAATAAACTAAATAGCATTCTCAAAAAATCAGAGCTTGACCCTCCATTTTCAGAAATGAAAGAATTATCTTTTGTGCCCTCAATAGATTTATGCACACTAAAGTAAACCTTCATTTGTCTCAACTATTCATGCACTACTTCAACATCTACTTGCCGTTCAAAATTTTTAATTTCAACATTGTTTAAAGTTTTCAACTTTTGAAAAGGGGATGTTTGGATGATTTGACCTTGGCTGTCCTCCTTTGGTTTGTTTGTCCTCTTCTTGCATCTAGTCTTTTTTGTCTTTGACTTCTTCATGGCTGCTTTTCTTCCACTCCAACTTATTTGACAAGAGCATGAACCATCATGTCCATGGATGCTTGGTTCTTGATGTTTTTCTCTTCTTGCTTAGTGATGCTTCTTGAAACGCCATCACATATTCTAGGTTTGATTCCAACTTTGCAACTCTTTTTGCAAGGTCTTCTTCACTTTCTCTAACCATCTTTCACACTTCTTGAATCCACCTATAGAAATCTCTGATTTGAAGGGTAGGATTCTTCTCTCTTTGATCGTCACTATTATACAAATAATAAAAAACTACTATCCATGAGACCCAAAGATTAAACTTATTTTGGTATAGATATGTTCTATATTCTGTCAAGATTTGATGTGTGCTAGACATTAGCAGATTGCTATGCTGCCCTACTCGAATTTTGCTTGAAATTGCTTCGAGGGGGAAAATTAGATATAGAATTAGTTGTTCTTAAAGTTGCCGGAAGGAAATAACTAATGTAATAGAATAAGCAAGATATAAACAACAACGAAACAAAAAAGTACAATAACCATAACAAATGTGATACAAACAATTTAACTAGGAAATCCTAGTGGGGGAACTATCTGGAATGCAATTGGTTAGCTTCCTCTCCCTTCTTTGGGAAAAACAGGTACAAAGAACTTAGATAAAGCACGCTACAACAATCTTCTTACTACAATGCTTATTCAAATTGTTCTCTACACCACAAATCTTACTCTTACAACCTACTCGACTCCCAACTTGTCTTCTCACAATCTCTTTCACAAATCTCTTACATTAGGCTTATTCCTCTTACATATAGTAATGTTGCAGGTGTCGCTTTCGTGAACTCAAAGACCCCTAACTATCATGGAACATGAAGAATCTCCATCCTCTATTGTTACTCTACCTCCTTTTTTGAAACAGGAAAAAACACTATGGTTATTACTCATTGGTATGAGAGTGCCATACCACTAACTAAATGACCATGCCACTTATGAAACGACAATGACACATGCAAAACTATCCTCACAAAAATGCAGTTGTTATCATGTTGGATCTAGCGGTTTTTCACTACACAACTTTTATTGATTCAGCTCAATTTCTGATGGAATTCTAGTTGGTTGTCTTGAGGGTATGTATGGATCAACATATGAGAACATGTTATTTAATCATTCAAGATCAGTTAACCTTACAATCAATGTAGTAAAGAGCAAGAGGAGGCTAGCACAAGATAGAGATGGTACATAGTATATCAAATCGTTACTATAGCACAAAACCATCAAGATAACCTAAATGAGGCACAACCTTCTTTTCGTTATATATGTGGATTCACTTTACCTTGGATGGTTATAATACAAGTTTGCCTCCTAATATACATAAAGGCGGGAAATGTCTAGTATATCATATCATGGAAGGCCCAAATGGACCTAAATCCCAAGGTGCCACAAATGCGAACCTATTGGGTCCAATAAACAATACTTCCAGGGAACGTCACAACCCAATGTTTCATGGAGATGAGAACCCTAAACCTAAGCATCACAAGGTTCACCAATAACTAGTGATTGAAGGTTAAGAAGATGGGCTAACATCAAACATACAATTGTGCACTATCATTTTCAAAGCTTTGATACTAAAAATATTCTAGTACCTATTGCTATTTTTGGGAGAACATGACATTGGATTCACCCTTCTTTAACCATAAAACTCTAGATTTTTGTGTCCAATACTTCTAGAAGGATCTTTTAGGTTTTGTTCAAATTCTCTACACAACTTCTAGATTCTCCTCAAATTGACCTTCCTTTTGAATTTTATCTCGATTCTCTATCATATGTTGTCCCAAAAGCTCCCACCTTTGCAAAATGTTTGGGTATTTCCTCCTACGTTTTGTTCTTGGGTTTGACAATGATTTAGATCACTTTTCCATTTTTTGTTGATGACTAAGGTGGAGGATTTCCCATAGATTTGAACTAAAAAGGACAATCCTTGGGAGAAGAGTCCTTTTCATTATAAAACTAGATTGGCTTGTTACCATAACCAATAACTTTAGGAGCCTTTCGAAAATTATAGGTATGGATCAAGTACCTATAGTTTAGAATGAACTAGTCTAATCTCTTAAAAATTAAATTAGTTTCCCACCTCTTGTTAAGCTAGTTGTAGTTTTCCTCTTTAGGTTCTATGTGTTAGTTTTAGACCAGAATTGAAGAATAAGCAGAAATACAAAATGATGAACAATCAAACACAACAAATACCCTGGGAAAACCCTCCTTCTCGAGGGAGAGAAACCCAGCCAAAATATATCACTTATATATTGAATGAAGAGAGCAGAAATCTGCTTTACAACTTGGCCCAAACACAAGGCCGATCTGATTTAATGAAGGATAGCACCTCTTCCTAGATGCGAATATACAAACAATATGATTTCTCCTTGACATCGATTTGCTTGATGCAATATGTTGATCTTCTGCAAAAGTGCGAACTCCTCCTTGAAGTGCGATTTTATCTCTGAATAAATTGAATGATCAAATGAATGATCATTACCTTGTATATATACAAATCAGGGTGTCTCTTCATTTAGGGTTAGCCTCTTTCACAAAACAAGGCGACTTTTTAATTTTTAATTTATAGCAAGTCCGACTTGCTTTTATTTATTTATCATTTATTATTTTAAATAGGGCGAAGGATATCTCCAGCCGCTATAACATCAACACTATGTCCCGTTGACTCAGCTTAGTCACAAACTAATGGAATCCTCTCCTAGGGAAACTATAGCTCTACCTCCATTATTATAGCTTAGTCTTCCCCACCATCCATGAGGAGGTTTAATGAGATCTCTCAGAGTGTTGTAATAATGTTCAGAGGAATGCACTTTGGCTAACAAAAGGAGGGGTATATATATTAATTCAATTTAATCCAAAGGATCTAATAAGACGTTGGACATAAATTCTCATCCAAAATCTCCTATTTTCAATATTCTAGCAAAGGAATCTTGAAGGCTTCCACATGATTAGGCAGATCCATCTTCACCAACGACCAAGTAATTTTCTTTTTCCTAGGTTGTGTGCTTCCAATTCTGGATACTTTTTGTAGAATATATTATTTCATGGATTGTAATATATTTGGTGTTTCTTCTTGGCTTCACTTCTTATAATGTCTCTACAAGGAAAATTTAGCCCTCACATTACAAGAGATTAAAGTCATTATTAACTATAGCTCTAATTCTCTTGTACCAAGGGAATTACTTTCTTTTCCTTACCTTAGGCATATAATTATTTGGTGATTCCTATGTCCTTAAGCTATTTTTTTTATTTGATAAAATGGCAAGGGTCCCAACCCTATTACAAAGCATGCCCATAGGCATAAACAAATATAGTGGCCTCCTAGATGGGAGTAAGACACAAGTACAACCTAGTTTCCAAGCACAAACCACTACAACTACAAAGAAAAAGAAAAAGAAAATACTTAGGGATCCAACCTAGACAATGCCAAACCCAACCCTATTCAATTTCACATAGTATGAGATTGGTGATAGATCTAAGAAGACTTTTCTTTCATCTTTGTATAATTGTCCATGAAATATTAACTTCCAAATCCTTAGATCTGGGAGAGGTGGCAGCGGGGGGAATTCCCCCATAGAAGTCCCATCAATTGGCACAACAAAAAGAGAAATGTTGAGTTAGAGTAGTCAAATGTCAAACAACCAACTCAAGAGTAGACTGAAGCTGAGCCAAAGCCGATGGAATAGCAGACTTAGCAACTATATTAGAAGCTGGTGGGATTTACAGTAGGAGTTGATGGAGCAGGAGGAGCGGGACTCACTAGAGTTGCACCAATCACATGAGAAACCCCCTTAGGAACTATGGGGGGAATGGGAAGAGAAAATCCAACATTTTGAGGAACCATCAATTAGAGAGTCGAAATCATGAATAGTCAAGTGATTTTCTCAAGCATTCCTCCACCATCTCACTATGCCCTTGTGCTAAGAGAGTGGGCAATTGAAAGCTAGGCTTCCAATGGCAAAGCATCGTTGGCATTTGAAGGGGAGGGCCTCATAGTCAAGTGGTTGAGTGTAATGTCCCCTTCTAGCTGACATCAATTGTCAGAGGAGATTAGCCTATAATTCTGACCCTCGTAGGCTAATGAGGATGGTTAGAGGGTCTCCTGAGGTTTGTATCATCTCTAGTGTTAAGTGGCATTCAGTTTTGGCTTTCGTTTGGCGTTCACAGGGCTCCGTATGCATTACTTACTATTTATAGTAAGTCAGAGTTACATTGAGGGGGACCCTTACTATTTTGAGTAGTCAAAATAGTGGTCGTATGCGGTTACCGCACCTAGTTCAGACGACATTCAAAGATGTTGAGTATTTATGGAGTTATTAATGTTTATTTGGCTCAAATAAACATAAATTAATTTAAAAGGATATATTATTAAGTTATAACTTAAACTTAATAATTGAGGGTCTAGGCGTCGTAAGGAAGGGGCCAGTGGAGTTAATTAACTATTGGGCGCCCACTCCAAAGTATTTAATGAAATATTAAAAAAATGAAAGAAAATAACATTTAATGATATTAAATGTGCCTTTTTGAGAAATTCGACTTTCTCAAGAGGGTTTATATATTTCACCTTGGAGTCTTTGCCATTCATTCGATTGAGCCTTGGTGTTGATGAGTTTTTTGTCTGAGAGAGGAAGCCAAGGGTTTCTGAATCAGTTGGCCATTAGAGAACGTTAACTCTCCATTGTTGCAACCATTTGAGGTGGTGCAATATCCACTAAATTTGGTATTAGAGAGCTTCACACAGAGGCTCTATTTCTGCACAAAAATCAGAATATTTGATAAGGGTTTCAGAGAAGGAGCGAAGGATTTTGGGTATCAGACTGAAGAGCAGATTTAGAGCTGAACATTCTTGATTGTTGGCATCACTTTCTTGAGGGTATGGCTTGCTTTGTCAAGTATATACAGCAGCAAAGTGGCACAACTTTGAGGAGGGGCGATTTGCTTAAGAAGGGCTTCAAAAAATCTGAAATAAATCATAGTGGGGCGCCTATGCCTTGGGATACCAGCCATACCAAGTTTGATGAAAAAGGCAGCTGATTGGGGGAGAATTGTGTTAGAATATTATTATATGTTTATATTAATGGTCAATTGTAATCTACTATTGCTACAGCAGTCGGTAGGTAGATAGTAGGTAGTTTTTAATATCTACAGTAGGCCTCTTTTTATATTGTAACTTTTTTCATGTTAATGCAAGAAGTTTTTTTACCATTTCATGGTATCAGAGCGTGTTAGGGTTTCTAGGAAATTTTCGTGAGCTTTCAAGCAGCTGTAATTCGAAAAATTCTGGGGCGTTTCTCGTTTTTAAAATTCGTGGAAAAAATTCGTGGGTTTTTCAAGGCTGTGATTCAAATTTTTTAATTTCTGTTCTGGGCGACCTCCATTCTCAGCCACGCGACCTAGAAACTGTAGAGATCTCGCGTCTTTATGTGATTGTGCGCGCTTTTTTTTCTTTTGCTGCGCGGGTTTCTGTTCTTTGTGGCCGCGTGACCTCTTGGAGACGTTTTTTTTAGAAATTTCTTCCGAAATCTGGCCGTGTATTTGAGGTTCAGTGGTCACGTTTTTTATGCCGCACTTGACCCGTGTTTCTATTTTGATTGGACGTGTTTTTTGGCTACATTTTGGAGGGGTTTTATTGAGTTTTTTTGGACGCGTTTTTTCTCTCCTCTTGGTCGCGATTTTTCAGCCCAGATCAAACACGTTTTTTTCCTCTATTTTCTGAGCGACGTCCTCATTCCCACGGCCTGTATTTTTCTGGTTTATTTTGGACGTGATTTTCGCCATTTTTTGCAATTTCTCAAAACCGACTAGGGTTTTGCAAAAATCTCCTTCGTCTCAGGTCAGAAATTTTTTTTGATCGCAGATTCCTTGTGGGTTTTTTGTAAGCTCAATTGGGTTGTCGTTAAATTTTTCTGGGTACCTCAGTTTTCATGCCTCAAAATTTGTGCCATTGGGTGTTGACAAAATTTTCTGGGTAGTCAAGAAATTTTCTGGGTTTTTAGCATTCTCTTTTAGGTACTCTTCAGATCTTTTGGATTTCGTCCTCAACGTGCCTCGTAATTCGTGCTAGGGTTTCCTCTTTGAATTTGTGCGTTTTTTGTTTTCGTTTTGCCTTCACCAATTCGACCTCAGGGTACGTGATGGCATCTCTGACAAACATAATGCTCGAAAGTAGCCAAAAGTTCAATGGGAAGAATTACAACACTTGGAAGCAGCGCATGATTACGATCTTCGAATATCGTTGCCTCGATCAGATCGTTTTGGGGAACTCAGCTCGTCCCACTGTAGTCGGCAAGGACCAGGATAAATGGGATGAACGCAACCGGGAAGCCGTCATGCTCATCAAACTCTCAGTCACAGATGAGCAGCTACCTCAGGTACCGTTTGGCAAAACTGCTTCAGAAATCTGGGATCATTTGAAGGCACTTCATGACACCTCCAACAAGAGCAGAGCGTTCTTTCTCAAGAACATGCTCTTTTCCATCATGATGGATGAGAAAATGTCCTTACAGGAACATCTCACGAAGATCAAGGACATTCGTGATCAGTTGGAGGCGATTGGTCGAACAATGGAGGAAGAAGATATGGTCGTGTTGGTGTGTGTTTTGAATACACCACCATACACAGAATAAAATGCCCAAAGACACTCTATCCTCTCTTGAAAAATCACCGCGTATGCTAAGATTGCGAGAAGATCATATGGTGATTCCAAGGTTTCTTTTGTCAGGTCTTGACGTGTGGATAAGATCAGTGGCGTTGTGATTTGCTGGTAATCACAAGGGGACTTACGTTAGAATTTATTTGCAAGCTAAGGACTTAGACGGTTTTGACATTGAAGGCTCTTTCTTTTTGGGTTTTCTCAATTTTAGGATTTCCAAAAAAAACTGTAAAAAGGATAAGGGTTTAGGAGTGCTAATCTAATCCTAAGAATTCAAGAGACGACAATGATTGGGTGAAACAAGGAACCACACTTTGTTTCGCCTCCTTGGGACAACTACGCAAAGTGGGTGCAATCTTCTAGGGGTGTGATCATGATTTTCATGTCCAAAATAAGACTGAAGTTAAGCATCCACAATTTAAGAGCTCAGGCTAACTTTACGCATTGGATACAAATCATCTATCCAAAGAAAGTATGAGCTAGATTTCACCAATCACCACTATCAGATCTATCATTCATTTAACAAACATTCAATAAAATTCTACTCTAATTCTAATCTAAGTGTTGAAGGAGATATGTAACCTTGCACACCACTTGAAAATAAAAGTGATTCAAAGCAAATCATGCATAAGAGCTTTTATTAACGGAAATGGTCTAACGCAACAATTTCATATTACTCACTTCACCCATTACAAATGAGGGGCGAGCTAAATTTATAGGCTTCCTGATTACAATTCAATGGCCAAGATTGATTTCGAATCAACGACTGAGATTACAAAATAAAACCCTAATTAGGGCTTGTCACAATTAACTACCTCTCGACCAATGAGAAAACTACATTTTCGGACACTTGTCCTTCTTGCTAAATATAAATCAATTCCATGGATAAGTCAGGTTCATTGAACCTAGACCTGTTGACTTGGGACAATTTGATTGGTTGGAAGATGACGAGGCGCCACCTCAGCGTGCTGGATATCCTCCTTGGTCTCCTTGTTCTTTTTCCATGTACTTGCCTTAGAATATCTTTCTTTGCTGACAACTTTGTCCTTTGTGCTTGTTTCTTCCTATCTTTGATCTTGGATTTCCTCTGGGATTTTGATTTCTTTTCTCACTTGCATCTGAATCTTCGAGGTCTAGAAGTTTCCTCTTAGAGAAAATGTCTAGACATGAAGTTATTAAACTTTTGTTTCCTGACTGCTTTGAAATTCCTTCAAGTGCCCTGAATTTGGAGAAGAACTCTCTTGTGCCTTTACCATAATGGAAGAAATTGGAACTTTCTCTGTGAAGTATTTCCCATACTTAGCCAAATTTTGGCTATTCAATTTCATTATGTACCGCCTTCATGTTGACCATTCAACACTTAGCCAAGATTTTGGCCATCTTTATGCTCGAATGAACTTTGCCTGTGGGTTTGTCTTCAATTCTGAGTTTGGCTTGCGCTAAGTAGGGAAAACTCCATCCTTGGACAATCATTTTATTTATTTCCTCTTTATTCATCTTCATTTTCCCGTTTTCTTTCCAACACTTAGTCAAATTTTGATACTTTTATTGTAGGAAATTTCCACACTTGGCCAATTTTATGAGTTTTCCTTGGCGGACTTCATAGTTGTTGCGCCACTTTGCTCATTTGTTAAGGCGGAGTTTGTCTGCCTTATGCTATTCCCATCTTGCCCTCGGGCAGACTTCATCTTCTCTTGGACAAGGCGGACTTTGAAGCTGGCTGGACAAGAAGCATTTTCCTCTAAGAGTACTTGATCTTGTGGTTGGACATCTCCATGGCGGACTTCACCAATGCTTGGACATGCTTCCCTGTTGGAAGGCGGACTTTGCCTTGTGCCTGCCATTGCTTTGGGTGAACTTTGCCAATGCTTAGACACTTCCTTTCTTGTGGCGTACTTTATACTTAACCAAACATCTGACTTAGTCAAAATTTTCAAATTTTCTCTCTCCTTCTGGGTTGGACGGACTTGGAGGTTTCTCTGCCATTTTGCATTTATGTCCATGCCTTAGAAATTTATTTCATGTTGAGTTGGGCGAACTTCGTGTTTTCCTTGCCATACACTCTTCCTTCCGTGCCAAAGAATTTTATTCCGTCATGCCGAGGAGTGGATTTCATGCTAGCTTGATCCCCTCTCTCTCTAGGCATTTTCCATTTTTTTTTTTATATCCATGCCTTAGAAAAATTTCCTCTCCCAAAGTTGGGCGGACTTCAACCTCTCCTTGACATTGGCGCACTTTAGCCTTGCTTTGTCCAAGGGCGGACTTGGACATCTCTCTGACATGGGCGGACTTGGAGGCTTGTCTTTCCATCCACTTATCTCATGGGCGGACTTGGAGCTTGTCTTGCTAGTGCCTACCTTTGGCTTGCCAAAGGCAAGGGCGGACTTGCCATGATTCAAAACTTTTGCCATTTTACCTTGATTTTCATGATTTATGGAGGCGTGTTGACTTCATGCTCTGTGGGATCCGAAAATAGAAACTTTTTCCCAAAATAGAAACTTTCCAAAAATAGAAAAAGCAAAAAGCATCCCTAAAAAATAGGAACCCCAGAATGGCCTAAAAACGCCAAAAATAAAAAAAGCAAAAAGCAAAAAAGCAGAATCCCTAAAAAATAGGAAGTGTCAGAATTGGCCGAAAGCAATGGCGTTCCTCGTCTACCGGGCCTTCTGAGCATTTCCATGACGTCTAAGCACAGAAACGAGTTCAAAATATCAACTTGACTAGGATGACTCTCAAAATCTCAAACTCCTCATTGTAAATAAAAAGATGATAAGTAGTTGCGATGCCAAGGCAAGAAACCAAAAGCAAAAAGAAGGGGGTCCCCATTTGCAATGGGGCGATGTGTGAAATAGGTCACAACAGGTCGTCATTACTCTGAAGAGTCTTCCGCGTTCGTATGAGCATTTCATCGAGACGCTGAATATCACCTCCACTAATGTTGAT
Source organism: Sequoiadendron giganteum (assembly GCA_007115665.2). Taxonomy (NCBI): domain Eukaryota; kingdom Viridiplantae; phylum Streptophyta; class Pinopsida; order Cupressales; family Cupressaceae; genus Sequoiadendron; species Sequoiadendron giganteum. The sequence continues at coordinate 649,950,408 of CM021101.1, read as the reverse complement.
CTCAAGTTTGACGATCTTTGCAACAGGCTCTTGCAGTAGGATTGATGGCGACAACAGTTTGGAAGCAGTACCAGTTCAACCTCCACAGAACAAGCGTTCTTTGCCAAATCTTTTGCTAAGAACAAAGGGAAGGCTCAATCTTCTCAGCCGAAAGGCTCTGGTTCTTCACAGGACAATAAGAAGAAAAAGAACGTTCAGTGCAATTATTGCCATAAATATGGTCACATAAAGGTTGACTGTTGAATTCGGATGGCTTTTGAACAAAAGAAGCAGGGAGGATTTCAACAAAAGGCAAATGTCGTGGAGCACACTGAGCAGAAAGAGTCTGCATTCTATGCTTTTATGGCCAAGAGAACTGCAGATCTAGTCCAATCTTCTGCCTGGTATATTGATTCAGGGGCTTCTCGGCATTTTACTCATCGTCGAGATTGGTTCACCAACTATGAACCATTCACTGATTCAGTGATCTTTGGAGATGGTGAAGAGTACACCGTTGCCAGTAAGGGCAATGTTTAGATTCACTCTGGAGGAAGAAATCTACTCTTTCTTGATGTATACTATGTTCCAGGCATGGAACATAATCTTCTCTCCGTCAGCCAGATCATGAAGCATTCTCCCCTGTTGGATGTCATTTTCAGTTCGTCCACTTGCAGCATTGTTGATAAGGCGACTCGTACTACAATTGCTATGGGACTTGAGGATCATGGTTTGTACAAACTTGCTGATTCCGGTGATTCTCAGGAGCACGCCTTGGCAGCAAAAAGTACTTCCATCAGCAAACTTTGGCATCAGCGTTATGGGCAGGTTCAGTGGATGACAGAAAATCTACTTTTGGATATGTATTCAGTTTGGGTACAGGTGCTGTAACATGGACCAGCAAGAAGCAACAGGTAGTGGCTCTTTCCTCGACTGAAGCAGAATATCGAGGAACCGTCAAAGCAGCATGTGAGGCAGTTTGGCTCCACAGGATGCTTACTGACATGCACATGTCACAAGCAGGACCTTCTCCCTTGTACACTGACAATCAAGGGGTGCTCAAACTCGCCAAAAATCCAGTCTTCCATGAACGTACCAAGCATGTCGAACTTCATTGTCACTACATCCGCAAGCTGGTAGAAGACGGATCAGTTCAATTGCAGTATGTTCCAACAGCGGATCAGACTGCAGATATTCTCACCAAGTCTCTGAGCCCAAATAAATTTGTCAAATTTAGGGGGCAACTTGGTGTTTTTGACCGATTGACCATTAAAGGAGGGTGTTAGAATATTATTATATGTTTATATTAATGGTCAATTGTAATCTACTTTTGCTACAGTAGTCGGTAGGTAGACAGTAGGTAGTTTTTAATATCTACAGTAGGCCTCTTTTTATATTGTAACTTTTTTCATGTTAATGCAAGAAGTTTTTTTACCATTTCAAATTGATCAATTAAAGGATGTGCTTTTTGGTTGAACTCGCCTGGCAACCATGGATATTTGCTTATCTTTACCGGGTATGAATGTAATCTGAATTCCTTGCAAGTATTAATAAAACCAGCATTTCGGAGTCTTGCAAAACTAGTTTAGATTATTATTATTATTGCTACTTTCATTTCCAGCATTGTCTTTATTTGCAAAAAATACAAAAAAGCAGAAAAAATCCTCACAAAACACAAAAAATTCAGTAAACCAAAACAAGCCTTGAAACTAGGGCACAAAGTGTTCTTACATTGGTATCAGAGCCTTAATTTTGCCATTTTGGAGGGTTGAAGGTTCATATGAGTAGTCACCACAAATATTACACTCGCAGTAAAGGAGAATCAGAGGAAGATTGGTAGAGGGATAATCCATTTGTAGAGGCACCACTGGCAGAGATGGGTGACAGGGCAGAAGAGGGTCCACACAGGAATGAAAGAAGAAATGAGGATAGGGATGATAACAGTGAAGTGAGGGAGACATTGAGAGATTTACGGTTTGGCCAGCAACAGGTAACTGGTGTACTATAGCAACTCACAGCTGCTCCACAACAGTTGAATTTACCTGGGAGACAACTCCAGGATCAGGATGATGACAGGAGTGTAGCAGGGTCATGGAGAGTGCAGAGAGCACCTTCCCGCACTGCAGATAGGCCTACTCGACCCACTTTTTTGAGGAAAGAGAGAGTTGAGGAGAATATTGAAGAGGTTGAGGAACCAAACTATGCTAATGTATTTATGGCTGCCCATGATGAGTGGCGGCAATTGACACTAGAGGCACACGAGCTCATGCATTTTGATTGATTTGTGCAATCGAGGATGGATTACTATAGGTCTCGACAGGGGAATAGGCCTTAGAATCAAAACAGAGACTTGAAGCACGCCACCAGCAAGATCACCCTACCCTTTTTTGATGGCAGTGGCAAGGTTAGATCACAATCTTGGATTCACAAGTTGGACACCTTCTTGACACTTCGACCTATGTTTGAGGAAGAAGCAATCAAGTTTGCCACGTTACATTGAGAGGGAGCAGCCCATGATTGGTGGTATCAGGGAATGGTTACATTGCAGCACGATTGTGTCACCTCTTATCAGGAGTTTGTGGATAGACTGGTTGATCGTTTTGATAAAAATGATCCAAAAGTCTATTTCAGGGATTTGGCACAGCTTAGGCAGACTGGTAGCTTGGAGAGTTATATCAGTGATTTCCAGAAGTTATCTATAATGGTGACAAACATTTCAGAGAGGAGGCTAGTTGTACTCTTTATGGAGGACTTATTGGAACCATTATGAGGGTGGATAAAAGCTTTTGATCCACCAACACTGCAGGAGGCAATGAGGAAGGCAAGGAGTATGGAGTTCGCAGCCTTGAAAAGCAGTACACACAAGGATGTTCCTTCAACCAACAATGAGGACACTCAACAAATTGCTGATAAGAAAAAGAAATCAGCAACCATGGTGGATGAGGAGTTATGGGAGGAGTTGAGAAAAAATAAACTATGCTTCTGGTGTAAGGAACCATATAACAGGGATCATGATTTCCCTTTGAGACCTAAGGGCAAATCCAACCGCATCATGTGGGCATATTATGAGGATTCAGATTCAGATCAGTCAACTTCAAAGGATCATCAAGATGAGAAGGCGTCTGCTGATGGGAATCTGGCTCCTATGGCATTCTTTGCTAATGTTCAGGATGAGGCCACATTTAGGTCCAGAGGAACAGTTAATGGGCAGGCTTGTGTTGCTATGCTGGATATAGGAGCAACACATAATTTTATTGATGAGGGTTTCGCTGCTAGATGCAGACTACAGGCCGAGGATTTTGATGGTTTCAGAGTTCGAGTGGCTGATGGATACACCCTCGCGTGTACCAGGCAGGTTGCTAATCTCACTTTGATGTTGAACAACTATGAGTTACATTCTGATTTCTATGTAGTCAACATGGGTGAGATGAATATAGTTTTGGGCATGAAATGGCTCCAAAACCTGGAAGTATTTATCCTTGACGTACCTAAGTTTGAGATGTCATTTGAGGTTGATGGCAGGAGACACGTGTTGAGGGGGATTACAGATGGGAGCTTGCATGCTATCTCTCTCCGTAGAGAGAAGAATAGGAAGAGAGAGCAGGAGATGTTTCAGGAGGAGTCCGTGTTAGTTGATGACTCTAGGGGTTTAGAGTTGTATGCTTTAGATCAGCATGGCGGTGTTGTCCAGTTTGTGAACAACCCCTTGTTTGAGGTAGATGTTACATCGTCTTATGATTAACCGCTTTTCAGGTTAGATGTGGATTCCACTCTTGACCTGAACTTTGTGACGAGTGTTGGTTATAGTGTTTGGGATCCCTCCAGTGCATCGGGGTTTCAGACAGGGCTCGCAGAGGAGTTTTTTGAGGTATACATAGTGAGGAGTGCATACAGTTTCACATTTGACCCTCATGTGCATGACCTATCTCAAATGCACAATTCAGCGGCGCAGGTATTTGACAACGGTTATGATAGTTCACCTTGCGCAAAGTTAGGAAGCAAATGTTGTAATTCCTCGAGTTGCTTCCTATTGAGACTTGTACTCCTGCGACACCGGATGGTGAGTTTGGATGGGGACAACAGGTTCAATCAGTTATTCTGGTGTTAGTATTGCGGGAACTGTTTGAGGATATCCGGGACATTGCACAGTTCTACCCATGGGATCCTGGTGGAGAGATATTACAGAGGATTTTCTTTTGGCTGTCGAGATTGCTTGGGGACAAGCAATTTCAAGGAGGGCAGATTGTAATGTCCCCTTCTAGCTGACATCAATTGTCAGAGGAGATTAGCCTATAATTCTGACCCTCGTAGGCTAATGAGGATGGTTAGAGGGTCTCCTGAGGTTTGTATCATCTCCAGTGTTTAGTGGCATTCAGTTTTGGCTTTCGTTTGGCATTCACAGGGCTCCGTATGCATTACTTACTATTTATAGTAAGTCAGAGTTACATTGAGGGAGACCCTTACTATTTTTAGTAAGGCGTGTGGTCGTATGCAGTTACCTTAGCTTAGCACCTAGTTCAGACGACATTCAAAGATTTTGATTATTTATGGAGTTATTAATGTTTATTTGGCTCAAATAAACATTAATTAATTTAAAAGGATATATTATTAAGTTATAACTTAAACTTAATAATTGAGGGTCTAGGTGTCGTAAGGAAGGGGCCAATGGAGTTAATTAAATATTGGGCGCCCACTCCAAGTATTTAATGAAATATTAAAAGGATGAAAGAAAATAACATTTAATGATATCAAATGTGCCTTTTTGAGAAATTCGACTTTCTCAAGAGGGTTTATATATTTCACCTTGGAGTCTTTGCCATTCATTCGATTGAGCATTGGTGTTGATGAGTTTTTTGTCTGAGAGAGGAAGCCAAGGGTTTTTGAATCAGTTGGCCATTGGAGAACGTTAACTCTCCATTGTTGCAACCATTTGAGGTGGTGCAATATCCACTGAATTTGGTATTAGAGAGAGCTTCACACAAAGGCTCTATTTGTGCACAAAAACATAATATTTGATAAGGGTTTCAGAGTAGGAGCGAGGATTTTGGGTATCAGACTGAAGAACAGATTCAGAGCTGAACATTCTTGATTGTTGGCATCACTTTCTTGAGGGTACGGCTTGCTTTGTCAAGTATCTACAGCAGCAAAGTGGCACACCTTTGAGGAGGGGTGATTTGCTTAAGAAGGGCTTCAAAAAATCTGAAATAAATCATAGTGGGGTGCCTATGCCTTGGGATACCAGCCATACCAAGTTTGATGAAAAAGGCAGCTGATTGGGGGAGAATCGATCAATTAAAGGATATGTTTTTTGGCTGAACTCGCCTGGCAGCCATGGATATTTGCTTACCTTTACCGAGTATGAATGTAATCTGAATTCCTTGCAAGTATTAATAAAACCAACATTTCAGAGTCTTGCAAAACTAGTTTAGATTATTATTATTATTGCTACTTTCATTTCCAGCATTGTCTTTATTTGCAAAAAATACAAAAAAGCAGAAAAAACCCTCACAAAACACAAAAAATTCAGTAAACCAAAACAACCCTCGAAACTAGGGCACAAAGTGTTCTTACATTGAGGCCAAGGCCCATCCCCTACCATCAAAACAATGTCCTTGTGGAAAGGCTTGGAGATATCAGTCCACTAGGTTACAAGCGAACGTAGAGTGACCCATGTAGGAAGCAGTAGAGCCAACTTTCAAGAAATGATCAATAGCATTGCCGATGACTTCATAATAGGAATAGTGACCAATTTCTTTATGTTGCCTCCTGTTACTATCAGAATTTAGAACTTGTCCTTTCCTTAGCAATTTTGCCTTTGTTTCATTCCTCTTTGTTGAGGGACCATATAAACTATTTTCCTTTCTTTACCATCTTGCCAAAGTCTATACTTCTGGTCTGTTGAGGCTATCTCTTGCTGAATCTTGCATTGTTTCTTTGAATCTGAATCAACCCCCTTTGTCATGGCTTGCTTCTAATCTGTTATGGCTACTGGCATTATCTAGTTTGAAATTATCATCATGAGGAAGAGCTGCATCTTCTTGGATTTTGTCAATTTCTTTTCTCTTAGTTGGGGCAGAAATATTTCCGAGAGGTTCAGTTTAGTATGATCTTTTAGAAATTCCAAAACTTTGTCTACAGGGGAGTTTGTTAACTTCCTTGCTGGTCTATCTTTCCTCCTTTGTCCTTGAACAACTCATCATCAACCTTTTCTGTTAGCTAATGTATGTTTGGAAAGTCCTCAGTAAGGTGTCCATGTTCATTGCATATGTGACAGAGACACCAAAGGGCAAACATTAATAATCTACTGGTTGTTCCAATAAAGATACATCAGTCACTGGGCCAGACCTACCTTGGAAGGAGTTTAAAAGTTTTATTTGTTAGAGTAAAAGTTTTAACTTAATTATATTAATTAAATTACTTTTATTCCTCTCTTAAGATTTCACTTTAGTTTGCATATTGTGACATTTAATAATTATATTAATTATTAAATGTCTACCTATTAGGGTTACTTTTAGGTTTTGCACGATCTCCTTTCTTAAGGATTGATTCATTGTATATTTTTTATTCTATTGTTTTGATAATACAATTTCTCATATTTCAGAGCTTCAAACCCTCTCTTGCTTTTTTCTCCATTCTCTTCCCTGTGATAGGTATCTCTTTGCATGCATGTGTTCTTGGACTCTGAAGTTGGTTTTGACAATTTCTACATTATTTGCATTTTGCACACATATGCAATCATAGATGAAACCATTGTGCTTCCTAGTAGCGACTGAGGAGCAGATGAATTTGCTTAAATTATTTGCAATTAGTTCCAGATTGGTTCTTCCCAAAATTCCAAAGGCTGATTACATAATTTTGCCCAGACTGGAGGTTTGCTGGGAAATCCAATGAGAAATCAAAGAGGGGAGTCCATAGTTTCATAAGCCCAGAGCTTCTACAGTCCACACTCAAAAGTTTCTCCTCGGTCCAGAGGAAAAAGCTGCCACAAGTGAATCCTTTGGCCCTAGTTTATTAGCATAACCACCCTTAGTTAACTGGGATTTAACTTCTCAAGCATCCATGCTTTTGTTTAGGACATTGGCTCTTGTCCCAGACAATGTTCTTGATTTCCTTTTACTATAGCATCATTGTAGGAGGTTTTTCCACGTGCTATTCTATCTGTGTGTCCCATAGTTCCCATATCTTGGATTGAGATTACACTGCCAAGCATTGTTTCCTGTCTTTTTTGGATTAGTGAGTTACTGCTTCACTGTTTTTGATAACTGAGATCTTAACCCAGGCTTATGGTTCTCTTATAATAGTTTATTATCTCCTCTGCTGTTCTTTTTTTTGAAAGCATGTCTAGACCTACCAGTTTTTCATACTTCTATCATGTATCCCAAGAACTGGATACTAATTAGTTAGTTTTTCCCAAGGGAGTTGCAATTTTAAAATATCAAGAAATTTAACATGATAGTCTAGACTCTATAACTGTTGGATTATGTCAACTAATATTTCATTTCTTGCTCCGAGTTTATAAGAATGTTACTTGACTTCCATAATTCTCCACTTCAATGAAGTAATATGGGGTTTTGATTGCAATAACATAATCAAATGCTTTTTAAAAATATTCTTTAGTTAGTGCTAAAGCACTGTTCTTGCATCTTTTCTTATCCTACCTGACAATTAAACTGCAGACACTAGATGACGATTGAGCATAGTTTTTCTGTCATGCCCCCGAAATTGCAACACCAAAGTATAAAAAAGCCAAGTGTTGAAATTTATATTGTTATTTATTTATTTGCATTTCAATGCTTGGCTTTTTTACACTTTAGTGTTGCAATTTCGGGGGCATGACAGAAAAACTATGCTTCATTTAAAATATAAGCAGCAGCGATTATGTTTCATTTAGCAGCAATTATGTTTCAATGAAAAATAGCAATCAATAAGTATAATGCAGTCATTAATAGGGGAGAATAATTAATATGTATAATGCAGTGGTCCCATGATAAGTTAAATAATTAATAACTAAGGGAGAATGCCTTAGTTCCTAGCGGGTGCAATAATGAATAAACAGTAATTCTAAAAGGGATCGATTAAGTTTTAAAAAGGATTAAGACAAATAAAAGAAGAGTAAGGCAGCACTTCCTTGTGAAGGAGTGTGACTCTTTGCAAGGAATTTGTTAAGAGATGTGACTCTCTCAAGAGGAGGGTATAAAGAGGAGATCATTTCTTGGGTATGAGGCATCAAAGGAATCAGAAATAATAATCTACACTCAGAAAAGGAGCAGACATTGCTATAATAAGTAATTGGTCTGCAATTGAATGTATATGCATTTAATATATAATTTTGATAGGATTATGAATTTATATATAGTTAATTTCTTAATAACTAATATGCAATAAGGGAGATATGTTATGTTTAATTTGGTAGATAAGTAAATAGTGAATCTATTTATATTATTATAAACATCATCCTTTTCTTTAAGCAATCATGTGTAAGGTTGGCAAGGAAACATGTTAGGGAAGGGTGATATAGGCTCTCTCATTAAGTATGCCAACCCTAAGTTGGATGGGATTGTCTTGGTTGGATGTTCCTTCCACTTGGGGCCAAGGGAGGTATGAGCACGCCCTTGGGCTTAATTGAGATGAATAATGTATAGGTTCTCACATTGTAAGTATGCCAACCTTATGTTGGACGGGATTGTCTTGGTTGGATGTTCCTTCCACTTAGGGCCAAGGGGGGTATGAGCATGGCTTTGGGCTTATTTGTGATGAACAGTTTTTCTAGCGCCCTATCATGCGTTTCTCTCCAATCCCTACCATGATTGGTTATTGAAAAGAGTCTATAGAGTGGATTCAAGTTTAAGTTATTATTCATTATTTCATAAATGTTAATAGTTCATTTATTCTTAAGTTCAATATTTATTATATAATATACAATGGAATGTTATTTGCAAAACAACCTTATGTTGTGTAAATGTCTCTAAGGGAACTTAAGGTATACTCCAAGTAGGGGTCATTACACTTTCCTTTCTTTATGCACTGTATTTATGATCTTAATTGAAAGCGTTCACATAGCAGGAGGAAAAAATCTATTCACCTAATGTTTTTGCATATATTCCAGAACTTAAAGTGATGTTTTCTATTTCAGTAAATATAAGTTTGAGCAACAGAAGAGGAAGCGAGAACAACAGAAGAAGAGTTCAGGTATATTTTACTTTACACTTTCATCTTCAATGAGAAGTTAGTCTATTGATTTCTGGTTGTAAATAGAAACTATTCTCTTGAAAATTGTGTCCTTGTTAACCAACTACCTTCTTATTCCTGCTTTACTCTTGTGCAGCGGTTCACAGTGAAGTTAAGGAGCTCAAAATGGGGTATGCTTGACACCTCCTGTTAATTACCTCAGTTTTTGTTAGACTTGCATATTTACAATGTGCTAATTTCTTTCATGTTTGCAAACTTCGTTCCCTGCTCTTCAAATAAGAGGCAGGGCCTGTTTTTCAATGAATAACATTTTATTGCCTTAGTCAAGAGCTTCAAAGTAATCTACTGTAAGTTGTTTGGTTGCTTTTCTTGGTAAGGGGTCTTGGACCCTTTGAAGTTTATACGTTGATACTTTCTTCTAGTCCCATATGCATTGACATTTTGTAATATGAAAAGAAAACCTTCCTACATTTTTGTTCATTTCCATTAGTTGTCAGCCACCTCTTTAATCAGTTTTCTCTTGTTTATAATTTTCGAGCTAAATTATGCTGATAGAGACTTCAATATGGTCTAGCTAAGGTTAGTAATATCCTAAAATTCATTAAAATTCACATTGGATATAGGAAAGTATCTCAAATTTTAACATAAGTTTGTTTAATTCCAAAATTTTTGGTTTTAAGAAAAAGGGCATAATAGGATCAGAAGTAGTGCCTTATGACACTAATTGGTATCTGCCAAAGTCAGCAGACTTAAACACAACTTGGTCTTTGGCAATGTGAACAGCCGAAGTTGACTTGGCACTTGGTAAAGTCTGAACAAGCTAAATAGGATCAGAAGCAGTGCATTTGGACACAACGTGGTTTCTGCCAAAGTCAACAGACTTAGACACAACTTGGTCTTTGGCAATGTGAAGAGCCAAAGTTGACTTGGCACTTGGTAAGTCTGAACAAGCTAAAAGATTCTTAAATATTTTCTTTTGTAGAAAAATGGGGCTTTTCATTGTAAAAGAAATTAACTTCATAGACATCAAAATTAAGATACTATCATGATCGGGCATACCTTTGCATAACTTTATGCCATGTTACTAAACATGCTACTTTCAGAGGTGCTGGAAGACGATAATTTGAGAATAAAGAGGTGAGAATGGAGGACTTAGAAAATATCAACAACTGTGTGATCACCCTCATGAACAGCATAGAGATTGTGATAAAAATTCAGAATTGGATGAGGTAACAAAGATAATAATGTATAGTTTAGCAATAGGTTGCATAGGCCAAGATCAGTCTTATATGGGTCCATACTAAGAGCTCTCACTAAGAAATTTGGTATTGGAGGGTCAGTGAAGACCTAGAGGACCAAGAAACTTTCTTGGATGATGATCAAGAAAAGAGGATTCAAGTAAATTCTGCACATGTCCCATTTAAAGTTGAAACAGAAGTAGAGATAAATCATTTGAAGAGCAAGTTCATACTGAATTTTTAGACACTTGGATCAAACAAATGGAATTTTATTTCAGTGTACACAATCTTAGTGAGAAAAAGATAATTTTGGCACACCTCAAAATGTCAGGGCATGCTCTTGAATGGAGTGAGTTATTTTCATCCTGTAAAAAGAAAAAGAAACCGGTTGTGTCTAGGTGGGAAGAATTTAAGGAATTGTTAAGGAAGAATTTCTATCCTATTGGGCAGAAGATTAATCAGAAAATCAAGCGCAAAAGATTAATCAGAAAATTAAGTGGTTGTATCCCAAATGGGGTAATGGTCAAAGTGTGTAGGTTTACACCATGGAGTTTAGAAGACATGCCATGTTATTGGGCATGGACGTGGAGGATGAGGATGTTCATATAAAGTACTTCAAAGGTCCATTCGCCCACATCAGATAGAGGGTAATCACCACCAATTCATGTGACTTGGACAAAGCTTGTGTCCAAGCATACCATGTAGAAGGTGATGAACGGCTACACTCAATAGAGGTTTTGGTAGTTGGAGACCAAGAAATGTTTCAAGAGGATGTGGTGTAGCAGAAAAATATCAGAGGAAATCGTGAGTCTTGGCAAATTTGACTCAAAGGGAAGACACTAATGCAAGCCATATGGTGTTGAAAAAAGAGGTGGGGAAGCTCTTTCCTCACTTAAGGTCTCAATAAGCGTTTGTGTGACCAAAAGCCTATCTCAGAAGGGATGTGTGATCCATAAAGGATCAGGAAAATAATTTTTTTCTGAGGATTCACTTTGAGAAGTCACAACTATCAAAAAATGAACTGGAAATTGTGGCATAGTGGAAACTGTTGGTTCCTAATGGGGGGTGGTTTTGAAACCACTGCTGCAGTTTTGTAATTGCCATGGTGATTTATAACTACTGGCTATTGAAAGTGGTGGTTTCATCCCAACACCAATGAACTGAATTTAAAGTGAACAGTTCAATGCTTCTCCTTCTGGTTCCATTTTTGAGACTGCCTAGGGCATGAGGGGGACATCCCAACTAATAAATATGGAGAATTCAGAAGAGGAAGATGGATTGGATCATGGGAGGTAGGTTTGAGTGTCACATTACATTGAGAAATAGGATTCCTACTGTAATTCACACCTTAGACTAAACAGTGTATGTGTAACAGTGTATTCCACACTGTTTACAACTCATTGTATTTGTCTAACTTCTAATAACATTTCAGTAGCAGTGCAACTGTCACTATCAAGCTGGTTTTTCTCCTTTGGGGATTCTCTAGGATAAAAATCGCATGTTATCTTTCAAACATTCTTTCTTTCCCAACTATCATTTATCTTGAATATAAGTAGCACAGTCCATGTTTTATTGGTTCTTAATTTCTACAAGCATATTTCAATGAGGTTGCGAATTAATATCTTGCCATCAGGATAACAAGTTTCTCATTGCCAACTTGATAATTGAGTCAAAGGGTTTAGTGCAATGAGATCAAACTTATTTTCACAATGCTATCAGTAATTTATCTCTGATGCACTATGCAACACTAAACTAGATAAGCAACATATACAAAATCCTTTTACCTCTGTCCAACATGGCAACAAGCATAGACATAGTGAAGGTACAAAAGGATAAGTGATGGAGGAGACAACTCACACAAACTCAAGCAAGGAATGGCCACACAAGGAATAGCTACACCTATTTATACTTCAGGATTTGCATGTATAATTTATGAATAAGATTCTAAAGTTGCACTTTTCATTCTTCTCTTGATACGTAATAGTCTAGATGCAACAATGAACTACTACTCTTGACCTGTCTCATGCCCAATGGGCATTCTCAATTTCTGGCTTAATTTCTAGTTTTAGTTTCCATGTGTGCAATTTTTATCTTGACCTTTATTCTTATTCGCAAGTCATAATTAATCTATGGAACTGCTACTAATGGCATCTCTACAATTCAAATAAACATTAATAATTGTATTCTAATAGATTTACTGGTCAAAGCAATTCCTGTGAAATAAATAAAGCAAGAAAGGGACTAAAATATCTCGTTAGTTGTATGCTCTCTAGATCCATTAGTAAAAGAGAGAACACTTGAAACATTCCTTTGACTTCCCTGTTGCGTAGGATTCGAGGGGAACATCTAGGAAACCCTGTGTTTTCTTGTCCCGCTAGTAAGGAACTTTGTTGAACATAGCTAGTAAGTCATTGGTGCCTATTTGCAATGTCCAAGACCATAAAGAAATCGATATGACACCTCTCTATAGTCTATTGATGAATTGGTATAATATGGCAAGGAACTTTGTTGAACATAGCTAGTAAGTCATTGGTGCCTATTTGCAATGCCCAAGCCCATAAAGAAATCCATATGACACCTCTCTATAGTCTATTGATGAATTGGTATAATATGGAAAGGTTGGTTATTAAGCCTCGTTGGTCCCCATCTTTCTGTAGGTTGAAAAGAAGTGATGAAACAATTATAGGGTGTACAGTAAAGCTGAACAAATCTTCTTTATCCTGATAATTCTCGAATAAAAAGTCACATATGCCTGATCCTCAAAACACTTAAAAGTATGCATGAAAAAGAAGAAAGTGAAAGCATGAATTATTCAACGATGGTACTAGAATACTCTCACTTACTACATTGTAGGGCTATATGAGCATGAAGAAAGCTGAGAAATAATTAAGGCTATAAACATAGTATGAATATCACAAAATTACATCTAAGCTTGAATACTAAAGTGAAATTTCTTGGTACTTAGAATCCGTAAATAGTTTTGAAGAGGATACTGAAGGAATGTAAATTTTCAGAGATATAGAGAACAAATTGAATAGATCTTTAGATGTATACGAGAGTTAAAATTATGGGAATTGAGAACATAAAATAAGCACTCCAGAAGTTGACCCACAAATAACTGTATAATAGGAGGCCCAATTTACAGTGTCAAGATTTAGACTGTTGTTCACCATACATTCAAGTACGAACTGAGATATTCAAAATTGCTAGAAGGTTTAATTACCCACTGAAAAGTTCTAGAAGAGTGGTATTTTTTGACTAAACCATACAGAGGCAGGATAAACCAATTCCAGGTCATCAGGATCACTTCTCTCTGGCTGCCATTGTATATCTCCTGTGGAGAATTTCTCTGAACTCCTGTCCAAATTTCAACATCTTAATAAGCATTTTAGCCTCTGAAAACCAAATTGAATTGCCTGCATTTCGTAACTGCACTTTGTGGCATTTCCTTTGTTTAGAGCCAGCTTTTACATTTTATCACTTTACAGTAAGCCTTTAGTCTTCCTAGGAATTAGCCTTCACTCTTACTTTGCCTATTGATATGATATGACTGTGTACCTATATTTGATGTTTCCTAAATAATTGCTGTCTGTGCCGATTTAAATAGGTAAGGCATGCATGTCAAATACAGTTTCAATTTGAAGGTGTTGAAAATTGCTTGTTACATGGTGTGGTGTTTGAGAAAATGGAAGCTTTGATTTTAATTATGACTTTGTCTTATGTCACCGTTCATCATGCTACTTATTACTTTTAGTTGCAGGAAAAGTACAGAAATAAATTTTGTTGGTATTAGTTTATGATTTGTCTCGTCTCTTTTGGTTGAAATATTTGACAGTATATGGTTCTAGTCATGGTGTAACCAACATGACTAGTTTCTTTACAGGGAAAATATTGTTTCCTTTTGAAGGATAAATGTCTGGAAACCAACTTCTATGGCAGACAAACTTTAAAAATCAGAAAATAGTCCTGATAAAATTATTTTCTAATATTTAGAAGCAGGGTGCTTTATACATTATAAAAATTGAAACATTTGTCTTGTTTAAATTCTAATGCAAAGAAGGTTGCAGAAAATCTGGATGGTTCATGCAGTTTGTTTTTGTTGCAATACAATTGGAATCTCTCAGTTAGCTCAAATGCATAGTTGATTTGCAATGGCATTGTTAGGTATTTTCTGTTTTTTTGATTTTCTTTTGGGTTCATACCAGGTGTAATATAGAATCCCATGATTATAATGTGCGCCTGCGAGCTGCTCAGCGTTTTCTCCAAGATGGTCATAAGGTCAGTGACAAGTTTTACGCCTATTGGGAAGCTGGAATTCCTTTCTTCTTATTTTCTTCCCTAAGAAGATGAAACTAAGAAAATCCAAATAGTAACGCTTTCACTACAGGTCAAGTTTTTAGTGCAATTCAAGGGTCGCGATTTTAATTACAGAGAGAAAGCCACCAAGATCTTTGAGCGATTTGAAAATGACCTGAAGGAGGTGTGGTTTTTTCACCCGCATTTTAATTTTACAGATATTTATCCAGGAATTTTTAATCACAGTTATCTAAAGAATTAGCTGCTTTGCAGTTGGGAACATTGGAGACCAAGAATTACACAGATAGAAATGTGTATATAGTACTTCAACCAATTAAAGGGGTGGTGAAGGTGCAAGCAAAGCCAAATAATACAAAGAAATCAGAAAAGAAGTCACTCGACAAGAAGAAGCTAATGGCCAAAGAGAGGACTGAAGAAGATCCAATTATTGAGGAAGAGTCAGTGATTGAAGAGGCCATGACTGAAGTTTCATCTGGAGTGTGAATCAGTTTTGATTCTTATAATTCTTAGTCATGTAAAATAGCATGGGTATGGACAAGAGTTCCATCTGAGTCCATTTCCAAGTGTAAACTTTCAAAAAAATGTATTAAGTTTTTTCAGAAGCATCATTCGTAATGCTAGAATAGATTTAATATTTCTTGCTTCATGACCTTCCATCTATTATAAAAAGTTTTGTCAGAAGCATCATTTGTATTGCTAGAATCTAGATTTAATATTTCTTGCTTCATCCTTCCATCAATTATTATTATATTGTAGCGGCTGTAAACAGGAAGTATGAAAATATTTGTAGTCGAGTAAGCTTTCTTCCATATAATTATCAGCTGACAGCTTTCAACGGTTGGGATTAACTCACATTATTATATTGTGGGTTTCTCACACTGCTTTCTTCTTTTTTGGAATTAGAAAAAGAAAATTTAATCTCAAATTGGGTTATATGCAAATTAGGAAAATTTGAGATAAGCACGATGTTCCGCTTAGTCTCCAGATGGGGAGATGAGTTTTGGGAATGGTGAAGTTTTAAACAAAATTTAGGCAGAGTAGGGGAACAATGGTTAAAATAATCTATAAAAACTAATATTTGAAAATAGAAAACCAGTGAAATAAGTTACAATTTATTATTTATGTAAACAGATGGACAATCAATTGATCCAAAGTTCTGGATATATATTATAATATTTAATATCACACGTTTTTAGTACAAAATACATTGAGTCAATGTTAATCAAATCCATTTATCTCTTATAACTGAACACAAACCAGCCTTGTATGTGCAGCTTGATCTGCATCAATGTGCATCAAGTCCATTGGCTCTATATCCTATTATGTTGTTGGACTCTCCCTATATTCTCGTGATCAATGAAACAGAAGGCACTGTGTAGCTTCACAAACTTTTCTACTTTCCTTAAGATAAGCACGTTTCTTTTGAGAGAGTCAACGAAACTATATATAACACAATTCCTTTTAGCAACAAAGGAACTATAAATTGTGACAATAGGCAAATGGTTAGTGCTTATCAGTGATGAAGGCCCATATAACCGTTACTGTGCTATTGGGTTATTTTCTGCCAAAATCTCCCTATCTAACCTTGTTGAACTCCGGTATGTTGGATCAATGAAGCTTCTTTACAATTTACATTTTGTTGATGACTTTCATGAAGCCTCTCTTCACCTCTATGATGCTAGTAGAAAGAACTCAACCAAGCCTCTACACACCACTTTAATGTTAAAAACATAAGCAACCATGTGCAAAGGAGCGTTGAGCTTCTCCCATCTTTGGTGAACGATAGATTGAAGGTATTCATTATAGAACTCAAGGCGAGCCTTTGTGTGATACAACTGTTTTCATTTGGCCATGCTATCAATGCACTTATATATTTCCCCAAAATTGAGGACATGCTAGAGGTGATGTATTTGTCATCTAACTAAAAAGTATTTCTTTTCACCACTTCTTCCATCTTCATCCCTTGCTTTGTCTTAGATTTAATCCACTTATTTCATTCTTGTGTCATGACTATTAGTTGCAAGGGCTGTTGCAAATTGATTGTATTCAAGAGGATAGAGTAGGATGTATATTCAGTCTTAATAGGTTTGATAAATTCATTTTTGGAGAATGATTGAAATAGTGCATGTGAGGTGTGGGGATTGTAGAAAAATATTTGCTTATCTCTTGTATTTGCTACAATTTGTTTGAATTTCTCAATTTTGATGTTGTTTTTGAGTACATTGTTTACGCCATGCACACAATAGTTCCAATTATATGTTTGTAGGCTCTTGCAAATTGATTGTATTCAAGAGGATAGAGTAGGATGTATATTCAGTCTTAATAGGTTTGATAAATTCATTTTTGGAGAATGATTGAAATAGTGCATGTGAGGTGTGGGGATTGTAGAAAAATATTTGCTTATCTCTTGTATTTGCTACAATTTGTTTGAATTGCTCAATTTTGATGTTGTTTTTGAGTACATTGTTGACGCCATGCACACAATAGTTCCAATTATATGTTTGTAGGCTACTTCAACCAACTTCTCCACTACCTTGCACACGTGAAATCTATCATGACATATACCATATTGTTTGGATCATCTCCTCAATTGGTATCATCTCTAAGAGCTTGAAATTGAAACTTTGCAACCTTGCAGCACCCTAAACAATCAATTGCCTCAAGGATGTAAGGGTTGTCTACATATATGACCATGGTATTAATGACTGGAATCTGTCTAATGTCTATCTACTTATCCATGATAGTGTAGAATCCATGCGAGACCTATATGACTTTCATTCTTCTATAAATACATTTATTTTAAAGAACTTTTATCGAAGATAATAATTTTGGATTTTGTCTCTCATGATGGCACATATGAAGTTCATGCTCATGCAATCATAGACATGGCCTCCTTAAAATACTTAGAGTGAGCACCATGGAATGTAATGCAATTAGCCTAGAGATTGAATATCTTGCTATTTGGTTTAGAGTTGAACTTGAATCTATGGCCTTGCTTTTCTTCATAGGTTTTGTTGAACTCAACACAAAAAGAGGATCTTGTGATTAATGAGTAGTAGTTGTCAGCATCAATTTTGAGGGAGCACTAGGTGTGGAGGTATCACCTCTATACAATTTCATTAACCTTGCCTTACGTTGAAATGAGATACAAATACATGCCTCAACTCTTTACTAGTGATGTGAAAGAGCTATGCAATCATTTTTTTAATGCTACCATAGTATCGGAAGGCCACAAAAATGTTATTTCTATAGATAATTTCCCCTTGAATGGGTAGATTTGTTGGAATATAATCTTGTAGCAAATTGTTTTTATAGAATGAACCTTTGACAAAATCTTCTTAAATCTTGGAAGCACAATTCAAATTCAAAGCACTCCCAATTTACATATTTTGAGAGCTCCCACTATACCTTGCCACACCTATATTGCTGATTTTAGATTCTCAAGTTTGCCATCATTTTTGCCATAGGAAATATGACCATTTCAACAAATAATACTATTTATAACACAAACACATGGCTTAATACACAAGAAATTTCCTTATGTTTTTCTTGCTTGAGTTGCATGAAGCACAAAAGCAAATGACACACAAAAGTTGTAATCCTTGTTCATTTGATCAAGTCCAATGTAATTGAACTAGTAACAACACCTAAGGTGTAATTGAATGGTGATAGGAATAAATATTTCTAGTTGTATTGACCAAGCATTTCATTTTTATATTTATTTGTAGTAATTATTCCATGCAGTGGACAGGCTATAAATATGTGTGCCTTCTAGCCATTCAATAACACTCTTAGTTGTTATTAGTCTTTAAGGACTTCATGGGTGATAAGGGATTTTCAAAATGATTCTATGAAAAAAAAAGATTTTGAAGGTATTGAAATATATTGATATTAATGATTATTTCTTAAAATATTGTATTAATTTTAGAAATTATAAGAAATTATAGACTTGTTTATTTTTTATGCTATACATAGTGCTAGATGCACCATCACTTATTGAATGCAATTGAACATTTAATGCACCTTTTTTTTTTATCACAATTCACATATAGGTTGCATTATCATGCATTTAATATAAATTTTGGCTATAGAAAGGGTGACCAAGACATTCATAAAACAAGCATACCATGTATTAATGTCCATGCCCTTGCAACTTGAGTATAGTTGAAGGCCATGCCATTTTGGTGGGGGTTTGGGTACAATTATTATTGCTCCACATCCTACCCACATAATTATCAAATTCGTCACACACAAGCACATCTATTATAGTGATGGATTAACAATCAGAGACAACAAGCACACCTAAATTATCTTGGTATATCTCTATTACATAAAAATCATTTCCTTTCAAAGTTGTGAGCATATTAATAAATCTCACATAATTGGCTACGGCTTGGTATTCATGACCATTAATATTTCTAAATTACCTTGTTTTAAAATTTATTTCTAAAACTATTGTATGTATTTGTCATAGTTTTTCAATGCTCATATATTATCTCAATCTATTTATAGATGATTGCAATTTCTAGTGTTTGATATAAACATAGGATATAGAAAGATCAAGCAATACATATAAACAAGAAGCATCTCTTCATGTCTCTTTCCGATGTTGTCCTTTGTGATTTATGTATGTTTAAAGCTCGTAAACAAGTCATACATAAATTTGCATACTTTGTTTAATATATTTTCACCATTATCAAATTACACAATTTTACACACATACACACACACACATGCACACATGCACGCATAGAGAGAGAGAGAGAGAGAGAGAGAGAGAGAGATTTATGTATGTTTAAAGCTCATGATCAAGTCATACATAAACTTGCATATTTTGTTCAGGGTGATCCCATAATACTGTTTTACAATTTTTGGGCAAACTGGACACTGAACTAATTTTTTTTAACTAAATCTTCACTTTCAGACTCCTATAGCAGCTAAACCAGGAGGAATTTGAAGATGATGCAAACTAGTGATTTGTGAAGTTTTGTCTATAGATTCTAAATATATTTTTTTCAATTTTTTTGAAATCATATTACACTTTCTTTTTTCATCTCCTTCAAAAACTAGTTTTTATTAGTAAACAACATTTTTAAGGAGTGATGCTCACCATATACAACATAAATTTGTTTGTATGCAGGATAAAATTCTATTTTTTTTGAATTTAGATTTGTAACTATGATATCTAACTAGTTCATTTGGTTTTATAGTGTTTTATTAAATATTTTTTCTTTAATCAAGTTTCGAAGTCAAACCAATTACAATTTAAACATAGGCGGACTGTATACAACATAACGTTTTCTGTATGTATTGAAATTCAATATTTTTTTTAATGGATCAAGGACATCAATACCCAGCTTGAACATATTTTTCAAAATTTTATTTTGATAATCTACTATTTTTTCACATGTGCACAACAGAGAGCTTGATTTTCGGTAAAAAACCTACATTCATAATAAATAAAAAATAAATATAATAATCAAATTAAACTTAATTAAAATTAAACTTTTTTGGAAGCTTATAATAAGGACTACATACTTACAAAAAATAAATTTTAAATGAACTCATTTGATCCCCCAAAAGGTAAATCAAAAGTGGTTTTTATTAGCATTTTGATAGGTGTAAAAGAGACTCTATTATAGGTACGGTTCAAAACTAGCGGGGTTCTATCCAAGGGGGCTTGGTCTAAAGTGGTTTGATCAAACTATCTTCAATTGGAATATTTTAAATGAAACTTTTCAAGGCTTAAATCATTATATTTTCTAAAAATATGTGATTTCAGCAAAAATCGGGATTTCCCAAAAAGTGTAAACCACTATTGTGGCAATACCCTTCAATATATTTTCACCATTATCAAATTACACATAATTTCACTCAGAGAGAGAGAGAAGAATCATCTTTGCATGTCTCTTTTCAATGTTGTCCTTCATGATTTATGTATGTTTAACATACACACAGTAGAAAGATCAAGCAATACATATAAACAAGAAGCATCTGTGCATGTCTCTTTCCACTCGTACCCTTTGTGATTTATGTATGTTTAACACTAGCACACATACAATATTAACATAGGATATAGAAAGATCAAGCAATACATATAAACAAGAAGCATATGTGCATGTCTCTTTCCAATGTTGTCCTTTGTGATACCATTCAATTAGTGTTAATTTACTCTATTCTTAAATGATCAAAATATCCACTAAGTTCACACACACACACACACAATTAGTGTCAATTTACTCTATTATTAAATGATCACAATTCCACCAACACTAAGTTATTACATTTAGAAGTTAAAACAACTTTTTTTTCAATTACATTATAAATATTATGTCTTATCTTGATTTTATTTGAGAAACACTGAGGTGACCTCATTGATTATTTATCATAATGCATATTATATGATATTTTCTAAAATGGTGGGATAACAATAATTTAGGGATTAGAAATTGTTATGGGTGAATAGTGGACTATTTATAACTAAGATTTAAGGGCCACATCATCAAATATGATGTCACATTAGCATGCATTTTGTTGAGGTGTCTAAAAAAGCCCAATTTTTTTAGGCTGATAGTTGTGTACCAAGTCGTGTTTTATTAGTGTGCTAATGTGGCATCACATGATTTGTTGCCTTTTAGATCTAGGAAATGCATTTCATTTAGTTATGGGTACTTATCATCAACATTAACAACTTTAAAGTCACAACTATTGGTGCAATATTGTTGAAAATATTGAGCATTAAATCAACAAAATACTATAACAACTATTAGAACATGCTCAACTACTGGGTTCTTTCCCCTAGTGTTCTTCAACATAGCTTAGTTGTCTATTCTAATGTATTCGTGCTCACATTATTATTTCTTTTTACATTGCTCACCATTTAGTCGTTTGCAACTATTTCTTTGTGGCATTCAGGCTATTCATTACTATTCACTATTCACATTGATTATTTTCTCTATTGCCAAATAAATTCATTAATTACTAAGAAAAGTTTGCATGTATTTATTAGTTGTCTTTTGTTAGCATTGTTTGCTAGAAAATGGTTTTAAAAAATGACTACATTATTATTTTGTTCTCATGGAAAAGATAAATAAAATATTTTGTGTAGACTCCAATTTTGTTGGTTACCAAGAAAGGGTGCTTCTTATCCAAGCTCAAGTTTGGGGTTGACCTAGTGACATGGTAGTAGGGGCCCACAAACACCTTAATCTATCTAATGGTTATATTGCATTATTTCTATTTATTTTTTAAATCATTAGGACACAATTGATATATTTATCTTTTTATGTTTACTAATTATTTTTTATTAGTGGGAAAATAGGTTTTGAAGGGGCTTGGAAGCCCTTTACAAAAGAGACATCTAGCACATAGTTGAAGACCAACAAAAAAGTGGCAAAACAACATAGGCTATCACGAAACAATAACCAAGCTATCTGACACCAAATATAGTCAACAACACATACATTTGAACTCAAGTTGCCTACAAAACATACAAAGATGACCAACTATGCCACCTTGTACCCATCCTAACACTCCAAGCACCCAAAACCTAGGTGTGGGAGGGACAAGCATGCTTAGGACACCAAATTTTTTTCTATGGACAATCTTCTACAAAATATCATCCTCCGAAGACTTAGATCAAAGGGAGAGGGGATGGCTATTCTTTGCTGCTCCCAAAGGCAATGAAATATTATTTGTCAACTTTACCAAATCATTCAAAGACATATGATCCCTATATTCGACCCTTGGCATCAAAGAGTCCAAAGGTGCAACCACCAAAGGGCTCATGGAAAATCTTTTAAGAGTCTCAAAAGATATCATGGCCATTGGGGCCAAGTCCTCTAATGCCTCCTAGAATTAAAAAAAGTCCCAAATTGTCAAATGCTCACGGTGGATATTTTCCACCAAATTGCCTCGCCTTTATTGTGGTGAGAGCTAGAGCAAGCCGGAATCAAGTGGCCAACAAAAAAAGTCTCTTGCAATGAAAGAGGAGACCCTCATAATCGAGTATTTGAGACCATGGTCTATCCTTGACAAGTAAGACCATATCCCCGAGAAGATTCTTAGAGGTATCAATATCCACGAGAACCACCAAATCGCCTCGCCTTTATTGTGGTGAGAGCTAGAGCAAGCCGAAATCAAGTGACCAACAAAATAATTCTCCTGCACAAAAGAGGAGACCCTCATACTCGAGTATTTGAGACCATGGTCTATCCTCGACAAGTAAGACTATATCTTCAAGAAGATTCTTAGAGGTGTCAATATCCATGAGAATGCGGGCATAAGTAGTATGGCCATAGTTTATCATCGTGGATCTTCCTATAAAAAATGATTAAGATAATTATTGGTAGATTCAAAACAAGACACCTCCCAAAAATGAAAAGAAAGATTGAGAAGTTTGATCCAAACAAACAGAATACTTAAGGATTTTGTAAGTGGATTGAAGGTGGATTACCAAGGATCACAAACCCCACCATCCAGCACCCGCATCCTATCATCACCCAAAAAAACCCTTAGCACAGGAATAGAGTTCAATCCTGCCCTTAATGAAGGGCTTCCAAGTCTCGAAAGCCCATTTGTTCAGATCAAGAAGGAAAGGCCAAAAAACATTAAGTCTGCGGATGAGAGCATGACGTTTAAAATGTTCTTTTCATTATCCAACACTTCCCCCACACAGATAACAACCGGAAAGGAAGGAGAGTAAGAAAAGAGTTTACCTCACCGGGAGAGGCGAGCAGAACCTAAAGGAAGGCGAGAACCAGCATCAGGAAAACTAGACAACACAACTTTTGCTCAAGAAGCGTTCACACCACCAATGCCAAGGCTAAAAAAATGTGCCACACAAACCTCAGGAACAGGGGCATCGCCAACACTAATCGACAGATTTCTCACAACACCAGAAGAAGGAAACAGAGGCTGGAGCAACACAGGAGTTGGCGCCATGAAGAGAAACATGCGTCAACAGAGACACATCTTTCGAAACCCCTGGAACAGCCACAGAAGGAAGGGGCATCCAGACGTGGCAGGAAAGAGTCTTTGAACCAGAAAGGGTTCGTGAGGGAGACAAGAGAATATTTTATTTAAGATTTGTTATTTCTGGATTTTTTTGATTGTGTTTGAGTTTTTTCATCAATGTTTCAGATCATCTTCTTTGCTCTCTATCATTCTGATGATGGATCACTGAGTGCGATCCAAAACATTGATGAAAAAACTCAAACACAATAAAATAATTCAGAAATAACAAATCTTAAGCATTATGGATTGTGGAATCTCATAGCATTAACATTCTATTTTTTTCACGTTTTTATTATCAATATTAAGTCATTAATTGTAATGTCTAACATAAAGTACAAACCTCAAACTCTTTGGAATTAACATTGAGAAAGTCGATGTAATTGTTTAAACATAGTTGTAAATCCACAAACTCTATATTTTTTTGTATTCATTTGGCAACCACTAAACTCTTTGTTGAGGCTTTCTCAATGTTAATTTCAATGGACTAGGTCGATCTAATGGAAATACCAACAAAGTGGGCTAATCATTCTTTAGGGTTCTATTGTTGTTGCATGAAATGTGATATTTCTTATTTTCAATTTCTTCTAGCATATAAAGAATGTATAAATGTTTTTCTAGGTTTAGGGGAGAGGATCCAGTAGTTGTGCATCTTAACTTCGCGCTTCTCAAAATCTTATGTGGAAATTTTAAATCACTCCCAATTTTTTACAACAACTTACTTGGCAAGTCCCTTGCTTATAACTTTTGTTTCAGGGCCACATCATCAAATATGATGCCACATCAACATGCTTTTTGTCAAGGTGTCCAAAAAGGCCCAAAAAAAAGTGAGACCAATACTTGTGTATTCACATCATGGGTAGTTGAGCATTGATGTGGCATCACATGATTGGTTTCTTTTTAGATCAAAGGAATACATTTTGTTTAATTATGGGTAGTCAAGTCACAACTATTGGGCACTATATAAACAACTACTATCACAACTATTGGGCATTATATAAACAACTACTATCACAACTATTGAAACATGCTCAACCAATGGATCCTCGCCCCTATGTTTTTATCTCTTCCTTTTTTAAAATTTAGGGATGAGAATTGCTTCATGATCAAAAATTTCTTTTCAAATCTTACTATTACTACAAAATGACTATTTGTTTGATCTCATATAAATAAAATTCTATTTTCAATTCTATATTACCTTGTTTCTACCAAGTCCTAGATAGGTAATGGTAAGAACAATCTAGCTTCTATAAATCTCCCACTTTGTTATCTATTTAATATTTAATGTTATTATAGTACCAACCTTTCTAACTTTGGTCAAAATGTAGTTATATGTATGGATTTTTCTCATATTGATAGGCTTTATTTTGATTCATGATTCATTTTCTTATAATGATAGATTGTAGGTAACAATTTTCCAACCAAGACAACATGCTTGTCTTTTAAATTTTCAAATACATGTAAACATGTATGATAGAACACCAAGTAACTTCCAATTTATATGCACACTTTTAAAAGATGTTATATCCTATAACTTACTCTTATGAGAGAGCATCTTTTTTATTTACACATGTCTTCATGTTATTCCATTTTAGACTCACTTCATTCTAAAGGTATGAACTAAATTACACATAGTGTGGCTCTTTAAACAACTAAGGAACATTCTAGCTTTCCACATGTTTTCTCCTAAACCGTTCCACCATTCATAACTAACACAAGTAGCAATATCTTTGTTGCAAAATAATATACTTCCTTGTATTTTTATTAAAGCTTAACATTGTGGTCACCTGGATTCTATTTAAGGCAAGAGCTTGTAGTAGTATTCAATAGTCTTCTACTCTACTTGTAAACTTCAACAAAGTTATAGGAAAATAGGGATAGATTCAATAATATATCCTATTGTGATATCAAAAGATATATAAATAATTTATAAATGGTTGATTAGCAAGAAACTATATGTGGATTATGCCATTGAAATTCATGTTTTTTAGATAGTAAAATTGAAAAGGTGCACATAGACTACTTAAATTCTACATATAATATCTCCTTCTATTGTATGCAACCAAAACTTCAAATTACCGTATTGATATTAGAATCAAAAGAAATTATCTTAAATCAACCTTCCCTAATATCCTTGTTAACAATATAGCCACTTGCATTAACATTAAATAATATGTTTTCTCTATATAACTGATAGAAGTACAATGTTTTAAAAGTTTCTGTTAGACAGTATGAACCTTTCTCCTCAATTAAGCTATACTTCATCCACCATTTTGGTATCGATGTGACTAACTTCTAAGAACAAGATAGGAGTGGAAAATTTTGATAGGATTTTTTTCTCCTTCCCCATACTTAGAGGAATTAGCTATTGAATACCTTATCAAGAGAATTAAAGGATTTCACATAAGCTAAATTTGAACATGAGGATGAGATGGTTTGTATGGTCTCTTATTTCAATGATTATAGTGTTGCTTCAAGATATACTTCTCTATTTGACATAACCTTGGAAGGTTTTAAATTACATTTGATTTGGAATCATTTAATACTTTTGAAGGTGAATTTGTTTTGGTAAGAAACTTCCCCCCCCCAAAAAAAAACTATGGATTACTTTATCAAAGAGGATTTATGATCCCCAACAAGTTTAGCCTTTATGAGAGGGAGGATAAATTAGTCTCCTTACTCTATTGATTGCTCTAATGCCACATAAATATGTAATAAGCTTATTGAGACATTTGAACTAAGGTGGTATACACATTATTCAATTCTTGTTTTATCTCTTTGTTGGTTCTATCCTTTTTCACCATCATCTTGTTAACAAAATTTGGAATTAAAACCTACCACACTTCTATTGGGTATTTTAATTTGAAATAAATGCACGAATATTAAAAAATAAGACTATGAATCAATACTTGGTGTTTCAAAAAATATAGCATTCCATTATGGAAAATTTTTTAGTCACAAAACTAAAGGAGACCAAAGCCCAAAATTTTGTTATTGAACTCAAAATAATAAAAAACTAGGGATCCCGTATCACTAATTTAGTCAGTAACTCTAAAAGGGAGAAGAGGAAAGGTGCCAAATGGAAATGTCTAGATTCTACATGGATTAAGATAAATTATGATGGAGCTTCAGAGGGTTATACTAGACCTACTAGTAGTGGGTGAATCTTAAAAGATAACAAAGGGCACCTAGTTGTCACTTGTGTAGTGGGCCTTGGCCCTCAATCCAATCAAGTTGATAAGGCTAAGGCTACATTTTGCAAAAATATGGGGGACAAAAAATGGGTCTTAAGTGGTCAATTTTTTTTCTAACATAAAGAAAGACTGATCTTGGATGAGAAATTGAAGACAGATACACCCAAAATTTTAAGATGTTAAAAAACGAGTCATAGTGCTCTAAATCTACTTTCTAAACTACTATTATTTTGAAAATGGTAGATATTAAGGGGTTTAAAATAGGGGACACACAAATTGGTCCTATTTTTTTTTCAAAAAAATATAACATAACGTCTAGTGTGACTCCCTTAAAATGTTAATTTTTTTTAGTCTTCTAAAAGTCACTTCAATGAAAAATTAGTTAACACCATGTAATTTATGCTCGATTTTTCTGCTTATTTTTTATTTATTTTTAAATGAGTACTACCAAAGGGATAGCTCCTTATATTATTTAAACAAAAAATTACAAGCCATACAACATCTTTAGTGATATAGATATCCCACACCCTCATCTATCACAACTAAACGAGCGACAGTACCCTCATCTATAAGCCCAAGGTTGTCATCCAGGAAGCTCATGAATGCTTTGATGTTGTTTTTTTGACTCCACCCCGTGTTTGAACAACCACCATGCTCGAAAGAGCTTTGTTTCTTTCCCTGCTGCTATGAGACTAAGTATCCCTGCTGCCAGACCGTCCGCTGGTTCCACTGTGATCATGTCGATAGCTGCATAGATGTTCAGATATGTCTCTTCACATCCATATCTTCCAGCCACGCGCACTCCCCAAAGACCATCTCCTGTTATCTGCACATAGGTCTGATAAAACCTTTCTAGAACTACTCCGTCGTGCGTATGGAAGTTCCCCAGAAGTCCTCTTCGACCAACTTGGCGATCGCTTCCTTCTCTGTGTCACTGGCTTTTGGGAAGAGAAAGCCAATCTGTTCCATCATTGGCTCTGGCGGACCTGGATTGTGCGTATTTAACAACTGAATGCCACCCCAAACTGGTGTGCCATTATGCTTCTCCTTGCATCTATGTCGCACCAAGCTATGAGAGATAATGTCGTCACAGCAGTTTAGTTCTTCTTCGATTATGTGAGACCGCCTCTACCTTGCCTATTCAAATAGTCTTCCTCAGTCTCAAATGGTCCCGCGTGACTAAGAGTGTAGATTGGCAAATCCTTCATCCAATCAAGCGCACGAGTACCCAAGTCTGCCACCCTATTCTTCGTTGACTGTTGTGCTTTCCGTTCGAGCTCATCCACCTTGGTTTGATTACGGCTGTGCGAATCTTCCCACTTCTAAAGTTCGTAAAGATTTTATGTGCACGACCTTTGGAGGATATGGCCACATGTTTACTGTGCTTCCCTTGCAGGGGATTCAGTATTTATGAGCTCCCGTAGGCCGTCAAGAATGGAGATTTGATCAAAGATTACCTCTGATATACCGCCTTGCAACTTTGTTCCCAAGTTTGCCATATAGTCCACAACCATATTGGCTTCTCGATATGTATGCTTAATGGCGAAAGTATCTAGCTTCTCCAGGTTGTCGGCGATGCAGTGAAGTTCCGTATGATGGTTAGTTCAATATACTGATGATGATAAGTTGCGGATTAAAGAGTTTGTTGTCAATTATATCTAGTTTATCCACCAGAAGTTTCAGAGGTTAGGATGAAGTTTTGATCAAGTTATGAGTATCTGTGTTCTGACAATTTTTATGTTGCTTTAGTTGGCGTTCTTGAAAGAAGAAGACGTGATCCTAGTAATCCAAGTTGTTGTAGATACTTCTATGGTGATTCATGGATGTTTCTAGATTGTGCTCTATACGTGTTGTTGGTTTGCATTGATTGTTGTGATCGCGATTGGTGATTTTCTTTTGGGAGTTTGTGCTTTTCATGTTCATAAACGACAAGGTGATTGTTGCGTGTTGTGGATCTTCGAGGCTAATTGTTTAAGGGTTTCGTGTTCGAAGCATGTTGTTTTGGGTCCTTACTATGTTTTGGCCGACATTGGTTGATTCACATTGATAATTTTTTTATTGATTTGAGCCAACAGTTTGTACACATTTCATATTTTGTTGGGCCAACATGAAGTTGATGTTATCCTTAGATGTAGATATATATGATTGATTGTTTGAGGAGATTAGGGGGTAGGTGCGAGTTCTATGTGTGAATAATGTTCTAATCTTTCGAAGGCAGAAAAAAGAAGAGTTCATCAAGAAGAGGCTCAAGATCAATAATGTGAAGTATGAAGCATGAAGATGAAATGTTTTGATCCGAAAGGATCACAGAGCAGAGAAATCGTGGAGCCGAAGGGAGAAGCGATGGGAGAATTATTGTATGAATTGTTTGTAATCCCTGGGCTGCAGCCTAGCATTTGTAAAGCCCTAGCGGCCTGTGTAATGAGTTTCTAAGATCTAATATAACGATGAATTCACTTTGAAGGTTGGGTTTTTCCCTTTGAGGGTTTTCCCAAGATAATTCCAATGTCATATGTTCTTTCATATCTTTTATCTTTATGTTGATTATCTATTAGCTTATGTTGCATATCTATAAGATTTGAGTGTTAGTTGTTTTAAGTTGCGAGGTTGGACAATCCCTCATCGAACCCTCCTACCTTGGACCGCGTCAATTGGTATCAGAGCAATTTGGAGAGATTGTTTATCAGAACTAGTTGTAGAGTAGGTTGGAGAGTTGGTTTATGAGAACTAGTTGTAGAGCTGGTTGCGAGTTTATCAGAGCTAGTTGTGAATCTGTTGCAAAATGGGGAAGATTGGGAAAAGGACAAAGAAGGAAAAATAAAACCTAATATGTGAAAGGGATACTTTGGAGGAAGAATTGTGCGAAATCAGGAAGTGTAATTTAGAATTGATGAAGAGGATGAAACAACTAGGAAATGACAAGTGTGATGCTCTTGAAGAAGAACTGGAAATTGAAAGAAGGAGAAATGAAGAACTAGAAGTAGAGCTAAATAAGTTTGAGGATATTGAAAAGAAAATGGGAGAAGGATTCAAGTTGTTTAAGAAGTTCGAAAAGAGGAGCAGAGATCTGGAAGAAAGTCTAGAAGAATTGAAGAAGGAAAACAAATATTTGAATGAACATGCTAATCAGTTGGAGAAGTAAAATTTGAAGGATTGAGATCTAAACCTAAAGTGTGTGATGTTTCTTGTGATACAGATGATTTGTGTGATGTTGCAGAAACTTCTTTAGAAAATGGGATTGAAGATGAAAGTGCGACTAAGCCCGTAATTGTTGGAGATGGTATTGCTTTCAAAATCATGTAGAGAATGGGATATCGAGGAAAAGGATTGGGAAAGCATCAACAAGGAATTACATAACCTATTGAACCAGTAATGAGACCCAAAAACAAAGGCCTTGAATATGACAAAGCTAAGGATGTTGTTACAAGTTCAAACAAGTCAAATCAAGGAAGGTATGTATTGTTCTCATTGTAATAGATATGGACATGAAAAGGAATTATGTTAGGATCTACACCCTTGTAAGTTTTGTGGATTAAGGAATCATTCTAAGAAGATGTGTTGGAATAAAATGAGAGGGAGAAATCCTAGAACAGATTGCATATAGATGAATTATGGATGGATTGATGGATCAAAATGGAAGTATGTTGCTCATAAGTTCAAAAAGTTTTACAAATTGAAGCATTCATGTGTTGAGGGAAAGGAAGGATCAGGATACAAATAAATAAGACCTTATGAAGAGCAGAGCAAGGACAATTATTCAAACATAGAGGGAGAGGTGACAAGAGTCATAATACTTATCACAATGAAGGGTACCAGAGGAGTGAAAGAGGATTTTCTAGAGGAGGAATTTGTTTTCAAGTTTGGAGGAAGAAATAATCAAGCACTAAATGTCATCAAGAACCAAATACTAGAGAAGCTAATGAAGGAGAAGCAATAAAGGATGTATAGATAGTTTGTGCAAAGGAAGAAGAGCTTGTTGATACAAAGATAGGTTATGAAGAGGAAGAGGAACTTTTTGAGACATCGGATTTGATAGTGGAAGCAGAAGAAGAAGAAGTAGTGATCTTAAGAAGACTTGTGAAAGTAGTTCGAGAGAAAGTTTATGTGAACTGATGTGAAGCATAACCGGAAAAGGGAGTCTACATTGCAGGGAAAGAGGAAGTGATAGGATATTCTACTGGAGGAGAAAGTTTATGTACCAGAGTCAGTAAAGAGGGATAAGAAGATAGAGAATAGTATAGGAACAGTATATGCAGAGAAGAAACTATTACATTTTGAGGTGTGCAAAGGAAATGCAGAGATCAGAAAGTGTTACAGAGGAAATTCAAAATGTGTATTGATGGATCAAGGAAGTCATATGATTGTCCCGGAGGATGCAAGTATGTGTTAAATTTTAGTTGATTGAAGTAGACAATGACATCTTGAGGCATCTTACAGAGAAGACTTGCTCATATTGATGAACATTGAGGTAGTGCAAGGCTTGCAAGTAGACCATCGACCCTAGAACTTAACAAGATGAAGAACTTGAGGCAACTTGTGGAGAAGGCTTGCTCAGACCGCAATGCAAGGCTTGCAGGTAGATCGCCGAATCCAAATTACACTTGAGGAAATTTTACAGGGTGGAATTGAATAGACCGCTGACCTTGAGGTAGTTACAAGTACCTGTGAATAGACCACCTAACCAATTCAAAGAGACAACATTAATTTGGACATAACTTAGCTCAAAGTGAAGAGGCTCACTTTTCAAATAACCTTGAGAGTCTGATGCAGGCGCATCCAAAAGATTCAAATTATTTGGGACAAAGAACATTGGAGTGTTAGCTAATATGTGGTTATCATTGATGTCAACACTATTAGCATTAATGTCTTTAAGGCTGTATATGTTGAGGATATTGAGACGATTGTAATAAGATAAGTTGTAGGTTGTCGGTGATGCAGTGAAGTTTCGTATGATGGCTAGTTTAGTATATTGATGATGAGAAGTTGCAAATTAAAGGGTTTGTTGTCAAGTATATCTAGTTTATCCACTGGAAGTTTCAAAGGTTCACATGAAGTTTTGATCAAGTTATGAGTATCTGTGTTTTGACAGTTGTTATGTTGCTTTAGTTGGCGTTCCTGAAAGAAGATGATGTGATCCTAGTAATCTGAGTTATTGCAGATACTTCTGTGGCGATTCATGGATGTTTCTAGATCATGCTCTATACGTGTTGTTCGTTCACACTGATTTTTGTGCTCACGATTGGTGATTTTCTTTTGGGAGTTCATGTTTTTCATGCTCATGGCTCACAGGGTGATTGTAGCGTGTTGTGGATCTTCGAGGCTAATTGTTTAAGGGTTTCATGTTCGAGGCATGTTGTTTTGGGTCCTTACTATGTTTTGGCTGACATTGGTTGATTCACATTGATAAATTGTTTATTGATTTGGGCCAACATTTGTACACATTTCATATTTTGTTGGGCCGACATGTAGTTGATATTATCCTTAGATGTAGATATATATGATCGATTGTTTGTGGAGATTAGGGGGTAGGTGTGAGTTCTATGTGCGAATAATGTTTTAATATTTTGAAGGCAGAAAAAAGAAGAGTTCATCAAGAAGAGGCTTGAGATCAATAATGTGAAGTATGGAGCATGGTAATGAGATGTTTTGATCTGGAAGGATCACAAAGCAAAGAAATCATGGAGTCGAAGGGAGAAGCGATGGAAGAAAATTATCGTATGAATTGTTTGTACTCCTTGGGTTGAGGCCTAGCATCTATAAAAACCTAGAGGCCTGTGTAATGAGTTTCTAAGATCTAATATAATGATGAATGCACTTTGAAGGCTTAGTTTTTCCCTTTGAGGGTTTTCCCAGGATAATCCTTGCATCATGTGTTCTTGCATATCTTTTATCTTTATGTTGATTATTTGTTATCTCATGTTGCATATCTATAAGATTTGAGTGTTAGTTTTTTTTAGCTATGAGGTTGGAAAGTCCCTCACCAGACCCTCCTACCTCGGACTACATCACTATCTCACTTCTCTCTCTCCCTCCCTACCTCTCCCACTCTCTCTCTAGTTCTCTCTATCTCACCTTTCTTTTCCTCCCTATCTCTCCCTCCCTCCCTCTCTCCTCTCCTTCCCTCTCTACTTCTCTCTATCTCCCCTCTCCCTCCATCACTTCCTACCTCTCTATCTACACCTCTGCCTCCTCCCTCCCTCATTCACTCTCTAATTATATCTATCTCTCCTCTCCCTCTCTCTACCACCCCCTCCCTTTGAGCCCCCTCTTTTTATATCTCCTCTCCTCTATCTCTCTGTACCTCCCCCTCCCTGCCCCCTCTTTTTATCTCTTCTCCCTCTCTTCCTCTCTCTCTACTACTCTCTCTACCTACCTCCTCTCTCTCTACACCTTTCTATCTCACCTCTCTCTCCCTCCCTCCCTACTTTTGTCTATCTCTCCTCTCCATCTCTCTCTACCTTTCCCTCTCTCCCTCCCTCTCTTTATCTCCCCATTCTCTCTTCCTCTCTCTTTATCACTACCTCCTCTCTCTCTACTTATCTCTATCAAACCTATCCCTCTTTACCTCTCCCTCCCTCCCCCTCTCTCTCCCACCCTCCCTCCTACCTCTCTCTCTTTGTCTCTAATTCTCTCTATCTCTTCTCTCCCTCTCTCTACCTACCTCTCCATTTCCCTTTCCCGTTTCCTCTCTATCGCTCCTCTCCATATCTCTACCCCCCCTCTCTCTCACTCTCTCTCCCTTAGTACCTCTCCTTCCTTCTCTACTTCTCTCTATCTACCCTATCAATCTCTCTACCTATCCTCTAGGTCTATCACACTCTCTACCTCTCCACCTCCTCTCTCTCTCTTTATCTCTACTTCTATATATCTCACCTACCCCATTCTACTCTCTATCTCTCCTCTCCCTCTCTGCATACCTCTCTCTTCCCCCCCCCCCTCTCTCTCTCTCTCCCTCTCTATACATATCTCCCCACCCCTTCTCTCTCTCTCTATCTAAATTATCCCTCTTTACCTCTCCCTCCCTCCATCCCACCCTCCCTCCTCTCTCTCTCCCCACCCTCCCTCCTCTCTCTATTTGTCTCTACTTCTCTCTATCTCACCTATCTCTCTCTACCTCTCCCTCCCTCATCCCTCTCTCTCTCTTTATTTTTCTCTCCTTCCATCTCTAATTCTCTTTATCCCACCACTCTCTCTCCATATCTCCCTCCTTCCCTCTTTAAGTTTATCTCCATATCACCTATCCCCCTCTCTCTCTACTTCTCTCTATTTCTTTCTCCTTCCCTCTCTATCCATATCTACTTCTTTCTATCTCCACTCTCCATACCTCTCTCCATCTCTCTCTCCTTAGATAGGAAGAGGTAAGTATTGAGAAAGATAGAGAGAGGTATGGAAGGAGGAAGATGTAGGTAGAGAGGGATGGGAGAGAGAGTAGATGGGAAAGGGTGGAGGTAGGGAGGGAGAGATAGAGAGAGGGAGAGGGGTATTATAGAGTAGAGAGGATGGAGGGAGAGAGAGGTGATACAGAGAGAGAAATAAAGAGGGAAGGAGGGAAGGAGGGAGGGAGAGGTAGGGAGGGAGAGAGAGATAAGATAGAAAAAAGTAGAGAGAGAGGGAAGGAGGGAGGGAGAGAGAGAGAGGTGAGATAGAAAAAATTAGAGTGGAAAGAAAGCGAGAGTGGTAGGTGATATATAGATAAGTAGAGAGGGAAGGAGGAAGGGGGAGAGATTAAGAGAGTGAGTGAGTGAGAGAGATAGGGAAGGAGGGAGGGAGAGAGAAATACAAAGTAGAGAGGGAAGGAGAGAGTGAGAGAGGGGGGAAATTGAAGAAGAGAGGGAGGTAAAGAGGCAGAGTGTGATCTGGATGGTGGAGTAGGAGGTAGCCATCTTGATGATCTGGATGGTGGAGTGTGATCTAAAACATTGATACAAAAATTTGTTACACAATTGAATCTAGAAACACATTCAAAAATAGAAATATACTACTTTTTTATCTCTTACATGTGTTAAAGCCTTTATTTATACCCACTTAGCTAAGTAGTCTATTCACACCAATATGTACTCTTTCAAGTACCCATTTATCAAATGGTTCCAATGCTAGTTGTGGTTGGAAGGAAATTTACTATGATCATGTTGGATTTTCCCATTTTATAGCAATGATCACATTATTGTGTATATAGAGTTTCATATTTGTGTAATATGGAACAATAATATCTAGTGGTCAATGTCTTGGAGGCTATCCTCTTGGCTTCAAAATCCCCCCAATAGAATTTATCATGACAAGATTAGAGGATGTTAAAGGTCTCATCTTTTTGAATACTTTGACACATGGCATTATCAGGGCTAGTATAGAAGAGATATCTTGTTATACATGAGAAAGGAAAGAATTTTCCCACTAACTACCAATTTCTCTCGGTGAAAAATGTGGAGGAGATTTTCCTATAGAAAAACAATGATAAATATCTACATACACAAGAGTTTTGGTAGTTAAATTAAACAAATATTCATTAAGAAAAAATCAACAATAGTGATGTTTGTATCATAAGTAATTTTGGAAAGAAAATTTGCCACAACATTAGGTTTACTAGGCTTATCTACAATGGTGATACCAAATTCATGTAGCAATAGAATTCAACACATTAGTCTACCACCAACCACTATTTTTTTTATCAAATATTTTATTGTTGCATGGTAAGTATGAACAAAGACATGGTAACTAATGATATAGTGACAAAATGTGCTGATTTCATACACTACTACAAGAAGTTCTTTTTCCATTATTGTGTAGTTAAGTTTAGCTCCTTATTAATTTTAAAGTAGATTGCATATTCAAATAGGCCATTTTATATCCTAAGGTAATACCTATAGTTGAGTCAAATGCATCAATATGAATATGAAATGGAATTATTCAATTTGGTATGCCCAACAAAAAAAAGTTATGGTTAGTGAATATTTGAGAGATTGGAAAGATTCTTTGAACAAATTTTTCCAAACAAATTCAACATCTTTGAAAAGTAACACAAAAAGATGTTGCTATTTTATTGAAATCTTTGATAAATTTATGATTTGTAGCCATCATATATAAATTTGTTGAACCCACATATATTCATCCACCTTACAAAGGATGACTCCTTTAAATATGTTGCTCTCATAATGTAAAAAAGAAAAGAAAAAGATAAACATCAATAGTAAGCTAGTATAAAACCTTACTGCAATTTATTACTAATTCTCTACGGTGGCCTCCTTGTATAAGATTAGTAATTATGCTGAGTCTAAATAATAGAATTAAAAGAAAGATGAAAAATAGAAAATAGAGATTATGAGAGTTTTTAAATATTTTAAACTTATTAACTATCATTTAACTTTATTTATTCTTTATATATTGCATATAAAATAATGTCACAATATAATATTTCAGATAAATATGTTAAATAGTCATAAAATGTTCATATTTAAGATATTTTATAATAATAGAAAGAATAATAAGATTTCTAAATATTTTAAATTTATAATCTATCATTTAATTGTGTTTATTTTTATCTTAGATTTTTTATTTTTTATTCTTTTAAAGTTAAAAATCCAATACATATAATATCTATTCAATTACTATATAATATATAATTTTATTTCTATCATATAAAATAAATTCATAATATGAAATATAAATATAAATATAAAATTATATCAAGATATGATATTTAAAATAAATAAATAGATAATAATAAAATATTCATATTTATAATAATAGAATAGATATTAGATATTTTAAATACTTTAATTTATTATCTATTATTTAGCTTTATTTTCTCTTTATCTAAAATTCTGACCAGTTTATAAATCTAATATATATAGCATCTATTTTATTATTATAAAATATACAATCTAATTTTTATCATGTATGATATGAAATTTAAATATTTGCATATAAAATTATATTAGATATGATATTATTTATATATTATATTGAATACAAAATATGATGAATATTATGTTTAATTTGAATATATTATGATTATGTAAATTCAAATTTAATTGATAATATGTTTTTTAAAAATAAGTTCATAATCTAGTTGTTAACACTTTTAAGAGATTTGAGTGGGAAGTGAGCTATGACAAGTGACGTAGGTTCATAAATAGCGATCATAGAGCAGGAATGGTCGATGAAGAATCTTCGATAGAGGTTCAACTGGGAGCCTCCATCTAGAAGCCATGCTGAGGCTCCCTTTGATTTTGTCGTGCAGAGACCTTCCTTCCCAATGAGATGGCATTTGCACCAATGGTGTAATAATTATCCAGAAATTTATGGTTATGCCATCTCCTCGCTTCACCTTTTCCCCCCTCTAATCGCCTCTTCTCCGTAATGCATGCCCTCTATCGAAGCTTCTCCATCGACCATCTGGGGAGCCTCATCATGGCCGGGCTTAAACATCACACACTAAGCTGACAGCTTGGTCCACAGCTTAGTGTGTGGACCACACTTTACTGTTATCGTTTTTCCCGTTTCTGTTTCGATGCAATTTTGTTGTTAATTTTTTAAATTGCGAGTGCTATAAGATACAAAGTTTTAGATGACTTAGTAAAAAGCAAAATAAGTATTACGCCTTCAATTCATTAAATGTTAATGTTGCATATATATACTATAAATTATATTATATTTATATTAGATATTATTTGATGGTATATTAATTTATTTTTTATATATTAT
Source organism: Sequoiadendron giganteum (assembly GCA_007115665.2). Lineage (NCBI taxonomy): Eukaryota > Viridiplantae > Streptophyta > Pinopsida > Cupressales > Cupressaceae > Sequoiadendron > Sequoiadendron giganteum. The sequence goes on along the minus strand of CM021101.1, from coordinate 649,912,781 downwards.
TTATATATTTTAATTATGTACTTATCTATTATATAATATATATTTATATATTATATTTTTTACCTAATATTATTTACATTTACATATTATATAAATATAATATAAAATATATATACTACTATATTTATACTTTTTTATATTACATAGAATAGATAAATATAAAATAAATATATAAATAATATGTAATAAATGATATATATATATATATATATATATATGCCTCAGTTCCTATGGTTTCATATGTGCACACTAAATGAAAATGCAGCTAATGGAGTTTGCCATTGGAGCTCAAGGGGATGAGCTTGTTTTTCCAATATTATATATATTATATAAAATACATAATATTATTTAATATATATTATTATACAGCTGGGTGTTTTCTAGGAAGTGACAGATCTGCGAAAAAGCTGCGAAAAATACCGGCGGGAAGTTTCAGACACCAGCTGCGAAAGGTGGCGAATTTAGGTGACAGGCAGTTATGTTTCCTTGGCGACGACGCGATGACAGGTGTGCTCTGTAATACCCCTTCGTTTTGTTTCTTGTTCGGTTTGCTTTATGCTATGTTTGGTTGTAGTTACCTTGCTTCTGGATACATTTTGTTATGATGTTTTGATCGCTACTATTGAGCGACAACTATTATTGTGTGATGTGTTGACCTAATTAGTGTTTCACATGTTTTAATGGTTTAATATTGTTAGTAGAGTTAACATGAGATGTTATTATGAGATTATTGGAATTATGATGGAAGTGTCAGTTTTGATGAGTGTATTGGTGAAGAGGATGGGTTCGCATCACTCGCTTGTGAGCGCCCTGCGAATCCGTAATTTCTTCTTCACGGTGTGTATTATATGCTGGATATATTGTATGATGTTGGTTACTTGGTTGCAGGATTGCAGGTACATGACATCGACTCCGCCTGGTTTCACAGGTTTGAGCGTGTCGATCCAACAGTTAAGTTGAACGAGAGATAGTAGATAGGTAACATGTGTCAAGTCTATGCCCTAGCCTTAGTGTGTCATCAATCGTGGTTGTTGAGTCATAGTTTAACTTATTTTAATATTATTTGATTCTGAAAGGTGCGTATTTATTTAATCAATATTTAGAATAATTGCATTTAAATCATGTTGATGGTTATTTAATTTAAATTATGCAATGTGGATAAAAGTTTATATTTAAATTAATTAATTATATTTAATTTATTTATTTAATTAAATTTAATCCAAGGGGGTTGAATTTAGTTATTAAATAATTAAATTAATTAATTAAACGTGATGCAAGAAAATGAAAGGGAATAAAAGAATTAAAATTAATTTTGGAATTTAATTTCAACGTGTGAGAATTAAATTAGAAATTGTAATTAAATGTTTATTTGAGAAATTAGTTGCAACTTTGGAAATTAATTTATTATTTGAAATTGCATTTTAAATTGAAAGTGGGTTTTCAAAAATTGGAATTGAAATTAATATCTAATTTGCATGCAATGTGAATTAGGGTGGTAAAAATTGAAATTGAAATTGAAATATCTAATTTGCATGAAATGTGAATTAGGGTTGAATTAGGTATTTTTGATTTATAAGGAATACATGTTTTAATTTTAGGGTAGAAAAGTCTTTAGGAAAATTCATTTTTACAGTAGAGAAGAAATTTTGGAAAAATTTGCACAAACAAGGGTTTGAAGAAAGTTTTGATTGTTGAATTGATTGGAGGAAAGATTGTTTGCATTTGTTGAGTTTTGGATTGGATTCATTGGAAGATTGAAGAAAATTCAGGAAATCTTTGGAGGAGGCTTGCATCAGAAATTCATCTCTTCCTGTAGCTTTTTGTACCAGGTTTTCCTCTTTGTGTTTTATTGTTCTTGATTATTTTTAAAAAAATAGTAGTGATTAAAGATTTTTTTTAAAAATCTGTTTTAGAAAATAAATTTGATATTAGAAGAAAAGAATTAAATAAATTTACAGCGTTTGCTTGTGAAAATTCTTGAGTGAAAATTGTGAAAACCTCAGCTGAATTTAAATTATTTGGGGAAATCAATTATGTTGTTATTGAAATCAAACATAGAGATTGAACAATGCATTTAGAATGTTTTTAGAAAATGAAACCCTCTGTTTATTATTAAAAAATTGGATTTTAAAATCTGCAGGGTAGTTATATTTTTCATGGTAAAATGGTCTGGTTGCGTCGCATATAACTCCACTTACACAAACTGGGTTGTCAGGAAATTTAAAGGGTTTCTGCATCTTGGAATTTTCTTATTCTTGTCAAAAAATCGCAAATACCCAGATCGTAGTTTTTGAGTTATGCTTGAAACACGAGACTGCTGTTAAGTTATTTTTCCCATGGCTGCTCTGATAATAAAATAATAATAAATTGATATTTATAAATATTAATATTTTATGTATTGTTATTATAATATTAAAGTATTACATTTATTTATATTATTTTATATAAAATTTGTATATTACATTAGTGGAATTAAAATTATAAACATATGGGGAAATTATTGTTTATTTTAAAATGACATGTTAAAGTTTAATTGAAGGAGTTAAATATTTGATTTAAAGAATGCATAATTTAAAATTTAATTGTGGAATTTAAATTCATGTGTAAAAGGTCCAATTATTAATTTGATTTAATTGGAAAAATATATATATGATATTGGGTTATAGTCCAAATATTGATCTTATTTTAACACAATAAGTTATGGAAGAGACCAAATGTTAATTTGATTAATTTTATAATGATTTAATTTGCAAGGGCAATTGGTTATTTAATTTAAAGCGAAATGTTTTGAGTTATAGTTGAAAATACTTATTTTGTTAAGAACAATTAGAGAATAAAATATTAGTGTAATTTCTCCCCTATCTGAAAAGATGAATTCTTAATTCAGTTTTATCGATATAATGAATTACGTAATGAAATGAGAAATGGATTTAGAGTATCCAAATGTAGTTTCTTCTATTGCCTTCAATGATTATGTCTTTCATGTTTATGCTTTGAGAATGGGTTGAATACCTGTTAGTTTATAAGTCTTCCAGATGGTCTGTTGTTTGTGAGGGTTGTCGTTGTGATGTCAACCTGTTGTGAATTCTCTTGGTAGTGCATGGGATCGTGTTGTTTTAAAAGTAAATTCAGGAATTGATTATTATGAAGAGACAATTAATTATTTTAATTTAATCATTTTCTATTTGAACAATTTATTTGTTGAGAATGTATATTTTATGGTTTGAATAAATGGATGTATGTAATAAGAGTTTGGAAAGGGAAACTTTTAGATGAGATTAACATAGGGTGTTGTTGGAAAACTAGAAGAAATATAAGGTTTGGGTTAGGAAATTGAAAAGAATTATTGTAGAAGATTTATGTTAATTTTAAAGGAAAACAATGGATTCGACTTAAATTATTTGAACTAGTCTATCCTTTATTATAAAGGCACTTATTTAGTTTTTTTTTCAATTAATTTTGAAAGGGCAATAGTTATTATGTTTTATTTCCATAGAGCAAATTAATCGTTGTGATTGGAATATTAAAGAATCTATATAATTGAGTTTATTAATATATATGTTTGGTGTATATATAATATGGAGCATATAAAAATATGTTAAGGGTAAATTCATTATCGTATTTCATTTTAATAAGATGTATGCAATATATTATTGAATAGAGATTTAAAATAGATTGATTAGTGTATATGGGTAAGTGGATAGAGAAACGATATTTTATTATATTAAAGAGATCGCATGTTCTAAATAGGAAATTGAATAGAGATTTAAAATGGATTGATTAGTGTATATGGGTAAATGGGTAGAGAAACGATATTTTATTATATTAAAGTGATTGCATGTTCTAAATAGGAAATTGAATGAAATGTAAGATTTGGTTAGGAAATGGAAAGAGTTTACTTGCATGGATTTGTGTCGATTTAAAAGTAAATTAAGAAGTTGTTTTATTGATGAGGCAATCAATTATGTTATTTATTAATTTCTATTTAGATTAATTGAATCATTGTGATTGGATTATGAAAGAGATATGGATTTAGTATATCCAAAAGTAGTATCTTCCTCATGATTATCTTAAAAGATTTAATTCTCTGTATTCAGTAAAGGGAAGTAAGTTTAATTGTTTTAGATTTCCAATAATGAAAGGGGAAATAGGGGTTATGATTATTTTAGATGATCTAGTTATCGTGTCTTTGACTTTGTCAACACTACCTATTGAATGAGTATGGATTTAGGAAATCCAAATATTAGATTTGATTAATGACTTGAATGCTTTTGTTGCTATGTCGTCAAGTTGCATTGTGGGCTTTGGGATTTAGTGTTAGTCTTAAATTATAAGTCTTTCAGGAGAACTTAGAGGATGAGGGTTGTTGAACCTTTATGTCATCCAATTGTTTTCCTTTGGGTAGTGCATGGCGTCTTTTCAGTTTACTCGGTTTTCTTGAACGGGGATCTTTTGTACCTCCTGTGAAAGGAGTGGACTATGTGATTGTTGCCTCCAAGATATTTGGAGTGAGTTCTATCTTTTGTTCCTCATTGTTTTGGAGTGGATTATGATGCCTAGTTGATATGCACTTGTGTTTCCCTTGGTGGATTGTTTGGGTGTGTGTTGTCGAATAGAAGAGTGGCTTTTGTTAGGGGCCGGAGCCCAAAGTGGTAAATCGGGTAACCTTCAAAAGTGAGTTAATCAAGTGATAATTAAATTAATGTACTTAGATGATTAGGATGCAGTTCACACTAATCAAGATAATTTAATCCTCACTCATAGACACAAGGGCTCGTATAGACTTGGGATGAGTGAGAAGGCCTAGAATGGCATAGTCATTTATCTTATCAGTACAAGAGGTATTTGATGCCGCATGAGTGAGTATGAGTGCCGGGATTCGGTTGAGGCCACCAAGATTATCGGAGCCTATGAAGGATGCCCAGAGGAAATCTCATGACTACTATGCGATGACACTCTATCTAGGATAACTGTTGTTAATTGTTTTGTGTATGGTTCTTTGAACATACTTGATTTATGTTATGTCTGGAAGCAATGTGACCTATGTCAGTGATGTGAATGTTGTACTTGAGTTGTACTTATTGATGACATTTATTTGGTTATATCAGTATGAGTCTGGCTTTGGTTGGAGGTAGTAGATTCTTTGTCCATGTTACTTTGTTACTATCTCCTAGCATGGGGGGTGGGCCTTCGGGTACAACTTGGTTGGGTGGAACATGCACCAAAACTCTTGGGTCCCCATCTATCTTTAGTACTTGGTGGTGAGACATCCAGATGGACGACTCAAGTTCTTGTGTTATTCTTGCTTTGTAATATTTCAGTTTGTATAAGTTATTTTATCCCTCTTATGTTTATGAGGTGGAATTCTGTAATTGTAACCTTATGTACTATTGCCTCATTCTGGGAATGAGTGATGTAACTATTGGATTAAGATAATGTTTATGAGATTGTATCTTGGTTGATTATCTTATTAGGTTATGTGGTATTCTTATGATGTATGATGTTTATTTCATAAAGTTCATAATGCTATGGTTATATGTAATATGTATGTGTGGGTTTAAGTAATCCTAACCTTGTAGCCTTAGAGGTTGTTGTTAATTAGTAAGTGAATGTGTATGTTAAATGCACTTTATAAAAAAAAAAATTGGTTCGCTTAAGATGCTAATTACAACTTCCTTTAGGGTTACTTGGCGGGGCATTACATGCTCGCTCCTTTTTCGTTTAATGCAATTAACATGATTGAGACCTCTCCTTCTTTCCTCTGCTGCTCGATAGAGGCCGTACCCCCCATTTCCCTTTCGACTATGCCTAGGGTATCAATGGAGTCTGACATACCAAACATAGCTAATCCCACTAAAATAAGACCCAAATCATTCTCGAAGGCGGTGGCTAACTCTGGTATTGCCATTGACGCGAGTGCAAGGTTTAACTTGTAGAGTGTTCATGGCGCCTGTGAAACCGGTAAGAACAATGGGGCTGTTGCCTTACCTTTCTCTATCTCTCCAAATCCGGAAATGCTTGTTGAAATTGTGAAGGAAAAAAATAGATTAAGGAATTCTGCTATTTTTTTCTCTGCTGTTGAAGTGGATAAATGCCCTCCTAGGAATTTTTTAGACGACTGGTTCCATAACTACTAGAACTTGAAGCTTGTTCTCCATATTTCGTTTTGCAGGCAAATTCATAAAGGTTTATATGTGATTTTCTTTGCTAATCATGAATCCCAAGCCGAAGTTCTTAAAATACAATATTGGGCCATGCGTTCCACCTCCTTTCGCACCCTGGCTTGGTCTCTCGAGGCCATTCTTGATGAAGTTCTTGCCCTCTCAGCCCCTCGGTGGATCTTGGTTAAACATATCCCACCATTTCTATGGTGTTTCATTCCCCAATTGCTTGAACCACTAGGTAAAGTCATTCAAATGGATGACACTGTGAGATTGGTTCCTCATATGGATGCCAGGATACTTATCTCTTTGAATCCTAGTAAAGAGATTCCGGCTGATATTAACATTAACATCTCTGAGGATAATTACTCTTGTCCTATTGAAATTCTTGGGGGTCTGAATGCTTGATTCTTGTGTAGAAGAGAAGGGCATCTGAGGAAGGACTGCCCCATTCTTAAGAAAAAACCTATGCTGGCTAAGCCCTCGCCTCTCCAAAAATCCACTGATACTGCTAACCCTAATGTGGAACCCTCTATGAACAAAACCCCTCACATTGCTGAGCCTTCTAACCCCCTCCCCGCTATGGCTTCCAACTCCCCATCCATCCCTGCTACCCTTTCCCCTACATCAATCTTGGTTGTTTCCTTGTCCCTTGAGAACGAGACTCAAAATTTCGAGTTCCAAACTGTGACAAAAAATTCCAATAAGCATAGATGAAGGACCAATAAGCCAGTTAACACCTCCATTGTGGACTCCCAGTCCTTAAATCTTCCTCTAGCCTTTAGCACGGACAACCCCGTCTTGGCCGTCTCACAGGAAACCCAAATTAGCTCCCCCCCAACAAATTTGATCAAAAAGGACCCCTTTGGAAATTGCATTGACTCGGCCCCTCCCCAAAACTTCCCTCATAAGATTTTCAAAGAGCTTAGTGATGACTGTTTGCTTGAGGTCATCCTGGCCTGTAAGCACTCCTCCGATTCCGCTAATCTCCACCCAAAGCAGTCCATGGATGTGGATATCCTATCCCCTACTGTTTCAGATAATGATGATGAATTCAAGGGAGATCTCCCCACATCTAAATGACAGGGGAGACCTTTGGGCTCCAAAAATAAGAACCCCTCCAGAAAAAAAATGGGAATATCCCTTCTGTTGCTATGACCTGAATTATGGGGTTCGCAAACCATTGTTCTCCCCCCCGCATGTTTTCTCATGAATTGCATCTCATGGAACATAAGGGGGCTTGAATCCTCGGATAGGAAGTTTTTTATTAATCATTATTTAGATACCTGTAACTCCACAAACTTCTTGATGTTTCAAGAGATTAAAACTATTGGATTCGTACTTGAATCCAATCTTAACTTCCTTTGGAAAGATGCTATCAAATACTGTACCAACCACCCTAGGGGTAGGGGTGGAGTTGCGCTGCTGGTTAACCCGAGATGGGAGAATTATATCACTAGCAATGGGCTCTCCCCTTGTAATAGAGCAGTTTGGATTACTATTAATTACAATAACAATGTCTTTGGCATATGCTCAATTTATGCCTCAAACGATTTTAGGGAGAGGGCAAGTCTTTGGGACTGGCTGGCTGCTCTCCCTAATATCCCGTGGTTTGTGGGAGGGGACTTCAATATGGTTGAATCGCAGGAGGACAAAGCTGGAGGTATTCCGTTTGCTTGCAAAGACCTGGAAAAAATTCACTAGAATAGAATGAAAAATGCTAAACTTTTTTTTGACCCATTAGCTGGAAATAAAGACACGAATCCTGGCTTATGGCATACTTGGTGTAATTTCCAACATGGTCCCTCTAGAATATATTCTAGACTTGACCATTTCTATGCTAATAAAAACTTCTTCTCTATTTTGCTTGATAACCTGGGCAACTCTGTCCTCGTCACCTCCACTCCCCTCTCTGATCACCATCCTATCTCCACCCGTATTAGAATTAATAATTCCCCTGTGCACAACAAAGGTTCCAATCCCAAATTTATCATGAACACTAATCTTCTTAAGGATGAGGACGCTCTTGTTGCCATACATATTATTAGACTCATTAACAAGAATAAATTTCCAACCAACTCTCACACGGATAGATGGAACATGAACATTCTCACTTGGCAGAATGTGTTAAAAACCATTGGCCAAAAAAGGGCCAAAGACTATAGATTTACCGAAAAAAATCTCTCCTCTGACCTTCAGAAAGCTGAAACTAACATCCAAGCCAATCCCTTAGACTATGATCTCATCTCTCATGTGATTAATGATAAGGAAGCCCTTAGATAACACTAGCAGGTTAAAACTAGAGGTGCCAAAATTTGATCCCGTGCTCACTGGCTACAATTTGGTGATCGGGGCTCAAAATTCTTCTTTAACCCCATCAAACACAAACAATCCAATGAAACTATAGAGAGAATAATAGTTAATAATCAAGAAATAACTGGCCTTGACAACATCAAAGAGGCCTTTGTTGAATTCTACCAAAATCTCTTTGCCTCTGACGATTCGGAGGAGGCTACTTCCCTTAGAAATCAGTGCAGATCTCTTATCCCTAATATGATCTCCACTATAGATGCTGACCTGCTATCTAAAGATATCTCCCTGGAGGAAATTGAGAAATCCATTAACTCCTTTAATAATGACAAGGCCCCTGGGCTCGATGGTCTCCCTGTGGAGTTTTACAAGGCCAATATTAGCTAGATATGCAAAGATCTTCAAGATATCTACTCGGAAGCCCTAGCTAGGGGTTCCCTGGGTAGCTCCATCAACAGGGGTATTATTAAATTGACTCCTAAGGATGGGGACAAAGATCTAATTAAAAATTGGAGACCTATCACCCTCCTCAATGTCTCCTATAAAATTTTTGCCAAGATCCTAGCTCTAAGACTTGATCAAGAAAATCCTGCCCAATTTTGTTTGCTCTACCCAAACTGGTTTCATTAAAGGAAGATATATTCTTGAGAATCTGATCACCAGCTGGGAAGCCATGAATTGGGCCAACTACTCTCAGCAAAATTTTGCTATGTTTCTTCTGGATTTCGAAAAGGCCTATGACAGGGTGGAATGGAGCTTTATTTCTATGATGCTTGAGGCTTTTGGATTTCCTAGTGTTTTCTGCAACTCTGTTAATATGTTGCTCAATGATACTTTTTCCTAGATAGATGTTAATGGCTCCCTCTCAAACTCCTTCCCCCTTGGTAGATCCATCCGACAAGGTTGCCCCTTGGCCCCTTCCCTCTTTGTTATTGCCTTTGATGCCCTGTACTACATTCTTTGAGATAACTCAATCTCCCCTGCTGTCAAGGGCATATCTCTCCCTAATAATGAAGAGCTTATAAATTGCCAATTTGTAGATGATACTGCTATTTTCTTTGAAGCCATTGCTGACAACTTTGAAGCTCTGCAAAACAAACTCAGGTTTTTTTGCACTATCTCTGGCGCTCGTCTATCCCACTCCAAATCTATATGTTTGGGATGGGATGTGCAACCCCCTAACTGGTTTAAAAACTATGATTCTCAATGGGAAGGTCCGCATAAAATTGTGAGATATCTAGGCATACCTTCTCTATTGAACCCTCCCTTAAGGATATGTGGTCTTGGGTTAAAGATAAAATCACTAAAAAGCTAGATAAGTGGCACAACAGATCCTTATCCTTGGTTGGCAGAGTTCAAGTCTTCCAAAAAATTCTTTCTTCCTACAATATCTACTATTCCTCAGCTTGGATGTTCAGTAACTACCAAATCTTGGAAATACAAAAGGCCGTCAGAAAATTTCTCTGGTTTGATGGTAAAGGAAATAGAAAGATGCATGCTGTTAAATGGGATTGGTGTCATATTGATAAGCTCCTTGGGGGCTTGGGCTTGAAGGATCTTAAACTCCAAGGGATTGCCCTTGCCGCCAAATGGATTTTTCACTCTATGGATGGTAATGATCCATGGAAGATCCTTGTTAGGAACAATATAGAAAGGGGATTCCCTAAAATTGCAAAATCCTGGAAGAATATGCCTTTTAATGATCTGATCATTGGCAACTTTCCTATTGTTGTACAAGGATCTACTATCTTTAGATCCATATGGAAAGCTTGGAATCATGTCAAGAGTTATATTACTAACAAGGCCTTCCATGATGAACTATATGGTGAAAGATCCATCTAGTGGAACTTGCACTTATCTGGAAAACCCCTCGCCCTCTCCCAAGGCTGCTCTGCTAGATACTAGACTAATATGGGCATTTCTCAATTAGCTGACCTCTTTGAGCATGACAGGTTAATTAGTTGGGATGAGCTTAGAAGCAATTTTGATATCCCGACCTCCCAGAAGAAAACTTATAATATGATTCTTAAAGCTACCAAGGACTTACCTACTACTTGTCATATGGACTCTCATAGATATTTAAACTGCAAATGGCCGGATGGGACCATTATATCCAAAATCAAAGCCAAAAAAATTTACAAGGTGATTGGATATAATGATGCCATCATTGACCATGTCAATTCTGTTTGGTACTCCACCCTTGACATTTGCTCTTGGAAGAATTATTTTGATATATTATGGAAAGGCTCTATTGAGCCTAAAATAAAATATTTTAAATGGTTGTCGGTTTTTGACAGACTCCCAATTAGAAAAGATAACTCTGCGGCTGATTACTGTAACTTGTGCAGAATACCTGAATCAGGAAGACACGTTCTCTTTGAATGTATTTTTGCTAAGGAAATTTGGCATATGTTTGGTATCACTTATCCTATGAATATTAATATTTTTGAAATCATCACTGGGCATATTGATGGGCTAAAAAAAGATACTAATCTGTTTTGGAACATTCTCTCTTCTAATATTTTATGGCAGATTTGGAAATGTAGGAATGAGGAAAGGTATCAAAACACCCCCAAAGTTCTTACCGAGTCTTTTCGAAAACACATATTTTAAAATCTTCTTGCAGGTTCATACTACCATGGTGATGGATAAGAAAAAGCTCAAAAGGTTCCTAAAGACGGGATATGCCACTTTCTTCATCTATGAGATGAAGGATGGATATGAATGTAGGAGGGATATGGATAGCCTGCAGATCTTCGAGAGGACTTGCAAGAAGCTTAACCAGGAGGTTAAGAAAAACAAGAGCTCCAAAAAGGACCAATTCCTTATGCTTTCTCAAATCCAAGAGAACAAAAACATTGTGTGGATGGAGGGATCTATGGGGTGGACAACCTGGGTAGACACCCATGATGATATCTTACACTAGTCTTTTGATTACCTTCTTGTATCTTTGTATAGGACTTTCAGATATGTAGTTATCATGTTACTCTTGCTGTGAGGCTTGGCCTCTTGCTTTTGTACATTTCGATGTAACTGGTTCTATTTTTTTGTGACCCCCTTATATATAATACAAAAAAATATATATTATTGTATAAGATACACATTAGAAATTATTTTATATTTATTATATTTTATTGTATTATATCCATCTATAATATTATATAATATATTTATATATTTTAATTATTTACTTATCTATTATATAATATATATCTATATTGTATTTATATATTATATTTTTTACCTAATATTATTTACATATACATACTATATAAATATAATATAAAATATATATACTACTATATTTATATTTTATTATATTACATAGAATAGATGTATGTAAAATAAATATATAAATAATATGTAATAAATGATATATATATATATAATTTATGAATATATTTTGTATATAATAATATAATAATTAATATATATATATACCTCAGTTCCTATGGTTGCATATGTGCACACTAAATGAAAATGCCACTAATGGAGTTTGCCATTGGAGCTCAAGGGGATGGGCTTATTTTTGCCAATATTATATATATATATACCTCAGTTCCTATGGTTGCATATGTGCACACTAAATGAAAATGCAGCTAATGGAGTTTTCCATTGGAGCTCAAGGGGATGGGCTTGTTTTTGCCAATATTATATATATTATATAAAATACATAAGATTATTTAATATATATTATTGTATAAGATACACATTATAAATTATGTTATATTTATTATATTATATTTATATGTTTATAATATATTTATATATAATATTGTATATATCATATTTATATAATATGTATATGTAAATAATATTATGTAAAATCCTACAAGTAGTTCAACTCCAAGAAACCTGCTAAGTAGTGACAATAAATTACAAAACCCTTTCTTCAAGAGGAAACCATGAATTCTCATCTTTGGAGTACATCAATATTTTTTAATATAGAAACCTTCACCTCTTCTTGGTGGTTAAACATAAACCAAAATGAGGAATTTAAAATGAGTAGATAAAATCCTTGACATTCCAACACTTCCTTGCATTATTATGAATTTTCTAATTCTATTATTGGGAGATTGTGATTGGATTAGGGTAATTATACTTTTATCATAGTATGTCTTGTGATCACCATGGAATAGTAGTGTTTAACATAGAAATTGTTGAGTTGATAGGCATGTTTGATGATTCCATCCCCTACAAAAAATAATTATTTCATGAAAAACTTAAAACCAATGCTCTTTAATGGGAGTACACAAGAATGTATTTTCTCCAATATACTCTAGATCAGCTGAAGTCCTCAACAAACATACATAGAAGCTCATTATTCTTAAAAAATGATAAAAATTTGATTCACTTATAAAGGAGATCTTGAAGGAATCATTTCCTTGACTATATAGGGAGACATCTAATTATTTAATTATAACAAGAATCTAAAGTTGCAAGATCAAAATAACAAAAAATATGTAGCACAAGTAATATCTTGCATAGATCCATTTTCTCAACATGGTTATCATGATCATCAACTATCTCTTTCCCATTAAAATAGGTATCATATTTTAAAAAAACAACTGTACTATTATTAGCTTAATGCATGGCCATTATGGAATTCAATAGAGTACTTCTTAAGGGAAAGTGAGAAGCATGGTTAGACATTAACATATGCATGCAAAATAAAAAAATAAAAGGCAATAATGATCAAATAAGTTCTTAAAATAATTGCAAAATTATTAAATCAATGAATATTTAGATCTATAAATAAAATTAGAAAACACATTTCCTAAATACTAAAAACTATGGATTATATGAGGTTGCAAATTTATATGTAAGGAAATTATAAAACAAGTATCACATAAATATCTAGGTATAATTAAATTATATAAATAAAAATAACAATAATAAATGAGCCTAAATATATAAGTTTCTCAACAATAATACTAGAAAAACACATTTTTAAAACTAACAAAGAAGGCACATGTACTTAATTTCATTTGCAATGTAGAGATATTTTGATGTATAAGTTGTGCTTAATGATTCAATCATATGTCTTGCTATAAGATTTGAGACCCTGATGCTCTAATAAATTGTTAGATAATTCACATTCTATTACTAAAAAATAGTTAAATATGCATTTTTCCTTGAATTTTTTTTTTTATAATATTTTTTGCTAATTTTTATAAATTACATACCAACCAATTTATCAATGTCTATTATCCTAAATTACATATGTTTTGTGATATCTAACAAAAACAATTATAATAAAATTTAATAAAATAATCATTCAATATATATTTGACAATAAAATCGTATTATAGCATAATACAATATTTTCATTTATAAAAATAACAATAAATTCAACAAATACTAAATAAAAGCTAAATACAATTAATTAGTTCTTCAAATATTTAAAAATACACATTACCATATAACACATTATACTATTTTAATCCAAAAATATTTCAATTGACAAATAAATAAATCATCCATTCTCCTATCCAAGGAGACACATTATCTCAAAAGTAAAGTATTCCCTTATTGTATTCCATATTTATTTATTTATTTAAAATTCCATTCCCCTTAAATGATGTTAGCTCTTGAAGTAGTCCTCAATACTTATTTGCATTCATATTGGAAAAAACACACCAATCCCTTTGAGCTCCAATGACAAACTCCATCAGGTGCATTTTCATTTAGTGTGCACACACGAGTGCAATCATAAGAACAAAGATATACAAAACATATATATTATTTATATATTTATATTATATTAATCAATTATATTTATATATACAATATATATTATTATTATGTATTATTTGTTATATATTATTTATAATATATATTATATTATTACATACAAAATATATTCATCAATTATTTATATATTTTTAAAAATATAAATTATATTATTGTATCAAAAATATATTAATATATTATTTATATATTTATATATATTATTGAATATACAAATATAATATATAATATTATAGATCAATATAATATAATAATTATAACATAAATTCTAATATGTATCTTAGACAATAATATATATTAAATAATATTGCATTTTGTATAATATAATATATATATGATATTATATTTATATATATGATATTATATTTATATATATTTATATTATATTATATATAATAAATAAATATATAAATAATAGATAATATATAATAAATATAGTATAACATCAAATAATATCTAATATAAATGTAATATAATTTATAGTATATATTTTACAACATGCATTGTACTTATTTTGCTTTGCAGGTAAGTCATCTAATACTACGTATCTTACAAGATTACTGACACAGTTAGAAAAATTTACGAACATAATTGCATGGAAACGAAAACAAGGAAAGAAGTACCGGTAAAGAGGGGCCCACACACTAAGCTGTCAGCTTAGTGTGTGATGTTTAAGCCCGACCCCTCATCATGGCTCCTAGATGGTCGCACATAGGGAAGGAATCCTACAGGGTTAAACTAGAATTTCACTGAACCAAATCCCAAGAGAGCACATCCATCACTCCATCAATAGAAAAATTGGAGGCCTCTTCCTAGGAAACTAATGAATTAAAAAAAACCACCACTCGAGAAGCCTACAACTGGTGGTTAGTATGGGTATTCAAGGAAAATAATGGTGAGATCTTGGCAGATTTTAACAATCGTTGGAAGGGGAAGCCTCCAAAATGGAACCCTAAGAAGTGCAATGCAAGTGCAACCAATTAGAGCAAAGGAAGGAGCCTAGGGGCCAAAATATTTGGTGGAGAGGAATCAAGAAGAAGCGTGGGAGGGATCTAAAGCGAGAAGGGGTCTTGATGATTAGGGAAAAGTGATCAACATCAATAAACCTTGGGGAAGTGGGAAAGCAATAGTCATCCCTTCTAAATCCCTACGAAACTCTAAGGAGATGCTGAAGGAGTGTGCCTTCTTCATGAAGTGGGGTGGGGGTGGATGCTCTGCTAAGAGAATGGTGGATTGGTGGAAAGAACATTGGAGCAAAGGGGTATGCATCAAATTTTTGGAGTATAATTTTCTCCTAGTCATTTTCCCAATGCCACAAATGAAGGAAAGTATTATGTTTGAAAAATCTTGCAAATGGATGGAATAGGGTTTTACATTAAGGAATGAGAACCAAACTCCAACCCATACAAACATGAATTGGAAAAAATGAAAGCATGGGTGAATTCACATAATTTACCCCAAGAATATTAGGAAGAGGGGGTATTAAGGTTGATAGGGAAGGAATTGAGCACCTACATTGGGGTGGACAAGTCCCTATTTCTCTGGGAAATGAAGACCCAAGTTAGAATCTCTGTAGAAGTAAATTCGGACAACACACATTTGGATGAGTTGGAGATCATCACAAACAAGGGTAAGTGGCATCAAGAAGTAGAATGAGATCTCCCAGCTAGCAAGGTTCCTACCTTTTCAAAGTTTGACCCTTTGAAAAGGGTGCCTAGACCCATGGGGGGTCACTATATCGACATCGAAAGTGGTTTTGGGAATAGTGAGGTGAAACCATTGAGTGGGGGAGCTCAAGGCCAAGAGTTGGAGCAAGTCACCCAATAGGAGAAATGCATGGAAGAAGGCGAAGGGGAAGAAGCTTTAGATGCAACAAAGAATGTAAAAAGGGTTCTAGGTTGGCCCATAAATCCATAAGAATATGAGGGGACTAGAGAGGAAGTCACAAGATTGGAAGAAATTATGGAAGTTGGTTGTGAACTAAGGAGCTATGTAGCTCTTGTAGAGGAAGAGGTAGAAAATTTAGATATGGAAGATGATGATAAAAATGGCTTGGAGGGCTAAGCTCTAAAGAATAGGGACCCACTTGACAAATCTGTGGGTTGAGGTATCAAAATTTGAAGCAAAGTCGACCCTGTCAAAAGACAATGTAGATCTCCCACAAACCCTGACGACTTAGGGGAAAATGGAACTAAAATCAAGGAGTAAGGCTAGGACGTTAGCTATAGGGAAGGAAAGAGGAAGGGTAGGTAGCCAAATATGGAAAAGAGAGTTACAGATGGAGATGTAGAGGGACAACAAAAAATCACCATGATCCTAAGATCAAGGGAGGGCGGTACCCTTCTCGGGGAGAAATAAGGATCACATCATGGAATGTTAGGGGCTTAAATGCCCCTAACAAAAAGTGCCTTCTAAGGCGCCACATGGAGACATTAAAGACCAGTATCCTCATGATTCAAGAGAAAAATTTAAGCAATACAAAAGTAGAAGTGTTCAAAAAGAAACACAAAGTGTGGAATATTGAGCAAGTGGAAGCAATAGGTGCTTGTAGGGGACTGCTTATGATTTGGAGGCCCCTAGCAGCATACCTTGAAAAAATAGCGGGAAATAGAAATTGGATAGTTTGTAAGGTGAAAAGTCTAACATCAAATTTGGTCTTCACATTAATCAATATATATGGTCCCTCAAGTTGCATCCAAAAGAGGGAATTATGGGAAAAGCTTAGTGCTTTCTGCAATAGGGTATTCCTTGAGTATTGTATTTCAGGGGATGATTTTGATGCAATCCTACATAGTGAGGACAAGATGGGAGGTATGCAAAGAAAGTATCAATCCCAAGTGGATTTTGAGAATTTTGTAAGGGGAAATGATCTATTTGAAATTCAGATGGAAAATGAGAAGTACATGTGGACAAACAAGAGGATGGGTTTTAGCCATATTGTAGAAAAATTGGACATATTTTTGTTTAAAGAAAACTTGGGAGCTTTTTTGTTTACCCTTGAAGGCAGTATTTTACCTCAATCAAGGTTAGATCACTATCTCATTAAATTGGAAATATGGGCAAAATGAGACCCGTGAGGTGTCACTTTAAATTTGAGAATATGTGGTTAAAAAATCTAGATCTTCTAGGGGTGATTGACATTTGGTGGAATGGATGGAAAATTGAGGGCACACAGATGTTTTGTGTAGTATCCAAATTGAAACTTCTCAAGAAACAACTAAAGGAATGAAACAAGACTCACTTAAAAAACATATCTAAATCCAAATGCAGGCTGGAAGAAGAACTAACAATGCTAAATGAAGTGGTATTATCTTCATATATGAACAACAAAAGGTTTTTGAAGGAAAAGGAGTTTCTCAAAGAATATCAAGAGGTGTAGGAAAAAGAGGAAGTGTACTAGTGGCATAAATTTAGGGAGACTTGGATGTCAGGAGGGGATAATAACACTAAATATTTCCATTACAACACTAAAGCTCAAAGAGAAGTCAATACAATAAAAAAATCTATGGGGAGACAATGGTTCAAATATGGAAACCCCTGAGTGCATTGCCAAGGAAGCAACCACTTCAAAAATTTGTTAAATAGCACTAGAGGATCAAGTCTTGTTTCATTGAATCAAATTTTGGGGGTTATCCCTAGGCTGGTTAATGAAGGACAAAATAAGCCATTGATGAGAAAAATTACGATAGAAGAAATCAAGACTATAGCTTTCCATCTTCATCTAGATAAAGCACCTAGGTTGGATGGGTTTCCTGCTCATTTCTTTCAAAATGTTGGAGTACAATGGGTTGTGATGTGGTGGTCACCATAAAGGACTCAAGGAGTTCGGGAATGTTTCTCTGAGAGATGAATAATAACTTCATTTTTTTATTCCTAAAAAGGAGAAACCATCATTACTAGATGAGTTCAAACTCATAGCCCTTTGCAAAACCTAGTACAAAATTATGGAAAAAGCAACAACAAACAAATTGAAAAAAATCTTGCTAGAGATAATTTATGAGGAGCAATCGGGGTTCGTACCTGGGAAGTCAATTTTGGAGGGGGTTACCATTGCGGAAGAAGCCATTCCCTCTATTCAAAGAACCAAAAAGAAGAGTATGCTACTAAAATTGGACATTAAAAAAGCATATGATTGGGTGAATTGGAGGTTCTTGTGCAAATAGTTGTTGGCCTTTGAGTTTTACAAAAACTGGATATATTGGGCTTTTAATTGATGTAGGAGCATCTAGGGTGTAAGAGAAATCTTGCATCACCCAAAAAAATGTTGTTTTTAAGGTCTAAATTTGGTAGGATTCCTATTTTTAGTAAGTTTGCATTTATGCACTGTTGGATACAAAAAATTACACAGACCTCCAAAATGGTAAATTGAAGCCAATGATGAAGAAATCACTTCAATATCATTTTTCATTTGTGAGATATTAAAATTTCAATTTCTAAAAATCTTGTTAAAATATTCAAAGTCAAATTTGAGGCACTTAGAGGCTCTAGATGGGTCCAAAAATTGGTGAAAAACCGAAGTAGTCTACCAAATTAAGGGTAAAAGCAAGAAGTTGGGTCCACGAAGAGGCGAAGATTCGACCAAAGAAAATCTCGTCTGAAACACATAAGCGTCTTATTAAAAAAATGTGTATGCACTTAGCAATGAGTACCCGAGCCTAAATAAAAATAACGTATGCATTACGCTTCGGGTACGCACTAAAAAAACATACACATTATAACACATATGAGTCATTTATTTAAAACATTAAATACCTTTTAGAAACATGTATGTGTTATAAAACATGTATGCATTATAATGTGTGGTTGATCCCACAATACTGGTTTACAATTTTTGGGCAAACTGAACATTGAACTGATTTTTTTAAACTAAATCTTCACTTTCGGGCTCCTATAGCGGCTAAACCGTGAGGAATTTGAAGATGATGCAAACTAGTGATTTGTGAAGTTTTGTCTATAGATTCTAAATATATTTTTTTCAAAATTTTTGGAATCAGATTGCACTTATTTTTCCATCTCCTTCAAAAACTAGTTTTTTTTAAAAACAACATTTTTAACGAGTGACGCTCACCGTATACAACATAAAAAATTTTGTATGAAGGATAAAATTCTAATTTTTTCGAATTTAGATTTGTAACTATGATATCTAGCATTTTCATTTGGGTTCAAAGTGTTCTATTAAATATTTTTTCCTTAATCAAGTTTTGAAGTTAATCTAATTACAATTGAAACATAGGCGAATTGTATACAACATAACTTTTTCCTTATGTATCGAAATTCAATTTTTTTTTAATGGATCAAGGACATCAATACCCAACCTGAATATATTTTTCAAAATTTTATTTTGATAATATGCTATTTTTCCACATGTGTAGAACAAAGAGCTTGATTTTCGGTGAAAAACCTATGTTTAATAAAACTAAAATAACACAGACATAATAAAACCAAAACATATTAAAATTATATTCGTTGGATAGCTCGTTCCAAGGAATACCATGATCATTTGAAATAAATTTAAATGAATTCATTTGATCCCACAAAAGGTAAATCAAAAGTGATTTTTTATCAGCATTTTGATAGGTGTAAAAGAGACTCTGTTGTAGGTATGGTTTAAAACTAGTGGGGTTCTATCCAAGGGGGTTTGATCTAAGGTGGTTTGATAAAACCCTCTTCAATTGAAATCCTTAAAATGAAACTTTTTAAGGCTTAAATCATTATATTTTCTAAAAATATGTGATTTCAACAAAAAATAGAATCTCCTAGAAATTGTAAACCAGCTTTGTGGGATCACCCGTCACGTACATGTTTTTGTGTCGCCAAAATGTGTAGCCTTGACACTTTTCACTCATTTGGACCCTTTCCTATAGATTTTGGACCTCTTTCAACCTCTTTTCACCCCTTTTCCAAGCCTTGTGCTAAAATTTTGTAAGGTGTTGTAATACATTTTAACACTTTCCTAGGCGTGTCACCACTAAATCAACCCTTTCTTATGCTATAATGACCCCTTAATGCACATACATGCCTTATTTTAGTGTGTTTTGTGAGATAATCCCAACAAACATCAATAATCATACTTTAATCCCCGAAAACCAATGAAAGTTGTCCAGGTGGACTAGGTCGCCACCTTGGGCGACCTAGTCCCATGTGGCATAAAAATTAAAATAAAATTTAAAATTCTTTCGAGATTTTGTCTCTAAAACCCTAAGGTTGGCCTGTATAGTTCTATTTCAAGAAAATTAGAGCATAAATTCTATAAATAAGGGTTTTTCCCCTCATTTTGACCTAATTTTTACTCATTCTAAACCCTAATTCCTCTTCTCAAGCACTCACCCACTCCTTCTCAAGCAAGCTAGGGTTTGAGCATTCTAGGTCAAGAAGACATCTTTTCTGAAGCATTCAAGGGCTGATTGTTGCAACAACTCAAGATCAATCATCATGGCTAGGTAACTTACTCCATTACTTCATGTTCATACTTCATTACATTATTTGTATTCATTTTGGTTTAGTTACCTAAAAGGGGTTTGACCAAGGCAAACCCCTAATCCCTAACAATCAACATTTTCTCTTTCTCTCCTTATGTGTTTGCAAATTTAGGTACATTGAAGGCTTTGAAGACTTGTTGAAGAAATTTCCTTGCTTGCAAAGTCCAAAAATCCACCAAAAGTCACTTTCAGGCGCAAATATCAGAGTTTCAAAAGCAGACAAATATGAAGAACTGAGGTACAGTCTGAGGGCTTCTGTTTCCCCTTTGAAATTTCCAGAAATCCAAAAGAGGACTAAGTCACCAACAATGGCGACCTAGTCCCACTAACATGTTTTCAGTGATTTTTGCATATCTGGATACCCATTTGGCAAAAACAAACTCTGAACTAGTTTTCTCAGATCTGGGACTAGGTCGTCCAAATTGGCACAAGTGTCCCTTTTGACTTCTGCAACATTTTCATCAGCATTCTAGACCTCCATCAGACCTTTCTTTAAATTCTAGGTGCACACATTTTGTTTCCTTCATTTCTGTTTAGTTTAGTTTACATTCTTAGGTCATTTTGTACATGTTTGCATATCATTATGTGTTTTCCATCACTTTGCATTTCTCAAGTTTAGCGTTAATAAATCATTTGCATTTTCAATTTATTGCAATTAGGGCATCGCACACACATCACAAAACCCCCAATCAATCCCCCTTTGAATGCAACTTATGCATTTTGGCCTACTTCTTTCTCCTTTTAGGTGAAAAACCCTAGAAGTCTAAGAAAGCATTAGGGTGCCAAAATCTTCGTTACAATTTTATAACACATATGTATTTCTAAAAGGTATTTAACTTTTTATATAAATGAGTAAATAAAGAACACGTATGTGTTTCATAACGCATACATGTTTTTAAAATTTATGTGCACACATTTCTAAAAGGTATTTAATTTTTTAAATAAATGAGCAAATAAAGAACATGTTTGCATTTCATAACACATACACATTTTTAAAATTTTGAATTCCAAAACCACATGCTGCCTCGATTTTAGGCTCGAGAAAGGCTTGGCAACCTGACCCTTAGCCTTTGACTTGCAACTAAAAAACTAAGGCAGGTTCAAGAGAAACTGATGGACTTTTTTTGAATTAATCTATGAAATTAAAACCCATTATAGAACACGATGTCTAGTTCCCAAAAATATAATTTTTTTAAAGATTGGATTATGTTTTTTTATTATTTAATTAATTTCTAAGCAAATTGGTCCATAAACTTGAAATATCAAGCTTTTTCTACTTTTTAATAACTTTTTTTTGGTTAATTTTTTGCAAAATCTATTATATATGATATCAATCTTTAGAAAATTCTCTACACAATGAAAAAATTCAAAAATGTTTAGTTTAGGTCCAATTATGTTGTTCGTACACGTTGATTTTTTAATTTAAAACGACAATTAGGGCCAATAAAAATTCAATAAAAAAATATTCAGAAAAAAATTACAAAAAAATATCCTCATCAATCTTCATGTTGTTACATATCTTTCCCCAAAAGGAATTAAAAAAATAATTTTATTTAGGTCAAAAAGTGGTGTTCATATATGTGCATGGTATGGTAATTTTTTTTTTATAGTGGGTTTTATACATGCCTATCAAAATTTAATTTCTATCATCTAGGTATTTGAATAAATTACATATTTGGAAACTAGATTCAAAATAATAAATTTCATATTACTGACCCTTTTTAAGATTCATTGTGTAAGTGCTTCAAATTTTCAGTCCAAGCACATGACAAATTCTGGAAAAATAGAAAAAAACACTTCCACTTTTTGAGCTTTTGTGGACCCAACTTCTTTCATTATTCTTTAAAATTCCAATGGTCAGATCAAAAGTTATGACCCCACGAAGTTGTACTACCAAATTGAATAAAATTTGGAAATATCTTCTTGTGGGGGTTACACTTTCTAGAAGATTCTAGGGTAGTTATGTATTCCAGATAAATGATGTGAATGGGGGTTACAAAGGGGGGAGTAGAGTAGAGTAGATTTTGGCTCTGATTTGTAAATTTGTAAATTTATGTAATCAAAAAGCCTATTTTATGTCAATTGTAATGTTGTAATTTCATCTTCATTTCAGTGATAATAGAAAATATTTGCTTCCTTCTTGCATTTTGGTTTGTACAATTCTCTATTGTTTTTCAGAGTTCCAAATTGTAAGGGGAGTAGTACCTTTAATCATTAACTATATTGCTAGCCCCAGATCTTCAATTATTGTGAATGACACCCTAAAAGGTTTCTTTGAGGTGTTCAAATGAATTAGATAGGGATATCCTCTCTCACCCTTCTTGTTTATTACCATGGCAGAGGCTCTAGGAAGGGAAATTAGTGTGGCAACAAACATTGGGTAGCTAGAGGGAATTCAAATCACTAGCAATGTGCCTACAATAACCCATCAATAGTTCACAAATGATACTATGTTTTTTTGAGAAGCAAAGTGCTGCAAAGCTCACCAATTGAAGGGAATATTGAATATCTACTTAGTGGCATCTAGTCAAGAGGTAAGTCAAGTGAAATCGGAAGCGTATTTTTTTCATACCTCCCCATGTAAAGAGAAAGAGATCCTTAGAGTCTTGAGATTTAGGAAAGGTCAATTTCCATGCACATACCTAGGATTACCTTTAGCAAAAGGTGTGGGCAACAATAAGTTGTGGGACCCCCTGGTTAACAAAGTAAACAACCAAATGTCATCATGGAAGGGGTGATGGTTATCATGGGTTGTAGGCTAGTTATGTTAAAGTTTTTTATTCTTGTGCTTCCTATATAGTTGTTGGCTTGTCTATCTTTTTCCAAGGGGATGTATCAAACTCTGAACCAAAATATGAGGAATTTCTTTTGGAAGGGAAATACAAGAAATAAAAAGTTCACACTAATTGCATGGGCTAGGATCTGTAAAGCAAAGGAGGCTAGGGCACTGGTTTGAGGGATCTTTTGAGGAAAAGAAAGCTTTAGGGGCTAAGATAATCTAGAAGATATACATTGAGAGCAAGTCAAAACGGGTTTAAATTATTCAAAATAAGTACCTAGGGAACAAAATTGAGAGAAATTTCTTCACTGCTGCCACCCTTCCTAAAGGATCAAGAGTTTGAAATTTCATGGTGGAATGTAGGTCACTAATAAAAAAGTTCTTATCTTGGGACATTCATGAAGGAAGCATTTCTTTTTTTTTGGGAAGATTTGTGGGGGATATCCCATTATCAAGACAACTTAGTAGATATGCAACACACAAAAGTTCTTCTTTCAAAAATTTGGGGAATGAAGTTAAGGGATTACTTGGAGGTTAACCATGTTGATGGGATTTGTAGATGGTAATGGGAGGAATTCAACATGTTTAATCTCTCGGTTGCTAAAATTTCATAGTTACAATAAATTCTCAAGGACATAACCATAATTATCTGGGAGGGTAAGGACATGTTGGTTTGGAATGCTACTAGCTTAGGGAAGTTAAACACTAAGTATGGATTCTCGATAATAGGAAAATAGGATGGGAGGACTTCGCTCCCATGGAAGTTATCCTAGGACAACAAAAATCTTCAAAAAGATGGAGCCTTTTCTTGGGCTGCAATATAGGGAAGGATTTTGATCATAGATAGGTTTAGCAAAATGAGTTACCAAGGCCTGTCATGGTGTGTGATGTGTAATCAGCTAAGGAAGAAGCAAGTCACTTGTTTCTTGGAAATCCCTTTGCTCAAAAATGTTGGAAATGGCTGCGTACGAAGCTGGGATAGATTGGTACACTCCTGAATGACATATTATCCCTCTTCAAATCATGACTATTATTAAAAAAGAAAGCAATGTATTCGTGAATATAGCTAATCAACCCATCTATTCTGATATGGGAAATTTGGAAGGAGTAGAACAAGAGAATATTCCAAGCCAAGGAAATGAATGCATCATCTTTTCAAAACAAGGTAGAGGCAACCATAGTTGAGATTGTGAACAACAAGGTTGTAAGGGTAAATCCTTAGAGAGTGGAATTCACAAAATAGGATGTAAAATTGAGAATTTGGTGGTTGGTCTTAATATCCCAAAATTTGGTAGTAAGGAGGTAGTGGGAAAGCATGATCTTCGTGCCAAAGCGGTTTGAAGATCTCCCACTTAGTTATGGGTCAAGTTGAATTTTGAGGGGGTATCAAGAGGGAATCTAGGAAGGTTGAGTTCATGTTGCATGATTCACAATTCGAGAGGGTCTATAGTGGGGGAACTTGTAGGCCCCCTTCCAAATGGGACAAATAATTTTGGAGAACTATAGGCGATGCTATAGGAACTTCCACTCTACCATGAAATAAGTCTCAATAGAAATGAGTTGGAAGGGGATTCTTCTCTAGTGATAAGTGACCTTAGGTCAGGCAAGATCTCAAATTGGAAGTTGAAAGGGTTGATGGAGAGAGTTACCAAGATGCTAGGGAATTTTGAGTGTTATGTGATCAGCCACACTTATAGAGAAGCCAATTCTGAAACAGAAAAACTAGCAAATCTTGGTATGGATGGGCTATATAAGAAACAATCTTATCCCTCTTCTCTTAGGGGTTAAAGAATTTCATGGGTAGATCCTTGCAGTATATCCCAATGGCAGGTGGAAGTTGGTGTTGGTTATGTAGGGAGAGCTTCAATGACTACTAGATTCAACCCAGGAAATAGTTGGATTTACGCTAGTAGCTCTGGTTTAAATCACTCAAATTTCAATGATAGTTTCCAAAAATGTGGCACTCATTCGTATGTTCAAGCATGATGTTTGAGCCCCAATTGTAGGGGGTTGGGACAAGTTGACATGTGGCTAAGCTTGTGTCAGGAGGTATATACATGGCGCTAGGGCGCTATCCCTAGAGTCATTCTTGTACCCTTATAGTGTTGTGTTGCAAGGGCTAGAAAGGGAAGCTAAGGTTGGTATTGAAGCATGCAAAGGTTTTTATCAATTAAACATGTGGCAAACATGTGCTCTTTCCAAAGCCTTTCTTGATCTTTGATGTGGTGAGGAGTTCGAGGTTGATAAGTGGTAGTATTAGTGTTAGGCCAAGGACACATGACACCTTGGCGCTACTCTTTTCACCACATTGGAGTATATGTTGGGAGCTACTGCAACAATGCGGTAAGTGGGAGTGTTGGCTACAGATTATGTACCTTCCTTTTAGAGACAAGAGCCTAGAATTTAAAGGTGTATTAATATTACAACTTTTTCACTCAAGCAGATTTGACATTTGGAAAGATTAATTAAGGGGTATTTTCATTCAATCCAACCTAAAAACCTCAACACGTGGGCTAGCTATAGGATTTATGAAAAAGTATTAATTATGCCCAACTCTCATCCTTGCAAGAAGACTAAGGGATGATCTCCCAATCCAAAATGGTTGTACCAGAATATTGTAATCTTGGCAAGATTTTAATTGGTAAGCCTTCTCATGCACGAACCGATCTTTAAATGTTGATCCTGAAGGCCACGCTTTCAGTGAGTATGGAATATTTTGTGGATAGAGTAATGGGCACTCCTATAAGGTTGGTTATCTCTTGATGATAAATGACTTTTCTGGATGAAGTCTCTGAGCTTAGATTGAAGAGGATTATTCTTGAGAGTGATTTCTTGTCATTTGGTCCAATGAAGTTGGTGTTGGGGCATGAGTTCTTAGTGGTGGATGGAAGAAAATGAGTGGACTTAGACATATCTTCTCGACTGGTTGCGATGTTGTTGGACCTCCAACCTCCAAAGGATGAGGTTCTAGAAATAACAAGGAAGTTGGTGAAGCCAAAGATGCTAGGAGGCCTTGATGAGGTAGTGGGTTTTGCTCAACTGAGTGCTAGTACTCTAAGGCCAAGGGGCCTGGGCCTATTCAATGTACTGAGAGAGGTGGTTAGACTCTACCCTTTCTTGCTAGATGTTAAAGGTGACAACCTGCTGCTTCACTAGACACATGCATTGTAGGGAGTGAGGTTTTTGAGGAAATGGCTACATATGGAACTAGTATAGGATTTTTCCCGAGTTGGTGATTTTAGAATCTATTTGTAGGAGAAT
Source organism: Sequoiadendron giganteum (assembly GCA_007115665.2). Lineage (NCBI taxonomy): Eukaryota > Viridiplantae > Streptophyta > Pinopsida > Cupressales > Cupressaceae > Sequoiadendron > Sequoiadendron giganteum. The sequence goes on along the minus strand of CM021101.1, from coordinate 649,886,040 downwards.
TTTGGTGTATAAGTTTAAGTGCCTCAATTATGGCATTGTTTTGGGTCTGCCTTTGGAGGTATGAGGTAATTTTATAAACTGCTTTTTTTGGTTGGGTTGGGTAGCATGGGTTATTCCCATTTTTGATAATCAACTCCATTTTAGTTTGTTGGGAATGAGTTCTTTGGCTAAGCACTTGGTTGTACACATAATATGTAATCTCTTTTTTGAATATTAATAAAAATACTCTCTTACGTAGCAACAAAAAACACTTTTAAGAGATCTCTTCCAATGAGATTATTTTGAAAGTAGTTGACCAACCCTTGACATAATATATTGATTGTGAAGGTATCCCTTTCTATTGCAAGAATTATTATGCTACAAGAAATTTATCCTTGAATTATCTTTAGACAATTCAAAATTCAACCTCGCTTACATGGTGATGGAATGCCCTCCTCCCATTTTTTAGTATTTCTTGGGTGCTTTAACTCAAATAATAGTAGGGTTTGACTAAGCATACCCTTGCATCTTTGACTCCTATGGTGATTCCTACTAGGTTTGTAATGGTTCCTTTGGCTCCCTCACTCTTGTTCTACTTATATTCAATTAGATGCACATTTCTATTGCCCTTGACATAATAATATACCCACACACACACACACACACACACACACACACACACACACACACACACATATATATATGAGTAATCGTATTCACATCTATATATTCTATTATGTCAAGAAGCATAACTATTGTGAGAACAAGAGTTGAAGTGTAATGTAAAATTATTAAAGAATCATACACAAAAATAATAAAAATACAAAACAAATAAAATATATGACCAAAGTATCTAAAATTTTAAATTTAATTAGAAATAAAATAATATCTCAATTTTTAAATATTTTAAAATTTAATGTAGCATAGAATATTACTAGATTTTATGTATTTCATAAATAAAATAATAAGTTACATATAAATATTTGAGATTTATTATTCTTAAAAAAATACAATAAAATAATAATAATTAAAAATCCATAATTGTTTAATTTCAAGTATTTGCATGATAAAATAATTCTTAAATAGTACCTAAATATATTGTTTTCCCAATAATTTTTTCTAATGTTAAATAAAATAAAATAAATTCTTAAATCTAAACTAAAATAATATTTAATAATGTTAAATAAAATAAAATAAATTCTTAAATCTAAACTAAAATAATATTAGCTTTTAAGTAGAAATATATAAAGATTAGTTAGAAACAAATTCAATAGTATTTAAAAATTTAAATTTAAAGTCATAAAAATAATTGGTTAGAGTACTTTAAAGTTTGATATATCAAAAAGCTCAAACATTGTCTTATTAATTGTTATTTTGAAAAGAATCTTGATTAATAAAATAAATTTGATATATTTTATATTAAAATTTTTGTTATTAAATAAATTTACTTAAACTAACATATATATTTTAAAATATTTATGTATTTTCTAATCATTTTTTAGATAGATTTGTCTAACGATAAGTATGCTAGTATATTTGCGAAAAAATGTTATTTTAAAAATTATTATATATACCTAATTAATAATGTGTGTATATATACATATATTTGTTTGTTTTATTTATATGTAAATAATATTTTTTTCATATATATTAATGTATCTATCTTTAAATTTTTTATGTAAAAGACACACAAAGATTATTAAAAAAAATAAATTGATGTATTAAGAATAATATCTTTCTACATCTTATATACTATCAATCACATCTTGGTGTGTAATAGATATAGAAGAAATTTTTTTGAATTGTATATGCAAACTATAGTTTTATTTTTAAAGAATGGTAGAATGTGAATTCATGTTTTCTTGGAATTGCCAAAAAACAATTAGAAATATTTGTTTGTTTTACATAAGAAGATGAAATTGAAGTGAATTTCCAAAAAATTAACACTATTTTTATTATGTTATATATATGTGTGCATATTATATTTGAAAATGAATAATCTTGAGTAAACAATGAACACATTAATTTTATATTTTATAAAAAGAAGTAAAAGATTTAATAACTTGTTTACATATAATCAAATATGTTTATTGTTTTGCATATATGTGCATATGATATTGCAAGTGAACCAATTTGAATGAAAAATGGATACATTAAATTTATAAATTAAAGAAAGTCTATTTCAAAATTGTATCTAATTTCTAAAACATTGGTGTTTTTTGATATAATGAACTTATCACATGCTCTAAAAAGCTGAAGTCTGGCCCATAAAAAGAAAGAATGCATATTTTTGTCCTTAAGAGGGCCAAATAATTGCACATGTACACTTAGCTTGAAGTATGACAAGAAAATGACTAAAACACATTTCTAAGTCCAACTAACAGAAAAAAAGGAACATGTTTACCTTTGATATATAATCAAGAAATATAGTCTGCTAAATAAAAGACTATAACAAAATGTTGATAATTCAACAATAGAATTAGAATCAGTAACAATTTGAGAAATTAGCCCAAAAGAGTCAACAAATTTCATCAAGAGAATGACTTGGGTTGGGGGGAATGGTTGATGCTATTTCATGAAGGAATTTTTTTATTTTTGGTAATAAATAAGTAAAGTTAACTCAGGGAAGAAATGACTTCTAATGAAGCAATCATTTTTTTTAATATGCTAATTGTTAGAGTAATCATGCATTAGCTAATAGTTAATTAATTATAAACCTAATTTATTCTCATACATTTAAGCTAAATTTAGGAGTGCTTTTATGATTTTATTAGTTGAACTAAATTATTAGGTCATTATGTCTCATTGCATGAGATGTTGACACTTGTCATGATCTAATCCCTTTCGCATTTAGGGTTTTACTTTAATAAACACTCAACCCTCATTGTATTATCTCTCGAGCTCTCATTATCATTTGATAGTCTCTTGCATTCTATAGCTTTTTCTTGTTGAAGAATATTGCATATATTGTTTGCATCTCTCTTGTGTGGAAGGTGTCTTTGTTTGTTGTTTGATCCTGTGACTCATGTTTTTCACAATTCTAACATTGATATTGGCATGTACATTTTATCTTTGCTTCAAATTTTAATCACAAGATTAGAACATAACTACAACTCAGCCAAATGAAGTGTTTGGAGTTTAAATTATTTTCCTTTTGGATTATATAATGCCCCACATGGAATGCACCTCCTTAAGAACAAAACTAACACATCACCTTGTCCTCAAATTTCTTTATTGGAAAGAGAAGAAGTTGAAGCAATTTGATCACTTGTTCACAACTCAAATGTTCTCACATTTCCAAAACAATGATGGAACTTAGAAAAAACCCTCACTTTTCCTCACATGAATGCTTTCATACCGTCACTCAAGATAAGAATCAACTATATGTCCCCAAAAGAGAAATATGGAGGATGCAATTTCTAGGTTTTTGACTTAGTAAAGTGATGAACAAACAAGATATTCTTGATCATCTTGCAATTATACAAATTCCTTGACATCCATAGATATGTTAAATCAATTGTTTGGATTCGTATAAGAATTCCTATAGCTTAATAATTTTTTCAACATATTAATAAGTTATCATGTATAATGTAAACATAAATTTTTAAATATATTTCACATATATAATAATTCTTCTATAAACATTTGTTTTACACTTATTTTAACTTTCACGGTTAAAAAAATCAAATGGGTGACTTATTTTTGATCTCATTTCTTAATCTTTTTTTTTGATACGTAAGAGGTTTTAAGTATTATTGATATTCAAAAACTTTACAGAACGTCTACCAAGCAGGTATCAAAACCACCAAAACAACCACTAGCCTCAACAATACTGTGAAAACTATCATCGAACAAAACAACATGTGGTGACCAAGGCTATACACAGACCATATCCTAACATATATCTGTACACATGAAAAATATACACATGCATCTAATCATACTTCATTCAATGTTATTTCATCTATTAATTAAATAAACCAATTTAATTAATTCACTAAGCTTATATCTTTAATTAAATAAATCAAATTATTTAATTATCTCCTATAGTTCTTGATTTAATTAAATCACATATATCTAATTAAATCACTCATATGCATTTTCCTCTCATTTGATTTAAAATAAATACAAAAATTCAAATCAAATGTCATATCACCTAAACTCCTGTTAGATTAATCAAATCTTGATTAGTTTAATCCTAATTACCTGAATCCTCTAGATTCATCCACTTGCACAATAAATCATTTAAATTGATTTATTAAAACACCTATTTTCCCTCACAAAGGCATATTCCCAAGGAATATGCCCTCATTAACTCTCATGTTTGACTTTTTTTTGGACAAACACAATTCCCCCCAAAAACCCTCAACCATATTCATTTATTGTCATTTTCAAATTTGAAATGGGCACATTAGCCAACACTTGCACAATCATGGGCCAATCCCATTGTGACAAGTGGCTCTCTCCTATTTGATGGGGATTTGTCCCGCATTCATCAATTTTGACTCTTCTCTCTTCAAACTCAACTATAAGTTGAAGGCTTCTCTCATTCAAACGAAGAACACACTCTCATGCAAAGTTATTCTCTTCATTTGAGAACTAATTTTGTCCATTATCATAGCATTTTATCTTCATCACTTACTTATCATGGATTGGGAAAGGGCTCTCTTCTCACATCAAGGGGCACCAATCCCCCTATGGGATGGTGGTTGGTTAACTTAGATTAGATTTACATATTTTAGGTTGCACATGCTTTTCTTCATGTTTTTCTCTTCTATGTTTGATCAACAATTTTATAGGGAGGGGTTTATTTCATTTTATTGACAATAGGTAATCCATCTATTGTTAGGAATTGCAAATTTGCCTCTCACATTCTGGCGCTAGAAGGAGGGCATGTTTGAATGCATTTGATAGAAATGATACGTCATTGTTTTGTATGCATTTGATTGAGATCTTTGTTGTTTCAATATTAAAGTAAAATATTTGTTGCTTTCTTACGTCTTGATTAAGACATATAGTAAATATTGAATCAATAAAAATACAATAGAGAGCATCATTCATGTGTCATCTAGAAACTCTTTATTTGCTGTCCAAATAAATTCTAAAGTGAATGTGCACCATAAAGTCTTTCTTTTTTATTTAAATGAATTTCCAACACAGTAACTCTTTTTCCTACCTATAGGATCTGTCAATATCTAAGGAAGGAAAACTAGGCCAACATTTGTCTTCGGAAATAATGCATCCAGACTAGAGCTAGAGCTTGACCTACTGGCTATGGAATCGACTTCTCCATTCACCTTTTATCTTGAATCCCAATAAATTTGCAGGCTACTTATTATTCTTGTAGGTTTCTGTTTTATATATTTTGAGTTGGTAAAGATCGGGGGTGGAAATGCTAACCAATAATCTTTAAGTTTCTCCAGACCAAAGCTCAATTATGGAGAAAATGTTTAGCATGGGATATAGACTGATTATAGTACAACACAGTACCTCTGCAAATTGTTAGAAGCCTTTGTTTTATCTCTCACGCTGCCATAACTCGCCTATCTTGATTAGTGGAGTGTGGCTGGTACGTATGAAAAGTTATTTGTATGTGTGGCAGCAGTATTTGGCCCAGGAGAAGACATCTGCATCTCCAAGGAAGTCGAATTCCTCATCCTCTATAGCAATATGATCTACTCAGTTAGGTTCATCTTGCATTTCTCTATCCCCCATAGTCACATCTCCAAGAACTTTTGGTTGATTGAAAGACATCTCTGTTGACTTTTCATACAATAAAGCTTGCTGATCTTGCTTTACATTCTTTGTTTCAAACTTATTAAGAAAGGATTTTCTAGATATGTTCAAATACCCAATATCTCCATTTTAGGATCGAGCCATCCTTTGGCAAGAAGTCGGCAGTGAGATAACTTCACTTTAAGCATCTTTTGCCCATCCCATTTGACACAGTACGTGCATTCATAATGTCTCTTTTAGGTATTTTGTCAAACACTTCCCATGCCTTCCACTATACTCTTGCATTTTACATACATGGCTATCTAATCAAAGAGAATAAAGGCGCTTTTTCTTTTAAAACAAGTAATCTGAAGAGGTCAAATTGTAATCTGAACAGGCCTTGCTATAGCTTTATTCTCTATTCTATTTCAAGTCAATATGTTTGAAGTAGATTTCTTTGGATTTAAAGACCATCTCCTGTGAATGTTTACCTTGCTGAGATACAGTTTATTTCTTTCTGAATGCGTTCATGGTTCCTCTATCAGCTTTTCCTTTTGGAATGATTTCATCTTATATTCCACTAGAAAAACAATACATATCAATTACATGGAAGGCCTTATCCAATAAAAGTTGAAAGGATTTTCCATAGTTGATCATGCTTGATTGAGCAGAACAAAAGAAGAAGAAGAAGCTAAGGTACATGAATAGAATTACAAAAATGTCTGCGGTGACAGATGAAACCTAACATTTAGAATAAGATACTAACCGGCAATTCTAGTGCTTTCAGAGTTAATATCCTTTCATAGTCTGGAAACCGCTTCTGTCTGATGGTTTGAATCGCCAACATCAATATCAAGGATGCCAACGAGGACTGGTAGATTGTAAAACTTTTCATGTTCTTTTTCTGATACATTTTTACAACATGTTACCTCCAATATTTGTGAGAAATCTTTTCTGAATAGAACCTTGTGCAGGCGCATCACTATCAACATCCACATTCTATCAGGCATTCTGTCAAATGACCCACACATCTATACTCAATAGCATTGCATATGAATCTGAAATGGAAGAGAATGTTGCAGAGTATTCAACTTTCTATTTTCCAAAAGTAATTAAGAGTAATGAATATGGGTCAGCGTTGCAGACAAAACCAGGGGCGTGTACTTTTTTTCTTATAGTCTGTATGACTTTGGTTCACGTTAGCACTTATTAATAAGACTTTAGATGATGGAGCACCTCCACATTGTGTTTCCTGCATGATTAATGGCATATCTCCAGGTGAATGATACTAATGGTGGTAAGAAAAATATCCCACTCTTTGCGACACTCACATAGACCATCGGTTTCTTTCTATCATTTATCCTATTTTCTTTTCGTAGCCCTTTGGTTTTTTATGTGCTAAGTTTACAAAATGTGTGAGGGTGATATTGTATTAATGATTTCATGGTGTTTAGGTGCCTTTGTCCTTGCCAAATAAAATCTTCAATTATATGGATCGTAGAATTTGATAGGAGGCGTCTTTATTCCTGGAAAATTTCCAATAAGTAGATTTCAAGCTTACGTTAACTTCTCTATCTTATCAAGATTTTCCATTTATGCTGTCAAAACTGTCTCCAACTAAATGCTTTAACTCTCTCTAAATCCATGCACATTAAGTGAGCCAGGCTACTACACGTCGTTGGCATGTTTCGTGGGTGTTATGATGGGAAACTACTCAGAAAGATGAGGAGTTCAATTCTGAATGGTACTTGATTTGACAAGGGTGTGGCACGAAACAATCTTCAAATATTTTCTCACCACGCAGCTACTCATTAAATGGGAGAAGTGAAAGGTCAATACACATATGCCTAGTTCATTATGCAAGGCGTAAGCACTTATTTTTTCAAGCTGTCTTCAGTATCTAGAGCCTTTTAATGAATCCATTATATGCTTAGTTGCCTATGGCGCTTCAAATATGGATGCTTTGATTCAACTTTTGAAAACTAATAAGTATTTGGTAGGTCTAACCACCGTGATTTGACAGGATAAATAGATAATTGTGATTCGCTACAGTCATAAGAAGCAATCATGTATGGAAAGGAGCCTGAGTCTGAATGAACATAAGTTGGTTTATAAGCCACCTGCCATCTTTTGAATTTGCTGTTCGCATTTTATGGCCATCAAAAATAGCACTAGTTGTCCCTTTCTATTTCTCAATCGGGGGAATTTATATTGCTCAAACTTATTCTAGTGTCCTTGTATGACAACGATACTTTTTAAATTCAATCTCTGATTTCTTTTAATTTAATTTAACTTAATTTTTTAATTTTTTTTTAGAGAAGAAATCAAGTGATTAATACATTGAAAAGGACTATAAAATATTTACTCCTGTTTGTCATAAGATCAATTCATGCAATAGTTATGATCCGAAGGTCTGTAAAGCTTAGGATCATTACTTTGTTTTTAAATGTGGCTGACTAATTAATTACATTTCGAATGCCTTTGTTTTTTTTAAATGTCAAAATATTCATCTAGCACAAATGAATGAGGCAGAGTGGAGATGGCATGTTCAACTAAGATTGTGATACAAATACACCGGTTGAAAACAAAAGAAAAAAAAGAAGAAGAAGGGGGGTTTGAAAGTTCAAGTTACATTTGTTCATTCTATCAATTTTGACGTACATGATAGAGAAGTGCAGTTATGAATGGCATTATTCCAAACAGTTGAAGCATTTATTTATCTCTACTTGATGTGGAAAAATGAGCTAATGTTGGAGTAAAAAGCTTGAAGTGCACCACTAGAATCATTGGGAATCAACAAACTATTGAGTCAACGAATTGTCACTTTTTAACTTTTGTTTGAAGTGATCCTTTTTTCATTTGATGTTTCTTGAATATATTGATATACAATTCACAGATCTGAACATGTTGATAATTGATTTGCAGGATTTTCTTGAAGATAACGAAGGAGCAAAGTGGAGAAAATCCTGAAGATATCAAGTAAATTTGAGTTGGAAAACTAAGCATTAAACTTGAAATAAACAAAGCATTTTTAAATGCTTTAAAGGGCTTCCTTTCTATGCTTTAGTTTTTTGTTTTGAACCAAGTCACTTTTCAATTTGGGTCTAAAATCAAGTACTAACTTGATCTTTTCAAAGTTGGTTAAAAAGAACCTTAGACATTTACTAGATTTCGATTTGGGTTAAAATTGGACAAGGCAAACATCACATCTCATTTTGGTGCTTTAAAACGAATCAAAATCACTGCTTTTGAGGTCTAAAATGAACAAGTGTTTTTCATGTTTTGCAATCTTTTTCACAAATTAATATCATTTAAAGGGCGTATGTGGTTCTCTCGCACCTCACGGCGATGTTCAAAATCAAAAGTCTTTTGTGATATTAAGTTGTCAAAAAGATCTCTTTCACATTTCGATTTGGGAACTTAAAATTGAACAAGCTTGTCTAGTGTGAGAAAAAGGCATTGCGAGTGTTCTCTCTTTGTTCACGCAAACAAAGATGATCGAACTACGAATGCACTTACTCACTATTGCGTACCTTTAGAGGGCCTTCCTTGGTGGGAGAAAGTACTCACCCCAAGGGAATAACTCAAGCGGTAACGGGCTAAAGCCAAGCTCTTCCAAACTGCTATAGAAATTTGTGTTCACGGTGAAAGCCATGGACAATGGGAAGCGGTGCATGATAACTCTCCCCCAGTATCTTTATGATGCGTAAATCCCTTGTTCTAAGGGTTGAGAGATCTCTCACAAGGAGTTTATCATTGCACCCCCTAAACTAGATGCCCTTACTACAAACTTGTGTTTAGAAGCCAAAAATACCTTATATTTGTTGGTGCAAGAGGTCATGTCCTCTAAAGCCGCCCCACGTATACATGTGGTTCTGTCATAGAGATGAAAAGTATGCCATGGGAGATTCGTGGGTACTGATGCTTGGATGACTCGAGAAGTGTGTGCACTATAAGGGGGAGCCTGTGTGGTCAAGCATCTAGTCATCTGCACAGAATATGCGAAGCTGGATTTATCCAAGTGGGAACCTGACAAATATTGCCTTTTCCAGCCTAGGGTTGTACATGTGGTTGGAATCAAAACAAATTGGAAACAAACATTCACAAAGAGCTTAAAATTTCAAACCCTTTGGGGAAGACAAAATACCTTTGAAAAATTCAAGTGCTATTGCTTACCCTAGGGATTCAATCCTTAGAGGTTTCTAAGTACTCAAGATTAATCATTGTTTGTTCTCACCAAATTCAACCTAGGAAACCTTTGCCTTGATTTACACATAATGCACTTTGTGGGATAAAAGAAAATTAGGACATCGGACATTCAGTTTTGAAAAGCATAATCAAGAAAATGTTTTGTGGTAAAAAGAACCGAATCTAAGCAAGATAAAAAAACAATTGAACCACATGTGCTTGTTCTCTTTTGAGTCTTATGGTTTTCATGCGAACTTTGGTTTTTTGGGTTTGAATTACTCTTAGGGAAAAGCATGTTCTTCACCACCTTGGTCCTGTAAGCAAAGTCCTCTCAGGTTCGTCTAGGATCAAGTCAAACACTTCACCCATCTCAAACATCAATCAAATTTTCATTTCACCAACAAAATTTTGAGAACCTTGAAATATCATCCATGCTAAACTTAAAGGCAAAAATAACATCATTACATTTGACTTAATACACCTAGTCAAGTTATCAATCCTCTTGAACAAATTTACCTTTAGGATAACACAACTTCCTAAGGTCTACTAGTTCACAATCACTTTGATTGTCTTAACACACTTAGTCAATTCATTCTCTTGAGCAAGTTTCTCTAGGATAACATAGCTTCCTAGGGCTTACAAGTTCACCATCATCTTGTTTGACTTAATGCACCTGGTCAAACTATCAAATCAATCAAAGACTTTAAAGTTTAGCATCACGCCTAAAAGTTCTCCAAGAGTTTCACTCATCCACACCATCCATACTCCATTTATCTCATCATCATCTTTTGATTATTAGACCTTCCTAGTTACCCTCTCTTTTGTGCCTAAGATTAAGATCAAACAATCTCTATTTTATGGTCCAAACAAGATCACAACACAAGAGGGACATGGAATATAAACTTGATCCATCCATCATGAGTAATCCAATTCAACCAAACCATGCAAGTCTTGCGATGCCAATTAATTTTCAAAACTTGCATTTGTACAATCCACACATGGGATCAGTATCTCCTACAAACCTCAAAGGTACAACAAATGTGAGTTTTCCCAATCTAAATTTTGGAACACCTTTTCCAATGATAGATTTAAATCAAAGTACGAACCTATAAATCTATCAACCGAACAATCAATGCATGAATCTTCAAGCAAACAACATTATCCCACCAAATCCATACATGCCAACCACATGCAATCTTCAAGCAAACAACATGCAAAATCAAAGTTACCTAAATCAGGGCAATATGATTCCCAACCACAACAATGTTCAATTTCAATCTATCATGCCGAATCTAAACATCACACCAAATCAGAGCATTATCCAGAATCAAATTGTCCATGATCCCAAGAAAGCACCACAAGGATACATTTCAAATCTGCTTGCTAAACAACCAAGTCAGACATATCAAGAAAATCAAGATCAAATTTTGCGAGATCAAATTTCTTCGCTTGCCAAAGTAGTGGATCCATTGCGCCAAGAGATGTCTCCACCCCAAAATAAATATACTCTTCCATTGGTTGAACCATGTCATCAAAGCATTGAGCTATCTCCACAATCACATCAAGAACAATATCTCCAATGTCAAGAAATTGGATATCAAGATCAACGAAATCAACAACAAACTCAATCACCACATCTCAAAGATCAATCACCGCATCTCCAAAATCAATCACCACAAGGTCAATATAAAGTAAAAATCTCACAAGGTAGCAAACAAAAATGCACTCCTCTTGGGGAACCAATTGAGTCTGTCTTGCAACAATTGATACAAGGAAATCTCATTAAAATCCCTACTTATGTGAATTATCAAGAGCCCATGGTGAAACCACCAGGGTATGATGAGAAACACTTTTGTGATTTTCACAAAGTGAAGGGACACACAACATCAGATTGTATTCAACTCAAAAATCCCATCTAAGACCTGATTGATCAAAAGCTAATAGCTATTGGGGACATTAATCAGAATTCAACCACTAGCAATAGCATTAACAATCTCTCCTCCACACTTGTTGAAAATGGTGATCAAGATCAATCCATCAATGAACACATTGAAGATGTTTCCATCTCATTCAATGATCAAATCAACACACACCAAGGGCCACTTTTCAATCATGATCAAAATCCACCAACAATACCCAACAAAGATCCAATTCAAGAAATGTCAACATCACTTGGTCTTATGGTTGGCATCATTCCCAATCCACTGCCACCACCGCCAAAACACAACATGAAAAAATTCATTCTCCATCATGTTGCAAGCTGCTCAACAGGTTGCCTTCCAAAAGGTGCTCTGAAACCAACAAGCTGCACAAGCTACACAAGCCGCACAAGCAAGCGCAAGCGACACAAGCAACCCAACAAGCACAAGCTCAAGAAACCCAACAAGCACAAGTTCAAGCAGCCCAACAAGCACAATACCAAGCACAACTACAAGGAATCCATTGGCAAGCATACCAACAGGCCCTGCAAGATTTTTAGGCACAACAGCGCACCCAATAGCAGACTTTGTTGGCTCAACAGTAGCTCACCCAATAACAGACTTCATTGGCTCAACAGTAGCTCACCCAATAACAGACTTCATTGGCTCAACAACAGCTCGCCCAACAACAAGCTTTGTTGGTGCAGTAGCAGCTCGACCAATAACAAGCCTCGTTGGTGTAGTAGCAACTCGACCAATAACAAGCCTCGTTGGCGCAGTAGCGACTCGACCAATAACAAGCCTCGTTGGAGTAGTAGCAGCTCGATCAATAACAAGCCTCGTTAGCGCAGTAGCAACTCGACCAATAACAAGCCTCGTTGGCACAATAACAGCTCGACCAATAACAAGCCTCGTTGGGAACAACAACAACAAGATCAACAACAAGCATTGTTGATGCAAATGCAGGCATATCAGTAGGCCTTGAACGCACATAAAAGTTTGCAGAAAACTCCCACTAGTACACCTCCCACCAATCAAACACCCCAAAGAACTCAAAACACATTCATTCCGCCTCCCGATCCAAGCAACGATGTCGCAACACAAATCAAACTGCTCTCACAGCAAGTGTTGGACCTCCAATCAGGGAAAACAACCAGAGCACCAGGAAACTTGTGTCCCTATCCGTTCAACAAAGATCTCACAATGGTACTATTCCCAAAGGCATTTGAAATCCCCAAATTTCACAAGTATAATGGAACAGGTAACCCTGAAAACAACATCAGGGAATTTCAAGTACATTCCATGGAGGTTGCATACGATAACACATATCTAATGTGACTCTTCCCCCGAATTCTGACTAGTCCAGCCATGGAATGGTTTTCTCGCCTACCCACGGGCATTAAAACATTCAAGGAAATTGTGGAAGCATTCCTTAAAAATTATGCTTTCAACATGGGTGCAGACGTTATTTTGGAAGAACTATCGACGCTCAAACAAAGAAAAGGAGAGTTAATCTCATCCTTCTTGCAAAGATGGTGATATAAGGCCAATCAGAGCAAGTGGACCATGCCAGAAGAACAACAAGTTTGCACAATCATATCCAATCTAGATGAAAACTTGGCGTTCTACTTAAAAATGCAATGCATCACATCATATGATCAATTAATCCCAAAAGCGCTCAACATCGAAAGAGCTCTTACTGCACGAGGAGGAGCATCAACATTCGCTCCACCACAAGAGAACCGCCCGTCCAACAATTATAACGATAAACCTCAAACATGGTCGAGGAACAAAAATATCACAAACGACGGCATGGTTGACGCTAAAGTGGTCATCAGTACCCCTAAGCAGAACATCTAGACCCATCATCAACTACAAAATCATAATCGCAATAATGTGCAAACTAAGGCAGTAGTAGCACAACCACAACCACTTCCTATCAACCAAATCAACAATCTGAACAATCAATGGAGGACCACCTCCCCGAGGTAAAAATCCTCTCAAATGAAAGTTCACGACTCTTGGAGAACCCATCGAATCCATAATGAAGAAGTTGGTTAAGGAAAACCTAATCAAAGTCTCTAACTCTGCACAATATGTGGAACCCATGATCAAACCGCCATGGTACAAAGAAAATCTCCTTTGTGAATTTCACAAGATAAGGGGACATACCACCACAAATTTCATGAGGCTGAAGAATATCATCCAAGACCTCATCGAAGACAAGATCATCAATGTCGAGCAACCAACCAGTAATCAAAATCTGAAAATATACACAAATCCGATGTCGAACCACAATCAAGGAAATAGCTAGGAGAACAACAACCATCACTTCCATCACATTTCATTAATCATCCATCCACCCATCCGCTCGTATTCATACCATAGTCTGATCTGATGACCATATCATACTCCACCATAGTACTACTTGGCATATTCATAAGGTCACTTTGTCCTACCTTTTATCGAAGAAGTCTATCACTTAAATGCTGGGGGCATGTCCTTGAAACTGGTGGTGGATCGGATTTGTGTATATTTTGTGCTCTTCCCAAATTCAATCAGAAAAATCCAAAAAATTGAAAAAGTTTCAAAAAATCTTCAAAAAATTCATCATTGAGTCTTGTCAATCTTTCACCTTGTTTGAACTATGTCATCTTTGAGCTTGAACGTAGGCAAGGTTGATCTCGGATCATCCCTCGAGATAGTTTAGGTCAGTCCTTAGGCATCCATCGCATTTGGCAATCCGTTTGAATAAAGTCAATCATCGCCTTCACTCTTTGGTGAGTCAATCAGAAGCAAATCTAGCAGTTTCAAAAGTGAACACTCTAAATTGTCAGAGTCTTGAAATTCTAAGTCAGTAAGCAAGCAAGTTGGTCAACTTAGAATATCAATAGCTTATCACCCAAATCAGTCCCATCAAAACCCTGATCACAACATGTCCTAGGATGAAGCTTTCCTGCGATGGACATAAGCATCAGGTACCCCACAGTAGTTAGTCTTGGCTAGCGATATGAAGAACATTAGCTTGTTTGGTTTTCTTTATTTTAGTCTTTTATTGACTTATCTTATTTTGTGCTCATTCCAAGGACCTCTTGATGATGCCTAAACAAAATAGGTTTAGAGAGAAAGGAATGGGGCAATGATCATTATCTTTTTATCTGCTGTGCTTGTTGGATATTCTTGTAAAATAACTTCATCTTGCCTGCTTTGTTTTGTTTGTAGGGAGGATGTTGTAGATGTCTTGTTGACCACATAAGAAGGTTTGCCTTCTTATGCTTTGGCCCAAGATGTTTAGAATATCTGAACTGCATCCCGAATAAGGTTTCGTTTGTCAAGTGTGAACAAGAGTACTCCTATCTGTTTGACGAGTCATAGTTCATCACACTAGGCGCCACACCATCCTGGTTCTTAATACCTTGATGCATCACCCCTATGTGTGTTATCAAACATAAAGAAGGTTATGCTCTTTTCCCATCCTTGGATAAGCAATACATCATCATCATTCATCATCATATCTAATAAAGTCTCGACGACTAGAGGACTTATCGGACTTCTACATCTTCTTGGATTTAAGGGTTGATCCCTCTCATTCTTCTATCCTCTTTCGTGCTAACAATGCATCCATCCTTCATCCATCTTGCATCCTGCATAATCATGTCATATCATCATAGCACAACACCATACATTTCATAATCATTTAAGTTGTTTAGGATAATATAAATTTGTTATTCTAAGCATCTTCCAAACGTCTCATTTCCATCATCATTATCATATAGATCATATAGTCTAACCATCCATACATCCATTTTGAACTTCTTTATCGCGAGATCGACCTCAATATTTTCGCTCGATCTCTCGAGGGGGCAATGTACTGACGTACTTCTTTTCACTGGGGCATTTGAAAAAATAAGAATTTTTTTAAATTTTGATGTCAGCGGCATCATTCTTTGAAACAATGCAACGAGTACATTGCTTCAAAGAGGGGCAAAATGTAGACATGAAAAATATACAAATGCATCTAATCATACTTCATTCAACGTTATTTCATCTATTAATTAAATAAACCAATTTAATTAATTCACTAAGCTTATATCTTTAATTAAATAAATCAAATTATTTAATTATCTCCTATAGTTCCTGATTTAATTAAATCACTCATATGCATTTTCCTCTCATTTCATTTAAAATAAATACAAAAATTCAAATCAAATGTCATATCACCTAAACTCCTGTTAGATTAATCAAATCTTGATTAGTTTAATCCTAATTACCTGAATCCTCTAGATTCATCCACTTGCATAATAAATTATTTAAATTGATTTATTAAAACACCTATTTTCCCTCACAAAGGCATATTCCCAAGGAATATGCCCTCATTAACTCTCATGTTTGACTTTTTTTTGGACAAACACAATCCCCCCCAAAAACCCTCAACCATATTCATTTATTGCCATTTTCAAATTTGAAATGGGCACATTAGCCAACACTTGCACAATCATGGGCCAATCCCATTGTGACAAGTGGCTCTCTCCTATTTGATGGGGATTTGTCCCGCATTCATCAATTTTGACTCTTCTCTCTTCAAACTCAACTATAAGTTGAAGGCTTCTCTCATTCAAACGAAGAACACACTCTCATGCAAAGTTATTCTCTTCATTTGAGAACTAATTTTGTCCATTATCATAGCATTTTATCTTCATCACTTACTTATCATGGATTGGGAAAGGGCTCTCTTCTCACATCAAGGGGCACCAATCCCCCTATGGGATGGTGGTTGGTTAACTTAGATTAGATTTACATATTTTAGGTTGCACATGCTTTTCTTCATGTTTTTCTCTTCTATGTTTGATCAACAATTTTATAGGGAGGGGTTTATTTCATTTTATTGACAATAGGTAGTCCATCTATTGTTAGGAATTGTAAATTTGTCTCTCACAATATCTACTAGCTATGCCAACAAACACTTACAAATAACTAAAACTACCTAGAAAAGAAAAACTTTGAACTGACTCCATAACCCGATAATAGGAAGACCTAGCCTCACCTAGAAAGCCATTAGCCAAGGCAAAGGACTTGAAATCCTGAACCCATCGCTCCCCAAATGAAAGGTTCAGATTAAACTTCCTCTGGAGAAAATCCACTCTCACCTCAAAAATCTACTTGTGCTCGACCAATGCGATGCCCTTCAGATCCAGAATGAATGGATAGTATTTCACCACCTCCCCAAGCACATAAAATTGGGCAATATCCTTTGGATGAGGGACCCCCATATTTATAGAGGCAACGTAGAGAACCTCCTCCAACCCGACCAAGTAATTCACCAGAAAGAGCTTTTTCATCAGTGCCTCTGCATCCTTCTTAGCCATTCGAATGTTGAGCAACACCGTCAAAAAAAGAGAAGAGATTTTCCTGTTCACCCTAAATAGTTCTTTGTTCTTCAAGAAACCTTTCCCCAGTATCATTTTGACCGTGGCCAAAATGAGGGGGTCATATTTCTTTAGCAAAAAATTGAGGTGATGGTCAATTATGACCCCTCAGAAAGCCATTTGCCTCACATTGGAATCCAAAATTAAAGGAGTGTTGGCCCCAATTATAGTCAAGATCTCAGAGGAAATTTGCACTATAACCTTGGAGCATTCCCCATGACACTGAGCATACCAAAGAGAATGAAAGAAAGAGGACTTAGGATGAAATGACAAAGAAATATTACCCAATCGCCAATATATTGAAGAAAATCACTCTAAATGTTGTTGCCTTGTCATGCCATAATTGCTCTGTATGAATGTCAATCATAAGAATAGATGAGAGATGATGTGAGCCGTCCAACTCACTTGTAGTAATCAGTCCTTGAAATCATAGAAGGACAAGTCGAGTTACCATATTGCATGCTTTGTAAGTTGTCTGACACCTTACCATTATGACGACAAGATATGGCTTAAATGCAATGCCGCTACCCAACTAGGCTCCATCCAATGAAGTAGCTACCATCATGTATCCAACTTAGCCAACCTATACGCAATGAGCACCAACTAGAACCCCAACAATCACTTTCCCTCTTGATAGTCGCAGACTCTCCACAATACTTGGTGTGGAGAGTCACCCACCCTACCACCCACAATAAAAATTGAGGGTAAGCAATATCAATTGTTGACACGATAGAGAGCGACCCTGTGAGGTTGAACTTTGGTTGTTGGCACTACATGCAAGAAGCCCCACTATTTCACCACAAGATCTCCCCAATCTCAATTGTTGACACAGTAGAGAGCGACCCCATGAGGTTTAAACCTTGATTGTTGGCACTATAGGCAAGAAGCCCCACCATTTCACTAAAGGGTCACCTTCCTCATTGCTTAATTTTTTTGATGACCTACAAAATTTAATATTAATTGGAAGGTTTGACTATGAATGAAACTTTAAACTACCCTTAATGGATGAACAAAATTAATGTGTAGCTTTGTGAAAAGTTTCGTATTCAATATATGAAAATATATTGAAATAATTACGCAAAATAGAAAAGAGCTTGACAACATATTAAAAAGATGGTATGAATTTATTTAAAGAGAGAAATGTTTAAGTATTAAAAATTATTAAAAGATGGTAAGGATTTATATAAAGGGAGAAAATATTTAAGTATTAGTAAGAAAATATTTAAGTATTAGTAATTGTAAAATCATTATCATCTAGATGTCGGTGGAAAAACTCAAAGTTGCATTGGTTGAGGTTACATGATTTCATGTCATGTCAATAACCACTTCGGAAATTCGAACTAAACTACAAACATGAAACCAACTTATAATTTAAGTAATATGACAATGTGTTTAGCACTTACAAAAATAAACTTATCGTGCATTATCCAAACTCCAACACTTCAGATACATATCAATAAGAGAATTTCCAGCAAAAACATCATAATCAAACTTGAATTTGGTTGTAATTGGTATGAGTTTTCCACAACCCATGAAATTGTAGATTGCTAGATTTTGGAATAAATTGTGTATGTTTTTCTTTCAACGTTTTAGATCACACTTAGTGATCCAAATTTGGTTATTATTTTCTCATGTATTTTATTTCCATTTTTAAGAAACCCCAATTGGGAACAATTCTATACAACAACGGTGAAAATAAATTCATTGGGTATTACACCTGATTCTCCCATTTTACTATACAAAGCCATGCCTTTATTAGAATAACCTTGCTTGCAATAAGCACCTATTATGATAGTCCATGTAACTAAATTTCACTTATGCATTGAATCCACTAGTATGCGGGCATCCTCCAGGCTTCCACACTTGGCATAGACACTGGCAAGGGTGTTTTGTAAGATGATATCTTGTTTCTTTAAGCTTTCAATCATATGTAGGTGGAATAATTTGATTTTTGAGAAAGATTTCTCATCCGTGCAAGCATGTAGCATAGAGACATACATGATGGGTTCTCCTTGGATTTCGATATGTTGTAAAGGCTTGAGGGGTTTAAACCCTCTCTAGAATGCTTTTTTTTTTGTTTTTTTTGTTAAAGGAGTAAATGCTTTTGATCCAAAGATATGAACTGGTGAGGTCACAAATGCGGACCTCATTCTCAATTTAAACATTCAACAATAACACCATAGTAGAATTTGAACCTTGATTGCAAGAAGAACACCACACCAACTTTACCATCACATTATGCCACTATTAACATGCACTGCAATGCCTCTCAACATTGTTTTTGTTTGATATATTTATGATTGCCATTGTTGTTGGTTGATTATGTAGACTGAAGATGTAGTCCACCTTTAACTATGAGAGGCATCAAATTTTTCTTCCTCATCTTCATTTTTATTTTATTAATTAGGGTTGATTCCATTCTCAAAACTTGTGGAGATAGTTTCACTTTGATTTATGGAATAACACTCTACCATTCGTGACAAGGTTGGAGCTTGCTTCAAAAAAGTGCATATGCAAACAAGTGAATTTGAATCTTCCCTTCATTGTGATTTAAAAACCCTATGGTGTGCCAGTTTGAATGATTCAATCTTTGTAATAAATGAGTATCCATTAAGGAAAATTAGCTTCATATAGATGAAATATCCAACCAAAATTGTGTCAATTTTAATGACTCATTGCCTATGATAAACAAATATAAACTCAGGAAATTGGCCTCATAAAAGTAGAACATCATTAAAAAACACTCAAATGACCTCCCAATGAAGCAATTTTTTTTTTTTTTAATTTGTTACTATTTGTATGCACATTTTATCTTTGTTTCAAATTTTAATCATAGGCTTAGAACATAACTATAACTAGGCCAAATGAAGTGTACAAAGTTTAAAGTATTTGTCTTTTGGATTCTATAATGCCCCACATGGAATGCACCTCCTTAAGAAGGCAACTGACACATCACCTTGTGCCCAAATTTCTCTATTGGCAAGAGAAGAAGCCAAAGTAATTTGATCTCTCTATTCACACCTCAAATGCTCTCTCACATCTTCAAAACAACCATGGCACTTAGAAACCTCACTTTCCTCACACAAATGCCTTCATACTGTCGCCCAAGATAAAATTCGACTATATGTCCCCAAAAGAGAAATACAAAGGATGCAATTTCTAGTGTTTTGACTTATTAAAGTGATGAACAAACAAGATATTCCAAACCATCTTGCAATTACACAAATTCCTTGACATCCATAGGTATGTTAAATCAACTGATTGGATTCATATAAGAACGCCTTCAGCATAATAATTTTTTAAACATATTAATAAACTATCATGTATAAAGTAAACATAAATTTTTAATGACCTTTATAATTCAATACTAATTGGAAGGTCTAACTATGAATGAAATTTTAAGCCATCCTGAATGGACGAACAAAATTCATGTGTATCTTTATGAAAATTCTGTATTCAAAAAATATATTGAAATAATTATGCAAAAGAAGAAACAAGATCAACATATTAAAAAAGATGGTTTGAATTTATTTAAAGGGAGAAAAGTTTAAGTATTAAAAGATGGTATGGATTTATATAAAGGGAGAAAAGATTTATGTATTAGTAACTGTAAAACCATTATCATCTGGATGTCGATTCCAAAACTCAAACTTGCATCAATTGAGGTTACATGATTTCATGCCATGCCAATAACCACTTCAGAATGCCGAACCAAATTGTAAACACAGAACTGACTTATAATTTAAGTAATATGATAATGTGTTTAACACTTACAAAATAAAATTTGGCGTGCATTATCTAAACTCCCACACTTCAGATACATATCAACAAGAGAATTTCCAACAAAAAACATCATAATCAATCTCGAATTTGGTTGTAATTGGTACAAGTTTTCTACAGTCCATGAAATTGTAAAGTGTCATCTTTTAGATTAAACTATGTATGTTTTTCTTTTGATGTTTCGGATCACACTCAGTGATCCAAATTTGGTTATTATTTCCTCATGTATTTCCTTGGCATTTTGAAGAAACCCCAATTGAGCACAATTCTATAGAACGGTGGTGAAAATAAATTCATTGGGTAGTACACTCGATTTTCTTATTTTACTATACAAAGCTAGGCCTTTATTAGCATAACCTTGCATGCAATAAGAATCTATTATGGTAGTCCATGTAACTACATTTTGCCTATGCATTGAATCCACTAGTTTATGGGCATCCTCTAGGCTTGCACACTTGGCATACAAGGGTGTTTTGTAAGACGATATTTGTTTTCTTTAAGCTTTCAATCATATGTAGGTGGATTGATTTGATTTTTGAGAGAGATTTCTCATCTGCGCAAGCACGTAGCATAGAGACATACATGATGGGTTCTCCTTGGCTTTCAATCTATTGTAAAGGTTTGAGAGGTATAAACCCTTCATGGAACACTTTTTTTTTTTTTTTTAAGGGGTAAATACTTTTGATCCAAGTTATGAATTGGTGAGGTCACAAATGGGAACCTCATCGTCAATTTAAACATTCAACAATATCCCCTTAATAGGATTTGAATCTTGATGATAAGAAGAACACCACAACAACTTAATCATCACACTATACCACTATACATGCTTGTTGTAATGCCTCTCAACAATTTGTCTGATATATATTTATTATTATTGCAAGCTGAATTTTGGATTTGATTGTGTAAGAACTTTTGCATCAACGTTTTGGATCATGCTCTGTGATCCATCATCAAGATGAAGAAGAGAGCATAAAGAGTAAAAATGAATAATTGTAGACCAAAAATTGCATAAAAAGATGAGGAGGAAGGCAGAGAGAGAAGGGTGGCACTAGAACCAAGGCAACAAGAAAAAATAAAGAGAAAATACAAAAAACAAAACTACCTAAAAATATAAAAAACTATAAAGAAAAAAATATATATATAAAATGAAGAAATTAATAACCTAAAAAATATTAAGAATAATTGAAATAAGGCAAAGAAAACAAATAATATTGGTGGTCCTTAAAGAACCAAAAGAAAATGCAAAAGGTAATCAAAACACAACTAAGGTTATAATTAAAAAGCACTATAAACTCACCAAAATAAGACAAGGGGAAGAACAAAAACTAAAAAATAAGAAATAAAATTAAAAAGAAGACTCAGAACGAAAGAAAATGAACAAAATGCAAAGATACAAACAAGTGAATCTGAACCTTCCCTGCTCTGTGATTGAAAAAATCTGTGGTGTGCTAGTTTGAATGATTCAATCTCTATAATAAATGACTATCCACTGAGGGAAATTAGCTTCATTAGACAGAATATCCAGGAAAAGCTGTGTTAGTTTGAATGATTCAATGCCTGTAATAAACGAATATACATTAAGGAGATTGGCTTCATAAAACCAGAATATCTTCGAAAAAACATACTGTATAAAAATCGTTAAAACGTTCGACTCCGCTGGGGATCGAACCCAGAATCTCTGGTTTCGTAGACCAGCGCCTTATCCATTGGGCCACGGAGTCAACTGTTTGTTAAAATGGATCGCACGCCGTACTCATTGGCTCGAATCTCGACGGCGGCACACTTATTATGCGAAACCGTTTCTTCAGAGCAAAAGGATTTGTTGCTTCTGTAGCATTTTAATTGTATTTATAGAATGTACGTAATCACTCAAAGAGGGGATGTAGCTCAAACAGTAGAGCGCTCACAATATTGTATAAAGGTTATTAAGGAAGGAACTCACAATATAACAAATCAATTCGATGACATATAGTATAAGATTGGATGATATATTTTGATGGTATATTTTAAATAAATTAGATATTTCGTATATTTGAATAGTCAAGTTTGTATATCATGATGTAGTATAGAATATCATGATGTAGTATAGAAGTCATTATATTCATATTGGTGTTGTGCTAAAAATAATATGTGATTGCAAATTCCATTTTAGATCATTTTTTAAGTCTAGGTTTTGTGACACTCATATATATAATAGTCATTGGATTTGTCTCAAAAAAAGTAACAACAAGAGAAAATTGTTGATAGTCCTAATTTTGCACTCAATTACCATGTGGTTCTCATCTACTAGAGGCAAGAACAATTCTCCAACAATATTGAGAAATAATGCATCCAAAGATGGTATGGATCCAAAGGTCTACAAGAGCATGCGAACTTTAAAGATCAATCGACAATCAATCTTCAATTAGAAATGGAGAATTTAGAACAAGAAGAAATGCAATCATTGATGAATACAATTGTAAAAATATGGAAATCATGAGTGATACATAAATAATATACTCAACCTTACATTGACTAGACAATAATATTGTTGTTTCCTTGGTAGTTGTAGCTTTTGTGTTCCTTTGTTTACTGATCTATTCTTCTTTTGTGTGCGGTATAAGAGGAAGAGACAAAGGAAGCGACAAATATGGAGTTTTCCGAGCTTTTTTCTTTGTCTCTATATTATGCCATTTAAACATGCTTTCTTATTCAAAAGAAAAAGAGATAAGATAGTGACTTTATTGAAGTTGTTGTTGTGCACAAAAGAAATGCCAAAGGAACATCCAAGTATGAGCCAAGTTTTGTCTTGGTTGGTTAAATATTAAACAAGATTGAATGGACTTTAACTTTGGCTTTTGAAACTTAGTAACGTTTTTAATCCAATTATTGTCAACATATTTAATATAATCTTCAGGTAATTGAAGAGTTAATGTTTGGGCTTGTGAGATTTGGTAAGGAGTTAGAAAAATACATTGAAGGAGTTGTGTACAGTATGTATGTAAATGTTATATATGTGTGTGTGTATGTATTTGCCAACAATTTTACCAATTCCTTGTCTCATAGAGTATCCTTAAGGTTTGACATAAAGATAGAAATAATGCAACTATAAAGGTTTCACCAAGGAAATGTTGAAAGGAGATCTTGCCTAAGGGTATGCGCATAAAGATGGGGGACCAAAAAAGGAAATGTTGAAAGGAGATCTTGCCTAAGGGTATGCGCACAAAGATGGGGGACCAAAAAGTGACCACTCCACTTTTTGGTCCCATAAAAGAGAAAACATGAGTGTATTATAATGAAACATGCTCGTGTTGTGGGATTGCATTCAAATAACATGAGTGTATTACAACATGCTTGTGTTATTGTTTTCTTTTGAAGTTTTTTCTCTTTCTCTTCTGATGAAACTATATACATGAAATAAACATATACATTTTGACATTTAATTTCTTATACTTTAAGTTACAGTTCATGTATGTACTTTCTGGATGTTTGAGAATGGTTTTAGATTTCTACGAGTTATAATGCAAATTCTAAGTTTTGGAAGATCTTATAATTTTTCACTTAGTGAAAATTCATTGATTAACAAGTCAAATTTTAATAATCAAGAGTTCAAATTTCAATAATAAACAAGCTCTATCATATTTCTCTCTATCTCACTCTGTATATATCCCTTATGCTCTAGACCTACCTCTCCCTATTTCCATCCCTTTATCTACCTCTCTCTCTCTCTCCTTTGAGCTCAAGAACTACCTCTCTACCTCTCTATCCTTCTCTCTTTATCTCTCTCTCCTTCCCTTCCTCAATCCTACTCTCTCTCTCTCTCTCTCTCTCTCTCTCTCCATTTCCTCTTTCCCTCTCTACTTCTCTCTATATCATATCTCTCTTCCTTCCTCCCTCCCACCTTCCCTCTCTCTACTTATCACTATATCACTCCCCCTCTCTCAATATCTCCCCCTCCTTCCTTCCTTCTCTACTTATCACTATATATCCCCCTTTCTCCCCCCTTCTCTACTTATCACTATATCACCCTATATTACCCCCCTCTCTCCCTCCTTCCCCCTCTCTCTCCTTCCCTTTCTATTTTTGTCTATCTCACCTCTTTCTCCCTCCCTACTTCTCCCTCCTTCATTCCTCCCTCTCAATCTCTCTCCTTCCCTCTCTACATCTATCCCACCTCTATCTATCCCTCCCTACCTCTCCATCCCTCCCTCCCTCCCTTCCTTCTCTCTCCTTCCCTCTCTACTTATGTGTATATAACCTCTCTTTATCCCTCCCTCCCTCTCCCTTCCTCTCTCTCCCTCTCTATCTATCCCTTCATCCTTCCCTCTCTCAATCTCTCTACATTCCTCCTTACCTCTCTACTTCTCTCTATATAAAATCTCTCTTCCTTCCTCCCTCCCACCTCCCACCTCCCCTCTCTACTCTTTATCTCACCTTTCCCTCTCTACCTCTCTCTTTCTCCCTCCAACTCTCTCCCTCCCTCCTTTCCTCTCTATCTCCCTCTGTCTCCCTATCTCTCCCAATCTATCCACCATCCTCCTTCCCTCTCTAATTCTCTCTATATCACCTCTCTCTTCCTTCCTCCCTCCCACTTTCCCTCTATACTTCTCTATATCACCTACCTCTCTCTCTCTCTCCCTCTCTCTCACTCTCTCTCAATCTCTCCACCTTCCTCCTTCCCTCCTCTACTTATGTCTATATCACCTCCTCTCTCTCTCATGTTCTCATTCCCTCTCTACTTTTATTATCTCACTTATCTCCTTCCCTCATTCCCCCTCTCTCCTTCCCTCTCTACTTCTATATTTCTCACCTCTCTCTATCCCTCCCTACCCCTCTCTATCTCTCTCCATCTCTCTCAATATCTCCACCTTCCTCTTTCCCTCTATAGTCATTTCTATCTCACCTCTCTCTCTCTCTTCCTCCTTACCTCTATTTCTCCTTCCCTCTTTATTTCTCTTTATCTCACTTATCCCTCTACACCCCTATCTCTCTCGCTCTCTCCTTCCCCCTCTACTTATCTTTATCTCACCTATCTCTCTCTAGCTCTCCTTCCCTCTCTCACTTTCTCTATCTCTCTCCTTCCTTCTATAAATCTCTCTATCCAACCTCTTTCTCCCTCCTTACCTCTATATAACCTATCACTCTGTACCTATAACTAGGGAGGGAGATGTACTAAGTGAGAGAGAGAGAGGAGAGATACAAAGAGGAAAGGTGAGGGGGGAGAGAGAGAGGTGGGTAGAGAGAGGGATGGATAGGTAGGTAGAAATAAGTAGAGAGGGAAGGAGGGAGGGATAGGTAGGTAGAAATAAGTAGAGAGGTAAGGAGGGAGGGAGGGAGAGGTAGGAAGAAAGAGAGAGGTGAGAGAGAGTGATAGAGGGAGAGGTAGGTAGAGAGAGGAAGAGGGGAGATAGAGATAAGTAGAGAGGGAGGGAGAGGTGTCAAGGGAGAGAGAGGTGAGATAGAGAGAAATAAAGAGGAAAGGATAGAAACAAATATCCTCTAAGATTCCACATCTCCTCTAAGTGTGTCAAAATATCTCCTCTAGTACTACATATGAGAGATCAGTTCTCATTCAAGAGTCCACTTTCTCCTCTTAAAGTGTCAATATCCCTCCTCCAATGATGTGGGGATAAAATCCCTCCTTTGTTGTATGAATAAATTGAACCAAAGCGAATACACTAACTACACCCACAAGTTCTACCAAGAAATTCCAAGACCCCCTTGCTCCATAAAGGGACACAAATTGAATATGGTGCTTTTGATGTAATGTATCATCCTGGATGAGAAGCTATCTCAATATGAAAAAAATCCTCCAACCTCCAATAAAATTATGCTTGATCTTTAAGTTCAATAAATCCTTCAGTTTTTCCTTTTCCATTATCTTTGATATCTTCTTCATAGCTCACCTCTCTTTATCCCTCCCCACCTCTCCCTCCCTGCCTCCCTCCATTCTCTCCCTCTCTCCCTCCCTCCCTTATATCTCTCCTTCCCTCTCTATTTATGTCTATATAACCTCTCTTTATCCCTCCCTCTTCCGTTCTCTCTCCCTCCTTCCCATACCCCCTCTCTCTCTCAATCTCTCCACCTTCCTCCTTTCCTCTCTACTTCAAGCTCTATATCAAATCTCTCTTCCTTCCTTCCTCCCATCTCCCCTCTCCACTCTTTATCTCACCTCCCACCCTCTCACTCCCTCCTTCCCTCTCTATCTCCCTTTTCCTCCCTATCTCTCCCATTCTCTCCACCTTCCTCCTTCCCTCTCTTCTTCTCTCTATATCACCTCTCCCTTCCTTCCTCCCTTCTACTTTTCCTCTATACTTCTCCCTATCTAACCTATCCAACTATCTCTCCTTCTCTCTCAATCTCTCCAGCTTCCTCCTTACCTCCTCTACTTATCTCTATTTTACCTCCTCTCTCTCTCATGTTCTTATTTCCTCTCTACTTTTATTCATCTCACCTCTAGGTAAAAGCACAAAGTTGTGTCACAATTTATAAAGAAAATGACCAACACTGATCCAAATTTTAAACTCGGATCACTAAAAAGTGGCATATATGTTTTGAATTTTGAAATGATGTAAACTAATAAAATGTGTATTTTTTAGTATATTTTATGTTTGCATTTTTAAAAAAAATTAAAAAATTATTTTAAACTAGTTTTTAATAAATTAACACTATAATTTAGTTGCTGATAAAATACTAAAAAATGAAGCTTCATGAGATGTCAAATTGTTTATAGTATTTTTTTTTCATTTTTTTTGTGTGTATTTATAACTTGAAACTTTAGTGCATGGTAATTTTTTTTTCCAATTTTAGTGTATTAAAAAATAGTTGTTTCCATTTGATGTCAACTTTCACATTAAATATTTATCTAAAATAGAAAAACGAAATACCATCTTGATATAGATTCTTTTATCTAGTGCATCATTATTTTTTCTATTTTTTTTAATAAGTTTTAGTATTTTTCCTTGGCATGGTAATCAACCTAATATTTTGTGCTTATAACCTACTTTTAGTAAAAATAAAAAATAAAATATAAATAATAATTAAACTATTAAAATTAGTATATTTTTGAAAACTAGACTTATTGATCTACAAAAGTGTATTTTATATTTAAAAAAAAAAATTATTTACATGAGTGGGAGTTATTGAAACGTCAATTTTTTTAAATAATTTTATTTTTTGGTAAATTGGCCTCAAAGTGGTTCTCCATATATTTTAGCCAATAATTTTAGTTGAAAAAGTTGTGGAACTATCTAACGTAGCTAGAATGAATCTTACTAGAACATATGTTTGACCAAAAATGATTTTTAGTTAGAAATACTTAAATTCAGTTGTGATAATAAGTTGGTCGAAAGTGTGACACAACTTTGTACTTTTACCCCCCCCTCTCTCTATATTTCTATATTTCTCATCCCTCCCTCTCTCTCTCTCTCCCCTTCCCTCTTCTCTTTATCTCACTTATCCCTCTATACCCCCCTCTCTATCTCCTTCCCCCTCTACTTATCTATATCTCACCTATCGCTCTCTACCTCTCCTTCCCTCTCTCACTCTCTCTATCTCTCTCCTTCCTTCTCTAATTCTCTCTATCCAACCTCTTTCTCCTTCCCTACCTCTATATCACCTGCCACTCTCTACTTCTACCTCCATCCCTACCTCCCTTTTTCCTCCTCTCCCTCTCTCTCACTCTCTCCTTCCCTCTCTAATTCTTTATATCTCCCCCTCCTTTCCTCTCTCTCAATATCTCCCCATTATTCATTCCATATCTACCTATCTCTATATCACCTAACCCTCTCCACCTCTCCCTAAATCCCTCCCTCTCTACTTATGTCTCTCTCACTCTATCTCCTTCCATCTCTAATTTTGTCTATCTTATCTTTCTCTCCCTCCCTACTTCTCCCCCCTCCTTCCCTCTCTCTCTCTCCTTCCCTCTCTACTTCTCTCTATCTCACCTCTCCCTCCATCCTCTCTCTAATTCTCTATATCACTCATCTCCCTCTCTCTCTCTCTCCCTACTTTCCTCATTCCTTCCCTATCTACTCTCTATTTCTCCCCCTCTACCTACCTCTTCTTCCTTCCATACCTTTATTTGTATCTCTCTCACTACCTCTCTCACTAATAATATCTTCCTACCTAATGAGAGAAAGATGGATGGAGGGATGGAGAGTGGAGATAAAGAGAAGTAGAGATGGAGAGTGGTAGAGATACAAATGGTGGGATAGAGGTAGAGAGGGAGAGGTAGGGAAGGAGAGAGATAGAGAGGTGAGATAGAGATAAGTAGAGAGGGAGAGAGATAGATTTATAGAGGAATAGGTGAGAGAGAGAGAGAGAGAGAGAGAGAGAGAGAGAGAGAGAGAGAGAGAGAGAGAGAGAGGATGGAGGGAGAGGTAGAGAGGGAAGGAGGGAGACACATGTAGAGAGAAGTAGAGAGGTGTAGAGAGAGAGGGATTTGGAAGGGGGAGATGGAGGGAGAGAAAGGTAGAGGGAAGGAGAGAGGGAAAGAGAGAGGGAGAGGGGAGATAGAGATAAGTAGAGAAGGAAGGAGATAGGTAGGGGATGTATTGAGAGATAGAGAGGTGACATAGAGAGAAACATAGAGGAAAGGAGAGAGGGAGAGAGAGAGAGAGGGGGGAGATAGAGAGAAGTAGAGGGATGGAGAGCTACTGAGGGATAGAGAGGTGAGATAGAGAGAAATAAAGAGGAAAGACGAGAAATAAATATCTTTTAAGATTCTACATCTCCTCCGAGTGTCTCAAAATCTCTCCTCTAGTATTACATATGAGAGATCAATTCTCATTCAAGAGTCCAATTTCCTCTAAAAGTATAAATATCCCTCCTCCAATGATGTGGAACAAAATCCCTACTCTAGTGTATGAAACAAATTTAACCAAAGTAAATACATTAACTACACCCACAAGTTCTACCAAGAAATACCAAGACCTCCTTGCTCCAGAAAGGGACAAAAAATGAATTTGGTGCTTCTGATGCAATGTATCATCCTAAGTGAGAAGCTATCTCAAGATGAAAAAATCTTCCAACCTCCAATAAAATTATGCTTAGTCTTTAAGTTCAATAAATCCTTCAATTTTTTCCTTTTCCATTATCTTTGATATATTCTTCATACCCATTTTTAAAATTTCTCTTTTCATGTCAAGTGTGATATTTAGCATCAAATAAGATGTAATAAAGCACATTGTGTACCACTAGGTAGTCAAAGTTAAGAGGCCTTATGTCTAAGAGGGTTCCATGCAACATAAAATAAAAGCCATACATATGTCTAGATATTATCAAATTGAAGGTGTTGGATTGAATCAAAAGATCACTTGTACAATTACAATAAGCCAATACAAAATATAATTTTAAACTTACAACTTCCAATTGCATCAATGTTTTAACTTAAATTATCCTTAAACAAATTGCAAACCCTCTTATAATGGAAAAATAAATTAATCCCAACACTTCTTAAGTGAAACAACTTAAAATATTTACCTTATATCTCCAATGTTATAAAAAGATCAACTCCCCTATATTTTCATTCTCATAATATCCAATACACATCAAAACCTCAACTCAAAAGAATAAATTAATTTTGGCCTTCAAATAAAGCCATTTTCTATTAATAACATGGTCATATTTGTGTATACTTGTAATATCAATGGTGAATTTTTGTATTGCACACACCTTCTAACCTCAAGAGAATCCAATGATCACATATGACAACTAGTAACAATAGGTACATGTGGCATTTATAGAAGAAAATCAATTTAAAAAAATTATTATTGTTTTCAATATTATGGGCCATATGACGCTAGCAAGAAAATCTAAATATTTTTGAAGAGTCCTTTAGTCTTCAACTACATGGGCATAAATATACATAATCTTCCAGTGGCACTTTTGTATTTCAATTTTTATTTTGTGTGGTTCTGATAGACCTCTTTTTATAAAAGGCATTGAAAATATCCTCACATGTCTTCTTAGCCTATTCGATATCCAAAGCTTCACTCCTATCAAACATATAGTAGAATATTTATTCAATTGTTTCCAAATACCATGCTTCTATGCACACCATATTGCGATACCATATTGAAATGGTAGAAAAAACACAAAGAAAACCAGATCAAACCATTATTGCAAAATAATATCAAAACATAAAATATTATTTGATTGAATTTTGATAATTTACATAGAATGATAGAAATTATTATAAAAAAATCACTCCAGTGAAGTCCCCAAACTACTTCAAACTGCCCCAAAAATACTTACTTGAATAAATCCCAACTTATTATCTTATTATTTATTCTAACTATTTCCTAACCTACATTATTATAAATTAATAATTTTAGATGTTAATTTATTATTCAATCTAATCTATATACTAAACTATAAGATGATGTATTATTTCAACAACTTAAAGGTTTATATACCGGGTCAAAATAAAAATAAAATAAAGGGATATACATATATAACAAAAATAATTAAATAATATAATTTTATTTTGAAACTCAGTCATGTAAGGCTTGATGTGCTTTCTCCTTGGAGGGGCTCATCCTAATATGTGAGTTGTGATTCCTATGAATTCATTGAACACGTATATTCATCCATATTACAAAGGGTGAATCCTTTAAATGTGTTGCTCTCATAACGTTAAAAAGGAAAATAAAATAATAATAAATAAGGATAAACATCAATAGTAGGCTACTATAGAACCATAGCTGCAATTTATTACTAGCTCTCTATGGTGGCCTTGCATAAAATTTGTGATCTTATGTTGAGTCTAAATAATATAATTAAAAGAAAGATGGAAAATAGAAAATAGAGATTAGAGTTTCTAAATGTTTTTAATTTATTACCTATCATTTAACTTTGTTTACTCTTTATCTAAAATCTTATAGTCCTTCTTTGAGTTTTCATCATTTTTATATAGATTTTAAAAAATAAAAAATACTTATAATATATATTCTATTATTATAAACTAGAAACTGTACCTTGGTGTGCAATGGGTACATCGAAGAAGTGTGGAAGGTCAATTAGGGAATTTTTTGGTCTATTTTTTACATACATTTGTGTAGTATACACGAGGTCAACTGGTAGGTCATTTTGAAAATGATGTTATTTGTGCAACAAAGGTCTCAATAGAGAAGTGATAGCTTCAAATGAAGTATACATCTACTTATAGGTATTTGAAAATAACTAAATCAAAACCTATGAATCGGGATGATAATAAGGGTCAGTTACCAATAGGCTCACGTTATGTTTACAATAGGGAGAGAGGGAGTTATGGGGATAGAAATAGGGAGAGAGGAGAGAGAGAGAGGGGGGGAGATAAAAAGAAAGGAAAGAGGGATATATAGATACGAAAGAGATAAATATAGAGGGAGAGAGAGGGAGAGAATGAGAGAGGGATAGATAGAAATATGAATATAGAGATAGGAATTGATATATAGAGGGGGTAAGATAGATGGAAATATATAGGGATAGAGAGATATCGATAGATAATGAGATGGAGATAGAGGGAAATATGTAAGAATTTAAATATGGAGAGATAGAGATATAGATAGAGCTAGATATAGGGAGGGAGAAACAAGGAGTGTGTGTATGAATAAGAGAGATATGGAGAGATATAGAGAGGGAGATAGATATGTATAAATAAATAGAGAGGGAGGGAGATAGAGGGAGAGAAACGAAGATAGGAGAGATAAGTAGAGATATAGAAAGAGGAAGTGATAGGGAGAGGGATAGATAGGGATATAAAAGAGATATAGAGAGATAAATACAAATTGGGAAAGATAGAGAGGGGGAGAGAGGGTGAGAAAGAGACAAAGACGAAGATAGATAAATATATAAATGGAGAGATGGAAGGAGAGAGGAAGAGGGAGAGGGAGAGATAGAGATAGAGATAGAGATAGAGATAGAGGATGAAGACAATGAAAGAGGGGGATATGGAGAGAGAAATATAAATATATAGGAAGTGATATATAGAGAGTTAGAGAGATGGATATATATAAAGAGAGAGTAGGAGAGATAGAGAAAACAAAAGAGAGATAGAGATAATGACATATAAATAGAGAGGGAGAGGGAGATATGGGAAGATAGAAATAGAGGGGCAAGAGTGAGAGATAAAGGAGGTGATAGAGATAATAAATAGAGGGAGGGAGAGAGATATGGATAGAGATAGGTAGGGAGAAACAATGAGTGTGTGTGTGAGAGTGAAAGAGATATAAAGATAGAGATAGAGAAGGATAAATATGGAGTGTGTGTTTGAGTGAGAGAGATATTGAGATAGATGTAGAGAGGGAGAGATACATATAAAAAGATAGAGAGTAAGGGAGAGAGGGATAGAAATAGAAAAAGGATAGAGAAGTTGAGAGATATAGAAAGAGAGAGTGATAGGGAGAGAGGGAGAGATATGGATAGAAATAAGGATGTATATATAGTGGGAAAGATAGAGGGGAAAGAGAGAAAGATATGAAGAAGAGGTAAGGAGATAGAGATAAGGAGAGAGAAAGAGATGGAAATGGAGAGAGAGAGGGGGAGAGAGAGAAATAGAGATAGAAAGAGGGAGAGACAAAGAGAGAGGGAGAGATTGAGAGAGAGAGATATGGAGGGATATAAAGATAGAGATAGGAATTTATATAGAGGTAGAGAGGGAGATATATATAGAGGTAGTGAGAGGTACATATGGGGAGATATATAGAGATATATTGGAAGAGAAAGAGAGATATATCTCTTTATATATCTATCTCCCTCTCTACCTTTGTATTTTTATTCTCTCAATCTCTCTCCTCCTCTCTCCCCTATTTCTCTCTATATTTTGGTGTTCCCTTCTCTCTTTCTCTACATATCTTTCTCTCATTTATTCTCTCTATCTATTTACCTCTCCCTATATTTCTTCCCTTAATAATTTTTTCTATCCCTATTTATCCCCCATCTCTCCCCCCCTTCCCCTCTTTATCTCTTGATCTCTCTACCTCTATATATATCTTTGTCTCTTATTTCTCTCTATCTATCTCTCTCTTTATGTGATTATATCTATCTATGTCTCTCCTCTTCTATCTTTTCCTCTCTCTTTTTATTTATCTCTCTTCCTATTTGATGTAGGAGCACCCCTAGTTGTAAAGAAATCATCTATCAACCAAAAAAAATATATTTTCTTACAAATTAGTTTGTATTTGTCTTAGCAATTTCTTCCATATTTTACCAAATTATCATTTCTTAACTCGCGGAGCAAGATATTGGTTCTACATGAGGTCATATTTGACATTTTAAGGTGATTTAAATTAATTTACATAAATTTATCACTCTCAAAATTTCATTGTCAATTCTCTGGTAGAGCATTCAGGGCCTAGATAGCTCAGATTGGTTGTGTGGAACTTATTAGGAACGTGCAGAGCTTAATGGAATATAATTTAGGCATTTTAGGTCCAAAGGGGAAATTTCTTTGTGATTCAAAATTCATCCCATTTCCCGATGGATTATTTTTCATGTTCTAAGGTCAACATACATGTTTGATCTTACATTGGGGTTTGTAAGCCCTCTAGGCTAACACAGATCACAATTGGAGCTAGAGATTCATATTTAAGATTATTTGTAATCCTTTGGAAGTCAGTTAGTTAATCAGGTAGTTGGATAGTTAGTAGATAGTTATATTCAACCTTCAAGGCTATGAAGTGTAATCGGGCCTTGTGCCAGTTGTAATACCTTGTAATGCCCTTGCAACAGGCCTGTGAGCCCTAGTCATTCCACATATGACGCATATGATGGATGTAAGACTTCAAGTTGTTGAATCAATGATAATTCATGTTTTTTGTGCATTTTCTTGTATTCTTTCTAAGCAGCTATGTTGAACTCTAGGTTTCATGGTTGGATAGTTCTTTCGAGACCCTCCATCTGTGACTGGACCAAGTGGTATCAGAGTGAGTTTGCGAGTCCCGAGAACGTATTCCTTATGGTGAAAATATTACTGACCTAAGGCAGACTACAAGTGTTTTGAAATAAGCACCGATTGTGAGGCCATTGAGACCTTGTAGCCAGATCATTGAATTGAGGTAGTTGCACTAGATCCAAGGGGAGAGATGTCGCCAAGAAGAGAAATTGTTATGGAAAATGTTGTAGGATGAATAAATTAAATGTTAGAGATGACGAGGGTAATGAGAGTCCAGTTAGATGTTGTAGAAGAAGATAGAAGGATAGGTCTACACCCTAAACATATAGATGAAAGTGATGATGAATTAGATCATGTTACAAATCAAAATGAAGAAAACCTAGAAGAAGAAGAAGAAGATAAGGTAAAGATGTTGAAAGCTATTTCCAAGATTGGTAAGAGACATAGAATTGAAATTCAAAAATAAGTAGGAAATTTAAACCATAAGGAATTGATTGATTGGATCAATGATATGGAGAAATATTTTGAATATGAAGAAATTGAAGATCCGGAAAGAGTGAGATTTATGAAACTAAGTTGAAAGGACATGTTGCTATATGGTGGAAATAATTTTATTTGGATATGAATATAAGGGGAAAGGAGAAAATAACAAACTGGGATTGGATGGTGACAAAGTTGAAGAATCAATTTATACCAATTGATTGTGAGCTTGAATTGTTGAAAATATTGCATAAACTGAGCTAAAAGGAGAAGTCTATGAAGGAATACACTAAAGAATTCTACAATATGATCATCAAATCTAGACATAGTGAAGCAAGCAAAGAGAAGTTTGTGTGGTACATCAATGGATTTAGAACAAACATCCAAGAAGAGTTGAGCCTAGTAAAGATGACAACATTTGAAGAAGCATACCAATTTGCACTAAGGTAGAAGAAAAGTTGAATAAGAAGTTTGAGCAAAGACAAAGAAGTGCAAGAGGAATATTCTAGAGAAGTGGATCACAATCTAGAGAGAGAAGACCATTTGTGGAGAAAAACAAGGATGGAAAACCCTACTGTAGTGAAGAGAAGGACAACAATTCATACCATAGAGGAAGAGAGGACAAGAATTTATAAATTAGTAACAAAGGAGGTCATAATTACTACTACAAAATGGATATAGAAGAGAGGAAGGAAGATCTAAGAAGAGACCATTCAGAGGAACCTATTTCAAGTGTGGAGGTGAAGGCTATAGAGCATTTGAATGCCATCAGGGAAGTACTAGCAAGAGAATTGAACATATCGAAAGAATAACTTATGTGGATGAAGAGCCTGTTGCATCGCTAGGAAACTAGAGAAAGGCGAGTCATTAGAGATAAGAAGAACTTTGATGCAAGAGGAAGTGATTAAGGAACCACCACAAAGGAAGAATTTATTCAGGACAAGATGCAAATACAAAGGAAAGGTGTGTAAAGTTATCATTGATAGTGGTAGTGATGATAACTTAGTTTCAAAAGAGATGGTAACCAATTTGAATTTAAAGAGATTGAAACATTCAAAGCCCTATAAGATAAATTAGATTCTGGATGAACATAAGATCTTGGTAAGTGAGCATTTTTTGGTAAAATTCCATATAGGATCATATAATGATGAAGTGTTGTGTGATATTATGCCCATGGACGCATGCCATTTATTGTTAGGAGGACCATGGCAATATGATAGAAAAAAAATTCATGATGGAAGGAAGAATACATATACTATGAATTCAAATGCCGAAATAACCATATTGATACCTTTGGGAGAAGAGGACAAAAAGGAAGCTTGTAATATTGCCAGACTATGTTTGGTAGATGAAAGGAAGTTTCTCAAAGGATTGAGGCATGCGAACATTTTTTTTGTATTGATTCCAAATAAGTGCAACAATCTTGAGATAAAGAATTATACCTCAAAGAATGAAGATCCACCATAAAAAAAATTAGCAAAGCTATTGATAAAGTATGGAGATATCATATCAGAGAATGCACCAAATGGACTCCCACCAGTCTAAAGCATCAGTCATCAAATAGATCTAATACCGAGACAATTTTTTACTAACAAAGAAACACATAGGATGACACCTATAGAGAATGCAGAGTTGAACAAAAAAATATAAGAATTACTAAAGAAGAAGTTGATTAGAGAAAGCTTGAGTCCATGTGCGATACTTGTTATAATGACATCAAATAAAGGTGGATAGTGGAGAACGTGTACAGAATCAAGAGCAATCAATAGGATCAATGTCAAGTATAGATTCCTATTGTGAAGGATGGATGAAATTATGGACTATTTGAGTGGAACAAAGTGTTCCACAAAGATTGACCGAAAGAGTGGATATCATCAAATAAAAATCAGAGGAGATGAATGATAGACTACATTTAAGACTAATGAAGTATTGTGTAGAGGAGGGGGGTCGATTGCTCAGAAATCCAGGTCATAGGAGAGTTTAGAACAATAGGCTACCCTGATCTACCTCAAGCTAATAAATGTTTCAGGTGAGTTCAAAGTTTAGAGGCTAACAAGGAAGAGCAACCTAGTTGTTGCTATCCTTCTACAAGCCTGAATGTTCAGGAAGCCAGGTGAGTAGGTTCTTAGAATTTGGACTGCAACTTAGGAAACTTACTACCAAAGGACCATAGTGTGGGACACAAAATCTAGTCTAACACGCTAGCATCTCAGTGGTGTGTTGGTGTTTGTATGAAAATAAAGTGCAAGGTACAATAAAAAATGCCAAAAAACCCACTAACAACCTAAACCACAAAATTTATGCTTCTTGGGGGTGATAAGGGGATGGATCGCATACAACTTTCTGGGGCTTTCACCTAGAAGGAAGAGGATGTCCCCTTTATGTGTGAGCATAAATCTTGTGATTCATTCAATTGCTAGGAATTGAATAGGGGTTGCAATGTTCTTATGATGGATTATGCTAAGTTTTGAAATGTAATATGTAAACCTAACTATTGAAATTAAGCTAAGAGAATCTATATTGCTGGAAAACACATGATGTAATACAACAAAGACAAAATGAAGATAATATGAAGCAAACTAATCTAACAAAATAAAAAAGTGCACCTGTAAATTGAAGAGGACTGAAGAGGAAGTTGTGGAAGCCTTTGAAAACATGGAAAATATGAGTTTTGAACCCATTAGGACACTTACGCCAACCTGGGTGACCTAGTCCCTTTCTCAGAAAACTGCTCTAGACTCCATTTCAGCAAACTGGATGCTCAAGTCTGCAAAAATCTTTGTTGGGAACCTCCAGTGGGACTAGGTCGCCACTATGGGCGACCTAGCCCCTTTCAACTTTTCTGGAAAACTAAAAGTGGAAACAGAGGCTTATGATCTGTATTTTGTTTCTCCACGGGAATCCAGACTCAGACTTGTAAAATAACCTGCAAAACAAAGTATATTTGGGTTCTAATGTGGGTTTTGCCTTGGTCAAACCCCTAGTTTGTATTTAAACTTGTAAAGTGATAGAAAATTTGCATAAACCCTAGCCCTAAGTGTGTCTAGAACTAGGAAAACCTGAAATAAGACAAAACCCTATTCTATTATGCTAGAATAAGATGCATGCAAGAGATTTGAATGATGCAAGACTTCAATCCAAGAAACCCTGCAAAATTACAAATGAATGTGAAAGGAATGCAAATGGGATGCAAACCTCAAATCTAAATATGGGATGAAAATGGAAGATGGAGTCACTTTGAAAAGAGTCTTTAGGTGTGATTTGGTGGCTAGTTGCATCTCCTCAACCTAAATTTATTCATGAATCTCCGTAGGCATATATATTCAACCTTTGGCAATGTGTGATCTTGAGTGTGAAGTGAGGTTGAAGACCTGAAAAAATGCCTAATTTGTTGTCCAAAAGTCTCAACTTTGTTGTGGGAGACAGATGAAACTTCTTGAGGAAGATGTTTTGCACTTGATTCTTGAAGTTGGTTGTGAAAGATGACCAAGAGAGAGGCAAAATGACCTACAAACAAGTATTTATAAGCAAAAATACCTAGTTGTTGGTACTTTTGACCTAAAAGGCCGACACCCATCGAGAATTTTTGGCAAAATATACATTTTCCCACTTAAAAATGCAAAAATCCTCAAAAAGGACTAGGTTGCCAACTTGGGCGACCTAGTCCCACCAAGGGATTTTGAAGTGAGATTAGTGATTTTTTAATTATCTTAATGTTGTTTGTCAGGGGTTGAATGATTCCTTAGGTATAAAAGGTCTCAAATTAAAAAATAACGAACCTTAGGGGCCTATAAATGTTGTTTTAGGGTGATTATTGATGAAAGGGGACCTAAAGTAGGACCAAAACGGGCACAAAATTGTCCTTTTCTTCAAAGGTATACAATTTTTTGCAACACATTTAGCCCCCACTAGCGCCCATATGAATCTACGTGCATATATAAGCTAAAGGACTCTAAACAATCAATGCACCTTGTTTTTTCGTAAAAGGATACTCTTTTAATGGTGGGAGAATGAAGCCTCAACGTAGTTATCTGCAAAACCGCATCCTGCAATAAAAATTCATTAGAAATCCAAAAATCCTCTTATCTAATTCCTAGGAATCACATTTGAGGGTAGATGTATGCCCCCCCTTGATTTTTCTTTCTTTATGGAGGTGGAATCAAGGTAGCAATCTAACCATGTTGAATGAGGGCACACATATCAAAGGGAATTTCCAAGTACCATTTCACATAACGATAGGTGAGTGATGATTTAGGGTGTGGAAACACTATTCTGACGCAACAAACGACATCAAAAATGAAGCTCACTAGCACCCAGTATGTTGATTTGAATGAAAAAACACACTAAAAGGTCTAACATGGTAAAAGTACAAATGTGCACGTGTAAAATGAGATAGTTAAAATAAATGAAAAAAGAGTAATTTGTCACTTACTTGTTCATTTAACTTTTGTAGCATTGGAGAGTGATGAGGAGAGAATGAGAGGATGTTGAGCACACACAAATTCACTCCTGCTAGATTGGATGCACTGTGGGACCAGGTGGCCAATGACAAGCGACAACATGAGGTGAGTCGATTCCGAAGCCTTTTCTTTGTGATTTTTCAATTATGGGATGAATGTAATGCATATTTAGATTAGATTAGGATCCTAGAAAAAAAATAGCAAGTGTCCCTTTTTTTCACAAAGTGTCGGCTTTTGTTCGCAAAGTGTCCCATTTGTTTGCAAAGTGTCATGTTTCTTCGCGAAGTGTCCCATTTGTTCACAAAGTGTCTTGTTTCTTTGTGAAGTGTCTCAAAAGGGTTCTAAAGTATCTAGGGCCTTAGAAAAATCACACTAGAACAACATTAGCACACTTGCATGATGAATTAGAGTAGAATTGAAGAAATTAGATGATTTAGATAGCATATTTTGATGATTTTGATAGGTACCCACACGATCCCGTCAGCATCTTGGTGGGAGACAAATGAGTTTCCTTAGAGACTTAGCTCCTACATGATCAATGGTAGAGATAGAGCATCTTCAGGAGGTGGGGATATGCTGGGCATAACTCATGCCCCCCATGAGGTGTCACGGTGCGATGTTGATGGCACTATGTGAGCACTGTAATGTTGATACTTGCACCTTCCATCTACCCACATGAGAGATGACCACTACCTTAGAGGATGTGCATAGGATACTCTGGGTCCCTATTCAGGGAGAGTATATGTGCCTCCAGAGGGGTTGATCTTTCCATGAGCAGTGGTCAGACATGCAGTACTATCTGAATGGACCAGTTCACGACGACAAAGTGGTCGAACGAATTGATTTAGCCATGCTAATTTATTCATGGGTGCTAGTAGTGAGGTGGATCATGATGCATACCGTAGCATTGGTCATCCTACTAGATGAATGATCAAAAGACCTCAAGGGCGAGCTAGTGCAACTAGTACAAGGGATGGATGAGTATCAAACAATATATGTCTCGGGACGGTGCATCTTGGCTCATTTGTATTATGACCTTGGGTGGTTTGTCTTTTGGGAGCTTGATAGCATGGTACATTGCACGCTTCTTTAGGTGTGGTTTATGGAGCATATCACATGTACCAAGTCGGTTGGATTCCCATGTACGCTAGCGGTAGGCTATCCACAAGAATTTGGTTATCCACTATGATGACTAAGACAGTACAATGATCCACACTTTTGGAGGGTGAGATTCAACTGACTAGAGGAGGATGACATCCTATGGAGACCATACCAACTTGTATTATAGTGGCTAGATCACACCAAACAACTGAGGAGATTATAGTTGGACAAGTTTTTGGTGGGGCGACATGATCACATAGTGCGGCCTTTCTAATATGATCAGGTGATGAGATAGTTTGGACAGGTGC
The DNA here is from genome assembly GCA_007115665.2 of Sequoiadendron giganteum. NCBI lineage: Eukaryota > Viridiplantae > Streptophyta > Pinopsida > Cupressales > Cupressaceae > Sequoiadendron > Sequoiadendron giganteum. The sequence continues at coordinate 649,844,826 of CM021101.1, read as the reverse complement.
AAACACCACCCCAACCATAGTCATCATTTAGGAGATTTGTTCAAAGTGCCCGAAGGACAAGTGATACAACACGATTCACATTAGATAATGTTATCTAGAGTGAATTTGACTACTTTGATCATGATTAGCCACTAGTGGATGATGCCGATGATGTTGGTGCCACATGGGATCATGAGGAGTGGTGGATGGCATCACGACTAGATCCAGTGTTTTTGATGGATGAGCCAGTGGGAGATGCAAGACCTATACCAGATGAGAGGGATGAGAGGGAGGACAGAGCCGAGGAGACATGATATAGGGCTGCAAATATATTTAATAATATCATCGATGAAGAGTATGATGAGGATGTAGACCTGGATTATGATAGACAATAGAGAGAGGCAGAGGATTAGGATCATGATTAGGAGGAGGAGGAGGATAGAGTTGAGGATCCACCCCTCATTGATACCAATGAGGCAACAACCAGGGACCGATATGAGTGGGGAGAGGTCTCACCCATCCATATGACTAGATCTCAAGAAATAGTGGCAACAAGCACCAACACTTACAGCCTAGGGGAGGCTAGCACATCATCTATGCCCCCTGCACAAGATGAGGTGGGCATTGCTCATCCCACCAAAGATATAGGTGGTGATATTTAATTTTGATATATGTTTGGTAGATTTTGATGTATAATTTGATGCATATATATATCATGATGTGTACTGATTAAATTTTGTTTCGATCTTGTAGGGACCTCAGAGGATTGGTGAGAGCTCTACCGTTAGGCGGTTGTAGAGATAGTCCTGACATATTTCGATGAAGAGGAGATGGACTTTGATTATGTGCCCCCACCGATCGTGAAGCGAGATATAGAGACGCTAAAACCCTTCGTGAGATTTTAGGCAACATATGAGGGCCTGAGGAGATAGATCTACCAAGTCAAAGTTGTACCACAGGCACAATCATCATAGACTCTAGCAGAGGTGGAGAGACTAGAGAGAGGTTGCACAGTTCCAGGTAGAGAGGGATCAAATAGAAAGAGAGAAGCGGGTGACACTCACGTGGATGGAGGGGATGGAGTTTGCACCCAGATTCGACGGATCACGATCATGATAACACATGACTATCTCTCGTCATCCTACTATTGATGCAATGCAAGTACTAGATCTTGAGGGATTTGGTAATCACAGTCCTCAGTGACATTGTGTATTATGATGAGATGTACACAGAAAAAATTCATATATATATGCATTTTGATATTACATGTTGTGATTTAATGCGTTTAATGTTAAAAAACAATTTGATTAATGAAATAGGATTATTTAAGTAATGTCCACATGCTTCAACAAGATTTATGTGATCGAATTAAAAATCTTAGGATAGTTTCTAATGAGATACAAAATAAAGAGTAAGTATATTATGCTCTTATTTTCAGTAACATAACACACAAGGAGAAAAATTGAATATTATGTGTAGACATCCAAATTTGATCACTTACATATGATCAAAATCATCTACTCTATTCATCTATTTCATTAATAGTGATTAAATAATTTATTTAACCATTATTTCATTTTCTGCCTAAGGTTCCTAAAGTATGTAATTGAATAAATTAAATACTTTACCTTATCCCTTTTCTCTTCTAAATTAAATAAATATGACAAATTATTTAATTTAGTCTTTTAACCCATTTGGATTAAAATCAATTTTTAATTCTCCTTTTTCTCTCTCCTTGTCACATCCTCCATAACCCTCTTTTAATCCTGACTAAATTAATTAATCTGTGATTAGGATGTGCATCACTTAATCTTGATTAAATGTCACATCCTCCATAATCTCCCACTTGCCTCTAATCTCTCATTAATTATCCTAATCCTGTGTTTGCACAACCTTAATCAGAATAATTAGCCACATTTAGCTTACCTTTTCTGGTCAACCTTCCCACTTACCATTTTTAGCTTGGACTCTCTTTCCCATGTGAATTTTTTATTCACATTTATTTTCCCAAGGCTCCTCTCTTCCCCATGTGAATTTTTAATTCATTTTTGTCTTTCCAAGGTTTTCCCCATCCCCATGCAAGATTCTAGAAGGCTTGACTTGTCACTTTACATGTGCCAAGGACTTCTAGAACCTTGGACTTGTCACATCACCCACATGTGACAAATCACCAGCTTTTTGGAGACCTTATTTTACCCAATAAACTCTCCAATGAATGCAAATTTTTAATTTGCATTTATTCTTCCAACCACTTCCCCTTTTCCCATGGAGATTTTTGAGGAATTCTAAAATTCCTCAAATGTCTCTTTCATCCTCATTTGGGGACAAGAAGTTCCTTTTTGAGGAAATCTTCTCATCCCCCAAGGTACCTCAAAGGTACTTTTCCTTCATCCACCTCATGTACTTCTCTTCCACCTCATTTCCACCTCATTCCACCCTAGGCCATCTCACATTCCACATGTCAAGATGTGAGGGCTTGTGAGTCCTCAAATCACCATAGCCCTTCATCTTGATCTTGTTGGATCAATCTCAACCGTTGAATTCTCTAGAGAATTCCAATTATCCTATAAATACCCCCTCATTTCCCTCATTTTGGAGATCAAGTCTTTTGCTACCAAACTCTTGCCAAAATGTCATTTGCAACATTTTAGCTTTTCCATGGTATTTCTCATCAATCCATCTTGCATCTTGCATCCACTTCACTCTATTGCCATCCAAGGAGCACACAAAACATCCAAAGATCAAGGGACAACCAAGGAAGAAGCAACATGAAGGTATAACAAGCAACAATCAATTTGTTTATCTTGCTTTCATGCTATCTATTTCTTAGGATAATCATTGAGGTGCCCTTTTCTTATGTTAGTTCTTCTTATTGCATCATTTTAGCATCTCACATTAGGACTTGACATTTTAAAAGGATCATAGTATGAAATCAAAAGCAATTATAAAATGAATTAAATAATCACTTTAGTGTTCAGGACACATGGATACTAATTTGTCAAGAAAGAAGCAATGAGAAATCCCATGGGATAGAATCCAATAGCTCTAACAACACTGCTCTATACTTCATACCGTTCAAAAGGGGATTAGACATAATAGCGAAACAAGTGTACGACATTAATGGGGTCTTTAAGAGGAGTGCCATAAAACTCAGTTAAGGTATAAGCACCAAATCCATAATTCTTATTGAACACATAGGGGCCTAACCAATTAGGATTGAACTTGCCTTTATCAGCGTAATCGATAGTGGTATTACGTTGGTTCTCATATAAAACCAAATCACCTTTGTTAAATTTCCAAGGAATGACACCAATATCGTGTTTGTGTTGCAATTGTTTAGCATAAGATTGAAGATGCTCGAGAGCGTTGATGCATTGTTCATCAAGCATTTCAAGTTGGTGTAAATGTTGTTCTGCATAAGTGTCATTATTGACAAGACCTTGGAGAGAAATCCGCAACTTGGGGATCTCTAACTCTAAAGGTAGGATAGCCTTGCTACCATAAAAAAAGTTGAAAGGAGTATTACCTGTAGAAGAGCAGACACTTGTGCGATATTCCCATAGCACATATTGCAATTGTGTATGCCAATCTTTTTGGTTTTGGTTAATAGTATTTTCAAGGAGTTTTCCTAGGATTTTATTAGTTCTTTTAGCTTGACCATTAGATTGTGGGTATTAAGGTGTTGAAAATCGGCATTGAATATGAAAGGTCTCAAGAAACTTCTTCACATCATTGTTCTTAAAGGGTGTACCATTGTCCAAGACTAACACAAAAGGAAGGCCAAAGCGAGTGATGATGTGTTCCAATAAGAAATGACATATCACCTCAGTAGTTGTAGATTAGAGGGGAATAGCTTTGACCCATTTGGTGAAATAGTCTATAGCAGTGATGATAAATTTATGTCCAGCAAAAGAGGGTGGGGAGATTTTTCCAATTAGGTCTAATCCCTACATAGAGAACAACCAAATAGGGATTTGGGTACGAAGCTCAGAAGTAGGAGCATGGATCAAATTGCTATGTTCTTAGAATTGATGACATCGCTTAACATATGCATATCAGTCTTTCTCCATGTTCTTCCAATAATAACCCATGCAAAAGAGCTTTTGCACTAAGGTTTTTCCTCCAAAATTTCCTCCACAAGTTCCAGAATGGGCTTGTTCGAGGGCAATATGAGTTTCAAAATCCTTGAGGCATTGTAGAAGAATTCCATCAAAGGATATTTTGTACAATGTATCAGCAAGGATTATCTACTTAGTGGCTAAATTTTTGAGGTGAATGCGGGTATTCCTGATTATAGGATTGGGAATGCTACCATCCTTTAAATAATTATAGATGGCATCATACCATTCACACTAATTATCGAGAAAAGTGGGAAGGACATCATTAGGTTTATGATTGATGGAGGGTTTCATGATGGGGTGAATGGTAATGAAATTTTTTTCAGAAGGATCTATAGGGGAGATAAGAGAGGCAACACTAGCCATTGCATCTGCATGGTGATTTTATTTTCTAGGGATGTTATCAATTATGAACGAGTCAAACTGCTCTAGAAAAGTTAGGACGAGATCCTTATATTGTGGTTGTTTATCATGTTTAGTTTGATAGATACTGTTAATTTATTTAATCACTAATTGTGAATCACCATAGATCTTTATATCTTTGACCCCCATGGCTAAAGCAGCGCACTATCCAGTGATTAACGCCTCATACTCAGTTGTTTTATTTGTACATAAAAATCGAGGCAATAGGATAAGGGAAAGGGCTTACCTATGGGTGGAATTAAAATAACTTCAGCACCGAAGCCTATTCGACACTTGGATCCATTAAAGTAAAATTCCCATGTAGGAAGGTCTATAGTAAACACACTGTCATCAGGGAAAGAGTCATTGGTGGGTAACACTAATGGTGAAGGAGCATCAACTAAATGGTCAGTTAAGGCTTGGCCTTCGATTGTTTTTTGAGAAACAAAACTTAAGGTCAAACTCTATTAACAACACGACCCATTTAGCAAGACATATTGAAAGATTTATTTTATTGAAAAGATATCTGAGAGGATCAAACCTTCTCATCACTTGTATTTATGTGTTAATTAATGTCACAACTTACTAGTAGCAAATACAAGAGCCAAACATTGTTTTTCAATCGTTGAGTAACGAGTGTCATAATTGAGGATCGTTATACTAATATAATAAACAGGATGCTCTTTACCATTGGTGTCTTATTGAGCTAACAATGTAGCAAGAGCATGGGCAGAAGAAACTGTATAAAGGATGAAATTTTGGTTGGGTATAGTAGGTTGTAAAACAGGTGGAGTTGCAAGGTACTTCTTCAAACTTTCAAAGGCTTGTTTACAATCATCTTTCCAATCAAAATTTACATCCTTTTTAAGGAGATGCATGAAGGGTAACGTATGATCGACTAAGGATGCGATGAAACAACGAATGGCTTGTATGTGCAGTGAAAATATTAACTCTAAAAATGCAAAAAACTAAGTAAATGCAATGAGAAAAGAGACACATTAACACCTCGGATTAGGCTATGTTGAACACAACTAAAAGAAAGATAAAAATAAAATGATTATACCTTTTACTTGTGTTGAACAAGAAGGAGGTATGAATGTGTTTGGTAGGTTATACACCCTCGAGAGGGTGGTAGGGGAAGAAAAAGGGGCCCAGGTGACTTCTTGATATGAAAAATGGAGGGTACCATTGGATAGAGCTCAAAAAACCATGAAGAATGGATTTTGAACGGAGTCAAACGGAAACACGAGGTACAAATAGCGGCCCCAGGAAGTTGGATGATTAATCGACAGAGGAAAAGATTAAATAGAGGAAAATATTACCCTCTATTTTAAAAAGGGGAAAAGGAGGGAAGGTTTTAAATAGTAATTTTAGAATTACTATTCCTCGTTTGGACAGTTGTTAGTTGAGAGAGAGAGGAGGGAAGATGAAGGAGAAGGAAAGAGAAGATGTCAAACAATTATGATGATGACATCATCCATTATGGGGATGAGGTGTGGAGTTTCTATGCTGAGTGTGTCATCCCACGCCAGGTTAGGCTCAAAACCCTCGATGTCATTTCTAGCAGTTTGTTAATGTATTTTGAAGTGGTTGTGCTAGTTAAACATATGGGTTTGGGGATAGGAGTAGGTGATAAAAATTAATTTTGCCTAGGAGGGTGGAGAAACATCAAATAATGATGGGGAGGGAAAACAAGGGTTTAGAAAGAAAACCAAGTAGAATAGGCAGAAAAAATGGGGTTTTGAGCTCACACAGGGCGACCTCGACTTGTGCAAGGGCGGTCGCACCCGGGGGGTGGCCTTGCCCTATGCAGGGGAGGTTTTGCCCGATGTACGAGCGATTGTGCCTAGGAGGGGCAGTCATGTCTAGCACATGGGCAGTCATGCCCCACATCTTGGGGGGCAACACTTGGGAGGGGTAGCCCCACCCCGTGCTTTGGAGGGTCAACCGTGTGCCATGCCTGGGTGGCGGTGTTGGGGAGGGGCGACCCTGCCCCACGTGGGGGTGGCCTCGACTAGACAGGTGACCCTGCCCCACGCAAGGGTGACCCCACCCTGGGATGAGCAGTTGCACTCGGGAATGGTGACCCTCACCACGAGAGGGGCGACTGTGCCCAGAAGGGGCAGCCACACCCAAAAGGGTGGCTTCGCTGAGGGTAAAGAGGTGGAAAAGAAGAGAAAAAGGGTTGAAGTGTTAGAAAAATAAAGGGGGGAGAGCTTAGCAAGGTGAGCCATATAAGAGTGTAAGGAGAAGTTAGTGAGAAAGATGTCTGAGACAAGGTTGGACTGATAGGTTGTGTGGTTTGGGCGCAACGGTTCAAGAGCTTGCAGACACAAGAGAGGAGATCTGAGGTGATGGAGGTGACACGACAAGTGATGACATGAGTAGATCATCAGGCTCTAGCCCAAGTGGGGCTTCTGCAATTGCTGGTGTATCCATCTATCAGGGCTCATCGGGCGATGTTCACAGCCCTGATGGAGCACTGAGATTCAACAACGTCGACATTCCATCTCCTAATAGGGGATATGATAGTGACACTAGAGGATGTCTGGTGGATACTGAGGCTACCCATAACAGGGAATTTGGTGAGTGACACATGGTCACAGGGAGAGATGTTGGATCATACCATGTGGGTCATGTTCGGGTGAGAGGACCTATCGGTGGAGAAGAATGTGTTGGACATGGATAGATGTTTGGGATTGAGAGTACCACCACTATTATTGTATTTGTGTGGGGTGATCAACAGGTTACTCATACCGGATAGGACTGGGAGATTTTGTAGCCTCAGCTACATGGCAGTTATCTGACACATTGTCGAGGGGAGAGATGGGGAGTTCACATGGGGGCCATGCATCCTGGCATAGTTGTACATAAATATGCACGTGATCTACTATCGAGGGGGATCATCATGTGTCAGGTGACATTGCTTCAGGTATGCACCTAGGATCACATTAGTATATCTAGGCTAGATGTGGTGAGAGTGGGAAAAGAAGACACAACACAACTAGTGGCTTACTGGTACGGGGTAGAGTATGACTGGGTTTGGCGGTATCAGGGGTTAGGAGATTTAGATGGGTGGAGGATATTTTTTGATGAATCGCAGTATGTGTTGATACATGATATCCCACATGTACCTGATAGGTTCATATGGATTTTGCGGTAGCGACCATGGGGGGAGCCGATCTTGGTAGAGTTTGCATAGGAGCAATGGGCAACACTGGTGCAAGAGCTAGTGGAGTACCCAAGGATATCTTTTGGGTTGGTGGATGCAAGGTTCATGGTGAGATATGCAACATGGTTTGTGCGACACCAACCTAGATGGATTACACTAGAGGTGTCGATCATAGGGGCATTAGGGTTTGGCCCAGAGGATGAGATTAGATTGGTAGGAGGGGGGAGGGAGGAGTATACCGAGGAGAGAGCCAAAGACAGGCAGGGATAAAGGGAAACATGGGAGAGAGGTCAGGGAAGCCCAAGCGGGATGAGAGTAGGTAGGGGAAGCTAGAGAAAGAGGAGAGCAACTGGGGGTAGTTAGAGCAGGAGGATGACAGAGGAGAGTGCCAAAGGTGGTCAGAGCAGGAGAGTTAGAGGTAGCCAGAGTAGAAGAGCCAAAGGTACCTAGAGCAACAGAGCCTCAGGAGAGAGGGCAGGGGGTGATGAGGTAGGAGGGCAGTGGTGGGCACTAGTTGATTGCGAGGAGGAGAGTTAGGAGGCAGAGGCGATGGGGGAGAGAGATGAGGCTGCAGAGATGGGGATAGGGGATGAGGGAGGGGTGGAGGAGATGAATACAGAGGTGCATGATATTCATCCCTTAGCTATGATTCCACGAGAAATGGAGGATTTGACCACGCGATTGAGAGGAGCAGAGGAAATATTACATATTGTCAAGCAAAGGTTGAGAGACTTAGAGGTGACGAGGAGTAGACTTGAGGCAGAGGTGCTTGTGTTGTGAGCCCAGCTAGCAGAGAGTGAGAGGGAGTTCCTAGCGATGGCTGATGCGATGTTGCGACATGAGATGGAGATGTGGAGGGAGGGGGGGAGGCTGCGAGCACAGATAGAGGAGTTGTGAGCAAGGGTGAGCTAGTTGCAAGCAGAGGTGAATCATTTAAAGGGAGAGGTGGTGAAGGAGCATGAGGCAGGGGATTCAGTGAGATGGGAGAGGGACAAACTAGAGGCTACCATGATGATACTGTAAGCAGGGGGTCAATGAGAGTCTAGAGGCAGGACATAGCAGAGATCGATAGAGGCTCTGGAAGAGGTAGAGAGGGATATGGAGGATCTGAGGAGGTAGGTATAGGGTCTATTGAGAGAGAGGAGGGAGTTGAGGGAGTTGAGGCAAGAGAAAGATGAGCTTCATGATAGGGTTGAGGTGGCAGAGGAGATAGTGGGAGATATGGGACAAATGCATGAGAGGGAGGAGACCACGAGGGCTCAGATATAGGTGATGGAGATAGAGAGAAATTATCTACAGTCATAGGTGCAGATCTTGCAAGGGGAGAGGGATGCAACACTGGCATAGGTACATTCCATGGAGAGAGATGTCGCAAAGGGGCAGATACTGGTAGTACAGGGTGGTGAGACAGGGGAGGGGGGTCAGATACTACAAGCACAGGTATAGGCGATGCAAGAGGAGAGGGATAGAGCCATGGATCAGGTATCATAGATGGGGTTAGAGATTGAGCAACCCCAGTTAGCATAAGGGGCATGAGCATAGGAGAGGAGGTCTATTTGTGGATTTTGAGACAAATATAGGGTAGAGAGAGATTCAACCAAACTACAAAAAACCGAGCAGGATGAGTATATGAGAGAGGTGAGCTACTATATGTGTGCCTATTACACAACAATGCCAGATCTACCACAGCAGGTACCTACCTATGTTTGAGCCCCACCACATATGTTAGCACCATCCCAATCAGCAAGGATGCATACCCAAGGATATTGTAGCTTGAGAGAGACACATCCACACAGAGTGCCAATGCTAGAGTCACCACAGAGGTCAGATACATGCAGCTCATGGTTTAGAGGATCAGAGGGATAGGATACCGAGTATTGATAGGTATAGGATGGGATATAGTATAGAGCAGCGAAGATTAGAGCAGAGCCATAGCTTTGTACTCGTACATTATTTTGATGACCGATGATGTATTTTAATGATTATGATGGACAAGATATGGATCATGTGATGGACATTGTATTTTGGTCTTTGATATGATATGTGAGAGCCCTTAATGACATTATGTTATGCTTATGTGATGGATGGTGTATTTATGCATGTGGTTTTATGATGGATGATTATGATGACGTGATGACGTGATGTATGGATCTATGTTTATGCTTATATGGATGTATGATTATGCCGATTCCTAATGTTTATGATGGAGGATGTGATGGATGGATTATGATTATTTGTATGTAGATGTTATATGATTATGCATGATGCCTAACAATTGTGATGCACGATATGATGGATAATTTGTGATGTACGATGTTTAATGTTTATGATATGGAAATGAATCTAATGATATGAACTAAAGTGAATATGCTAATAAATGAATTTTAAGATGCATAGATTAATTAGTTAAGATTAACCGACACAACTTAAAACTATTATTTACATGTAATGTAATGAACCTAGAATGAGAATGCAATGTGATCCTAAATGTAAATAAGGGCCTGCATAATGTTGGAAGCGAATAAGGCGATGAGTGTGTGACCACACGTATCAAGAACTAGAGGGACCCTAAGAAGAAAGGGGAGGATGGAAGGAATCGCCGTTTGCCCAACCAAAATCCTAAGTTATGGGAAAAGAAAGGATGAAGGATACATGCATGCAACGAAGGAGAAAATAAAATGCAATTTTCCATCCTCAAAGAACTATTTTTTTGCTATAGCATAAGACACCAAGTACCATGGTATATGGACCAAGGCAGATTCATGTCTAATGCATAAAAAAACACAACAAATAAGAAGGTTATTCCAATACCCCATAGTCGAGATGACTTCGGTTGGGCTAGGTATTGAGACAACCACAAGCATAGAAGGATGTCCCAACGTAACACAAGACCTCAAGGTCCATGGTGGGTACTATGTGGGACAACCAAGAAAACAAGACACAAAAGAAAAAATCAAGATATGCCCCTATGTAAACTATTTAAAACATACCATAATATGAGAGATCATGGTTGTCTTGACAAGTGATAATAGGGAGCTCAAATGATAAACGAAAACCAAAAGCATCAAAATATTGTAATTAATTTCAAAACATCCTTTTCCATAGAACCAAGATGATGGATGGGGTTGATGTTGTTTGTTAGGAAGGATACATCCTATTGAGACCAATGATGGATGCTAAACTAAAAGATTGATAATGACGTAGGATATTCAAAAAACTGATTAAATCTCCCAACACAAATGGATTCCATTTGTGAAGTATTAGTGAGATAAGGACATATCTTGACAACATGACAAAAGATTGACTCACCCTAACGTCTTAGGGGCTTGGGGGTTGATCAAAGATCAACCTTGCCTACATGAAAGCGCAAAACCCTTGTAGTTCAAGAAAAGACCATGGATAAAGGCGGAAAGAGGATGATGAAGCCATATGATGGAGGACAATGGATCAGATAGACATACCATAAAAGAAAAACAAAGGAAAATCTCTGGGGGTGGATTCAATTATCGACCTTGCCTACGTGCAAGCGTAGGGGTAGTGTAGTTCAAAAAGGATGAAAGACTAATGATAAAATAAAAAAGAGAACAAAGGTGACGAATGATGAAGGACAAAATGCCCTGGGGGCGGATCAAATGTGAAGCCTTGCCTATATTAAACTATAGGGGCAATGTAGTTTTCCAAAGACGAGGACAAATGACAAGAGGTGACAGACTAGATAGCCCCAGGGGTAGATCAAGTGATCAGCCTTTCCTACATGAAAGCACAGGGGCAACGTAGTTCACCAATGACCAAGACAGATGATGAAGGATGATGAGACAAACAACAGAAAAAACCCCAGGGGTGAATCAAATGATCGGCCTTGCCTAGGTGAAAGCGCAGGGGCAATGTAGTTCACCAAAGATGAGGACAAACAACAAGAGGTGAGAAACCAGAAACCCCGAGGGTGGATCAAGTGATCGGCCTTGCCTACTTGAAAGCATAGGGGCAACGTAGTTCACCAATTACCAAAACATACGATGAAGGATGTGATGAGACAAACAAAAAACATAAACCCGACGTGAATCAAATGATCGGTGTTGCCTATGTGAAAGTGCAGGGGCAACGCAGTTCACCAACGATGAGGACAAACGACAAGTGGTGACAGACCAGATAGCCCCAGGGGCGGATCAAGTGATCGAACTTGCCTACGTGAAAGCATAAGGGAAATGTAGTTCACTAATGAACAAGATAATTGATGGAGGACAATGAGACATACAATAGACAAAACCCCGGGGGTGGATCAAATGATCGGCCTTGCCTATGTGAAAGTGCAGGGGAAACATAGTTGACCAATGACGGAAGGGGATCTAGATGGAGACTGACACGGTGAATGACACTAGAAGATGCCCAAAGCGATGAGGCGACACAACCTCAGATTAGGATAAAAGATCAGGATATCAGATAGTGGATGATGTTCGTCCAATACTCAACCAAAAATATACCAAGCGACCAGATGAGGCAAGTGAATGGTAAGGATATGATATCCAGATGGATAAATCATAAAGTAACTAGGTTGCCAAGGAGATAATGATTAAGCCCTATACGAATGACGCCTGTTGCCAGGTTTTCACCAATTGTATATATCCAAAGTGCCATGCAAGGGTGGTTTTCACCATAAGACATATTATTTCTCTTTACTATTTTTGGATTTTATTTTTATTTTTTTATTTTTTTGTATTTTTAAGATTTTAGTAGGAAGGATACCCCAGCTGATCTAAGTATAAAACTTCTTCAGATGCATGATATTGATGGGTTCTTCTAGGGGCTCTCCTTTAGGTGTAGACAACCCGCATGCTCTAGATCCATATTTTTTTGTGATGATGTAGGGGCCCAACCAATTTTCTTTGAACTTTCCCTTCTTATCCCGATCTTGTTGATTTCACTAATTTTCTTTAAGGACTAATTCACCAACATTGAATTGATGAGGGGAGACTTTCTTATTGTAGCTTCTCTTGATCTGATTTTGATAGGATTGTAGATGGTTGTAGGCTTTAATCCGTTTCTCATCCAGGAGGTCAAACTGAACAAGTCGTGCAACTCGGGTATCTTCGTCACTGATTAGATTCTTTAGAGATATGCAAAGGGATGGGATTTCAACCTTGATCGACAAGATGAATTCAACACCATAAACTAGTGAGTATAGAGTGGTTTCGATGGGGGTACGAATTGAAGTGCGGTAAGCCCAAAGGGCAGGATGGAGATGGAGATGCCAATCTCAACCAGTGTTGTTAACTATCTTCTTAACAATTTTAATTAGGGGTTTTTTTGTGGCTTTTACTTGACCATTACCCTAGGGGTAATAGGGGTAGACCAACGATGTTGGATATGATAAGTCTAATAGAGGGATTTCATGCACTTGTTTTTGAACGACTTTCCATTGTCGGTAATGATGGTGGAGGGTATTCCATACCTACAAAGGATATGGTAAAGGATGAATTTGGATATTTGAACACTAGAAGTCTGGGTGAGTGGTATAGCTTCCACTCACTTGGTAAATTATTCAGTGGATATGATGATGAAAGTATGACCATCGAAGGACGAAGGGTAAATCTTGCCGATCAAATCGAAACCCCATTATGAAAATGGCCATGGTGTTGTGATGGGTTGTAGCTCTTGTGCAGGAGTGTGAATCCGATCTACATGTTGCTAATAGGGAAGACATTGCTTTACAAACTCACACGAATCATGTTCCATGGTAAGCTAATAATATTCTTCTCTGAGAATTATCTTGGCTAGGGCCATACCATTAGAGTGGGCCCCACAGATACCACTGTGTACTTCCACCAATGTAGTGTGGGCTTCAGTCTTGTTTAAAAACCAAAGGAGAGTTCCTTCATACCCACATCCATAAAGCATATCACCTATGATGGTGTAGTGGGTTGTTTGTTGGATAAAGGATTTTCGTTGATTTCGTGTGAGGTCTGATGGTAGGGTGTTGTCATGAAGATAAGTGTAGATGTCTTGGTACCAAGGGGATTCAGGACCTACAATGTCACATACCATTTCACTCTCAGGGACATCATATGTAGGGATTAACAGTTGCTCCACAAGGAACTCATATTCAATATGATCTTTGGGCATGCCAAGGAGGGAACCAATGGTGTCCATGGCGTCAGTTGCTTTATTCTGTACCCTAGGTATTTGATCAAATTGGATGGAGGTGAAATACTTCTTGAATTCATCTACCATTCATTTGTAGGGTAATGTCTTGTCATCTTTGGTTACAAACTCATCATCAACCTACTTGATAACCAAAAACGTGTAGGTGAGAGATACACCATTGGACTGCGATCTTAAGGTCTATAAGGAGAGCTTTATATTAAAAAATGTTATTAGTACAAGGAAAGGCTAGTATAAATGAATTTGGCATGTAGTCACCTTAGGGGCTGACGAGAAAGAGTCCTACTCTCAATCCATTGTTTGTGTGTGATCCATCAAAGTATAATGTCCATTTTGTGGCTTCAATTACTTGTCCTTTGATTAATTTAAGATCCACATACTCTATGTCGAATTCAGTTAGCAACATGACCCATTTAGCCATGCGACTAGTCAGTGTTGTTCTGGACAACAGATATTTAAGCGGATCCACCTTAGAGATTAGGTTGACTAGATGGCTAAGCATGTAGTATCTAAGTTTCTGGGAGCTAAAGAATATGGCTAGGCAGGCCTTCTCCATTGGGGAGTAGTTGAGCTCATAACCTACTAAGGTCTGACTGATATAGTAAATTTATCTTTCTTTGGATCACTCATGGTGTTGTGCTAACAATGCCCCCAGTGCCATAGAAGTAGCTGAGATTTAAAGGAGTGGTTTTCTAGGAATAGGTGGCATGAGAATAGGCAGATGAGCCAAATATTCTTTGATCTAATAAAAACCAAGCTGACATTGGTCATTCCACTTAAATGTAGTATCTTTCTTCAAGAGGTGTGTGAATTATTGACACTTGTCGACTAGTTGAGAAATGAACCTTCAGATGGATTGGAGCTTACCTTGCAGACTTCTGAGCTATTTCAGATTGTGGGGTGGAGGCGTTTCCATAATTTCCTTGACCTTACTAGGATTGACCTCAATTCCTCTATGAGAGATAATGAGCCCCAAGAGTTTTTCGGATGTGACACCAAAGATACACTTCTTTGGATTGAGGCATAGCTTGTACTATTCTAGACATTCAAAGATATTTTTGAGGATGGTAGGGAGCTCTTCCCTCATTCTTGATTTTCCTAATAGGTCATCAACATAGTCTTCCATTATTATGTGGATGAGGTTGTGGAAGATTACTATCATGGCACGCTGATATGTTGCCCTCGCATTCTTGAGGCCAAAAGGAATGACATTATAACAAAATGTACCCCAAGGTGTTGTGAAAGCAGTCTTGTGTTGGTCCTCAAGGGAAATCTTAATCTAGTTGTAGCTAGAGAAACCCTCCACGAGGGACAACATCTCATGTCCTGCAGTGAGATTGACCAACATATCAATATTCAACAAAGGGAAGTCATCTTTGGGACAGGCTTTGTTAAGGTCTCATAAATTTGTATAGATTTTGATATCTTCGTTGGGTTTAGCAACTAGGACTATATTGGATATCTAGTGGGAGTAGTCAATTGGTTAGATGAATCCTGCCTCCAACAAATTTTCCAATTATTTCTTAACCAATAGAGCTACTTGAGGGTGCACTTTTTGGATTTTCTTCTTGATAGGTTTTGCATTAGATGGACGTCTAGGTGATGTACCACCAAAGAAGGATCAAGTTCAGGCATGTCTAAGTATCTCCAAGAAAATCTGATGATTACTTCTTTGAGGAG
Source organism: Sequoiadendron giganteum (assembly GCA_007115665.2). Classification (NCBI taxonomy): domain Eukaryota; kingdom Viridiplantae; phylum Streptophyta; class Pinopsida; order Cupressales; family Cupressaceae; genus Sequoiadendron; species Sequoiadendron giganteum. The sequence goes on along the minus strand of CM021101.1, from coordinate 649,829,316 downwards.
CTTAATTATGGTAGATTTTTCTTCTTTTGAAAGGGCTTTAGCTACGTAGGTTATCTTGGGGTTTTCCTCAGTTCCCAAGTTTATTGCTTGTGTTTCTTCGATCAAGATAGATGATCGTCTAAATAGTTGAGTCCCTACGAGGGGAAGATGATTGTCCCCATCTTTGAGTGCCTCATCGAGGTTTTCACTAGTAAACATACCCTTTGTTTTTACTTTTTCAAAGTCACAAAGTGCCTTAGGGAGGTTTTCACTAGCTGACCCACTTTGATTTTGTTTCTTTTTATTTTTGCGGATGGGGCGTTCATCTTCCCCCAATCCCATGAGATGTACATATTGGTACAATGAGGGAAAGGTGTTGAGAGGTGTGCTTCCTTGTAGGTCATGGTCTATAAGCTTAGGGTATTTGAGGGATAAGGTGATGGTGTAAACGAATAGGAATTCAAACATGGAGGGGAGGTCAACGTGATCCAAATCATCATACATGTGTATGATAGATTCCTCCTCAGGTATGTATTCGAGGGAACCGTTGTCCACACTGACATTATTAGAGGAACTACATGATGCCATAGGGCCTTTTTGTTTGGTGTCACAACCCAATCCTAACTTTCTTGGATGCATATATGCTTAGACAAGAAGTCATTTTCCTTGCTCTTCTATTCCCAGACCTCAACCTTGATAATTATACTTTTTCAACAAATTTGGATGCACGCAGATAAATCTCGTGAAAGTATTCTAAAAGGGGACGTGGTGGCTTGGGTTCTTCTTTGCAGACCCATTGGTTGATATCATCCTCCATTTGATCCCAAAGGGAACCCAAATCTCTAAATGTTTTGGAGCCCATGTTCTTGGAAGTAAGTGTGAGTGTATTTTCTTCATCCTTTGGGAAAAATTGAGATGGTTGACCATATGTATGTGGTGAGGGTGGCATAGTTGCCACGATTAATGTTGTGTGAATTTAATACTCACCACATCCCTTGTCAATGATCTGGACCTTAGTAATGGTGGAATCTAGTGTGGAGGATGGCATGGATGATTTGGTATTGGTGGATGAGTGAGAGTCTGATGTCTGAGATGCCCCCATTTCTACACTAGGTTAGTAATGAGAATGTGGAAAGTAAACCTTTAGTGCACGAAAATATTCAAATGATTGAGAATCAGCTTGTATGGTTACTTCCATTCCTTGTAATGGGAATTTAAGACATTGGTGAAAGGTTCATGGAACGAATTACATAGAGTGAATACATGGGTGGCCAAGAAGGATGTTATATGGGAGTTCTAGGTCCAGAACATGACACATAGTATACCGCACAATGGGGCCCAACTGAATAAGAAGAAAAATAGTGCCCTTAAAATCTTGTTTTACGTTATCATATGCTTTGATGGTGATAACCTGATTATTTAGGTCAGTCTAGGTATTTCCCACCCGTTGTATAAACTTTAATGTGCAAAGATTTAGGGCGGAACCATTATCTACCAGTACCCTTTTAAATTTATGACAATTCACCCCAACCTCAAGGTGAAGTGGATGGTTATGACTTGAATCAAGGCATGGCATGTCTTTCTGGTTGAAGGCCAATTGGTAGGTTTCTGAAATATTTCCTACCAATGCTTGGAATTGTGTGGGATCTATGTCATTAGGGAGTTGAATGCTCTGTAAGGCTTTCTTTAGGATGTCTTAATGCACGGGTGAAGACTTAAATAGATCTAGGATAGAAATATGAGTTGAGGTATTGCCTAAGTGATCAAGGATGTTGTAATGTGAACTGACAGATGATTGTTGGGTAGGTGTGGAGGTTGCAGGGATAGTGATGTGAGTGTGACAGGTGGTGACAACACATTGTAGGTCCTTTCCTTTAATGCTTATCATAGATACACTCGGTTCCACTTTTTCTATGTATGTGACAAGACCTTGATAATTGTATGGCACATTTTTATAATTGACATTATTAGTTTTGTCATTATGATTGTTGTTGTTGCTAGGTCCAAGATTGGAGTTGGATGTAATAGGACCCTGATTATGTTTGGGAAAAACATTTTGATATATTTGAAGTTGAGAATTAGATGAAGATAATGTGTTAGCATCCACATGGATTTCACCCCAATCTATGAGACCTTGAACATAGGTTTTTAGACCTTGACACTTATCCAATGTGTGTCCCTTGATCTTGTGAAATTCATAATACTCATTTTCTTTGCACCAAGTTGGCTTAGGCTTGGAATCGTCAAGGGGATTGGTTATGGGATATGTGATGGGGTAGTTAGCTTGGAGGAGCTTGTTAAACACAAAACTAAGGGGTTCTCCCAACTAAGTAAACTAACATTTATTTCACCCTTAGTTATTTTGATTTGACTGTTCACGGGGTGCTCAATGGGGCACGAATATGGCATTTGGGATTAACTATTGCTGTTGAGGAGGATATTTTTGCGAGGTGGTAGCCACATGAACATGTTTGGTGTTAGTGACACCATGATTAACAACATTCTTATTCTTATTCCAATAACGAGGTTTATCCACAGAGGATATCTCTTTATCATAATTGAAAATTTTGACTTGCCCTTTAGCAACAAGGGCTCGTTGCAGGATAGGACCCTTCTCCACCAGTGCTGCGAATATGGTGATGCAGTGGAGTCGAAAGTTGTGAGCCATGTTTGGATGGAAATTTTTGATAAACAATGTAACCATGTATTTTTCTTGCAGTGAGGATTTCATCTGGCTGGCTAAGGCTCACCATCTTTGCAGATAGCTGGCAAAGGTTTCTCCATCACGTTTTTTTTCTTTCAGGAGATCAAGCATGTCAATATCCTTCTCTAGATTAAAAGAGAAGTGAGACAAATTGTTTTGACAATTCCTCAAAAGACTTGATGGATCATTTTTCAAGTCCCATGAACTAGTTAAGGGCGACTCCTTGTAGGCTCTTAGGGAATAATCATATGAGATAGTTGTCATTGTGCATGACTTCTTGGCAGTGGGCATAAAACTCTTGCAGATAAGCTTTGGGATCTTTGGTTCCCTTGTACTTATTGAATTTTGGTATTTCAAAGTGTTTAGGGAAGGGAACCAAGGAAATGGAGGGATCAAATGGATAGGAACAAATTTCCTCAAACTTGAATGTCTACTTACCCGTCCTGACTTCTAAATCCTTCAACGTAGATTTGAATTCTTCCAAGTCTATGTTGATGGGTGTTGCAAGTCAAAGTAGGTTGATTGTACTGATAGTATTGTTGGTATGAAGAAAATGGCACTGCAGCGGTTGGATCATAAAGTGGTGTTTGTTGATTTTGAGTGGATAATGGATTAATGTATGGCAGATAGGAAGATGACAGATTGTGATGAGCGGAAGTTTCTTGTTGGTAGGGTGGTCATTGTTGGTAGTAAGAAGTGGATGAAGCACCCTGTGATTGTGTAGGATTTTGATAGTAGGAAGAGGAAGAACCCCCTTGTTGATATGACGATGGTTGTTGGTAGTAAGAGATGGGAGGTGCACCCGACTGGTAAGATTGTTGTTGTTGAATATAGGGTGGATAAGATTGGTATTGTTGCACAATGGTGGGATGATGTATGACGTATGGGGATGGATTTGATGGTTTCTGGTAGGGATGATTATGTGACAACGAAGGATTGGTGTAAAGTGGTGGTTGGGTCCGCATTTGATTTTGGGCAGCATGATGAGGATTAGCATGGGAAGGAGCAGTGTATGTGCTAGATGGATGATAAAGATATTTTGTAAGAGGATTATTTTGTGTTTGCCTAGGAATAGGTGTATGTTGCGGTGGAGGTTGTTGATGCGGCTATTGTTGGTAAGATGGGAAAGATGAAATATGTTGTTGTTGTGGGACTGATATTGAAGGGCCATGTGGTGGTTGTGGTTGCTGGGATGTTGTTTGTGTCATCTGATGTGGTGGTTGCATAGGAATCAAGACATTGTTTTGTGGGATCAGAACATTGTGCTACGATGGTTGCTAATGAGGTGGTAGGGATGAAGCAAAAGCAGTAGAAGTTTGTTGAGGTGGTGTTTGCAAAGGAGTGGATTGATGAGGATTGATAGGAGGTTGCTGGAAGTTGTTAGTGAGTGTAGATCCCGGAGGTGGCATTAATGCAATGATAGGTGTGCCCCCTATATTGATAGGTGGTTGATTAGGATGTTGAGATGGAAGCGGTGGAGTGGATGGGATGTATGGAGGCATGCCATAGGCATAAGGATTGTGATTCTTGGGTTGTAATGCAGAAGTTGTGGTTGGGAGGTGAGGATAGCTAATGACTTGGTGTATTACAGCATTATCGAACTCAGGGTTATACTAGTTTTCAGTGGGTGCAACTTCGAGGACGTATGAATTCCCAGGGATTTTTTGTGAAGTTTGTGGATTGGTATGTGTGGGAAGAATGTGGGTAGAAACATATTGTGATGCATCAAAATTTGATGGTGGTTTGACTCCTCTCATGAGAAAGGTGGCAAGAATATTATCCCCATGTCTGTTGAGGAGATGATCTATCATTTGGACATTAACAGGATCATTAAGGTATTCATCAATGGTGACTTCGTTGGTTAACCATACTCTCATCACTAGGTAGTGTGGTGTTTTGGATGTCGGTATTACATTGGGATGAGGCATCGTTATGGGGATCTTGTGGGATATATGGAACGTTGCTAAGATCTTGTGGGATGTTCGGTTGGGAACCTTGGGCTTCTTGGTCTGCCATTTTCTTTTTTCTTGTGAACATGTCTGAACAAGCATGAACATGAAAAACAACAAGGTGATTGAAGATGCAACTAGAATTATAATATGCAATCTAAATGACGATTGGATTGATTGATTGGATTGGATAGGATAGTTGGATAAAGATTGGATTGGATGATAGATCAATTGATGATGTATCAATTGATGGGATAAAATAATACGATTGGATTTGATTAGATTTGATTGATAAAATGATTGATAGGATTGGATGGAATTGGATTAAGTATCAATTGATTGGATGATTAGAAGGGTTTCTAAACTGGGTTGAGAGATCACCCTAGGTGACTTAAGATGTTGATTGATCGGATTTAAGGATGAACTGATGGTCATGGAACCGAATCCTTCTTGAGATGGAAGGGGATTGATAGGGTTGAGGATGATGTCGACTTAAGATGGATGGTGATCCTAAGCAAATGTTAATGGATGACGATTAGGTTTAGGTACCTAGGTCAATCCAGATAGCAACTTCAGATGAAGTTCAGAGGATTTGGATAAAACAAATGACAACGAATGTATAATCTAAGGATGATTATGAATGCACCTATATGGCTATTTGGATGCAAATGGATCATGATGCAAGTGAGGATTATGTGTGGACGAGATGTGCAAACAGCTAGGCAGAAAATAAGCTTTTTGGAAATTGCGGGAAACTGGCTTTTTAGATTAGATTTGTGAAATGAATGCAGTTTTGGGGTAGGGTCGCCCAAAATTGGGCAAGGTCACCCAAAACAGGGCAAGATCACCCAAATAGAGAAAGGTCGCCCAAACAAGGGAAGGCTCGCCCAAACAAGGGTAGGGTCACCTAAACAGATCTCGGTTTCAAATTAGAGTGAAAACGGTTAAATGATATCGATAACGAACTTTCAGAAAAGGCACATGAGTTTGTAGAACAGAGAAACGATCACTCAGAATAGGTGAACAAATGTATGAGACTGGGGAACGACACTCAGAATAAGAAAATGGGTTCTCGGAATAGGTGAACGAATGTATGAGACTGGGGAACGACACTCAGAATAAGAAAATGGGTTCTCGGAATAGGTGAATGACTTTTCGGAACGGGTGAACGATCGGTCAGAAAGGAGAAACGATGTTTCAAACAAGCAAACATATACTCAGAATGGATGGACGGATGGTCGGAAAGGGTCACTGCATACTCCAAATGAGGGAATGACACTCAGATACAGAAAACAGGTTCCCAGACGGGTAATGACTAGTGAATGAATGTTGAAAAAAGGTTGTTTGGAGGGTAGGGTCATCCCTTTTAGGGAAAGGTCACCCAAACTAGGGCAAGGTTGCCCAAACAATGGGCGAGGTCGCCTATTCTGGGCAAGGTCACCTATTTCAAAAAAGTTGATTTTTTACTTGGTTTGGGTTAAAAATGATTGAAACAAGAAAGGAAGGGTCGTCCCTTTCAGGCAGGGTCACCCCTTTGAGGGTGGGATCACCCATTTCAAGGTGGGGTCACCTTTGTGTACTAGTCTGAACCTAACTTAGTCAAAAATAGTGATGGCAAAGGATAAAAATGACAAGTAAAAGGCTAAAACTAACTAACAAGTACTAGTTTTTCACAAGAAAACACTCCAAACAACACAAACCTAGTTTTAGTGTTAAGGGTATGGTCAACATAGTCCTCTATCTAGGCTTAACAAGGTTGCTAAGGGAGTCCTCGATATATGCACGATACGTGGGGCCCAAACCGTGAAAACCAGTCTATGACAAGCATGAGTCGGGAGAAGTCAACGAGAGACTGAGAGCTCAGACCAACTCTTCATGTCTTGTCTAGGTATCACCCTAGCTTTGACGCTTCACCAGACATGGCATGACTAGATTGAGGTACAAATTTTGCCTCCCCCCTTTATATACCCCACCGGTATGCGTGGTTGGAATCGTCCCTTGGGGTGATGAAATCCCCAAGCAGGTCCCGCTAATAAAGTGAAAAATGGGTAAAAAAAGGACCAAGCAGACTATGTTTTCTCTTCACCCAGGATTGTTGAATGGAACAAGGGGATTGGATATGTTAATAGCGCACTTTTACAAAAACTCAAACAAGTTCTTTGACCCCTTTTAATTAAATCTATGTTCCTAAATTAGAAATCAAAGCAAAGGACTAGTTAAACAGTATTGCTCCCCCTACAACACATACGTTAGTAGTTTCATTTTCTTCCTTCAACTAATGAACTCTATTTTTTGGGTGTGGTCACCTCTGTGTTTTAAGTAGGGCCGCCTGTCTGTCCAAAACCTCCGAAAGGTCAGAAAATAAAAAACCAGAAAATGAAAAAAAATTGAAAATCAAACTTTTTGGGCAGGGTCACCCCTTTTAGGGCAGGTTCACCTACTTTGGGCAAGGTCACCCATTTGTGAAATATAACTTGCAAATAGTTAGAAAAACCTAGAAAATAGAAAGACTAAAAGTTAGGCTTTGGGCAGGGTCACCTGTTCTGGGCAAGGTTGCCTATTTTGGGAAAGGTCGCCCATTTATGAAATAAAACCTACAAACAGGTAAGAAAAACCTAGAAAATAGAAAGACTGAAAGTTGTGCTTTTCGGTTGGGTCACCCCTTTTAGGGCAGGGTCGCTTGTTTGTGGCGGAGTCGCCTTAGAGGGCGGAGTTGCCTCTGTTTTTTTTAACCTACAAAATTCCAAACAATAGAGCATGTGAAAGTAATGAATCCATGATGTGGGTCCCACCGAGCGTGCTAGAAATGTGTGCAGTGAAAATCGTAACTCTAAAAATACAAAAAACTAAGTAAATACAATGAGAAAAGAGACACAACAACACCTTAGATTAGTTTACGTTGAACACAACTAAAAGAAAGATAAAAACAAAATGATTATACATTTTACTTGTGTTGATCCTTGGTTGGCCCTTGATAGTATTTTGATGTGTGCTCCTTGGATGGTAATTTTGCAATGATGGTGGTTGAAGGATTAATGGTAGTGGGTGAGTGCAATAATGGCTACTAAATGCAAATGCAAGTGCTAGAATTCTGAAATAAATGGATTAGAATTCTTTGAATGGCTTAGGAGCATAAGTCTGATGTGAATGCATAAGGTCTCTTAATGAATGAGAAATGGGGTTATTTATAAGAAAATTTGAATTCTCTAGAAGATTCAATGGTCAAGATTGAGCCACCATAGCCAAGATGGAGGGCTATAGTGAGTCAAGGACTCACAAGCCCTCACATCTTTCCATGTGGAGGATGAAGTGTCCAAATGACATGGTGAGATGGAAAGGGTACAAGTGATGTGGAAAAGGCCATGTGGTCCCAAGGTACTTGCAAGTACCTTGGGATTGAAGAGGATCTTCACAAAAATTAATCCCTTGTCCCCAAGTGGGGCTGCAAGTGACAAGTGAGGACTTTTAGAAAATCCACTCTTGTCAGCATTGGGATTGGAGAGAGCATGGAAGAAATAAAAGTGAAGAAACCAATGGGCAAGACAAGATTCCCCTAAAAGGGGTCTTTGTCCCATGTGCATGATGTGACTTTTGAAAGGTCATGGGGAAGACAAATGCATGGGGGGAATAAGTGTGAACTTTTAATTCACATGGGGAAGAGGTCAACCCAAAAAGGGTAAGTACCATGAAAGGTTTACTTAAGGACATGCTAGAAAAGGCAAGTAATTAGGATTAGGATTGTGCAAACAAGTGATTAAATAAATTAATGAGGATTAGAAGCAAGTGGCTAAATATGGAGGATGTGGCATTAATCCTAATGAAAGATAATTAGATTAACCCGAATTAGTGAAGTGGTTATGGAGGATGGGACAAGGAGAGAGAAAGAATGAATTTAAAATTGAAGACGATAATTGACTAAATTAAATAAATTGATTGATTTATTTAATTTAGAGAGTAAATGGTAAAGGATAAAGTATTTATTTAAATACTTTTGGGAACCTTAGAAAAAAGGGAATAATATTAATTAAATATATCATTTAATTAATATAAACGGATTAGATGAATAAATGATAGGATTTTGATCATATGAAAGTGGTCAAATTTAGGTGTCTACAACTTGAATTCATCCTTGTAAGGTACATAATTGGGAGATGTTACGAAGGGGTAGCATATTAATTATAGTGTCAATTTTTTTGATGTCCACGTCAATGCCTCTATGAGAGATGGTGAACCCTAAAATTTTACCACTATCTACTCTAAAGACACACTTTTTGAGGTTTAAGCACATGTTATATTTACACATGCGCTCAAAGATTTGTCGAAGAACATTCGCATTATCTTGGCATGTTAAGGATTTAGTGAGAATGTCATCAACATAATCTTCTAAGATTTTATGGATCTATTCATGAAAGATTAAGGTTATTGCACATTGATAGGTAGCACCAACGTTCTTTAAACCAAAAGGCATAATTACCCAACAAAATGTTCCCCAAGTGGATGTAAAGGTCATCTTGTATTGATATCTTCAGTTTATGGAGATTTGATTATATCCAAAAAATCCATCCATAAAGGATAACAAAGCATGTCCAGCAGTGGAATCCACAATCATGTCGATGTTAGAAAGAGGAATTTTGTCTTTTAAAGAGGCTTTATTCAAGTCTCTAAAATCCGTACATATCCTAACACGATTATCGGGTTTGGCCACAACGACAATGTTTGATATCCAAGGAGAATAATCAATGGGGTGAATGAAACCCACGTTAAGGATTTTTCAAGTTCTCCTTTAACTTGCAAGGCTATCTTAGGAGTCATTTTTTGAATCTTTTGGCGAATGGGCTTAACATTTTCAGCAAGGACAATGTTATGGGTAACTATTTGGGGATCTATTCCAGGCATTTCAGAATATTTCCAAGCAAATAGTTTAGGAAATGTATGAGGCAAGGTTGCAAGGTCCTCTTATTATTCATCATCAAGGAACTTCCTAATTTTAATGAATTTGTCTTTATCATCTATATACATTGGGATGTCAAGGGTATATCCTAAAGGGAGTGCATTAGAATTAGTAACCTCAGGATCATATGGTTCCATACTTGTAGGAGTATCCTTAATGTCACTAATGGTGGGCTAAGAACTTATCATAGCACAAGAGGCATTTCTCTTGGAGCGAGAAGTCCTATCTGAAGCACCTAACAAGTGTTTCAAATCTTCATCATCAGGAACATAGGTGAATAGGGGAGAATCCACATCAAGGAATTCAGGATGCTTAAGCATGAGGTTGGTTCTCAATGTTCATGTTATAGTGTTGATGTTGAGACAGGGTCATTGATTGGCTTTTGTAGCTTTAGAAAAGGAAAACCCTAGACCGGTCTTAGTTCCTTGTGTATTAGGTTCAATGGGTACACGAATGTCTTGCTCATGCTTGCCACATCCTTTACCATTGTAGCCTAATTGTTTCACAAGGTCATAACCACGTCCATAAATTATTTCCATTTTTTGTGGGTTAGGTGGTTTTTGATAATCCATCTCATCAAAATTTGTTGTATATGTTGCATGTTCTTCCAAAAGAGATGAGGAAGATGTGTGGGAAGGGTGTTCTTCTTGTTGGGAAGAGAGGAAAATTGATTGCTCTTATTGGGTTTCCTCTTTTTGTGTGACAATACACTCACCCATAAAGGAAGGAGTAAATTCTAAAGATCCCCAATCGTCACCAAGTAAATCAAACTTAGGTTTATCTTCTGGTTGATCCTTCACAGAAGGGGAAATATTGGAGGTAGGAATTAAGGTATTGAGAGGACTTGATGTGCCCTTTTCAAGTTGTAAGCAACTCTCAGGTTCAAGGTCTATGTCAATTTGATAAAATTTGTTATTATAGACATATTTCATTTTGTAATGAAGGGTCGAGGGCACCACATGCATCTCATGTATCCATGGTCTTCCCAAGTGGAGATTATAAGAAAGGTCATATAGCGTGACATGGATAAGAGTTTTCAACGTAACCATTCGGACAGTAATGGGTAAGGTGATGACACCAAGGGGCTGCTTCGTAACATTGTCAAATCCTCTAATGGATAAGGAATCAGATTGGATTTATGATCTATCCAAATGTAACCTATCAAGAAGTTTCACACTACACACATATAGGGCAAAGCCATTGTCAACGAGGGTCCTTTTGATACCTATGCACTCCTATTGGGCTATAATCATAAAGGCTTCATTTTGTTTTCTTAATTCTAATGAAGGGGGCTCATGTTGATAGAAAGTAATATCCACATTAGTTTTGTTCAAGTTGTGTAAGAGAGTTGCCACATCATTAGCATTTGTACTAGGAGGGACCACTATCTGTTGCAATGTAGTTTGAAGCATAGAATGATAGTTAGGGGAATTTTGAAGAAGATCCCAAAGGGATATCTTGGTGGGAGTATTCTTAAATTGTTCCACCAAATCATACTCCCTAAGTTGTGAGTTTAAATTGGGTGTCATAGGTAAGATGGGGTTGGGCAATGGTAGGGAAGTTGAGGGGGTTTGTTGTTGGGGATGTGGGTTATTGCGAGTATAATGAGTGTGGGAAATGGTATCATGTTTGGGATGGTAAAGGGTAAACTCAAGTTGGGATGGTGTTTGGGGTTTATGAGAAGGTGGGTAGAAAACAAGTTGAGATTGGATGACATTGACATCTTTTGTTTGAGGTTGTTCATCACAAACCCTAGTGGATGAGTTAGGTGAGATTAAATCATGAATAACTTCATCTAACATACCCATATCATCACAACTAAAAGGTTTGGAAGGCAAGGGAGGAGTGGGTTTGAATTTATCATTACAACCCTTATTGGATGAACTAAGTGAGAGGAAGCCTTGAAGGGTTTCATCTAACTTATCCAAATAATCACTACTAAAAGGTTTAGATGATATAGTTTTCCTAAAGTGGAGAAGTGTGTGCATCGTTTCATGCGAGGTTTCTATGTTTTTGGTTTCATGTTCTACTGAATTTTCTTTAAAAGAACTAGGAACTAAAGTGGAAAATGAAACTTGTAAAGATCTAATGCTACTCATAAATGTCATTAAAATAAAATATGTTGAAGCTAATGACAACCAAATAGCAAAAAATAACTGATTTGAAACATGGTACCAACTAAAAGAAATAGAAACTTCAGAATCTGGAAAGAAAATTCAGAAACTATTGATACAAAATGTGTACTGGGACTAGGTCATCCAAGGTGGAGACTTAGTCCTGGTATGGGTATTTTTTATTTTTTGTTTGTTTTCTGATGAAAAATGCAGTGTTCTAAAATGTTATATACAACACTTTATGGTATATGATATTTTTTTGTAAGATGCAATGAAATGAATGCAAAATATGAGTCTTTTACCAACACAAAATACGAAACCCTAGAATTCCTTTTTAAATAATGCAACATTCAATGCAATGCTAAAGAAAGAGTTCCTAGGATGCAAATGCAGACTAAATCAGAAGTAAAATGTGTCTAAATGGATGTTCACCAAAATGAACTACAAAATTTAATGCTTTAGGTAAAGGAAGGGGTCCCCTACAACTTTCTAGGGTTTCCACCTAGAAGGAAGGGAATATCCTTTTGGAGGAGCATTAAATCTTCTGATTATTCAATTTCTAGGAATTGAATAGGGGTTGAAATGTGCTTATGATGGATTATGCTAATTTCTAAAATCTAATATGTAAATCTAACTATTGAAACTAAGCTAAGAGAATCTATATTGCTGAAAAATACATGATGTAATACAAAAAAGACAATATGAAGCAAACTAATCTAACAAAACAAACAAGTGCACTTGGAAATTGAAGAGGGCCGAAGAGGAAGCTGTGGAAGCCTCCGAAAACCTAGAAAATCTAAGTTTTAAACCCATTGGGACACTTATGCCAAGCTAGGTGGCCTAGTCCCTTTTCAGGCAAACTGCTCCAGACTCCATTTCAGCCAACTTGGTACTCATATCTGCAAAAAAAAATCGGGAAACTCTAGTGGGACTAGGTCACCACTATGGGCAACCTAGTCCCTTTCAAATTTTATAGAAAACTTAAAGTGGATAGGAGGCCTATGATTTGTATTTTGTTTTTCCACGGGAATCCAGACTCAGACCTACAAAATAACCTACAAAATAGAGTATATTTGGGTTTCTAATGTGGGTTTTGCCTTGGTCAAACCCCTAGTTTGTATTTAAACTTGTAAAGAGATAGAAAATCTACATAAACCCTAGCCCTAAGTGTTTCTAAAACTAGGAAATCCTAAAATAAGACAAAACCCTATTCTATTGTGCTAGAATAAGATGAATGCAAGAGATTTGAATGATGCAAGGCTTTAATCCAAGAAACCCTACAACATTACAAATGAATGTGAAAGGAATGCAAATGGTATGCAAACCTCAAATTTGAAGATGGGCTAAAAATGGAAGATGGAGTCACTTTCAAAATAGTCTTTAGCTGTGATTTGGTGGCTAGTTGCACCTCCTCAACTTAGATTTCTCCATGAATCTCCATAGGCACCTATATTCAACCTTTGGCAATGTGTGAACTTAAGTGTGAAGTGAGCTTGAAGACCTGCAAAAAACCCTAATTTGTTGTCCAAAAGCTTCATCTTTGTTGTGGGAGAGAGATGAAACTTCCCGAGGAAGATGTTTTGCACTTGATTCTTGAAGTTAGTTGTGAAAAATGAGTGAGAGAGGAAAAATGACCTAAAAAAAAGTATTTATAAGCAAAAATACCTAATTGTCAGTAATTTTGACCTAAGAGAACAACAGCCACCTGAAATTTTTTATAAAATATACATTTTCTTGCTTAAAAATGCAAAAATCCTCAAAAATGACTTGGTCGCCAACTTGGAAGTCCTAGTCCCACCAAGGGATTTTGAAGTGGGATTAGTGTTTTTTTAATGGTTTTAATGTTGTTTGTAAGGAGTTGAATGATTCCTTAGGTATAATAGGCCTCAAAGTCAAAAATAACGAGCCTTAGGGGCCTATAAATGCTATTTTAGGGTGATTATTGATGAAAGGGGTCATAAAGTAGGACCAAAACGGGCACAAAATTGTCCTTTTATTCAAAGGTATATACTTTTTGGTCACACAACCTAACGAGTGAGGTTTATTATAGTAATGGAAATGGGGGTAACAAAATGGTAGAATAGCAAGAAGAATACTTTAACTTAATCTACTCTATGAATTGATAAAGGGTGAGGAAAGCACAACTTCTTACCCACGAGTTGATATCTTCAGTATCTTCACCTCAAGGAGAACCTACACACAAAATATGGGAAAATTTTGGGGTTGTGTTTAGAGCGTTGCCTCATAAAGTCACCCACTCTGGTGTTTCCACCTCCACGAACAACCCTATAGCAACAATTGAAGAAATATGATAAATCAAGTTATTGAAATGGAAATACCAAGCAATACATAAAAAAGAATATTAAATGCAATAATGCAAATTAAATAGGAAATAGAATGACACCACCTTCTCGACCAAATGCTCTTAATGAAAATAGAGGAAGGAGCAGGCGTGCAAGTCTTCAAAGACCAAAGCTATCGCAATAACGAAGAGAATGAACCAACAAAGCACTAACTTGCAGCTTCAATGGAGGTGGTGGATCAAGAGTTGAAAGTGAATGTAGAAGTGTGTAGATAGTGAGAATGATGAAGAGGAATGTGAAGAAGATGAGTTGAATGGAGGAGATAGCAATTTGAAAGAAAAATGGAGGCAAATGAGCCATTTGAAGTCGGTCTGAAGGGCAGGAGACATTATAATTCATATCCAATGGAGGAGTGTAATACTTTTACGAATTCTAGAAGCGGGAATCTTGTTAGGACAACAACATAAAATATCCCGATAGAATATCCTACACTGACACATAATTTTTTTACCAAGTGGATAGGGAAAGGTGGTGGAAATGTGGATTGCATTATTGATCTTAATTCTTTAAGGTAGGAGATAGCGTAAATGTGGAATCTTCCTAGGGGTGCAAATTCATTACACTACATTTTTCCCCCACTTTAGTGAGCATAAATGTCAGCAAATACATGGTAAAATAGAGAAAAAGCTAAGGAATGTATACCTGAACTCTCAAGGAAGCATACCGCAGTCTGGTGAAATTGGGTGTAGTAGAGAGATGGCTCCACAGGTACTTGGTCCTATGGAGATTTGATCAAAAGCGTCATAGGTGCTTGATCCTACATAACGTGAAAAAAGGCTCTATAGGTGCTTGATCCTATAGAATTGGTTCCACAGGTGCTCGGTCCTATAGAAGATGAACAAAGGGTTCTATAGGTGCTTGGTCTTATAGAATGAAAATTCTTTATAAGTGCTTGGTACTGCAAAGGAGGCACCACAGGTGGTCGATCCTAAGGGAGGCTAGATGTGAAAGGATCCACAAAGTTTGATTAACCCTCATAGGTGCTTGGTCCTGCAAGGAAACATGTTAATCCACACTCAAAAACACGTTAGGAAAGAAAAAAGTCATGCAAACAAACAAAAAGTCAAACCTTGGAACAACCACATGAAAGAGAAGCTTCCAAAGGGGTCCCTCGGGAACCCTTAAAAAGAAAGAGAGGTCTGCTCAAGGGACGCTCTATTTGAAGAGCAATGAAATTTTTCATAAATTATCTTGTCATCAAGGAATCCTTTTGAAAGATTCTCTTTCATCAAGGAATCTAAAAAAAGAAAAGAAAAAAGAATGGACTCCTCGAAGGTGAATTCTGAATTATTTTTGCTATGAATTCAATTTAAAAAGAAAATCTTGCTAAGGGGATCCTTTTTGAAGGAGACAATTTTTGAAAAATATAGAGATTTTCAGCAAGGGATTTGTTGGCCATTGAATACACCTTATTGAAAATTAAAGAGGTAGGAGGCCCCCTTAGGATGGTGCATGTGGCATCTTAAGGAAAGGATGATCATGCAAAGATCTTGTGGCTCACGATACATGATGAGATGTAGACATGGAAATTTTGTCACACACGTGAGGGACAACATCAAGAAGCAATCAAAGAAGAGAGAAAGATAAAAGAGAAAGGAAAAGTAAAGATAGAGAAATCAAGAGATAAGGGGATTTGATAATTTAGGGTCAAATTTGCTAATAGGTATAGATAGATAAATATAATATACATATACATATGAAATATCATCAATCCCCTACTATATCAGATCATGAAGAAGGGTACATGAAAAATAAAAAATATTTTTTTTTTGGGTCAACATGGAAGGGAGGCCTAAGTGCCCCTAACACTTTGCATTGTCCTCAATTGCTGAAAATCAAGGCACAACAAATAAAAGAATGATGGAAAACATAGAATAATTTAACGAAACAATACACTCCTATATCTAAGCACCTACAAGTGTGACAAGGGTCCTTTAGGAACACATAAAACAAGCATGGGGGAAATACAACACACACACACAAATCTAATATATAGGTAAAGAAGAGGTTCTCTCCTAGTCCTCATCAATCAAGAGGTCATCACTCTCCCAATATATATCATTATAAGGAGAGGGTGGATGAACATGCAAGGAAGGGATAGCCAAGGAAGCACCCTCCAACTCTCATGTGACAAGAGCTAAGAGGGCCCCTCAAGGTTGTCTTTTCTCAGTTATGTGAGGTAAACATCATCGATCTTGTAAAGATCGCAGACAGAGCTAGTAGATCATCCAATGAGTTGAACATGCACTTGAAAAGAGTGTCATGTGTTAATCGATTGAGTGAAGAAGGAGGCGATTGAGATCCACTACGAACCTCATCAAAAGACTCGTGGATAGTGAAAAACTCGAAGGATGCTAGAAGCAACATTGAGACGATAGGAATTGAAGCAAAAGGGGTAGAAGAGGGTGGAACAACAGGATGCCGAAATAGGAGCTACTAGCTCCTCTTCTACCTTCTAAAAGGAAGCCTTCTTAATAACCATATCCTTCCTATGACGCTTATTCTCATGCACAAGGAAATTTATTCAGCTCTAAGAGCTGGAAGCTATGGCTTGAGGAGGAGAAAAAGGCTCATATTCTTCCACGGGAGTGTCCATCACAGCCATTGTTGGTAGAGTGAGGGACTCTTGGAAAAAAGAGAGAGGAAGAGATGGCAACAATTGGTGTAGAAGCAGACTCAAGTGCCTCAATGGAGGACATCTTCCCATATGTCACCCTAGGGGCAGGAGCAGTAGGAGGCCATGAAGGCCAAGACGCAAGGGCAACTCCACAAGGACCCTTCCCCTTACCATAAATAATGGATTCACACACTGTGGGAAAGATAGGAAGTCCGAAAACTTGATGCTTGGCCTTTCGCTAAGCGGGCACCATCACACTCCCCATGAGATGCATGGAGGCGAAGGTCAAAGGTACCATAGTAGGGTGGGAGGTAGAAGCATATAAAGTAATAGGAGAAGAGGAAGGCTCCCGGGTGTGAGAAGACTTCCCC
The DNA here is from genome assembly GCA_007115665.2 of Sequoiadendron giganteum. Taxonomy (NCBI): domain Eukaryota; kingdom Viridiplantae; phylum Streptophyta; class Pinopsida; order Cupressales; family Cupressaceae; genus Sequoiadendron; species Sequoiadendron giganteum. The sequence continues at coordinate 649,812,268 of CM021101.1, read as the reverse complement.
TTCCCCTTTTGTGAGGAGGAAGAGGCATCCTACTACTACACGATCATAGAAGCCTTAATCGAAATAACATAAGCGGAAGAAAGGTAGGCCACTTTCGGTGCTATGATCCCATTCTTGTATTTAACATAAGTGTGATACAATAGGTTTGTCCTTGGAGGAAGCAAACCAATAGGGGTAGGAAAGAAGTGATCTAATGAATAGGCCCCATGCAACACCAGGGGTTTATAAACAATATCCTGCAAAACGTGCACAAAGCCCTTATGAGATAGTTCTTCAAACATTTATGGATCAACGAAGGGACTGTGTTCATGGAAACCGGCCATTGAATGCACAACTTCACTCTAAACAAGTTAGACTTCAGTATAATGTTGAAAAGGGAATTCATAGTTTTGGGCCCTACCAGAACTGAAAGGTGATGGAACCAATAGGAGTGACGCAAATCCAATCATGCGTACGTATTGTGCTCTTGGATTCATCATACCCATCCTTATGTAAGAAATTTATTAGCATAATCTCCTCGATAATAACATTAACTCAACATGTAGGATCAATGAGAATGCCAATCATGGTGTTCCTATTGATACAAGCAGGAATGCACAAAGGAGAGGGTTCTCTATTTGCATTCATAGGTAGGTCATGTGATGTAAAGGTTATAACAGGTGATCCATTCACAGGCTGCACAAAAGGGATGGGAAGATGCATAAAAGAGTCCATCTTTACATACTCTGAAAAAGACTTACTTAGGATGTCTCAAAGGTTTGATAATCAGACAATGACATATTCTAGAATTCACTTCACAATGTTTAGGGACTTTTCTAACTACGCCACTAGGGGCCATAGGTTGGGTTGCAAGGTTATGTGCCCTGCAACACACACACTTACAACACACCTAGAACATGATAGGAGACTCCTTCAACACTACGAACTAGAACCAAAATAGTTGACATCGGGTTCACCAAAATGTAGAGGGGAACCGACTTCTCAGGACTCCAGGTCATGAGAGAGTCTAGAACAATAGGCTGCCTTGATCTACCTCAAGCTAATGAAATGTTTTAGGAGAGTTCAAAGTTTAGAGGCTGATAATGAAGAGAAACCTAGTTGTTGATATCCTTCTACAAGCTCAAATGTTCAAGAAGCCAAGTGAGCAAGTTTTCAGAGTTTGGATTGCAACTCGAGCACCTTACTGCCAAAGTACCACAACACAGGACATGAAATCCAGTGCGACGCATTGAAATCTCAATAGTGTGTTGGTGTGTAAGGTATAGTCTAAAATGCTAGAAAACCTACTAACAACCTAACTAGTGAGGTTTACTATAGTAACAAAAATGGAAAGTAATAAAATGACATAATAGTAAGAAGAATACTTTAACTTAATCTAATCTACGAATTGACAAAGGATTAGGAAAGTGCACCTTCCTACTCACGAGTTGATATCTTCAAGATCTCCACCTTAAGGAGAACCTACACACAGAATATGGGAAAATATCGGGGTTGTGTTTAGAGGACTGCCTCAGCGAGTCCCCCACTTTGGTGTTTCCACCTCCATGCATAGCCAAATATCAACGATTGAAGAAATATGATAAAGAATGTTACTGAAATGGAAATACCAAGCAATACATAAACAATATGCTGCAATATCAAATTCAATAATGCAAAGTAAATAGGAAATGAAAGGATATCACCTTCTCGACCAAATTCTCTCAAGAAAAATGGAGGAAGGAGTGAGCATGCAAGCCTTCAAAGACCAACGTTGCCACAACAACAAAGAGAATGAACCAACAGAGCACTAACTTGCAGCTTCAATGGAGGCCGTGGAGATTGAAGGAGGTGAAAGTGAGTGTAGAAGTGTGTAGATAGTGAGAATGATCAAGAGGAAAGTGAAGAAGTTAACTTGAATAGAGGAGATGGAAATTTGAAAGAAAAATGGAGGCAAAGGAGTCATTCAAATTTTGTCTGAAGGGTAGGAGATGTTACACTTCGTGTCCAATGGAGGAGTATAATGCTTTTGCAGATTCTAGAAGAACTGATCTTTTTTGGATGGAGTGCACTACGTAGATGTCTGTGTGCTACACTAATGTCCCAGATAGATTATCCCCCATTGGCACACAAAATAGATGCCAAGTGGACAGGGAAAGGTGGCAGAAATATGGATTGCATTGTCGAACTTAATTCTCTAAGGTAGGAGATAGCGTAAATGTGAAATTTTCCTAGGGGTGCAAATTTACACCATTAAAAATTGTATGACTAGTAAGTGATGCCTTTTGGATTGACCAATGCACCTAGCACTTTCATGAGGTTGATGAACGAAGTACTAAATCAATTCTTGGATGTTTTTTTATTGTCTATTTGGATGATATTCTAATTTTTAGCAAGACTAGAGAAGAATATTTATGGCACATCATTCAAGCACTATAGAGACTAGGGGAGGATCTAAGATGTTGATAAACCTCAAGAAGTGTAGCTTTATGAAGAAAAATTTGTTATATTTGGGTTTTTTCATTTCTATTGAAGGGTTGAAGATGGACCCTGAGAACTTGGTTAGAGCAATTGTTGAGTGACCTACACCAGTGAACATTGGAGAGGTAAGATCATTCCATAGATTGGAAAGTTTCTACCAAAAATTCATCAAAAGCTTCAGTAGCATTCACATACACATGACAAAGATAATGAGAGGAGATATGAAATAATTTAAGTGGACATCTAAAGCACGAAGAAGTTTTGAATTGCTAAAGTAAAAGGTGACAGAGAAACCAATGTTAACATTACCTGATTTTGATAAAGTATTTCAAGTTGATTGTAATGACAGTGTAAATGCAGTAGTAGTGTCGACTCAATAAAGAAGACCAATAACCTATTTCAGTGAGAAATTGAATGATGCAAGAAGGAGATATTTAGTTTATGATTGATTCCTATGCCATAATTCAACCCTTGAAGAATTGGATACATTATTTGTTTCCCAAGGACTTTGTGTTGTACATTGATCATCAAGCCTTGCAATATTTTGAACAATCAAGGAAATTTGAGCCAAAGACATATGAGATGGGTTGAGTTCTTGCAAAGTTATACATTTACATGTTGAAGCATAGGAGTGGTAAGTCAAATAAATTTGTAGATGCATTAAGTAGGAGATGGAATTTTTTGAAAAGAATGAAGATAGACATATTCATTTTTGGGGAACTAAAACATATGTATGAGGATGATCCATATTTTTTTGAAGCATGTAAATAATGTAAGGAACCAATGGTGAAAAATAGGAGTCAATGGTTGGATTATTTCATCCAGGAAGATATGTTGTTCAAGGGTAAACAATTTATTTCAAGGAGTTCAATGAGGGAGAATTTAATTAAGGAGAAGCATAGTGGAGGACTAGCAAGACATTTTTGAATAGATAAGACAATAGCTTTGGTGAATGAACACTATTTTTGGCCGCAAATATATAAGGATGTCATGATGTATGTTCAAAGTTACAAAATTTATCAAGTAGAAAAAGGGAGTATTCAAAATACTAGATTGTATAAACCTTTGACAATACCAGAGAGACTTTGGGAAGATATAAGCATGGATTTCATATTGGGATTACCAAGAACACATAGAGGATATGACTCTATAATGGTAGTAGTGGATAGATTTTCTAAGATGGAACATATCATTCCTTTCAAAAGACTAATGATGTTGTGCATGTTGTTGACCTATTTTTCAAGGAGATTGTGAGGTTGCATGAGTTACCAAAGAGTATAATTTTAGACATGAACACCAAGTTCATTGGATACTTTTGGAGGAAATTGTGGAAGAAGATGAAGACATACCTAAAGTTTAGTTCAAAAAATCACCCACAAATAGTTGGACAAAGAAAGGTAGTAAACAAGAGTTTGGGTAAGTTATTGATATGTTTGGTTAGAGATAAAGCAAGAAATTGGGATATAGTTCCTATTGCAAATAAATTTTGCATACAATAATTTGGTAAACTAGAGCATAGGGAAGATACCATTTGAGATTGTGATAGGGATACAACCTAGAAGAGTTGCAAAACTCAGAGACATCTGTATGGAGAATAAGAGGAGTGCAAAAGCAAAAGAGTTTGCAAGATTCATAGAAACATTACATAGTTAGGTCCATAAACACTTGGAGGACATGAACAATAAGTATAAAGAGCAAGAAGATGATAAAATGATACATAAGGAATTTTATGTTGGGGATGATGTGATGGTATATCTCAAGAAAGAAAGATTTCCAGTAGGAACATATAATAAGCTGAACATGAGGAATTTTGGACCATGTAAGATTCTTAGGAAGTTTGATTCAGGAAATGCATATGAAGTGGACTTACCGAAGGCACTTGGTATATCACCTATATTTCAATATTGTAGACATTTATGAGTACCATGAAGTACACTCAAGTGGGAGAAACAAAGAAGTGGGCTTTAAATTGAGCATATACCACATCAATCACTAGAGTAGATTGAGAAAATCTTGGACATTAGAAATGAAAGGAGCACTAGGAACAAGCAGTATAAGGAGTATAGGTGGTAAAGTGGAAAGGAAAACCAGTGGAGGATTGATCATGGATTTCTTAGGCTAAGGTGGACTGCATTGGTTTTCCTCTAGCCCATAGAAAATGAGGGACTCACTTTTCTTCCAACTCGGGTGTCTAATGCAGGAGCATCCCTAGTTATAAAGAAATCTTGTATCAACCAAAAACATTTATTTTCTTGCAAATTAGCTTGTATTTGTCTCAACAGTTTCTTCTGCGTTTTACCACATTATCATTTCTTAGCTCATGGAGTAGGATATTGGTTCTACACAAAGTCATTTTGTATATATCCAAATTTCAAGTGATTTGCATCCATTTACAAAAAGTTGTAACTTTCAAAATTGACATATCTCTTTGTCTCTCAATATTTATTCCTTTATATATCTATACCTCTATTTTTGTATATTTATCTCTCTTTTTATCTCTTGTATCTCTTTGTCCCCTCTCTATTTCTCTATTTCTCTCTCTTTTTAATTTCTCTCTTTCTCTATCTATTTTCCTCCTAAGTGTGTAATGGGTACACTGAAGATAATTTAAAGGTGAATTATCATATCCTTAATCAAATGACATGCTACCTTTGAGCATAACCCTTAAAAACTTATTATTATTTATCTAAAAATCTAAGTTTAAAATTTTTAAAAGAAAAAAACAATTCTTATCTAAGACTAGATAAGAATGTACTATTATTTCTTTAATTATATATTATATTCTTTAATATTTTAGAAAATATGATGGTTGAGATCATTTCAATGGTCTTGCATCCTTCTCAACAATTTTCAATGGTTGATTTTCAAAACCAATTCATTCACATCATATAGGGAACAATCTAGTTCATGTGCTTATATATATAATTTTAGATAAAGATATTAGATAATCATACGATCTTCATATTTAAGATATTTTATAACAATAGAATGAATATTAAGATTTATAAATATTTTAAATCTATAATTTACTTGTATTTATTTTTATCTAACATTTTTATTTTTTAAAAGTTTAAAAATCCAATATTTATAATATCCATTCAATTAATATAAAATATATAATTTGATTTCTATCATATAAAACAAATTTATAATATGAAATATAAATATAAATATAAAATTATATCAAAATATGATATCTTAGAAAAAGATATTAGATAATAATAAAATATTAATATTTATAGTTGTAGACACCCAAAAATGTCCATGTCTTGCAACACCTTGTCACAACATTACATCATTTAGACATATTGTAGCATGTTTTGCCCTAGGTACCCATGTCATCATCTAGTTAGTTAAATAAATTTTATTTATTTGACTAATTTCATTTATTCTTTTTCTATTCATAATCCCTTCTTTAATCTAATGTTAATTAAATAATTTATATTATTTAATTAATTAAATCATAAATCCAACATTAATTAAATAAATCAAATATTTATTTAATTAATAAAATCTTAAAAATATCTTCTTGCTTTCTTTCCAACACTGGAACTCATGTGTATCTAATTTATTTATTTAATTAGATAATTCATCAATTATCCCTTTCATCTTTTTCAGGATTTATTTCCTTTAAAACAAAAAATCCAAATCTTTATATCTTTTTAAATCTTATCTTATCTTTTTTTATTTCCTCTTTTGTCAAATAAGGCAAAAAAAATCAAATCTTATCCCCAAAATCAAATCTTCTTCCCTCTACATCAAAACTCTATAAATATGGCCTCTCACAAACCATTTAGAGAGGATCTTCTTTGAGTACCCTCACTCTGCCAAAATTCTTCCAATCATCTCAACTATCTTTCTATCTTCCATCTATCATTTTTCATCTTGGCGTTATACTACGAAATTGAGCAATCAACAATCAAACCTTCAAAATCTTGCATTCGCATGTGAGGTGGAGAAGAGCAATGGAGATCAATCATGTTTAGCATGAAGATCAGTTTGCATTTGAATTTATTATTTTGATTTTCATGTTACCTTGTCCTTCATTGTGCATTGTTAGGGTTTCGTTATTGATGTTTATACATTTTCCCAAAAATTTTACCCTAACTACAATAAGAATAAAATAGAGATTTGAGATTTTAAATATTTTAATTTATTGTCTATTGTTTAACTTTATTTACTCTTTATCTAGAATACCAATTAATGTATAAATATAATATATATATATCATTCATTCTATTATCATAAAATATTCAATCTAATTTCTATCATGTATAATATGATATATAAATATTTACATATAAAATTATATTAGACATGATATTATTTATATCTTACATTGAATACAAAATATGATGAATATTATATTTTATTGGATATATTATAATTATGTAAATTTTAATTTGATTGATAACGCGTTCTTTAAAATAAATTCATATCTAGTTGTTAGCACTTTTAAAAGATTTGTTCTCATGAGATTGTTTTGCAATTAGTTAACCAACCCTTAACATAATTTATTGACTATGATGGTATCATTTTCTATTGTAGGCATTGTTTTTTATTAGTTAAGAAGGGAAGTGCCCTTATCCCATGGTTACATAGCCAAAAAGGAAAAGGATGAGGCAGGTTGGGAAGAAAAGCACCAAGCTACACCACAAAACAACAACATATAAGAACTAGAAACCGGTAAGGCTCGCAAGCCAAGTATCCAAAATTGTAATCAGAGAACCATAATAAACTTAATAAAAAATAGAATACCCCTACTAATCCAACTAATTATGTGTAGACCAATAATAAGGTCAAGCAAAGTCCAACAAAAGATTAACCATAAAAAAGCTATATTATAATAGCAATTCAAAATTATAAAGCAAAAAACCAAAAAATGTAGAGCAGCCATAAACATCATAGAGAAACTATGCCATTACTTGGCATTAGCTATTAGGTCCTAGTAATCTCTAATTTGGGAGACAAAATCACTCCAATTAGGTCCCTCTTCTTTGGCCTGGTCCTTCTTTTTCTTGCTCTTCCCCACCTTCTTGAGCATTTTCCTTATCTTGGTTTGACCCGAAACAACTCCCACCATGGCCCTGCACATGAGCTCGTTGGTAACCCTCATCAAAGTTATGATAGCTCTCTCCATATCATCCAACTAGACCTACATATAAGTGATCCTACTTTTAAGAAAATCAATGTTAAGAGTCCTCAAGAGAGTTTGTAGCAATGGAATTTTTTCAATTTCAATATCTTTCCACATTTCACCCCTATTCTCCTCTTCTCTTCTTGTTTCTTCTTCCTCATTATCTTCCTTATCCTCCACCATTTCTTCCTCTCCCATATCATATGGAATCTCTTTGAAATCATTATCTTCACTATCATCATCCACTTGAGGCTCAAAATATTCAACCTCCAAATCCTCCTCATCTTGCAAGGTGTATCGATCTTTAGCCTTTGCTTAACTAAACCATATTCTCTTCCTCCAATCAATCCTTTTGATTACCCTCTTTGTCTTCATTTATAGTAATGACCACCTTCTATTTTTTTAGGTCATTTTTTGGATTCTTTGTCCTCAGAGGTTCCAGGAGAAGTGGCAAGTGTTTTCGCTTCTCTGGGGTAGCCTTAACCAATTCAAGCTCAAGGGAGTTTTTAACAGGAGCCTTCATACCCACCAAGGTCGAGGGAGTGGAGCCTTTAGAAGCATAGGTAGAAACAATAACAAGAGAATTCATCTTATGGGTAATTTTGGGCAAAGGCCTAGGGTTAGGCTCCAAAATGGGATTATCAGCATCCAAGGGGTCATCCTCCTCCCCTACATTTTAGTTTGGGATGTCCAGTCTAGAAACCAAAGGATTATTGTGGGGTTTAGAGCAATGACATGTTTATAGAGAGAAAGGATGAGGCCTTGGTGCAGAGGAGGGTTCACACCATTTTCTATGTTTTGTTGTAGTGAGGAAAGCAAGTAAAAAGGTAAGTTAACGCAATCGTTATGACAAATGTGGTTGAGAAGGGGAAAGTGATATGCATGGATAGTCATATATCTACCCTCTAATGTAAAGTATCTCATGACAAACATACTAACTAGAGAAAAGGGTGACAAGAGTTTGAGTTGCATGTACCCATTCTAAAATCTCATGAGTTTCTTGCCTTCATGGAGGAAATTGTTCACGAACGCCTAAAAATCCACTCCTCTTCTTCACCACCTTAATTCCCTGGTTCTCCAAACCTATTGCCTTTGTTATGAATTGAGTAGTAACCTCAAACTTCACCGCTCCAATAGCCACTTTCCCCTTCCTCCATGAGTTAGTGAAATTTGTCATGAGACTCTCATTATACTAGGTTTCATTCCCTCAAAAGAAATAAACCATACCTTCTCTACTAAATAGCCTCCAAAGATCCACATTTTGTTTGAGAGCTAAGCAATTTGGAGGCTCGGTTCATTTTCTAGGCCCACCCATTTTAGAGCACTGTAGAATTTTTGAATTATTTTGCTGCAAACCTTTCCTCATGCCACCGCAGCAACCAGATGCCCAAATTAACTTGTAGAGCACACAAAAACTTGTGTTTTGATGATAAATTATTTTAGAAATAAAATTTGAGAACTTTCTTGAAGAAGTGACCTTTAACACATTTCCTTGGGCAGAAAAATCATTATTTCCTTTACAAATAATAAATGAATCTAGATTTATCGTAGCAATTTTATCTTCTATGAAGAGGTGAGATTTGAAATTAGGCATGTTGAAACACTTTGATTTGACACAAGCCTTAGCAATGAGATAATTCATGCGATTCTTTGTTTTATGGGGAATGATATTAAAATTAAATTTATTATCTAGGGAAATCCTCTTTAGTCCTTTGTAGGCATTGTTATGCTAGAGGACATTTATCCTTGAATTGTCCTTGGAATATTCAAAAGTCAACCTCACCTACATAGTGATGGAATGTCCCCTCCACCTTTTAGTGTATTTTGGGCACTTTAACTCATTATTAGGGTTTGAATAAGCATACCCCTGTATCTTTGACTCTTATGGTGATTCCTACTTGGTTCATAATGGTTCATTTGGCTCCCTCAACATCCACTCTAGTTAAGTTCAATTAGATGCCTATTTCTATTTCCCTCAAAATAATAATATGCCACATATATGAGCAATAGAATTTACATCTATATATGTTATTACCTCAAGACGCATAACTATTGTGACAATAAGGGTTGAAGTGTAAAAGAAAAATATTAAAAAAATCATATACAAAAATAATAAAAATACTAAACAAATAAAATATATGACCAAAGTATCTAAAATTTTAGATTTAATTAAAAAAATAATATCTAAAATTTTAAATATTTTAAATATATTTTAACATCTAAGTATTACTAGATTTTATCAATTTCATAGCTAAAATAATAAGTTAATATAAATATTTATATACACACTAAAAATTGACCACTTTCATTTGGTCAATTTATCCTTAATTTGATCAATTTTATATCCTCTATATTAATTAAATAATTCCCTATTATTTAATTAATATTCATTATCCCTCATCCCTTCATCCTAATCTATTTTTTCTATCATCATTAAATCTTAGTCTAAAATAAATAATTACCTTTAATTATTTTCTCCCATCATTTATCTTTTTCCTCAAAGAATTAAATAAATAATTCCTCACATGTCCCATCTCCCATAATCTACACCTAATCCTAATCCACTTGCTAATCCCATCATTAAGAATGTGCACATTCCTAATTCATGATTAGGAGGTGTCACATCCTCCAACTTTTGCAAGTGGAATCCTAATCCCCATTAGCCATCTAACCTTTCTCTAATCCTTAATTAATTACCTAGCCTAATCAAACCCCTTTGTCAACCCTTCAATCAATCCTTCTCATCCTCCCAAGGAATTTTTTATTCATTTTTAATCTTCCTACATCCCCATCTGGAATTTTTAATTCCACTTTCATTTTTCAAAGGTCCTTTAAGGAATTTTTAATTCCTTCTCTCTTTTCCATAAAGACTAGCTTTTGCACCTCAACGAGGTGCAATGGTTACGCCGATAACAAGATATACTATGGCAGTATATTGAAGGAAAGGGGGAAAGATCACAAGAAAATGTAAACTTCTTTTCTTAAGACTACTATGCTCTATTGATTCAATTTAACATTGGATGATTGCAGGCACATTGCATCCATAGTAGCCGACAACTATGGCATCCCTGTTATTGTTAGTGGCCACCATTTTGGAAATGCGAGTAGCATGGCTCCTCGTGCACAATAATGTCTTCACTCTCACCCTTAATATATTAATTTTTGTAAATCTTTAGTTAGATCCAATCAGTATAAATGGTTGTGTGCAAAAGAAATATCATGAAGTTGCAGTTAGAGGAATTTCAGAGCTCACTATCGAAATCCACAGTCAGTATTGCTCCTTTTGACTCTTTCTCCAATTTTTAGAAAGTTCGTGGAGAAATAAAAATAATTCTCTCATCAAATGGATTTTTGGTTCAGGCTAAAAAATTTACCCTTAATTTTGCCTTTCAACCTAATTTTGTATTAGTGGTTATATTTGTTAGAATTGACTATGGATGCCAAGATCTATGGACCAAATGGAAATCCCAAGAAGAGAGAAAGTAATATGACAAGAATAAATTGTATTCAATGTCAATGATAATGGAATCAATGTGTGTGTAAATGTAGTAGAGACCCCTTGGTTATATAGCCAAGGTGAGAACATAGGAGTGCATAAGATTATGACAAGTGTCGCAATCTTATGACACGCGACAACAATGAAAAGCTATCACTACACCTAAAGTGGAAAGTGATAATGTGATAACCACCACAAATGGTGGAAAATTAATCACATGATATGTCCATCAAAGGTGGAGGTGATAAAGTAATAAGAAGATAAGTCCACCAAAGCTGGAAATTCTCCAACAACTCCTATGTGGTCCCTAAGTAAACTTAACTAAGGTGTAGTTATGACCTAGGACAAGGTACAAAACATTTAATTACACCAACACCCCCCCTTAAGTGCAACTTAGGGAGAATGTACACAAATGAAAACAATGCAAGATGGGTCCCGACAACTAGGTCATGTTAGGTACCCATGTACAAATGTAATGCAATCTCTCACAAACAGAGAAAAGGAGAAAACCCAGTGGGACGAAACTCCTCCCCAAAAGAGAGATGAAATACAAAATGAAATGCTCTCAATGATGAATGAGAAGGTAAAAACCCCATGTGAGGAAAAAGACCCCCCATAAGAGAGAAGTAGAAGAGAGACAAGGTAGCCCCCCCTCAATGAGATAACCCACTGCAAGAGAAGCACTGGAAGTACACTGTGGAGTAACACTGAAATCCTCAATCTGGCAAGCAAGGAAAGATACTTCTGTTTGCTACCGAAACCATATGCGAGTCACTGATTGAATCAAGGTGGAATCATGATAAAGCAATAGTAGACCCGATGCCAAGGAACACTAGAAAACTCACAAACTAGAACAACTTTGGAATCCATGAAGCAACAGTAGATGAATAAATGATGCCCCCATAAGAGGGAATGATATAATGAAAGAATCTGGAAGCTATGTGTATCTCGATGCCGATGCCAAACTGTGACTAAAACTAATCCATAGGAGCAAGTACCATGAAGATTCTGGAACATTAACCATAAAATGAATGGCCCTCAAACTAAGATGTGACCCAATATGAATCTGATGTGATTCATGATCATTAACCATAGGCTCTCAATCTGAGATGTGAACTGATGTGAACCAAAATGTGTCAAGCTATGAGCAAGATGTGGCCAAAAGAAACAACATAATCTAGATACAACTCATGCGAGTTGTCATCAATATGAAGATGAGATCAAAGTGCAACTACACTCTAATCAGATTATTATGCAAGAAGCTCCCCCTGATGGAACTTTATGTAAGTTCATTTATTACAATACCCCATGATTGTAAAAGGAGAATATGCAAAACATGCATAAAACAAAGAGAAAATGCAAATCTAATGCATACAAAAAAGGAAATAGTGCACGCACTGATGAATGTTCACATCTACCTCCATGATGAAAAATAACCTCAAATTTGTGTAGATGACCAAATCTAAAAAAAATTGCCTACAACATTATGAAGTGCTTGAAACTAACTTTCCATCAATATCTTGTTTGCCAAAAATGGATTTTGTGGCCAAAAGTTATGAATTTTTCAAAAAAACTGAATTTAGCCTACAGGAAATGGGTTTTCTAGCAAAAATGTTTATTTGTAATTTAATTTCTAGAAAATCTAATCACTATTTGTAGACATAAATAACAACCCAGAAATATTTTGATGCTAGAAACAAAACCCAGAAATCGTTTTTTGATCCAACAAGCAGAAGATGAAAATTTGATTTTCTTTAACCTTCAGCCAAGAGAAAAATGACGCCCGATGCTTTTTGGACTGTGATTTTCTCCAAATCTGTGCAAGATATGCAAAATCTAAAAGATACCTAGTTCATATTTCGACGCTGGCTACAAAACCCAGAAATCGCTTTTCCTCTTTTCAGAAAAAGACTCTCCAATGGCACCCAACTCGCTTTGATACCATGTTAGAATTGGCTATGGATGCCAAGATCTATGGTCCAAATGGAAAGCACAAGAAGAGAGAAAATAATATGACAAGAATAAACTGTATTCAATGTCAATGATAATGGAATCAATGTGTGTGTAAATGTAGTAGAGACCCCTTGGTTATATAGCCAAGGTGAGAACATAGGAGTGCATAAGATTATGACAAGTGTCGTAATCTTATGACATGAGACAACAATGAAAAACTATCACTCCACCTAAAGTGGAAAGTGATAATGTGATAACTACCACAAATAGTGGATCACCCACAAATGGTGGAAACCTAATCACATGATATGTCCATCAAAGGTGGAGGTGATAAAGTAATAAGAAGATAAGTCCACCAAAGGTGGAAATTCTCCAACAACTCCTATGTGGTCCCTAAGTAAACTTAACTAAGGTGTAGTTATGACCTAGGACAAGGTACAAAACACTTAATTACACCAACAATATTCATATAGCTGGTTACATCAGATCTAAATTTTAGCATTTGTACTACTTATGTATATATGGGACGTATAGAGCATGCAACATTTCTCATTAGTCTAATTTAACTTGTTTTTACCTTTTTGTGGGCAATGAGCAAAGGATATAACTTTCTAATGGTAATATCAACAAAAAATTCTCATTAAGAATCAAAGTCAACTGCAATGCATGGTCTTCCATGAGTAAGGGATTTGGTAAAATTATAATACTATCATACAAATGTTTTCATTGTAAAACTAATATACAAAATATTTTTACATTTTTATGAGCAATGAGCGAAGGATATAACTCTCTAATGGTAATATCAACAAAAAATCTTCATTAAGAATCAAAGTCAACTGCAATGCATGATCTTCCATGAGTAAGGGATCTGGTAAAATTCTAATACTATCATACAAATTTTTTCATTGTAAAACTAAAATATATATTATTTTCATTGTAAAAATAACATTGACTCTCCTAAAATTGCCTATGTACTTCACTACCTTTCAATGATTCACAAAGATTAATATACTTTTCAGCATGATCTAGTCTAACTTCTGGTTTTGACATGAAAGTTTGAGAAAGGTTGTCATCTGACAACTGAGGGAAATGTAATCTTCCAAAAGATAAAGAATGGGTTTAAATTATAAAAAAGAATAGGACCAAGCTTATCAAAGTTTATCTGTTACTTATTTTTGTTGTAGGAGTGAACATATGTTGGAATTAAATTTTAGCCCATTCATGCATACTGTCACACCAGATGTCTCCATTGATTTTGAATATGTTTCTACACCTCTTTAACTTTATTTGGTCAACCCTGTAGCTAAATCTCTACGTCAAAATAAAAAATAAATATGTTTTATTGGGCATTGGTGCTAAGAAGTCATTCCCCCAATTTGGGTTACAATAAGTTTAGTCCTTATCCAAACATTCTTACAGACAAAAATTGAAGATCATATGCTAACACTCTTTACTTTGATTTCTGCAGCATTGCAATTTGCAAGGCCTTATATTCAGGCTTTGGAGAATTTGCAGCAGATGTTGTAGCTATAATAGATCAGGTTAGATTATATGCTTCCAAATAATCAAGCATATAAAGTGTTGAATTCGCTTCCTTTGTGATCATTTTAATGAATAACAAACCCTCCTTAGCTTTTTTGTTCTTTTCCCCCAAAAAACTAAATAACATAAATGTCTATCACCCTTAAAGCCTTCAGCACAGATACAAGCCAACATAAAAGCTCCATGGAAATCCCCCTCTTAAGCATTCCACAGTGACTATTAAAATATTTCAGTGTTGATAACAACAATCCGCCACTCACCACCATCAAAAGACAGGAGAAAAAATAATCAATACAAAATTTTTGACTAGAACAGTAAAGAATTTACATCAATTTCTTCTAGCATCTAACTTCAAATTCCATAGTAAAGAATTTACATCAATTTATTCTAGCATCTAACTAATTAGAAACCATTGTGACATCTATACAAAACTAAATTTTCTAAAACATTAATAAGATTTCATAATTATGGTAGTGTTCATAAATAATCATAACTTGGGAGAACACCACCATTAGCAATGATAACAACTCCAAGAAGCATGCATCTCACAACCATTAATGGAGTTCCATGAGACCACATTTCTTTGAGGCATTATGTCAAACAGTTCGCGTGATCTAGCTGTGGTTCTATTTCCAAGTCAAAATAAAAAATGAAAAAATGAAACGCTTGAAATTATCAAGGGGGAAAACTTACCAAATGAAAGAAAAAAAAATGTGACCCTGCTCACTTAAAATGAAGATGAATGTGTTGTCAGATGGTTATAATTGAGCTGCAAATTAGAAGCAAAGATACATTGCCCAAAATGAGAAAATCAAAATAAAATTTTGCATGACAGAGAATGAAAGGCATCAAGATGTGACTTTTCACTTTGTCAAGGCTTTCCTTTTAAACCGGGTACCAAAAAATAGTTTTTGATACCCTGATGTGTTCACATGTAAACGTTAATTACATTTTTAAGCATCAACACGTAACTTTGTTTTATACTTTGAAATTTCCCTAAGGTTGTTGCTCTGACATTTTCACCATCAAAAACTTTATTTCAAAAAATAGAAAAGATATGTATATCAAATCAGTCCTAGTTTATTCTATTCAAACTCCAAAAGAAATTGAATTCAAATTATATAAAAATATGGAAAGAATTTATCTTTATTTATAATTTAAAGTAGCACTACCCAAAAAAATATACGAGTTATGAAGACTCAAACTCAACAAGTACTCAACCAACCAATGTTTGGGTTAGACTCTAACAGGCAAATACTCAAAGTTTTGAAAAAATATAATATCCAAAATTCATTTTTCTTTATTTTAGGGAGATTAATAGGTATTGGCATTTGGGGTTTGCAAGCTCCATCCATTTGACTCAGTTAAGTCTGCAAGTCAAGGCTGCAGACTCACCAAGGCCCAAGACTAACTCAGTGTCTACTCGCTAAGTCTCATAGACATAGTTTAAAGACATATATAAAGAAAATTCAAACTCAATTAAAATACAAAAGAAATCCCTACCTCATCATACTCCTTTTTCTCTTGCTTTGGTTGCTTCAGGGGGGCTTAGCCTTTCCATTGAACCCAATATTTCAAAATTAGAAAAATTAAAAAAATTAAAAGAACAGTATAAAAAAGCATAATCAAATTTCACAAAATAATGGCTAATGTTAATGCCTTACACATTTCTCACTTGCAAAAACAATTGTCAAAACAAACAAAGAGGCATTTAATTACACACAATTAAGATGAAAAGGCATGAAAATTTTACACCAACTGAAAAACTAAAAAAAATCAAACAAACAAACATTAATTTTCTGCAAGTTTTAACAAACCCTAACCCTAAAATTTCAAAGTAATTCAAGAAATCAAAACTATGCAGAAATCAGAATGTAGAATGCAGAAATCAGAATGTAGAAAGCAAAAATCAAAACCAGAGAAGTCGTTCGCAAAGACATTTCTTCCACCTCAGAAAGATGATGCATAAGACGACCAGGAGTTGTAATAATAATATCTAGACTTTTCACTAGTTCTTCTAACTGAATCCCCATGCTATCCCCACCCACAAGCACAGTGGCCTGGAGATCTACAGAAAGAAATACCCAAATTTAAGGGAAAAATTAGCTTTGATCATATGCAATAAAAAATAGAGAATAGCAAGCAAAACAACAAAGCAACAAAATATTTGAAGAACAAAACATGCATGTCACATTTTAATTTTTTAAATTGCAGCTAGTTCCAAAAAGACAACAAGTGAAATACACAAAAAGTGGCAAACTTGCTGAATATAATACAAGCCTCATGCAAACTAAAGTTTGAATTGTTTTCAGATTTCCCAGTTGAGAAACATGGTGCACAGTATTTGTTTTAGGTGCAAGTGATCTATAGAAAGTAAATATTTCTACAATTGCAAAACTTTAAATTCTTTTAAATCATAGCTGTATAGTGACCAAGCTCTTTGCAAAACTTAAACATTGGAAATGTCAGCTCCCTGGTTGGAGAAAGTACAAGGGCTCTCACTCCTGCGTTGGGTGAATGCCCCTTCAGCTTCTCCAACAAACCACTTTCTCCTCACGTTTTTCCTTTGCATTTTTACCTCCACGCCATTGAACTCTTCATGTTCCTCCAAAATAAAGCTTGAATGAGAAAATTATGGAGGGGTCTTGGGGTTTAAAGGCTACCAGACGACATTTTTCCACACCGCCTGCACACGTGACAACCCAAGGGCAAGAACACCATGTTGTATTAATGGTGTGGAGCTTATTTTCTCCCTGCACCCTCTCCTCATTATTATGGGCTATGCAATAAATTTTTGTCACGTCTTGACACTCCGTCTCTCCCCTTTGATCAACACCCACCAGAATAGTCTAATCCGGCATCACACATAGATTAATCCGGTGGGATTTCCCATCTATAATAGTCTATCAGTTAATTAAAAGGGAATTTAATATTCCATCTTGTCACATCCTTCTTCTCAAGAGTACTTGCAAGTACCCTCCACCTCATCCTCGACACTGGCTATGGAGGCGACACAATGCCATGGCCATCGATGGGCCTATGTCTTTCCTGCACCATTATAACAGTATCCATCATAGTATTGTTATCAACTTGTCAGCCTCAAATGTCCTGCATCAACTCGCACCGCCATCAACTTGGACATCACATCAACTTGCCTATTCATTGCAAATTATTAATGATACGTAAATGCTTTGATTTAATAAGCCTGATGCAGCTGCCTACCACCTTCAATGTCATTTTCGCGCTCATTTTGAAAATAGCATTTCCATTTCCAATCACATTGCATAGCTGAGAGAGAACATTCACACATAGTCAATTCAGGCAATAGCCGAGGAGCGACTAGTGCGATTTGCACCAAATGAATAACACAACACCAGGTTATTTTCAATATTTTATTTTGTGCCTTCTCTTTTCTTGACTATTCCAAACAAAGTTTGTGATCATAATTGCGATTAGTTAATCAACAATTTTATTAATTTCATGGCTTTCTTTCCACTTAGTGGCCTTTTAGAATCCTATCATTTTTGTGTTTTTGTTAGCGGTATGGTTAGCGGGTTGTTGTTCATTTTTTTGTATGATTCTTCACTCAACCCCTCCAAGAATCGTTCCTTCACCTCTGTTCTCTATTTTCTGCCACACAGAATGTCTTAAATCTGCTAAGGTATGCGGCAGAAACAAATCCCCCAACCAGTGACAATAGAAGCGCAGTTAAACTTGTTCCCCCCTCTTCTGAATGAGACCCACTATCCTCACTAATCTCTATAGCAGCAATCCCCTATTTTGGCTAGACCTTAGTTCTACATAGAGGACAAGTAGAATGGGAAATAAATCACATTTAAATGCAATCAACATGGAAAGCGTGCTTACAATTGGGAAGAAGCCCACCCTTGTCATTCTCCTCAAACACACACAAAAAAACAACATAGATTCATGTAGTTTGCAGCCTTGTAACAAGGGATACATTTCATTACTGTTTGGAGTGAGAAATAATAGAAAAATTGAAGAAATAAGAAAATTGATCTATAGAAATCTTCCCTGTACCTTGTGCAACAAATCTTATTAAAAGGAAAAAAAAGTATCCTTTGCAAAATAAACGCAAATCAACAAAAAATTATCAACATTTATTTAGAATACATAAGTGTGCAGGCAGTATGAGTAAGTCTTAAGAAGAACAAAATAAAAGAAAAAAGAGGACTTCTTTTTATACCTGTAGGTTATAAATTTATAAATGATTTAGATTAAAACCTGCTTGTAGTATGAAAATAATACAGGATAAATCTAGGCAAACACATAAGAAATGAAACAACATAGATTCATGTAGTTTGCAGCCTTGTGTTTGTGAGAAAATGATGAGGCATTGGCTATGGAGGCAATACAACACACAAAAAAACAACACAATCCAGACCTTCGTAGTTGCTCTATAATCTATAAACAAATAGAGGCAGGGACCACCAATGGCATGTGAGAGGATCTCTTAGGAAAAGAGAAAATTGATTACCTAAAACCACAATGGGTCACCCTAACATACTAGATAGTACAATGTTTGATTATTATTTTGATTAAATAAATTATCATGCATACTTAGCAAGTTAGGAATAACTCAACTAGGAAGGGAACAAAACCTAAGAGGACAAGTGCATTGAATTGGGGAAAAAAAGAGGAAAAATAATAAAAAAATTCACCATAACATGATCGTGTTACACCTAATGCAAACATTTTATATACAACATAAAAGAATAATCACCTTGACACACACATTTTTGTCACCAACAACCACAATTGATTACTACAAAGAGACCAAAACATAAGAGCATCTTTAATATTTTTTAATATTTCTAAATTCTATTCTATTCTTTCTTTAAATGCCACATCATAGGATATATAAGAGGTCAATAATTTATTTTATTTTTAATCAAATATTGTTTATATTTTATAAATTTCAATATTTTAGAATACATTTTTTATTTCTTTTCCCAAATTCTCTAAACCTCAATCTAAAACAAATTTTAGATGAAGAAATGCCTAAAGAGAACCCTCCATCACTAAAAGGAAGAGAAGTACATGAAAATGCTTCCTAAAACAATCTAATGAGGAGACTTTTGTGAAAATTCTCAACTTTTTTCAACTATAAAAGTAGAAAAATATATAAACATAAAATAAATAATATACCAAAACACAAATGTATGTGGGAAAAATCCTTTAGAGAAAAAAAAATCCACACTCCAATTCCAAAGCAACCCAATGCATTCTTTAGTAAGCCAAAGAAATGCAATAAACTTGTAGAGAAATCTATAATAGGAGTATCACCAACATATATTTAACTAGAATAAATATGACAACATAATAGTACCTAAAATCAATAATACATACTACAAACCCAAGCAATAATAAAATAAAATAAACCATGAATGGTTTGGGGAAACTACTTGCAAACACATGAGACATATGCATTAATTTCTTGGGTTCAAATTCAAATACCCCTCTTTGGTCTTGGTCTTCCTAGCTATTTTTAGCATATTCCTTAAATACCTCTATCATTTTCATAGCTTGTCATATATGACCACCCAAACTTAGGTGCCCCAATTGTTCTTATTCAAAATTCAAAATGATGCTCCATGACAAGTGTAACAACCTATCATAATGCAAATCAAGATTCCAATGTAAACTCCCTCTTATATGCTCTTACACAATAGAATTTGTTATATGTAACTCCCTTCATCATGAATTGACACACAACATAAATTGTTGACACATGGCCAAACTATGCCACCTAAAAGTGGTGAGGCCAAAAAATCACTTAAAAAAATTAGGATCCTCCACATAAGATTTGAACTCTCCCACAAGAAAAAAGTTCACTAGAATATGAAATAGCAAGTGCATAGAAAATATATTAAAATGAGCATTGCGAATATAAAGTTGAGACACCTTTTCCTATCACTAATGGATCTCTTACTATCAATATCACCGGCCTCCTTTACCAATAGCCTCATTTCTTTTACTATCTTTTACTATTCTTGAAAATATGTTCATATCTAACAATTTTCAATGCCCATTTGGAAAATATAATAAATCTCCCATGTGTTACTTTTTTTCTTATTTTTTTAACATTTTCTCATATTCTTTCTTATTTTTCTTGTATTCATTTCTTTTGATTTTCTTTTTAGCTCAACTAGCAAGCTATGAATCTTGTTACTTAGTTTGGGGACCACCAATGGCATGTGAGAGGATCTCTTAGGAGAAGAGAAAATTGATTACCTAAAACCATAATGGGTCACCCTAGCATACTAGACAGTACAATGTTTGATTATTATTTTGATTAAATAAATTATCATGCATACTTAGCAAGTTAGGAATAATTCAACTAAGAAGGAAAAAAAACCTAAGAGGGCAAGTGCATTGAATTGGGGAAAAAAGGAGGCAAAATAATAAAATTTCAATATAATATGATCGTGTTACACCTAATGCAAACGTTTTATATACAACATAAAAGAAAAATCCCCTTGACACACACATTTTTGCCACCAACAACCACAATTGATTCCTACAAAGAGACCAAAGCATAAGAGCATCTTCCATATTTTTATATATTTCTAAATTCTATTATACTCTTTCTTTAAATGCCACATCATAGGATATATAAGAGGTCAAGAATTTATTTTCTTTTTAAGCCAATATTGTTTATATTTTATAAATTTCAATATTTTAGAATACATTTTTTATTTCTTTACCCAAATTCTCTAAACCTCAATCCGAAACAAATTTTAGATGAAAAAATGCCTAAAGAGAACCCTCAATCACTAAAAGGAAGATAAGTACATGAAAATGATTCCTAAACCAATCTAATGAGGAGAATTTTGTGTAAATTCTTTAAAAAAATCAACTATAAAAGTAGAAACATATATAAACATAAAATAAGCAATATACCATAACAAAAATGTATGTGAGAAAATCCTTTTAAGAGAAAAATCCACACTCCAATTCCAAAGCAACCCAATGCATTATTTAGTAAGCCAAAGGAATGCAATAAACTTGTAGAGAAATCTATAATAGGATTATTACCAACATATATTTAACTAGAATAACTATGACAACATAATAGTATCACTTAAAAAAATTAGGATCCTCCACATGGGACGTGAACTCTCCCACAAGAAAAAAATTCACTAGAATATATGAAATAACAAGTGTATAGAAAATATATTAAAATGCGCATTATGAATGTAAAGTTGAGACACCTTTTCCTATCACTAATGGATCTTTTACTATCAATATCACCAGCTTCCTTTACCAATAGCCTCATTTATTTTATTATCTTTTACTAATGTAATGGATCTTGGTAGCCTCATTTAACATCTTCGACTATTTTAATTAAATAATTATTTAATTAAAATTCTTTTAACACTTTCCTCTAAAATTAATTAAATGATTATTTATTAATTGATTAATTAATACATCAAAACCCCTTTTGAAAACTTAAATAATTATTCTTAATTATTTAATAAAATCACCATTATCCCTCTCTTTTGAAGTTATAGGTCCATTTTATGATTAGTTTATGAAGACAATATTTGAGCAAACTTCTAATCTTTTTTTCTGCAGGGAAGTCAAATTGTCCAAGAAAAACACAAGTTCCTTAGTTTAATAACATTTATATTTGGTGTTTTAAAATTGAACAAACAAAACAAGATAAGACTTAAGTTTGGTGCTTTAAAATATACAATGAATTATGACCAATCGAGCTTTATTTTGTTGACCAAACGCATGTTTTCAATATGTTGACCATTAATGACCAGGAGTAGGAAGATTTCAATTAGTGCTTAAAATTGAACAAATCTTTTTTTCTATATTGCACTATTCCTATGAATTGTGTTTGATGTCTCAAAGACTTAGATTTGGTGCACCGAAATAGAATATTGCTATTTTCATAACACTTCAATTTGGTTAAATATCTCCCCTCGAGGGGTTTCATGAACAATTGCAATGAATTGTATTCAAAGTGTTTGTTGTGATTGGTAAAGCTAATTATCTATCCTCTCACATCGCATCCTTGTGATGATCTTGGTTGAAGGAAAAATAATTTGAGCTTTACATTTGAGTCTTTTTCACCTTTTGGCCATAAAGAGAGGGTCTTTCTATGAAACACATCCTGCGCTGGAGAATTCATAGTCAAGTCCTCGAAACAACATGCTCACTGGAAAGCTATATAAGTGTTGCGAAAATCATGAGATAAGTAGCTTCAATGATGCGCCAATAACAGACTGCACCTAATCCCATGCCTTAAGTAGAACAGGAACAGTTAAAGAGCCTTAAGTGGCTAGCGGGTGAGTATTGGATGCCTTTGTTCTCAGTTTTTTGTCACTAGAACCCTTTTTTCTTAGATACTATCCAGTCTGACCAATTGAGTTATTTTTAGTGGTGCATCGGAGTCAAGCTTCTCTATTGTAAGTGGACTCCGAGAAGTTACTTGCCAAGTCCGGTTTTGATCAAAGTAAAGAGATTAAGAGTTTCATTCTTAACAATCTCGACACTTTGATCTAAAACTGCATGTAAAATTGCCTCCTCTACTTACGAGGAGTGTAAGGCAGGCCCACTAGGAAAAATGTACCCACTTGAGCTAGGATTATACACGGTTGTGAGTCAGTTAAAACACATTGCTTGATTTGAAACACTTGAAGGATAATGAACATGATAGCTAAACTGTCAAACCCTTGTGGTCTAAGTGGAATGTGAGAGGAGCCATATGTTTTACACTCCTTAAGGTTTTACCTTGAAGGTTTTCGAGCATTTAGGCTACAATCATAAGTCACTTTATCCAAGGTCAACATAGGGAATTATAGCTTTCATATGTTCATCTCTACAACATTGAGCTTTGAAGAGAGGGATTTATTGAAGTTACAAATGCTTTGACATGAAAATGATTGTTCAAGCCAATTTTCAATCAAGTTAGTACTTTTGTATCACATTTCCATATCTGGAAGACCACAAACTGAGAGAGAAATCCAAAACACTTGCACAAAAACCCTAGGTGTTGGAAACACAATTTGCAAAACTCTCGCATTTAACCTTGTCTGCCATTACTTGCCTATGATCTTGAGAAAGTACAAAATCCTTAAACGAGAATCCATATTCCGACTCTCCAAAAGAAAACATCGTAACTCTAGACATAGCAATAAACATGCTTGGAGAAACTACCACAACCAATCTATCATTGTAAGGAAATTTTACGATCGTTTAGAAAGTGGTTTATGACTACAACTAGATTACAATCTCGAAGGAAAATGGATACCAACACAAACAATTCCACAATTCCCACAAGCAATACTGTAGATGAGGGAACACCATGGGTATCCGTAGGGAGAACCATGAATAACGAACATAAACTTACAAACAAAGAAACAACATGGGCCTCACAAAAAAATAACACAGGTGAAGAAATTGGGCCATGGGGATATGATCCTAACACTACCTCAGAGGGAGTCACAAATATGATGCCCACCAGACAACCCCCTGCTACAGATTAACTCTTGCTATCACATAAAAACACTATTGCCAAATCTAGTCAAGACCCAAAAGATGTTATCATTCATGATCACGATAGTGAAGAGGAATTGACAGAGGAAGAATACGAACAATATGAAAACCACCCTAAAACATTGAAACTAATGGATAGAATGCTTAGAAAATATCCAAACTCATACTTCATGCACTTGGCCCAAGGGGGTGCAAAGCTACCCGTAGATTTCAATCTAGTCGCACTAAAATATTCTACCTTAGTTCTATTAGGAGAGCAAAAGGTGGTTAGAAAAAATACCTAAACCAACTAACTCCTAAATATGACACCAATATTCTCAGCAAAACAAAATGATGGTCTAAACCAAAGTGTGGATAACCCATTATATAGAAAACCAACTAAAGTTGAACAAGCTATGGTAAAACTATTTTTATTCAAATTCATGTTTATTACATTGGTTTAACAATTATCTTTGAATTCTTTTATTTTACAGTTGCATTTCGTGAGTGAGGGATTATATTTTGATCTTTACTTATGAATTAGATTAGTTTATTTTTTCCTATGTTTTGGCCATTGTTTTTCATCATGATTTTTTCCTCTCACACAATATGTTCATATCCAACAATTTTATGTCCTTTTGGAAAATATAATAAATCTCCCATGTGTTACTTTTTAGTTCCTGTCGCAGGCAAAAATCTTATGCATCCATTATATGCAATTTTTTTAGTTGACATTGACAGTTTCACCAATGAACAACTGAAATTAAAAATTTGATCACCAATTCTATATAGTCTATATTTAATTGTCTATTTTTCAAAGAATTAAAATATGCTCTTTTTTTTTCTATTGGTTCATTTTGTGAACACTCACTAAAATAGTCAGGTGCAAAAATAAGGATATTACATGCAATTTTTTTAGTTGACATTGACACTTTCACCATGAACAACTGGAATTAAAAAGTTGACCACCAATTCTATATAGTCTATATTTAATTGTCTATTTTTCAAAGAATTAAAATATGCTTTCTCTTTTTTTCTATTGGCTCATTTTGTGAACAGTCACTGAAATAGTCACTGAAATAGTCAGATGATGCAAAAATAAGGATTTTTTTTAATTTAATGCATTTAATTTATTGAATACAAATTTAAAACCTATTAATTACGAATGCCAGTTGCACTATTCCATACATCATAATAACATAAACATTTGATACGTGCCAATTTTGTGAAAGCTTAATAAATAAAGGAGTTTCTATTAAATAGGCTATAATAAATTTTATTGTGAAAATTGTCTATGAACAATAAATCTAAAGAGTAAAATTTCTCTATTCACATTAAATATTATAGTGACATTTTCCAAATTTGACTGAACAATTGTGACATTTTCCAAATTTGACTGTGAACAATTGTGACATTTTCCAAATTTATTTTACTATGAACAATAAATGTTACAGTAAAAATTTTCTACTCATATTAAATATATAATTGGCATTTTCAAGATTGTATTTGATACGTGTCAATTTTGTCAATTGTAAATAAATAAAAGAATGTACAAGCATTTATTTTACCACTGAGAGGCAGACAAACTAATTCAAGAGTATACAATTTAGACAGTCTGAAAGCTACAAAAATTGCTTGTAGAAAGACTGAAAAAGTTTTGCAAGCTCTAAAAATTGAAGTTCTGGAAAGATCAAAGAAGTATTGCAAGGTAAGAGGTCTCAATTTGGAAAGACTAGACAACATTCTAAAAACACTAAAGGGCATTCTGACTAAAGGCACCATTCCACACCATTCCACAATTTTGTAGGGAGTTCTTTCTTTATAAGAAAAATGTGTTACCTGCAAAAATAGTTTACATTCTGAAATCAATATGAAAGAAAGGTGACATTTTTTTGTGCATTTTGCAATTGAAACGTATGTTTGATTTCTTGCAGAAAATTAAAAGGCACATTATTGGTTACAAACTAAGGTGAAAGAACAAATAAATAGTGTGTGCAAAAAATTGTTGGAGACATTAGGTAAGGATGTATCAACTGTTATTTTATTTGTTTTTCTATGTAACTTGTTTTGATTAACTTGCTGAGTCAGAGAACTTTGTTCCTAATTTATAGCTTTTGCAGTTTGGAGAGGAGCAGTTAGGCTTGAAGGCTGTGCAAACGTATACTGTTATTTTATTTGTTTTACTATGTAACTTGTTCTGATTAACTTGTCGAGACAACGAATTTTGTTCCTAATTTTCATCTTTTGCAGTTTTGAGGAGAAGTTAGGCTTGAAGGCTGTGCAGACAATACCACATACGTTTTATAAATCCATGCTTTGTTCCTAAATAGGTATGTATCAATTATTTTGTTATGTTTCATCTGGGTATAAAACAAGCATGAGTAGCCACTTTATTTTCTTGAAGTTTCTATTTGTTTACCAGAGCAACCACTTTCTTTTCTTGAAGTTTCTATTTTGTTTACCAGAGTAGCCACTTTCTTTCCTTGAAATTTTTATTTTCTTTTCTTTTTTGATTAACTTTCTTAGATGACTGTTGATGCCAAGACCTTCACAACAACAGTTATAGGGTGGATTGCAGAGATTAACAAGGCAATCAATTTTTCCTAATATCTTCATTGGTAAGGGTTGCTTACTTTGTCTATACTCCATTCATTAAGTTTCCTAGTAGTGCTAGTGTTTGAGCTTTGGATTCTAAATCGAAGATGTTCTACTTAGCTTTCTAAAATATTTGACAGATATATTCTGAGTATTGATTAACTTACTAAATCAAAGAATTTTGTCCCTAATTTATAGCTTGTGCAATTCAAATTAGCAATTAGGCTTAGATGTTGTGGAGACATAGGACATACATATTATTAATCCTTAGGACATACATATTATAAATCCTTGCTTTGTTGATAAATAGGTATGTATCACTTATTCAATTATGTTTTCATCTGGGTAGTAAACATGAATGAATAGCCACTTTCTTTTTTAAAATTTTATGTTTCTTTTCCCTTTTTTGACTATGTACATCTGCCTGTATTTAGTGTTTTAACCCATTATGAGCTGTGAGTTGCACTTGGTCTTTTGTGAGTTAGATCGTCTGCGTTGCAATGATTGAAGGTTGAATATTTAGGCATGGCTATGATGTAGGTCTACAAATTTGTCCATTTTTAGTTTAGAACTAGGATTACAAAGGCTCCATACAAATAAAGTAAGTTTGAATTAAAAAACACTGGAGACCAAAAAAAATTTGATTTCACACCCTAGAGCTTCTAAGAGTTAGTAATCTGTCAGTGGATAGAATTTTTTCTTGATCATCCTATATTCCTTTTATCAAATCCATCTTTCTTTCTAATTTTCGTTCTTTATCATAAAAAACCTCGACTAGGGTAACTTTTATGTGCTATTTATTGGCTAATTGGCAAGTTTTTAGCAATAGCTCCCCAATGAACATCTACTAGGTTATTAGAGTTAGCTCTGTTGCATTGTTTTTCTATTTATTAAATGCTAGAAAATAGGCAAAGAATTGACCAGCTGTCTAGGATAGAATAATTTTTCTGCATGTAGTTAACCAATCTCCTGATTTAAGGCAATTCAAATGTACCTGGAAGTCTATAAGTATAAATATCTTTTCCACACCAACACATGGAAAAATCATATATTGTTAGGGATCTTCTTAAGAAACCCATGTGTACTTTCATGGAGGCTTTCCACAAGCTTTCGGTCATGTTTTAAAGCATAGAATCTGACAACCTACAATTCAAATAATAACCAGATAACCCATTTTGAAATGGAATTTAAAACATGGGGAATTCATGCAATTTTTTTGAGATCCCGTGCTAAATTGTTGCAAAAGAAAAGTGGATAGAATACAGTGGTTTCAAAATAAATGTTTTGACAACAAGAACTTGTGGAAAAAATCTTCAAATTTTAACAAGGACAAAAACAGATATATTTCTAAAAGGCTACTAAAATCAACCACACCCTATTTAAACCATCATTACCAACCATTGATTGCATACCATAGAAGCAGGAGGAATAACTGCAGGGCTCACTCACTTGGATGCCATGTTTCTGTAATACAATAAATCACATTATATAGCATTAAAGAATGTGCAATATATACAAACATCCAACATGATGGGGATAAACAAAGAAAAAAACCATCGATCTAAATCAAAATCCAAAGCTATTGGTTCAAAGAAACAAGAATAAATAGTACGTCCATAGCTAGAACCTCAAGACACGTGCAAGCCAACAAACAATCTCTTTTATAAACAAATTCAAAGGTCGAATAAGCCTAGGGCAATGAACTAACTAAGAACAACACAAATCACCATTGTAGGGGAGCTAAAACCTCCATTTGACCCAAAACCAACAAACCTCTATAACAACATAGAACAATAAATGCTCAATCAGGGCATTAATAATAGAAAACCTCTTTCTTGAGGTGAATTTATCAAAACTTACAATGAACAGAAAATCCAGCTTAAAAACAATTAACAAAATTAATCCCATGAAACATACAGAGAAAAACTAAGCCTACAATTCAAGAAATGCTACAAACTAACCTAACGTACAACCATATCTTGATTTCTAAATTATAATTGATGTGAAAATTCACTCACCTCAACTATGATCTATTGAATGGATTGACAGAACAAACCAACCAGAGTGGCATTCCTCAGACAACTTAAACCAGTAGAGAAGCTCCCTTCTAATGGAATACTGAAAAAAATAGAAACTTTCCCCGTTAATTGATAGATTAGACAACACAGTGTATTAAAGAAACCCAAACAGGGAAAGGTTAGAAAAGAACTTCAGAAATAGGCCAAACATACAAAAAAATTTGTTTCGTAGGAGGTGTTGGAGGTTTCCTTCTCTTCAGAAGGGCATCTTCAGTAATCTATCAAAGATCTTTTGCTTCAGATCTTTTGATGCCTATTTTACCGAGTAGAAGATCATTTGCTTCAGATCTGAAGTTCTTACATTCGACATTGACGTTAGCAGGAATTTTTCCTTTCCGTCCAAACCCTTGACGAATATTTGATGCTTCAAGAAAATTCCATTTTCGTATAGGGTTTCATAGGCTTTCATTGTTCCCATCTTTGATTGCATCGACTTACTTTGGTCATCCGATTCTTGTCTTAATATATGACCGCGTAGTTGGATGGTGCTAATGGCTTTGTATCGTAAATCAAGGGGCAAACCTCAATCCTGTGACACCACATCTCGCTTGTACTTGCATGGAATCAAGTATACATTGCCTCAAGACACGTGCAAACCACCATGGTTGAATCCTTAGTTCTCATAGCCAAGTGTAATGGTTGAGATATAATGTTTTATCCTTACCCTAGGCATTACCATACAAACCACCAAGGCTTGCAATGAGATCAATGTGAAAACTCACAAAGAATTGGTTTTTCATGTATCTTATTGTTCACATGATAGACCCCTCGAGATATCAAACTATATCTTCTTTATAATGTCTAAGATTTTGCACATTAACAAATAATGTGATATTTTTTCTAAAATAAAAATATTTACCCCACGTTTTCCCTTCGTAGGCTCTTTACATTTCAATAGCACCCCATTTTATTTGGATTTAAATAATTAACTATTTATGTCTACTAAACAACCACCAAACTTTCAAATACAAATGTGAATCAAGAAATCTAACAAATTTCTAAATTTTAAAAAAATTATAAGGTGAACTTCTCCATGTCTCAATGTTAGTATTCTTCACTTGTGTGTGAAATAATGAAATACTTAGACAAATTTTAAAGCACCACTTGCACCTCCAAGAAACACTTATTTGAATGGTCAAAAGTAAAATTTAACCGATAAAAGTAGGAAAACTATTCACCACATTACTATAAGGATAAGATGCAAAAAATTTATTGGGTATTTAAACATTGAAGATTGTGATGTTTAAATAGAGTGTGAGTTGTTTTTTATTTTTTTAATGTGTAAACTTTATGTATTTAATACCCCTTCAATCACTCGAATTGACCTTAGCACTATTGAACATTAACTATCTAATGGAGAATTTCTCACCCAGTATCTAGTGTATCCATTGTGCACTCATAATCTCTACAAAAAGAACAGGGTCTCACTCTTTTATTGACATAAAAGATGGAGATTCGAACATGGACAGAGCATAGGTACAAAAATATCTCAAACTCTTCTCTTCAACTACTTTATATCTATTGTTTTCTTCTTCCTATCATTAAAATCTAAAAGATAAAACTAATTTACTTGCCATTAACAAACATATACAATTACATGAAAGTTTGACACAATAGTTCTTGCAAATAGAAAATGAAGTGCGAGAAAACTAGTTTCCAACAATGTTATTCAAAAACATTGTAAAACATAAAGAAGTAAGCAACAAGTTTTGCACTGGCTAGTCCACATATATATTCCTCCAAACAACATTTGAGGTAATCATATGACAATTTTAACATCTCTAAATTTACAATTAAAGGTTTTTCCTACATAACAATTTTGTTAAAATATATGTTGCAGATAGATGGAATATTGAAATTGGTCAACCCATTGTCAAATCCCTTCCATGCATTATGTGCAAAGTGTAATTACAAATTTGAAAACCATGGAACACTAGAAGAACAAGTTGCTTTTTGCACTAGGTCACAACAACATCACAATCCATGCTAATCTTGATCAACAATAATCAATACAACATATGAAAAGGTAAGTATAATATTTTCCAAACATATTTTACTATGTGCACATTTTTGCTCATTCAATATTCTTATATACTACAATAATGATTTACTAACAACTATCTCAATACAATATTTGCAGGCAACTAATTACATACAAAAGCGGATAATATTGCACTTCTACTAGCTAGACAACCACTA
This sequence comes from Sequoiadendron giganteum, assembly GCA_007115665.2. NCBI lineage: Eukaryota > Viridiplantae > Streptophyta > Pinopsida > Cupressales > Cupressaceae > Sequoiadendron > Sequoiadendron giganteum. The sequence continues at coordinate 649,781,301 of CM021101.1, read as the reverse complement.
TCTTCTGTGCTCAAACATGTTTGATGCAGATCTATTAGTTGTTTCCAAAAATTTGTCACGAATCTACCTATAAACTCCAATTGCAATATTATTTATGTTACTACATGTCAATTGCTGCATGCACAATTATTTGTATAAACTTCGAAGTTATATGTTCCCTATGATACAATGCTAAGTCTATGAATATATATTTATATTCATAAATATTTGCAAAAAGTAAAATTCAAAGTATGTTTACTCTTATGATAAAAGAAAAAATTGAAAATTCCATATGTACTATTTGTTTTTTTATAAATCACACATTGACATTGCACCCCCTACCTCCTTCTGCTAACAAAATCTCTCAAACAAGAAAACACATCTCACAATCGACAGGAATCTAATGCAACTGCGTCTCTTGTTTATTAATCCTGTCATTTATTCATCCATAGCTTCTTTCTAAGAATCTACATCATTTATACCAATAACTTCCTTTACAATCCTAGACTTATGAGTGTTAGAGTATAAAGAAATATCACAATTTTTTCCAAGTAATAATGTGTTGTGTCAATGGAATTGAAGTCATCGTATAAAATAATTGTATGCTTCGTTTGGATAATTGATGCCATTGTTAAGGGTACAAGTAGGTCTATTATTAAGACACCATGCTAATGTAAAAATTATGTTGTGGGAACAAATCGTGTAGTTTAAATCATGCCAACCTATAATGCAAAATCTAAACGTCATCCCAAATCAGAACATTGTCCCATATGATCTTATTTGTAAATTGACTTGGTGGTAAAAGTTTTTTTTAGAGAAATGATCTTATTTGTAAATTCATTGGGGTTTGATTGAATTTTAGGATGATAATATTCTCATGTTTGTTTATATTCTTGAATTTATGGTAGAGGATTTAATTTTTTAAATAAACATTTGAACAAGATAGAGGTCCACTAACCATCTTAATATTATTCAGAATGGGTAGGCGGAATAAATGCGAATCACTCTTTTCTCTAGCTGTGCAAGACATTCCCAACTAGGGAAATCATTTCTCAAGTGTTGACCTTGAATGGACGCCTATTGGAGGTGACAATAGTGAGATATACATATGTGCTGCAATCCCTCTTGAAATACTCCCTCACTTTGTCAAAGGAGAAGGTTTATTGGATAGTACAAAGATGATATTTATACACAAATTGAATAGAAATAATGACTTGATACAACCTACCGACCAGACAATGAAGATGTACTCAAGGTTTTCTTATATTTAATATAATAATGAAGCATGTCATAACTTATATTTTCTATTTGTTATATCAATTAATATATATATTTTGTGAATGTGAAAATAGTTATTGGTGTTCTTTTGGCCCCGATGACAACATAAATACCTCTGAAAACAACTCTGAAAATAACTCTGAAAACAAGAAAAGGAAACAAAGGTTTATCCAAAAAAGGGGTTGTCGAACCCACTTTCTTGTTAGGGTTATGTATGGTAGACCAGATGTTACAGTTATTACATATAATGATTTCAGTCATTGTGATAATAAAAGTGAATTTTTTCATGGAAAAGATGATCCTTCTAGTGATCCAAGGAGTAGTGTTGCACCAAGTTTGTAAAATGAATGAAAATCGTATATTGAATCCTTATTGCTAATGGGGGTGGGAATTGATACAATATATGAACAACACTATTTAAACCCTGAATTGACTCAGTTGATGAATAAGAGGGACACATATTTGTTGAGGAAATATTTTTTGAATGCATGGAATAGAGTGCGCTCACTTCAATCCCAAAAGAATGAAGATGATGCAAAAAGTGTAAGCATGTGGCATGTAGAGGAGAAAGATAGCTTCTTCTATTATAAAAAATCAAACAATGTAGAAAATATTCCATTTATCATAGGCATCCAAACACCATGGATGCGAGAAATGATGGTGAAACATTCACATAATGCAATTATTGCTATTGATTCCACATTCTCCACGAATAAATATGGTGTAAGTAAAACAATGTTAATTATATTTATGGATCTTAATGAAATCAATAATTTATTCTACTAAACATATAATAATTTATGGTTTATTCATGTGTAGTATCAATTATATATCTTGCTTGTATTCAATGAACAAGAGGCCGGTATACCTGTTGCATGGGCCATATCCTCAAGAAATAAAGTCAAGGATATAAATGAATGGATGATAGAAGTTTATAAAAGAGGGAAACAATGTAAAAAATATTGGAATGTCAATGCATTTATGATAGACGATGCTAGTGTTGAGATTGAAGCAATCAGGTTTGTATTGGCCTTAATCTTTTATTTAAACTAAAGTTAACTCGTTGTAATTGCTTAATATTTAGTCTATAAAAAATTGAACATTACACTTATCCTTGTAACTTGTAGATTATCCTTTGATTTCCAGGTACTTTTATCTATTTGGCATGTATGTAGGGCATGGTTGAAGAATGTATACATGTAAGTCAATCTTTTATTAAAATAAATGGAATAGTTGAACATTACATGTTTAAATTTTATAGCTTGATATTATGTTTTATAATTCAGGTATGTCAGTAATAAGGATGTTGAAACTGATATGTTTGATAGATTGGGTAAGATAATGTATGCAATGAGTGATAATGAAGATATCACTACTCATCTGATAACAAATTTCATTGAGGAATTCAAAGAGGAGAAGAAATTTATCGATTACTTTCAAAAAACTTGGTGTCATGATGAAACTCATATTGGTAAGCTCATTGAATTACTCATTATGGTTTTGTATGCATTTACATTATTTAACTTATTTTTTTATTTATACTAAGACATCATTTTGTGGGTTTGTATAGGAATGTGGGCAAAAAACTATAAAAGTTTCCCTCATGCAAATCAAGAAACCAATGCTTCCATAGAGTCATACCACTACCACTATTTAAGTGACTTTAATAAGAGGTGCACAAGGAGAATGGATTGGCTTATCCATACACTTCTTCATAGGGTAGAGCCATTCTATAAAAATAAAATATATTTGCAATTATTTGGGTTTTTGACTAACTTCAAAAAAGAGTGATATTACACAGCTAAATTAGAGAGGTCAAAAAAAATACCAAATGTAAATTGTTATCCATATGATCTCCTCCCTAACACATACCAGATAAGAAGCCAAACAACTCCAAAAAAATGGTATCTTGTTAGAAAATTTGGACCAGATTTGCATGTGTGTGACTGTCAGTGGGCAAATAAGGGAAACACATGCAAACATGTGTTAAAGATTTTAGATCTTCTAAAGAGAAACAAAATAAATGAGCAAGATCAAGTTGTTGGTAAGGGCCATTTGAGATTTAAGTTTAATATTTATATGTTAAATGATTATTATATTTTATTCAAAAATAAGTAAATTAATCTTATTAATTATATAGATGGTGTTACTCCACTGCTTGATGATGATGACAATGTTAGAGGGAGTTTCAGTCACGAAAACAATACCATTGGTAATATTGATATGATATTTACAATGAAATATTAGTTTATTTTTTATGGTTCAAAAAATTAATTAAATCTTAATCCAATTATAGATGGTTGTAATCAAATAGAAGATCAAGATGTGCTTGGGGTTGTCATTGGTGAAGACCAAAAAATAGGTAAATCTCAATGTCACCATTTTATAATGAAATATTAAGATGTTTTTAAATATTTTTAGATTTAATCATTTTTATTTGTATTACAAATGACTTGAAATCATTTGATATTTCAAATGATGAATTTCAAAATTCTATTGATTATTTAAATCATCTGCTCAAAAATTTACTAACTAGCGAAGATGAAAAATATTTTTTTTGTCAATGTATAAAGAGATTGAAAAAAGATATTCATACATCTCTTCCTTCCTCTTCCACATTTACACCAATCCCTGGTTTAGATAACATGTCTATGAGATGAATATCACCATGGTTCAGTCCAAGCAAAATGCACAAATGTCGTTCAATTCATCAAAGAGAGAATGCCATTTCTTAAGACTTGAATGAAACAATTGAGGACTATAAAAAATTTCAATTCTCCTCTATAGGATGTAGAAATTTTTTTTAAAAAAGTCATTAAACGCTCATGCATCGCAATAGAAGAAGAAAGACTTAATATCATGCAACAACACAATTTTCAAAAGAATTTTAGTAATTTGCATTATAATAATTCTTGTTTTTATTTCATATGTTAAATATATGTCATGTTGTAGGTTTGGATGATCAAGAAAGTACTCAACAACATCAATTACCTTTCTCTATTGATCTAAACCAAACAACAACAAATGAAATACAACTTATAGATAGTAATTTTTTAACTATTAAGTGTGTTTATTAACTTTATAGACAATTACTCAATTCCTATATCTAATCAAGTTTCCAATATTTATAAGTTCACTATTGTTTATATTAATTACATAATTTAATTTTACACTTGAAAACTTTATCTATGTTGATGTGTTAAATATGTGTGTCATTACAGCTTCAGAGGATCAACACAATAGTAGAGAATATATGTTGCCTTTTTCTATTGATCTTAACCAAGAAATGACAATAGAGACAATGCAAAGTGGAGATGGTATAAAAATTATAGAACACACTTCAATCAATTTTATGTCTTTAATTTGTAAATTATTTTTTCTAAGTTGATGTCTTAAATGTGCATGTTATTGTGGCTTTAGATTATCAACAAAACATACAACAACATATGTTACCATTTTCTATTGATCTTAACCAAGAAGCAACAACAATGGATGTAATGCAAAGCAGAGATGGTAACAATATGGTAATTTGAAATTTATAAATTATAGATAAGTTTTTATTTGGTGCCCCTAATTTATTTACTATTTAGCTAATTAATCAAATTTATGGTTTGACTTGTTATTGTGCAGTCAACTTTTTATCCATCAAGTGGCATAAGGAGGCTAGATTTTGATGATCTCCCACAAGTGTAAGATTTGTCTGAGACTGTAATACCCCTCCGTTTTTCTCTATTGTGCAAACTATGTTGTTTCCCCTTTTAGGCCTTTGTATTCTGGTGTACTTTGACATTGTACTTGGTTACAGTTGATCACTATTTTATCGTGATGTATCTTGTTTTGATGATACTATATTTTGATGTGATTATGATGGCATGCTTGGAATTAGCATAAGTGGATATTTAAATTTATGATGTTTTATGCTTTCGAGTATGTTGCTATGTTAGATGCGTTAGTTAGTACTACTGTATTGGTGAAGAGGATGGTATCGCATCACTCGCTTGTGAGTGCCTTGCGATTTCATGATTTCCTCTTCACAGTGTGCCTTATTTATGACATTATTGCATGTGGATATATTCTTTGTTCACAAGTTGACAGGTACAGGACATCGACTCCACCTGGTTTCACAGGTTCGAGCATGTCCATTGCCCAATGGTATTCGATTGGGAGATAGTAGCTAGGCTTTTCGTGCCGAGTCGTCACCCTAGTCATAGTGTGTCATCAGTCGTAGTGTAGTCCAGTTATTCTATTTTGTTCCATTTGCCTTGTTTCAGTTAGTTTCAGAAGTTAGAATGTGTGGGAAATGTGATTTAAATTATTGAGTAATTTAATTTAATTAATAAATAATTTAATCTTATGGTAGATTTAATTTATTAAATGATTAAGTTATTTATGTTGAAATGATTTACATTATCTATTTTGGAAATGCATGCATATTTGAGTTGGAATTGAAAATTAAGAAAATGAATTAAAAGTCAATTTAGAAATTCAAAAATTCAAAAGAAAGACTTTTGCTATTCTATTTTCAGAAATTTATGAGGGTGGTTGTAGGATTTTTGGGGAAAATTTGCATTATCTTTGAATTTATTCACAAATCTTGTGAATGGAGTTTTGGAGAGAAAATTGAGAAGAGAAGAGGAAGGATGGTTCAATTTTGTGGGTTTGGATAAAAAGCTAAAAGGATTTGTAGAGCGTAAGAGGGTTTCATAGCACCAGCAGGATCTTCAACATACTTCAAGAAAAATAAGGTTCTCATCTTGTTTAATTGAATTCTTTTGATTCAAAGGCACATGTGTTGTAGGGAAAACATTTGAACATGTTGATTGTGTGCAAGAAAATAACCATTCAAACTCTAGCTTTCCAAACTTGTAGAACACCACTTCTTGGAAAGATTGTTTGCAAAATTAAAATGAAATCTTGTTTATAAAATTAATTTTTCTTCAACTATGTGTTCTTTAATTTGTTGGGAATCTCATTTGGAGAATGAAATGTATATATATATATATATACATCTATACTTGGTTTATTATTTTTAAATTTTTTTCCCCATAGTAGAGTTATGCTGGCCAACAGAAAAGTTTCTTTTAAAAATGAGGGTCTGGTTTTTTTTGATGAAAAATAAAATAAATGACAGTCTGGTTTTTAATGAAAAAGCTTATTTAAATTTTTATTTTTTTTAAATTTAAATGTTTGGGGGGTTGGGGTTGGGGCTCACCCCACCGTCGCTCCCTTGGGAAGAGGAGTGGGGAAGCACGCCCAAAACAAGCCCCTGTCTGTAGCCTACGCAGGTTGTGCAGACCGTGCCACCACTGTGGATGGCCGGCGCTGCCAGCTCCGCGCCCCGCGTTCTCCACCGTTTGCGCCATCCGCACCACGCGCGCCCGATGCTTCCCCTTCCACCCACGGCCTGCGCGATGATCTCTCTGCCCGTGCCTACCTCTACTCGGTGGCTCCGCCTCCTACGACCACCCCACCTTAAAACCACCGCCTGGTTCTTCGGCCACCGCCCACTGTCAAACCGCCACCGGCCATTGGTGAAACCCGTGCGACTATGGGAGAAACGTGATCGCCCCTGCTCTAATTCGATGCACGGCCTGAGGGCATGAGTGCCTAAAATGTATTTTATAACATGTTTTAATATTTTAAATTTTTTTTTTTCAAAAATATTAGATATTAATATATATTGTATGATAAAATATATATTAATATTTAATGTTTTAAATTATAATATTTAATAATATTACATATGGATTAAACGATCAAACGAATCTTTTTTTTTACAATAGTCATATATATTAAAATTTTGAGCAAATGTTTTGGTTAGTATCATGATTTAAATATAATGGAATGATTTAAAATACTACGCTTTTAAGCATGTATTGTTCTTATTTTGTTTAAGGTAATATATTTATAAAGGCAATTAAGGGAGTTGTAAGTAACATGTTTAATTGTAAAGATAATTGATTTCTTTTAAAATGATTTAATTTCTTAGAGGGAACAATTATTAACTCTATATTGTTATTTCTTGAATGGTTGAAATAAATGATCATTGTATATTTATTTATTTTGCAATTAGAGAAAGAAATACTTGGTTGCAAATTTCACTCTTCATCTGAAAGAGACGATATTTAATTTTGATTTCCTAAAGGCAAATAAGTATTGTATTTTAGTATCATAATGGATTTAGAATATCTGAAGGTAGTTTATTCCATGTGCCTTTAGTGAATACTCCTTTCATGTTCTTGTTTGGGAAATGGGCTAAATAAGTGTGTAATTCGTAAGTCTTCCAGAGGGTCTTGAGGATGGGGGTTGTCGTCTTGTTATGTCAACCTATTTTGTATTCCTTGGGTGGTGCATGAGATGTTATCTGTTAATAATCCGGTTTACACGAAAGGGGATGTTTTGTACTTCCTTGGTTTAGGAGTGGATTATGTGGTTAGTGCTCCTTGTCAGGAGTGACTTTGTTGCCTTGTTACCTCTAGTGTTTGGAGAGGGTTTGAATTTAGGTTGCCTCCTAAGAAAGGAGTGGTTGTGGTATCCTGTTTGTTTGCACCTTGTTACCCTTGGATTTTGGAGGTTATGTATGTTGTCAAATAGGAGAGTGGCTTCCATAGGAGCCAGAGCCCAAAGAGGTAAACTGGGAAACCTTCGGAGGTGGTTTAATCAAGTGATAACTAAAAAAAAGCTTAAAAGATTAGGTGGTACTTCACACTAATCAAGATAATTATGCCTCACTCATAGACACAATGGCTCGTTTAGACTTGGGATGAGTGGGAAGGCCTGGAATGACAAGGTCATATATCTTGTATGTACGAAAGGTACGTGATTCTACATGAGTGAGTATGGGGGCTAGGATTCAGTTGAGGCCACTAGGATAACCCATAATGGGGGCCGGAGCCTATGAAGATTCCCAAAGGACAACCCATGACGAGCTGTGTGATGACACTCTGTCTAGGACAATAGTTGGTACTTGTTTATTGTGGGTATGGTTTTTGTAACATACCTGATGTGACCACAATTGGTATTCGATTTTGTGTGTATGGTTCTCATAACATACTTGTTCTGCTTTATTTCTGGAAGCAATGTGACCATGTAGAGTTGTACTTGTGTTGTACTTGCATGGTATATGAGTTGTACTTGTGTTGTACATGTGATTAGTGGTTTTAGTTTGGTTCAGTTTGAGTTAGTCTGTGTCTAGTGGTAGATGGTCTTGGTTAGGATTCCTGGTTACTATCTCCTAGCACGGGGGGTGGGCCTTTGGGTTCCACTTGGTTGGGTGGTGTGCACCTAAATCCGTTGGACTATCTTATCTTCATGTGGATGAGACTTCCAGTTGGAGAGCTCGTTGGTTTGAGTATCAGTTTTTGCTTAATTTCATTTCAGTTGATCTTGTATTATTTTACCCCTCAGTTGTTATCGAGGTGGAAGTTGTAATTGTAATTATATTTATTAGACTTGCCTCATTCGGGGAATGAGTGTTGTAACCGTATTGTTTAATGAATGGTTTATTGAAATGGAAAGTTATCCTTGTGCTTGTTGTAAATTTATCTTATTGGAATATATGTGTTTAAATTATTAATTAATTGAATGACATGGTTTAATTCATGTTTTTCGTTGAGGTTCTATATAACATCTATCTCGTAACCTTAGAGGTTGTTGGCAATGGGTAGTGTACTTACATGTTCATTGTACTTAAACAAAAAAAATTAGCCTGTTTAAGTAGTTGTTTGCAACTTCCTCTAGGGTTGCGTGGCGGGGCGATACACATTTAGGGAATGAGTGTTGTAACCGTATTGTTTAATGAATGGTTTATTGAAATGGAAAGTTATCCTTGTGCTTGTTGTAAATTTTTCTTATTGGAATATATGTGTTTAAATTATTAAGTAATTGAATGACATGGTTTAATTCATGTTTTTCATTGAGGTTCTATATAACCTCTGTCTCGTTACCTTAGAGGTTTTTTGCAATGGGTAGTGTACCTGCATGTTCATTGTACTTAAACAAAAAAAATTAGCCTATTTAAGTAGTTGTTTGCAACTTCCTCTAGGGTTGTGTGGCGAGGCGTTACACAATGTATCAAAGCCTAGGTTTAAACACTGGGTACTCTGGGATTATGATGGAGCCATTACGCTTTTAGTTGTGTAGGTTTTTAAGTTGTGTACCTTGCCTAATACCTTAATGTGTCTGTGTAGGATTATGCCTCCCAAACACGAAAGAGGTAGAGGGCATGGCCATGGCCGTATAGGTGGTCGAGGTGGGAGTCAGCATGAATCTCCTCCTCGTATATCAATTGTTCCTGATCAGGAAGAACCTCAGGCATCTCAAAATGCACTTGGGGTTAGGGATCGGCTACAGGATCCAACAGGGATTGAGGCTATGTGTAGAGCATTTGAGGATGCTTTGGCACTCCTTGGACCTAGGCAGGTAGAGGTTCAGGTTAACCTTATGGTGAGAGAAACTCCACCCCAGTTTGAGGCTCACATGAGGGACTTGCTCAAGGGGCATCCCCCTTTATACGATGGATCAGGTACGGGGTTAGAGGCCGAGACTTGGCTCATAGACTTGGATAGGTGTTTCGTCGTGCATCTGTATGGCAGTAACACCAGAGCTCGTTATGCCATCATGTAGTTGAGAGGGTTTGCATCCACATGGTGGAGACTAGAGGATCAGAAGCTCCATATTGATATTCACACTGCATCTTGGGAGATCTTCTTAGAGATATTCAGGGCTCGATTCTTATCCGAGCATTGGCGTCAGCGTCGAGGCGACGAGTTCCATGCTTTACGTCAGATGGCATTATCTGTTGAGTAGTACAAGCGACATTTTTACAAGCTCAAATAGTATGCAGGAATTGGTGATGATGAAGGCATGTTAGTGAACCATTTTGTTAGGGGCTTAAATGCCTGTCTCAGTGGTGGTGTGAGGGTTTTCGAACCCAAGACCATGGATATGGCAGTGGAGAAAGCACGTCTTATTGAGGAGAATCTGAGTATGGCACTTGGAGGTCACATAGGAGTGCAGGTTGGTGGTAGTTTAGCAGCAGGATCTAGTGCTTGAGGAGGGCAGCCTCAAGGAGGTGTACCTTCTCAATCTTAGCAGGGACCATCTCAGAGTGGTCAGCAGTAGGAGAGTGCACTTGGGAAGCGTAAGGACTCTCAGCCTTGTCAAGATGATGGTGGTTCTTCACCTAGGAGGAACAGGAACTCGAGGCGTGCAAACGTTTCAGCTATGATCAGTCAGCTCAGGGTTCACAGTCTACCTTCAAGGATAGTGCACAGTAGTCTAGCGCACCATCTGGAGGTAGAGGTTATGGCAGAGGTACAGGGTGTTTTTCTTGTGGCCAACAGGGTCACATAGCTAGAATGTGTCCCAACAGGGGCACATCTGGGTTTTCTCAAGAACCAGCGGCATCTAAGCTGGCAGTTGGCGATGCAAGTAGATCTCATCGAACTTATGTCGTGGTTGATAACCGTCAGCCTGGGTATCAGAGAGCTATCATTGAGACTTTTGGGGTTGGTCGTCCAGTGTAGGATGCTTGGCCTCAGGGGTCGAGGTTTTGATTTGTATGCAGTTTGGTTGAGGGAGTTATATCCCTATTGGTTTGCAGGCTTCCAAGAGTAAGCCTGACCCTAGGGGGGAAGATGTAATACCCCTCCGTTTTTCTCTATTGTGTGAACTATGTTGTTTCCCCTTTTACGCCTTTGTATTTTGGCGTACTTTGACATTGTACTTGGTTACACTTGATCACTGTTTTATCGTGATGTATCTTGTTTTGATGATACTATATTTTGATGTGATTATGATGGCATGTTTGGAATTAGCATAAGTGGATATTTAAATTTATGATGTTTCATGCTTTTGAGTATGCTGCTATGTTAGATGCGTTAGTTAGTACTACTGTATTGGTGAAGAGGACAATATCGCATCACTCGCTTGCGAGTGCCCTGCGATTTCGTGATTTCCTCTTCACGGTGTGCCTTATTTATGACATATTATTACATGTGGATATATTCTTTGTTTGCAGGTTGACAGGTACAGGACATCGACTCCACCTGGTTTCACAGGTTTGAGCGTGTCCATTGCCCAACGATATTCAATTGGGAGATAGTAGCTAGGATTTCCGTGCCGAGTCGTCACCCTAGTCATAGTGTGTCGCCGGTCGTAGTGTAGTCCAGTTATTCTATTTTGTTCCATTTGCCTTGTTTCAGTTAGTTTCGGAAGTTAGAATGTGTGGGAAATGTGATTTAAATTATTGAGTAATTTAATTTAATTAATAAATAATTTAATCTTATGGTAGATTTATTTTATTAATTGATTAAGTTATTTACGTTGAAATGATTTACATTATCTATTTTGGAAATGCATGCATATTTGAGTTGGAATTGAAAATTAAGAAAATGAATTAAAAGTCAATTTAGAAATTCAAAAGAAAGACTTTTGCTATTCTGTTTTCAAAAATTTATGAGGGTGGTTGTAGGATTTTTGGGGAAAATTTGCATTATCTTTGAATTTATTCACAAATCTTGTGAATGGAGTTTTGGAGAGAAAATTGAGAAGAGAAGAGGAAGGATGGTTCAATTTTGTGGGTTTGGATAAAAAGCTAAAAGGATCTATAGAGCTTAAGAGGGTTTCATAGCACCAACAGGATCTTCAGCATACTTCAAGAAAAAATAGGTTCTCATCTTGTTTAATTGAATTCTTTTGATTCAAAGGCACGTGTGTTGTAGGGAAAATAGTTGAACATGTTAATTGTGTGCAAGAAAATAACCATTCAAACTCTAGCTTTCCAAACTTGTAGAACACCACTTCTTGGAAAGATTGTTTGCAAAATTAAAATGAAATCTTGTTTATAAAATTAATTTTTCTTCAACTATGTGTTCTTTAATTTGTTGGGAATCTCATTTGGAGAATGAAATGTATGTATATATATATATATATATATACATATATATCTTGTTTATTATTTTTAAATTTTTTTCCCCATAGTAGAGTTATGCTAGCCAACAGAAAAGTTTCTTTTAAAAATTAGGGTCTGGTTTTTTTTGATGAAAAATAAAATAAATGACAGTTTGGTTTTTAATGAAAAAGATTATTTAAAATAAAAATAAAAATAAAATTTAAATGTTTGGGGGGTTGGGGCTCACCCCACCGCCGCTCCCTTGGGAAGCGGAGTGGGGGAGCGTGCCCAATGCGAACCCCTGTCCGCGGCCGGTGCGGGCTGTGCAGATTGCGCCACGACTGTGGGTGGTCGGCGCTGCCAGCTCCGCACCCCACGTTCTCCACCATCCACGCCGTTCGCACTGCCCACGCTCAGCGCTTCCCCTTCCACCCATGCCTTGCACGATGATCTCTCCGCCCGCGCCTACCTCTACCCGGCAGCGCCGCCTCCTGCGGCCGCCCCACCTTAAAACCGTCGCTTGGTTCTTCGGCCGCTGCCCACTGTCAAACCTTCGTCGGCCATGGTGAAACCCACATGGCTATGGGAGAAACGTGGCCACCCCTGCCCTGATTCAGCACGTGGCCCGAGGGCATGAGTGCCTAAAATGTATTTTATAACATGTTTAAATATTTTAAATATTTTTTTTTCAAAAATATTAGATATTAATATATATTGTATGATAAAATATATATTAATATTTAATGTTTTAAATTATAATATTTAATAATATTATATATGGATTAAATGATCAAACAAATCTTTTTTTTAACAATATTCATATATATTAAAATTTTGAGCAAATTTTTTGGTTAGTATCATGATTTAAATATAATGGAATGATTTAAAATATTGTGCTTTTAAGCATGTATCGTTCTTATTTTGGTTAAGGGTAATATATTTATAAAGGCAATTAAGGGAGTTGTAAGTAACATGTTTAATTGTAAAGATAATTGATTTCTTTTAAAATGATTTAATTTCTTAGAGGGAACAATTATTAACTCTATATTGTTATTTCTTGAATGGTTGAAATAAATGATCATTGTATATTTATTTATTTTGCAATTAGAGAAAGAAATACTTGGTTGTAAATTTCACTCTTCATCTGAAAGAGACGATATTTAATTCTGATTTCCTAAAGGCAAATAAGTACTATATGTTAGTATCATAATGGATTTAGAATATCCGAAGGTAGTTTATTCCATGTGCCTTCAGTGAATACTCCTTTCGTGTTCTTATTTGGGAAATGGGCTAAATAAGTGTGTAATTCTAAGTCTTCCAGAGGGTCTTCAGGATGGGGGTTGTCGTCTTGTTATGTCAACCTGTTTTGTATTCCTTGGGTGGTGTATGAGATGTTATCTGTTAATAATCCGGTTTTCACGAACAAGGATTTTTTGTACCTCCTTGGTTTAGGAGTGGATTATGTGGTTAGTGCTCCTTGTCAGGAGTGACTTTGTTGCCTTGTTACCTCCAATGTTTGGAGAGGGTTTGAATTTAGGTTGCCTCTTGAGAAAGGAGTGGTTGTGGTATCCTATTTGTTTTCACCTTGTTACCCTTGGAGTTTGGAGGTTATGTATGTTGTCAAATAGGAGAGTGGCTTCCGTAGGAGCCAGAGCCCAAAGAGGTAAATTGTGAAACCTTCGGAGGTGGTTTAATCAAGTGATAACTAAAACAAAACTTAGAAGATTAGGTGGTACTTCACACTAATCAAGATAATTATGCCTCACTCATAGACACAAGGGCTCATTTAGACTTGGGATGAGTGGGAAGGCCTAGAATGGCAAGGTCATCTATCTTGTCTGTACGAAAGTTATGTGATTCCACATGAGTGAGTATGGGGGTCGGGATTCAGTTGAGGCCACTAGGATAACCCATAGTGGGGGTCGGAGCCTATGAAGATTCCCAGAGGACAACCCATGACATGCTGTGTGATGACACTCTATCTAGGACAATAGTTGGTACTTGTTTATTGTGGGTATGGTTTCCATAACATACCTGATGTGACCACAATTGGTATTCGATTTTGTGTCTATGGTTCTCATAACATACTTGTTCTGCTTTATTTCTGGAAGCAATGTGACCATGTAGAGTTGTTCTTGTGTTGTACTTGCGTGGTATATGAGTTGTACTTGTGTTGTACATGTGATTAGTGGTTTTAGTTTGGTTCAGTTTGATTTAGTCTGTGTCTAGTGGTAGATGGTATTGGTTAGGATTCCTGGTTACTATCTCCTAGCACGGGGGGTGGGCCTTTGGGTTCCACTTGGTTGGGTGGCGTGCACCTAAATTCGTAGGACTATCTTCATGTTCATGTGGACGAGACTTCTAGTTGGAGATCTCGTTGGTTTCAGTATCAGTTCTTGCTTAATTTCATTTTAGTTGATCTTGTATTATTTTACCCCTCAGTTGTTATCAAGGTGGAAGTTGTAATTGTAATTATATTTATTAGACTTGCCTCATTCGGGGAATGAGTGTTTTAACCGTATTGTTTAATGAATGGTTTATTGAAATGGAAAGTTATCCTTGTGCTTGTTGTAAATTTATCTTATTGGAATATATGTGTTTAAATTATTAAGTAATTGAATGACATGGTTTAATTCATGTTTTTCGTTGAGGTTCTATATAACCTTTGTCTCATAACCTTAGAGGTTGTTGGCAATGGGTAGTGTACTTGCATGTTCATTGTACTTAAACAAAAAAAATTAGCTTGTTTAAGTAGTTGTTTGCAACTTCCTCTAGGGTTGCATGGTGGGGCGTTACAGAGACATAAGATCAATTGGACTATTAGGATTTAATGTGTAGTTATTCTACATACAATTTGTATGTAGATCTTGAAACAACATATGTAACATTTTGTAAAAAACATTTTGAGTTGGTATAAATGCCAATTTCTATATGTGTAGAGAATTATTCTACACTTATATATATAAGTCTATATACAATATAATTTTTCCTTATGTGCATGTTTTTCAACTTTAAACATTTATACGTAAATGCATATTCATTTTAGAATGTTGAATTATAAATAATAACATGTTATAGATTTATTTCTTACAATCAGATGGCTTTCCATGATGGTCGTCATAGTTAGATATATAATTTTTTAAAATTAAAGAAATCTCAATTATGTATTACCCTTAGCCATCATGAAGGGTCCCAATTATTTTATTATTTTTTTTCCTATGCAAGTAACCACATCTCTTTCATTATGAAAATTTTAACTTTTGACTCAACAAGAATTGCATTTGGTAATGATGTTTTTGTTTGTTTGATTTTTGTTTCTAATTTTTCACTCAATCACATGTTGCATTTGGTATAGATTGGGGTTTTAATAATTTATTTTTAATATTTCATTTTGATAGAGCAACAAATTTTTATATCTATATGTAGTGGTGACACTACTTAACTAAGTTATTAGTAGGTAGCTATCAATTGTGTCATTTATTATTGTATCAATTGTACACATCCAAACTAGATCCACTTATCCATTCCCAAATGCTCCATTTCATATTTTTTGACCCATGTTAACAACGAATCAAAGAGTTCTTTAGATCAAATTAAAACAAATCTATAAAAAAAACTTCAATGGATGCAATTGAAAAAAAACACACTAAAGAGGGGTAGGAAGAAGAGAAGATTGGATTTGAAAAAAAAAATACTCAAGAAAGGAAAACGCGTACTAAATGATAAAAAGAAAGAGACAAGTACACACCTAATATGTATGTACTTGGATTGACTAGAAACGAGACATGAAAATAATAGGAACCTCTCATACTTATACTTTCATGTTTAAATTTTAGATTATGGAATTTATGACCATTAAAAAACTAATTTGGACATGAGTGCCCTAGATTATACTTTCTTATATTGAGGTAAGATTTAATAAGGGTGTTCATCTAGGCTTCTTGGTTTCATTTCTAAAATTAATTCCTTAATCCAAATATTTCTCACACCTTATTATTAGTTTATTATATAGTCTTGTGTATGTCCCATCTTTGTCTATTTATGGATTTAAATTAGATTAGAGTAAATTTGTTTTGAATATTTGTTAGAGATAGATAGCTATTTAGAATATACATAAAAATAAAGTACTATATTCAATTGATAAATCATTAGGATAGTATCATTCAAGTTTATATTTCACTTAAGTTCTTGTATGCATCTCATATTGTAGTTATTTATCATAGTGAACCACTTTATTAAAAAAAAAAATTAATATGTACATAAACTTTTTGTTCACTTTGAATTATTTAGTTTCTTCATTCCAAATAATATAATCTCAACACTTTATTAATACTCAAATTATTGCATTATATATTCAATTTAATTAGCATGAAAATCATTTTTTTTAGGGTAGTGATTTATTTCCTCACAATCTATAATAATATTTTTGAACATGTATTTCACATGCAAATTTGAAACACTAAAATTTAAATCCTCATCATTTTTATTTGATATTGTTTTGTTATGTTTATAAGGAAATAAAACATTCTTGTATAAATATTTAAGGTAAAAAAGAAGAAGGTAAAATGCATAATAATAGTGGTTAGTGGGAAGGGAGTTAGCTTGAAACCATTATGAAATTTTAAATTTCAAGTGGATATTTTGGAGGTACAAAACTAACTTGAGATAATTTCTAACGTGTAGATTTAAACACAAAAGAAAACTTTTTAGACAATTTTTTTTTATAAACAATACAGTAAAACAAAATATTTTAAACATAAAATAAAGTAGATAATAAGTAGATAAAAAGTAAATAATTCTCCGTCAATAAAAATAGTTTATAAAATAAAAAATAGTTCTTATTAATCTTTAAAAGATCTATAATACACCAATTCCAAAAATTAAAAAGAAATAATAAAAAAAAAATATTAGCAAAAAAAATCTATAATACACCAATTCCAAAAATTAAAAAGAAATTAAAAAAATGAACTAAAAGTGCATAATAATTTTAGTACACTAATTTTTAAAACATATAATAAAAAATTAAAATGAAATTAATGCACTTTTTAAATATGTTTAAAAAAAACTAAAAATCTATAAAATTTGCCCAGTAGATCTCGGCAGCCACATATCTCAATGGGCGTTGATAGCAAAGGGCGGGCTGATGGCAAGGGCAGCTCTGACGGCAAGTGGATTAGAGTGCAGGTGATGGTGATAGCCACAACAAGATGAGAAGAGCTGGAGACAACAACATAGCAGAGGCTTGTAGGGGCTTGCACGGGTGCAACCATGGCATCAAATGGTCATCGGTGCAAATTGTCACCTGTATAGACAACTCCCTCATCCTCTCCTCTCCCCATGTGATGACAAGTCATGTGGGTTGAGATGTCTCAAGGCATCTCAACCCTTGATCTCAAACCCTCAATCCTAGCCATTTGTCCAAAATCCCTCAACCTATTTATCCAAGCACTTAACCATTTTGTCACTCTCTCACCCATTTTTCATTCAAGCATCGTTATGCTACCAGATTTTTGAGTATGCACACAACCAATGGCACATCATGGGAAAATGGACACAACAAGAGGTTTTATAATGGTTTGAGTTTCTTACAACCTAATCAAAGTGTTTGTTTTATTTTTGTGTTTTGCATGATTTAGTTTATTTCTTGCATTTTTAGAAGCACAAAAATACTACACACAATCTAATATTTATTATGCTTCTAGAAAAAAGAAAAAAACTAGTAATTAAAAATTATAATTGTTATGATAAAATAATTCTTAACTAAACATATTGTTTCCAAGTACTCTTTTCTAAACAATGTAAATAAAATAAAATATTCTTAAATCTAAACTAAAATAATATTAATTTTTAAATAGAAATATATAAAGATTAGTTAGAAACAAATTCAATAATATTTGAAAAATTTAAATTTAAGTCATAAAAATAATTAGTTAGAGTATTTTGATATATCAAAGTCTAAAAGCACAAATATTGACTTATTAATTGTTATTTTGAAGAGAATCTTGATTAATAAAATATATTTTATATATTTTATATTAAAAACTTTGTTATTAAATAAATTTAATTAAACCAACATATATATATTAGAAAAAATAATGTAATTTCCACTCATCTTTTATATAGATTTTTCTAAAGATAAGTATGCTAGTATATTTACAAATTAGCATGTATATCTAAAATACATCTATCTACTGGCACTTGTATCTAAAGGAGGTTCAAGGATTACACCGACATGAAATTATATGTATGCTAATATATTAGAGATTACATGGATTAAACAACTAATAATAAGTGCTAAATAATAAAATATATATGCTAGTAGCATCCACAATGTTGTATAAAATATTATTTTAGCATTTTTTCTTGCGTTTGAATAAAGTATTATTATCTTTTCTAAATAATGAATGAACCATTTCATATTTTTTCAAATGCACGATCAATATAATAGAAGATAATGAATGAGACATTTCATATTAAATTAAAAATATAATCTCGATGCTAAGTAATTAGAGTTTAATAGAAGAATAATATCTAATAAGATATACATTACATGAAATTATCAGTTATAAATAATATTTATATGTAAGTAATATTGTTTTCATATGTATTAATGTATCTATCTATATTTTTATTATTTAAAACACAATTTTTTTTTTGAAAAATTGATGTATCAAGAATAATATTTTTTCACATCTTTATACTAGCAAGAAAAATAGTTTGCTAAATAAAAGATTGAAACAAAAATTGATAATTCAACAATAGAATTAGAAGCATTAGTCACACCGCCAATTTGAAAAAGTAGTCCAAAAGAGTCCAGGATTGCCATCAAGAGAATGACTTGGGTTGGGGGAAATTGTTGATGCTATCTCATGAAGGAAAATATTTATTTTTGGTAGCATACAAGTACAAATAACTGAGGGAAGAAATGATTCACAATGAAGCAATGAACTTTTTTGAATTTGTTAATATTGACATGTACATTTTATGTCTACTTCAATTTTTTATCAAAAGCTTGGAACACAATTGTATTTGGGCCAAATAAAGTGTTTGCAGTTTAAAGTTTTTGTCTTTTGGATTATATAATGCACCACATGGAATGTACCTCCTTAAGGAAATTGACACATCACCTTATCCTCAAATTTCTCTATTGACAAGAGAAGTCACCAAAGCAATCTGGTCGCTTTGTTCACAACTCAAATGCTCTCTCACATCTTCAAAATGACCATGGCACTCAAAACAAACCCTTGTTTTCCCTCAAACAAATGCCTTCATACTGTCACCCAATATAATAATTGACTATATGTCCCCAAAAGAGAAACGTGGAGGATGCAATTCCTAGTGTTTTGACTCAATAAAATGATGAACAAACAAGATATTCCCAATCATTTTGTATTGATACTCATGAAATGACAACCATATATATGTTAAATCGACTGATTGGATTCATATAAGGAATTCCTTTAGCATAATAAATTTCTAAACATAATAATAAACTATCATATATAAGGTAAACATAATTTTTTGATATAGGGGAGAGGAGTCGATACGTAAGCACCCTAAACCGCACGGTCTAATTGGCAGGCCACGTGGACCAATAGCATTTAAAAAAAAAAAACCATTAGAGAAAAATGTCAATTAAACAATAAATTATAATTTTAAATCTTTTTAAAAATATTTTGCCACATGGAAGGTCCAACTCCATGCATGCATGGAAAAAAATGGAAAAAAGACCCGTCGACCGATACAGACGCACCTCGAGTGCCACTACCTATGTGGCTCGGTGTCCGAAGGTGACAACCTTGCCACGTCAACTCCTCCTAGTTCGCCACCCTAACAATCCACTACTGAGCATTTATCACTCGCCGCCACTTCCTATTCCTATCTACTGTCCTATTTAAACTTTGTCACCTCTCCTAAGCTTCGCATCACCCCACGTTTATTCCAAAATGACCTGCATTGAATTCTCCTAGTGCCTCGCTCTTCTCGCCATGTTTTCAGCCTTTCATTTTTCTGAGTAAACAGTCCTTCTTCACTTGCTTGTCGGTACCTGCTTGTTTCATCGTCTGCAACCGATACCGTCTCACCACAACTTGCAATGCTCGGAGACCATATCGTGTTTGGGTAGAAGCCGATACGGAGATGGGTAGACGCCAGTTACCGAACATCGCCAACAGCTCCACTTCCACCATGCAAGCAACGAATGGGTTCCTCGTTGCCATGAACGGGTTCCGTGCTGCTATGAACGGGTTCCTCGCCGCCATGAAGGTCATTGCAAGCAACAAAGGGGTTCGTCGCATGTTCAACCCAGGTGAGCTTGCTCACTAAGGCTAGCCATTATTCTTCTATTTGTGTTTGGTTTGCAATTTCTCTTTGTTTTATTGCTTTTTTAGTGTTGTAGATTTTGTTTATTTCGTTGAAGTTTAGTGTTTATGAACACTGCACTATTTGTGTTCATAAACACACTAAATCGTAGGGAAATTAATCTTCTGTTCAAGCATCGCTCTGTTTATATTAAATATATTAATGCAATTGGTTATTTTCTTCTTTCGACATGTAATAATGTTCGTTGTTTATATGGGTTTTGCTCTGTAGGGTTTATATTGCAAATATTACGCTCATATTTACCTCATTTCTCTTTCAGTAGGATTTATTTTGAGAATATAGCACACATAATTTAGCATTTATGTTTCGGTAGGGTTTATTTTGCAAATTTTACAGTCATAGTTTAGGGTTATCCTATTCTCATAGGATTTGCATTGACATTGACTTTGCATATCGTATTCTCATAGGTTCTACATTATCATTGACTCTGCTTAGCACAATCTCACAGGTTCTGCATTATCATTCACTCTATTTATCGTTTTCTCATAGGTTCTACATTATCATTCACTCTGCTTCTCGTATTCTCATACGTTCTACATTATCATTGACTCTGCTTACCATAATCTCACAAGTTCTACATTATCATTGACTCTGGTTATCATTTTCTCATAGGTTTTGCATTATCATTCACTCTTCTTATCATTTTCTCATAGGTTTTGCATTATCATTCACTCTGCTTCTCGTATTCTAATACGTTTTGCATTACCATTGACTCTGCTTACCATAATCTCATAGGTTCTGCATTATCATTCCCTCTGCTCATCATTTTCTCATAGGTTCTGCATTATCATTCACTTTGCTTATCGTATTCTCATACGTTCCGCATTATCATTGAATATTTCTTGAACTCAGAATGCTTGGGAGCATATAGTTCTTGAAAAATTGTGGAAACTATAGTAGCATTGCTCAAGAAAAAATAGTGATTAATCATAAATTGGTGATTTCTGTGTAATTTTCCAAGTTTTTCAAAAAGTTTGGTTTGTCTAATCATAAATTGGTGTTTTCTGAGCTTTTCCTTAGGAGTTGCACTTCTCTTTTTGGAGTGAGCTTTTCCTTGGGAGTTACACTTCTTGAAGAGTGAGTTGTCGTCTTCTCTATATGTATGTGTATGTGTATGTGTATGTGTCTATGTGTATGTGTATGTCTATTTCTATGTGACTATTACTATGTCTATGTCTATGTCTATGTCTGTGTATGTGACTATGTGTATGTATATGTCTATGTCTATGTCTATGTCTATCTTTATGTGTATGTGACTATGTGTATGTCTATGTCTATGTGTATGTTTATGTCTATTTCTATGTATATGTGTATGTGTATGTCTAATTCTATGTGTATGTGTATGTGTATGTCTATGTGACTATGTGTATGTGTATGTGTATGTCATTGCTATTTCCACCTCTATCAAACCTCCACCATATGCAATACCTGCAATGGAACACTTCAAGAACTCCATTGAATTGCAAGTCAATGTACCAGTTTTATCAGAAAGTATAGTGTCAACTTGCCCAAGTTCCTCATTTAAATTGGATATTCGAGCTCATGCAGGCTTCTTAGTTTCTTCATCATAAATTTTTTGGTCTTCATTGATGAATCTATATTGATACTTTCTTATGCTCATATAATGGGTATAAGCATTACAAAACTATTGTTATATCAGCATTGCAATGTTTTGCTTGTTCAGATTTGATTTTTAAAATAGTTTCACTTATTCATAGAACATATTGCTATACAAGTTTTTAAAGAATTTGATAAGAATTTACCATTAACATCTCATTATTCATTAGTGTCATCACGTGGCAGGACATAATGAGTAGATCCAAATTGCCAATAAGAATATTCAGTAGGAAAAAAATCATCTAAAAACAGCAAATAAAGGTGCATACAAACCCTAGACTGTAATTGGTAATTTGAACTTTCAGCTCATTTGTAATGGATTTTGATTTTCAGCTACTATTATCATTTATAGTCAAATGACTGTATTTTGATTTATGGTTTTACAATAGGCATTGCTTAATTAATGTAGCTCATAAATTTTTGTTATCATTGATCAACCACCTCCCAAACAAAAACAAATAGAGGAGAGAAACAATAAAAAGCCTATAA
The DNA here is from genome assembly GCA_007115665.2 of Sequoiadendron giganteum. Classification (NCBI taxonomy): domain Eukaryota; kingdom Viridiplantae; phylum Streptophyta; class Pinopsida; order Cupressales; family Cupressaceae; genus Sequoiadendron; species Sequoiadendron giganteum. Next base: position 649,758,662 of record CM021101.1, on the reverse strand, counting down.
TATTAACATCCTATGATGCTGAAATAATAGCCAAAATGCACTCAACATAGCTAAGCTAAGTAGACCTGTTATAATTGAAAGAAGCAAGAGTAAGTGATAACAACTTAAAAGTAATCAATACAAGCTACATAAAAATATTAATATTTGAGTTCACATAAAGATAGGAGATAAAAGAAAAGTATAGATATTTTTTGTGAAAGAATGTTAAATGGGAGTTTAAAATTGATCCCCCACCTCCCAAACAAAAACAAATAGAGGAGAGAAACACTTGAAAACCAAAAAGATTGGTGTCTCAATACATCTAGACAACTATCTTACTAAAGCCTAGTAACTATTCTCCATAGGAAGTAAATTGGGGGAAAAAAGAGATGATGTCTACACCAACTAGACATACATAGGACCACAAAGCCCCAATAAACCATAAGGGCCACTAGAGATTCATTAAAGAAGGATATGATCCCATAGCATATAGGTCTCAATTCTCATATGTGATAGAAATAAAAGCTATGAAGAGGATCCTATCTATAGTTTTTTCCTTATAATATTATTTCTACGTTGTCCTTTTAGTATCCATTCCATTTTTCCTCTTTAGTGGAGCTATTGTTCTCCCATCTATGTTTGTTTAACATTCTTATTATTCAAATTGATAGCAAGAATGAGCATCATTTATACATGATCGAAGTATATTTTATCCATTGAGTCAGACTCATCCTTATTCATGCCTTGGGTATCCCAATTTAGATTCAACATTATAACATGTATTAATGATAGTCTCATCCAATCACTTATTCTCACCTAAAATTCATTATCACAATCAACCAACTAATCCTCTAGCTCAGGTAGTGAAAAGAATATCCTAACTACAAAAAATAAGAAACTATTTGATGTCAAAGGGGAAGCAAAACTCAAATAATTGTCTAGCTTATATTACATCATATCTCTTTTCAATGTGTTTTGCATTATCATTCACTCTGCTTATCATAATCTCACAGGTTATGCATTATCATTCACTCTCCTTATTGTTTTCTCATAGGTTTTGCATTATCATTGATTCTGATTTTCGTATTCTCATAGGTTCTGCATTATCATTGACTCTGCTTATCGTATTATCATAGGTCATTATCATTGAGTTAGGTTGTGTTCTCTGTTTCATTAACAAAACAAAAAATGTGGGTTAATCTTTTTAAAGGTTTTGCTTCATCTTTTCAATCACTTAATAAATTGATGTTGTTTATGTGCCATAGATAAATATGTTGGTGTTATTTATTTTGGGTTATGCTCCATCAATTTTATATCTGATTTATGTTTGATGTGATCAAGCCTATCTATGGATGAAATTAAGCTTACGTTGTGGAGGACCGACGTATAGGTGTGGGCCCCAATGAGTGCATGTCCCATCACACATTAGGGCCCCCACTTACGTATTAAGGGAGAGGAGCTGATACGTACGCACCCAAAATCACACAGTCAACATGGTAGGCCACGTGGACCAATAACATTTAAAAAAAAAACCCATATACTTCAATAAATCTGCAATGCAAATGTTTCTATCTTTTCTTAGGTGCCATTGGTTATTTTGGGGGTGTTATCTTTTGCATAGGTTATTTTCCATCATATCAGTCATCCAATTATTGTACCTTAATTTTGTGTCTTGGAAATATATGGGGGTGTTCTATTTTTTTAAGGTTCTGCTTCATCAACATAGACATAGACAAATACATAGACATAGACATATACATAGACATATAGATAGACATATACATAGAAATATAGATAGACATATACATACACATATACATACACATATACATACACATATGTATATGTATATGAGATATTAAATGCACACATAATTGTAATTATTTTGAAACAAAACAATTACACGCTGGCAGCCAAACATGATGAAGTGTATCCAACTTGTATATGCTTAAGGTCTTTGCATCTTATATATATATGCATATGTATAGACATATTCATATACATATAAATTGTTTATGTTTATGTATATGTATATGAATATGTCTATATATTTATGTATATGTATATGTGTATATACATATACATATACATATACTACTTTCACGACATACTACATATTTTTTGAGCCAACCTGCATCCAATGCTCATAATGCCTCGTACACTTGTCAACTTTACAACATTTTCATTCTAGCAACTTCTCGTTTTATCTTCACAATGATGGCAATGTCTGTGTGTGTATGTGTATGTGTTTCTGTATGTCTATGTCTATGTCTGCGTGCATGTGTATGTGTATGTAAATCTATGTAAATCTGTATGTATATGTAAATGTGTATATTTCTATGTCTATGTGTATGTGTATTCATATGTGTATGTGTATGTGTATGTGTATGTGTATGTGTATGTGTATGTGTATGTCTATATTTATGTCTATATGTAAATGTGTATGCGTGAATGTGTATGTCTATATGCAAATGTGTGTGTGTATAGATGTGTGAAGAGTTCTTAAGTGGACAACCTTTCCACGTCTACTTCTCTTAGTCAGCCACCCTAACAATCCACTGTGTCACATTTATCACTCCCTGCCCCTTCCTATACTTCTCTACAGTCATGTTTAATTCACTTATGTCTATGTCTATGTGTATGTCTATGTATATGTCTATGTGTATGCTTCATAAATTCTCACCTGCAACAATTGTATCTTTTAAATGTGTCATTGATTAATTTGGGGGTGTCCTCAACTTTATATGATGTGCACCTATACGCCGATCCTCCACAACGTAAAAAAAAATTCATCCATAGATAGGCTTGATCACATCAAGCATAAATCAGATATAAAATGCACACAAGTTAGCATTAATTTAAACAAGGTGCCAAGTCAACAAATTTGAAACCCATCCAACCCATCTTTGACCGACTGGCGACCCCATTTAAAAAATGTTTCCCATTGTAGCATAACCAAACCAACATGCAAATGCATTCGCCTGTCCCATCTACCATGAGATATACAACACGTATCAGCTTCAATCTATCCCATCTTGCCAAGTAGTGTATATGTATGTATTGGAGCCAAACACAAATATCCCACCAACATCCATTTAACACTCCTGTAAGGCCGCCATTATTCAAAACAAAAACATGGAAACAATTTCAAATAATCCACCAAACCAATCAAGTCAAGAATTAAAGGTTGAAATCAATCAAATCTCCAATTCATAAGAAATAGAACTCAAATTCAAAAGAGGACAAAAATTTATTTCACCACACTAAACAACCATCAATCAAATTCAAATAATTCCCAATTCAAATAGCCATGAAAACTTTCAAGTATTCACATGTATTACCATAGATCAATATTGAGCACTAAAGCTTTCTTACAACATGTATTTAGGGGCCCTGGTTTTCCCAAGGCCTTTCATGCTTGCCTATGTAGCACTTCACATAGATTACCATAGCTTTGTATTTGAATGACTTAGGGGACTTGGTTTTGTGAAAGCTTTTCATGGTCACCTATGCAACACTTCCCAATTTAAATGGAGTTGTGGACGCGTGCAGCATAGGTTGCCATCAAACGAGCGTTCATAAAATCAAGTCTCCCTAAAACATGTCTCTATTGCTTAGTTGATTGAATTGATGAAGCAGAACCTATATGTATATTTGTATGTCTATGTTTTATGTATATACATGTGTGGCCTATGTAGCACTTCACATAGATTACCATAGCTTTGTATTTGAATGACTTAGGGGACTTGGTTTTTTGAAGGCTTGTCATGGTTCCCTATGCAACACTTCACAATTCAAATGGAGTTGTGGACCTGTGCAACATAGGTTGCCATCAAACGAGCGTTCACAAAATCAAGTCTCCCTAAAACAAGTCTCTATTGCTTAGTTGATTGAATTGATGAAGCAGAAACATATGTATATTTGTAAGTCTATGTTTTATGTATATACATGTGTGGCCTGTGTAGCACTTCACATAGATTACCATAGCTTTGTATTTGAATGACTTAGGGGACTTGGTTTTGTGAAGGCTTGTCACAGTTACCTATGCAACACTTCACAATTCGAATGGAGTTGTGGACCCATGCAGCATAGGTTGCCATCACCTATGAAAAATTTAACACCCCCAAATTCATCAATGGCACCTGAAAAAGATAGAATAGTTGCACGACTTGATTGTATACGAATATGTATATGTGTATGTGTATCTGTATGTGCATGTGTATGTATATTGGTATGTATATGTATGTGTATGTGTATGTGTATGTGTATGTATATTGGTATGTATATGTATATGTGTATACATATGCATACATATACATATGTATATGTATGTAGATATGTACATGTATGCATATACATATATATGTATATGTATATGTATATGTATGCATGCATATGTATATGTATATGTATATGCATATGCATATGTATATACATATGTATATGTATATGTATATATATATGGAACTCATTCATGGCGACGAGGAACCCGTTCGTTGCTTGCATGGCGGAAGTGGAGCTGCTGGTGACATTCGGTAACTAGTGTCTAGCCATCTCCATATCGGCTTCTACCCAAACACGATATGGTCTCCGAGCATTGCAGGTTGTGGTGAGATGGCGAAGGTTGCAGACGATGAAACGAGTAGGTACCGGCGAGCAAGTGAAGATGTAATGTTTACTTGCTAAAATGGAAGGCTGAAAACATGGCGAGAAGAGTGAGGCACTGGGGAGCATTCAATGCAGGTTGGCTCGGAAAATATGTATGTATATATGTATACATATACATACATATACATATGTATATGTATATAGATATGTATATACATACGTATATGTATATGTATGTGTATGTAGATATGTATATGTATATAGATATACATATAAATACGTATATGCATATGCATATACATATACATATACATATACATATGTATATGTATATATGTACATATCCATATACATAGACATATATGCATATACATATGTAAATGCATATATATCTGCATATATGTCTATGTATATGGATATGGATATGTATATATATGCATATGTATATGTATGCATATACATAAGCATAAACATATGCATATGTATATGCATATATGTCTATGTATATGGATATGTATATGTATAGGTTGGTTGGAATAAAACTGTGGGGTGGCGTGGAGCTTAGGAGAGGTGGTAACATTTAATTTGGACAGTCGATAGGAATAGGAAGTGGCGGAAAGTGATAAATGCTCAGTAGTGGATTGTTAGGGTGGCGGACTAGGAGGAGTTGACGTGGCAAGGTTGTCACCTTCGGACGTCAAGTCACACAGGTAGTGGCACTCGAGGTGCGTCTGTATCGGTCGATGGGTCTTTTTTCCATTTTTTTCCACACGTGGACAAAGTTGGACCTTCCATGTGGCAAAATATTTGGAAAAAGGAATAGAAAATGACAAAATGTCAATGAAGAAGCAAACATTTGAAATGAAAACAGTGACACATTGCAAATTACGTAGAACACACATTGCAATATGATCATAATACATTGCAAATCAAAACAAAAATGATGCATCTGTAATTCTCATATATTTAAAAATGTCAACGAAGAAGCATACATTGCGAATCAAAACAATAACACAAATTGCAAATTACATACAACACTTTTTTGAATCTGATCAGATTACTTCACAAAACAAAACACTAACGGTCAATCTGTACTTATCAAAAAATTACAACTGTCCACAATTTCGATGCATTTGTAAATATCAATACTTCTAAAGTCTATGAAACTAGCATTTGTAATCTAGTTGTTGCTGTTGTGAAAAGGATCTTGGCTGGTTGGGGTGCCAATTGCCATGTTCTCGTCCCCTTCCAGTTGACGGGGATTGCTAAATGCATGAGTGGGACTTGGAGTGGTAAATTGGGTGCAAGTGACATGTGTTGGGGGCGGTGGTGAAGACATTTGTACATCCCAAGTGCCAAATTGATATGGATATTGACTGCCCCTGAAGTCAGATTGGGAGAGGCTGGAATAATTCAATGTTGTGGAGAACTGAGGGATATTAATGTTGAGAATATCATGGAAGACTCCATTAGTTTGAGACAATGGATTAGAAGTGTTCCTTAACCGCCTCTCTCTCTGTAAAGCCCTCTATGCCTCCTCAATCTCTTTTTCCTTTCGGTCATGTTCCTTGTGAAGCCTCTCTTGCTCCTTTTTCGCATCTCTATCCTTTTTTGTTGTAATTTTTGCTGCTCTTTTTATTTTCGCAGTATGTCCTTCTCAATTCTGGCATTCTCCTTCAACTCCGCTGCCACAATTCTTGCTTCCCTTTTCTCTGCATTTTGTTGTCTCTTTCTTTCTTTTATCTCCTCCACCTCTTTCTTCCTTTGCTCTTGCTCCATTAACAGCCTCATGTAGTCATATGTTGTCAACAATTGAGATTGTCTACTGATCCAAATTGCACATGCTTTGGATTTCATTTGACAGACAGTGTGCACAGGCAACTTGAGGAACTTGCTGATGTGCGGAATTGTTTGTGTTTCTTGTGTCCCATCTGACTGTGTGCCAATGACCTCCTCGACTACCTATGAGCCCTGTGGTATATCTTCATTGGCTTATAAATCTGAATTGCAAGAAGGAGCATAGTAATGGACAACTTGAGAAAGGACAATTTGTGGTGGTGGTGATGGAAAAGTATAGGTATCCTGTTGTTCTCGGACTTCCAAATCAATGCCCAAGTTCATTGCTCCCTCAACCAACCAGGATGGTTGGCTTCGTTGTGATGGAAGATCTAAACTTTCACTGAATTGATCAACAGCCCTGTCCACCATGGGAGGGGTGTGTTCATTAACCACCACTTGTGCAACTAATTCAGCAGGACATGTATGAGGTGAGTGTTGTGTTTTTGTTGCAGGCTGCATGTGTCCATCTGGAAGAGTGGACTGCAATACTGTGACATCATCACTTGACATACCAAGTCCAGAAAGGCTAAGAATGTTTTCAACTGCGTCAGCATCTTCGCTAACCACAAATGTCTCACTAGGATGCATGTCGTTGACAAGTGCATCGAGATTCAGCGGCCATATACCATTCCTTTTAAACCCAGCCTTGATGTTGTCAACTGTCAAAGCTCTTTTTATTGCTTTGCTGCCTAACATTGCAAGTTCTCTCCTCCTCACTTCAATGTTTGGAAACCTTGACAAAAATTATGCACGTTCTGATTTGAAGTAAGCTTTGAAAGGTGCAAACACACTCACACCCAATGGTTGTAGCTTATGTGATGTGTGTGATGGCAATGTTAACAAATCTATACCAATATCTCTTGCTTCCTGGATGGTTTTGAGTGCTACGTGGCTTCCATGGCCATCAAATATCAGCAAGACCCTGTTCGTGGGCGAGACACCACCTGGAATCGAGGTTTTGAAGTAGGTCAACCAATCTATGAACAATTCTTTGGTCATCCATGCATGTGGTTGGGCTGCCATGCAAGCACTTGGTTCATAATCTATGATGTAATTATCTATGTTCACACTCCCCTTAAACAAGTAGAATCCTGGAATGCTCTGCCTAGCAACATTGACACAACACATAATGGTTATCCATTCACGGCTCTTTGGGATAATGTAAGAGACATTCCTGCTACCTTTTCTTGCGAGCACCTTCATGGACCCATTTTTGCCTGCTTGGATGCCAGTTTCATCGCAATTCCATATGCGATCAGAACCATATGGCATGGCTTTGTATGCTGTAGACAATGTTTTGTAGAATGCATCTACAACATCAGGTCTAAGATTGAATGCCCTATCTTTGGCTAGGCCTTCAGCAGTTCGTAATGCGAGTTGAGGATGTCTGTGCTTGAAGCCTGTCCACCAGGACTTCCCTGGGAAGCCATTGGTGAAAGGGTTTGGCCTATTTTGACATATTTGAGCAACCTCAGACTTAAGATTGACTATCTCAAGACCATGACCAATATTAGCCATTTGCTCGCACCATTCCACAATGCGATTTCTTCCTCTTCTGTGAGGACTATTGGCGGACCTTTCTTGGAAGTTGTTGTTAGACCCCCTAGCCATTTGGACAGTGTGATTGTTGGGATTGACCACTTTTTGGAAGCCCCCCTTATCGACATGTCATTCTCTTCAACGTCATAGAGTGCCCTTTTCATGTCATCCTCAGACCATAGCTTATGTATTTGTTTTACCTTTTGTGGTATTTGAGGTGTAGTAACCTCAATCTATGGTATTTGAGGAGTAGAAACCTCATCTACTTGTGCAACATGATCTATTTTAGGGGGGAATCTACATCCTCGTTTCTCGGCAGGCAACCTTGTTGTGGCTCTTTTCTTTTTTTTGTTCCTAGTACAGGACACCACTGCATTGCCCTTGGCCATCTACATAGAATAATTAGAATCAAATCAGTGATGCTTGAACAGATAAACAATCACTTTGTAATGCAGAACATATGAGAATATGATAAGCAGAGTCAATGACAATGCATAACCTATGAAACATAAATGGAAAACTATGAAATACAAATGATTGAACAGTTATCTTTATAAGTATGAAGCGAGTGTTGTGATACTTGAACAAAAGAATAATTAGTTTGTAATGCAAAACATATGAGAATATGATAAGCAGAGTCAATGACAATGCATAACCTATGAAACATAAATGGTAAACTATGAAATACAAATGATTGAACAGTTATCTTTATATGTATGAAGAGAGTGATGCTTGAACGGAAGAATAATTAGTTTGTGATGCAGAACATATGAGAATATGATAACCAGAGTAAATGATAATGCAGAACCTAGGAAAGATAAATGGTAAACTATGAAACACAAATGCTTTAACAATTATCTTTATATGTATGAAGAGAGTGATGCTTGAACAAAAGATTATTTAGTTTGTGTATGTGTTATCTTTTTAGTTTCTTGCATTTCAATTGAGATTATCTTTTGTAACAGGAGTTTGTTATCTTGTGTTATCTATTCTGGAGTGAGCAACATAAGTAAGTAGAGGAGTAAGAAGCACAAAATTACAAACTATGCAAGGGAGTTAGAGTTTAAGAACATCTCATATCTCTTAAGCGTTTACAACATTAACATTCTCATGCACAACAAAGTGAAAACCACACTCATGTTTGAACAACAGAAAGCTTACGAATGAAAAACAATAAGAGTTTAACAAAGCTCACATATATTGTCTATGACGAACTCATTGACAGGCATAAATATTTGTCAATTGATGAAGCAAAAACATATGAAAATGATGAAGAGAAAGTCTTCTAGGATTAGAAACTTTAGAGACTGATAATGCAAAAGATATGAGAATAAGACATCCTGAGTGAATGACAATGTAGAAGCTATGAGAATAAGATAACTAGAGTGAATGATAATGCAGAACCTGTGAGATTATGCTAAGCAGAGTCAATGATAATGCAGAACCTATGAGAATAATATAACTAGAGCGAATGATAATGCAGAACCTATGAGAATAAGATAAGTAGAGTGAATGATAATGTAGGACCATTGAAATAGAAATGGTAAACCATGACCAATATTTAACATATAAACGATAATGCAAAACCTATGAGACTACGATAAGCAGAGTGAATGATAATGCAGAACCATTGAGACACATGAAAAGCAAAGTGAATGATAATGCAAAACCTATCCAATAGAAATGTTAAACTATGAGTGTAATATTTGCAATATAAAGCCTACTGAAACAGAAAGGCTAAACTATGACTGTAACATTTTCAATATAAAGCCACATGGAAACAGAGATGGTAAACTATGACTATAATATTTGCAATATAAACCCTAGGGAAAGCTTTAAATGGTAAACCATGATTGTAATATTTGCATTATAAACCCTATGGAACACATATGCTAACCTATGACTACAATATTTGCAATATAAACCCTATCGATACATAAAGAAACACCTGTGACTGTAATATTTGCATTCCGCCACCCTAGGGAAACATGAACAAAAACCTATGACTGTAATGGGTGTAATGAAGATCAATATGGATGCTGGTAATGGTTGTAATGAAGAACAAGTGTGAAAAGCAAAACCTGGTACAATATGGATGCTAGTGCACTGGAATCTGAGCTGTTGCCTCCCCTTGATGTTAACTCGTTCAATTCTGTGCTTGTCACTCCTCCTTTTCTTATGGCGCTCACTGCAGAATAACTAAATACTTGTTGGTTTTCATGGCTATTTGAATTGGGAATTATTTGAATTTGATTGATGGTTGTTTGGTGTGGTGAAATAAATTGCTGTCCTCTTTTGAATTTGAGTTATGTTTCGTATGAATTGGAGATTTGATTGATTTCAGCCTTTAATTCGTGACTTGATTGGTTGAAATTGTTTCCATGTTTTTGTTTTGAATAATGGTGGCCTTACAGGAGTGTTAAATGGATGCAGGTGGGATATTTGCGTTTGGCTCCACTACGTGCGCACCCTACTTGGCAAGATGGGACAGATTGAAGTTGATACGTGTTGTAGATCTCATGGTAGACGGGACAGGCGAATGCATTTGCGTGTTGGTTTGGTTATGCTACGATGGGAAACATTCTTGTAATGGGTTCGCCAGTCGGTCAAAGATGGGTCAGATGGGTTTCAAAGTTGTTGACTTGGCACCTTGTTTATTTTGTGTAGTTGGGACTAATGTGAAAGTGACGCTTGCATTGGTGCGAAAGTTGGGTTTAATAATTTACGGGGAAGGGTGCATGTCTTAATGTTTGGGATGTTTAAATTCCATGTCGGAATGGTACTTGTTATATGTCAGATACAAGTTGGATACACTTCATCATGTTTGGATGCCAGCGTGTACTTGTTAAGTTTTTAAATGAATGCTAACTTGTGTGCATTTTATATCTAATTTATGTTTGATGTGATCTCGCCTATCTATGGATGAAGCTAAGGTTACGTTGTGGAGGACCGACGTATAGGTGTGGGCCCCAACAAGCACATGTCCCATCGCAAGTTCGGGTCCCCGCCTACGTATCGGCTCCTCTCCCCTATATCTCACAAATATAATAATTCTTCTATATATTTTTGTTTTACACTTATTTTAAGTTGAACTTGCATTGCCTAAGGTTACATGAATTCATGTCATGTCAATAACCACTACAAAAAACCAAACCTAACTGCAAACATGGAACCTAACTAATAATTTAGATAATATGATAATGTGCTGAGCACTTACAAAAATAAACTTGCCATGTATTATCCAAACTCCCACACTTCACATAAATATCAACAAGAGAATTTCCAATAAAAACACCATAATCAAAACTAAATTTGGTTATTATTTCCTCTTGTATTTCCTTGCCATTTTGAAGAAATCCCAATTGGGCACAAACCTATAGAATAATGGTGATAGTAAATTCATTGGATAGTACACCTCATTCTCTCATTTTATTATAGAGAGCCAGACCTTTATTAGCATAACCCTGCTTGCAATAAGCACCTATTATGATAGTCCATGTAACTACATTTCGCTTACACATTGAATCCACTAGTTTTGGACATCCTCCAAGCTTGGCATAGGCATTGACAAGGGTGTTTTGTAAGACAATATATGGTTTCTTTAAGCTTTCAATCATATGTAGGTGAATTGATTTGATTTTTCAAAGAGATTTCCCATCCGCGCAAGCACATAGCATAGAGACATACACGACGATTTTTCCCGACTTTCAATTTATTATAAAAGTTTGAGAGGTATAAACCTCTCTCTCATGGTTTTTTTTAAAGGGGTAAATATTTTTTATTTAGAGTTATGAATTGATGAGGTCATAAAGGACGATCTCATCTCCCAATTTAAACATTAAAAAATAACACCTTAATGAAATTTGAATCTTGATGACAAGAAAACACAACTTAAAACCATCACACTATACCACTATTGACCTTTCTAGCAATATTTTTGTCTCATATATATTTATGATTGCCACAATTGTTGGTGGGTTCGTAAGCTGAAGATGTAGTCAGACTTTAATTGTCAAAGGCATCAACTCCTCTTCTTCATTGTCATCTAATGATGCCATTCCCAACACTTGTGGAGATAGTTTAGGTTTGATTTATGGAATAGCACCATGCCATTCATGACAGAGTTGGGGATTACTTTAAAAATGTGCAAATACAAACAAGTGAATCTGAACCTTCCCTGCTATGTGATTAAAAAAGCCTGTGGTGTGCTAGTTTGAATGATTCAATCTCTGTAATAAATGACTATCCACTCAGGAAAATTAGCTTCATATACACAGAATATCTAGGAAAATCTGTGTTAGTTTGAATGATTCAATGCCTGTAATAAACGAATATAGATTAAGGAAATTGGCTTCATAAAACCAGAATATCTTCGAAAAGACATACTGAATATAAAAATCGTTAAAACATTCGACTCCGCTGGGGATCGAACCCAGAATCTCTGGTTTCGTAGACCAGCGCCTTATCCATTGGGCCACGGAGTCAACTGTTTGCTAGTAAAAATTGCACGCCATACTTAGTTCCTTGAATCTCGGTGGCCGAACACTTATCACGCGGAGCCGTTTCTTCAGAGCAAAAAGATTTGTTGCTTCTCTAGCAATTTAATTGTATTAATGGAATGTAGGTAATCACTCAAAAAGGGCATGTAGCTCAAACAGTAGAGCACCCGCTTTGCATGCTCATCTCCATGTTTTCTATTGTTCTCAGCACATGTGCCTTTGAATTATTTTTTATTTTTCACTCTTCGTTATTTTTCAGTGGATTTAAAAGTACGTCGAAGAGGTGTGGAAGGTCAATTGGGAAAAAAATTGGCAATACATACGGTCAATTAATAGGTCATTTAGCAAATGATGATGTTTTCACAACAAAATTCTGAATGGAGAAGTGACAGCTTCAAATCAACTATGTATCCTCTCATTGGGATCCAAACACGATTGAAACAAAATCTTTGATTGGGGAATATAATCATGCTCCATGACCAACAAACTCATGTCATGTTTGCAATAGAGGGAGGGAGAGATAAGGGTAGAAAGAGAGAGAGAGAGACGGGTAAGAAGATAGAGGGAAAAATAGAGTGAAACGTAAAGAACAAAGAGAGAGGATCTAAGAAAGAAAGGGATATACAAAGATGGAAGAATGACACACACACACACAAACAGAGAGAGAGAGCGGGAAATGAATATTGAGAAAAGAGAGATTAATAGTTAAAATTGTATCTATAACATCTAAAAAATCTTCTTTCACTATGTTTTTATAGATGTCATAACCTATTATACAGCTCCTATTTTCAAAAAATTAAGGAGAAGGTAGGCAAAGGTTTTTGAGACTGACTTATACATGTTGATTGCATTTTCTTGAAAGTTTTCAAAGAATTTTCAACAAATCCATTTTGTGCATATTCTATGATTGTAGAAAGCCATGACAACATATCTTTAGGGAATTCTAAATAATTTTCTCCTACATAATTTGATCACTTTGAGTTTGGGCTTCAAGTGCCACCCATTAGATTCAAGTTGACAATGTGGACTGTGTGATTTGTCTCCAAGTAGTGTACGTTGCATATTATAAAGCTTCATTACTTCTTACCCAAAAATGATGGATGAAGTTCTTTGTAGTTAATGCATTAACAAGGACCTCAGTGCAGATTGATATGTAGGTATGATGGATAACATATAGCATATAATTAATTTTCCCAAATAATTTTCAGTCGTAAGATATGTTCTATTATACATTTTAACTTGATACTAATACAATTTTGTGATGGTAAAAATGGGCCATTCTTTTGTAATGAGATGAAATGTTTATAGTTTTTAGTATGCTAAATTCTACTTCATTGGTGTCTATATACATATGTACTGGAAGAAATATTATCAATCAAGATTGGAAATTACTTATATCGAAGCAACTCTTAGGAAAGTAGTGGCCATGAAAGTAGATCCAACTTGTTCTTTTCAATAGAAGGTGCCTCTTTACTATAAATTTTACATTTTGTTTTTCTTTGGTGTGTCATTAGTGAAATCTATGCAACATAGAGAGGGGAAAATAGAAAGAAAGATAGAGCATGAAGAAGAGAGAGAATATATATAGAGTGAAAGATAGAAAATTAGGAGAGAGGGGGCAAGAGAAAAAGAGTTATAGAGGAGACAAAGAAATATATAAATAAAAGTAAACAAATATACAAATAAGGGGAGAGAGAGATAGACAAGGAGACAAAGAGATACATTTATAAATAGAGATAGGAGATGGGAGAAAAATAAGAGATATAAAGGGAAACTGAGACTACTTTTGATCAACTCTAATGTGACAACAATCCAAAGACGACACATGTCCATTAGAATCTATCTCTCTACTCATCTCTCTCCATGTCACTCTATTTAACTCTCCCTCTTTATCTCTTTATGTTTGTCTGTCTCTCTCCATGTCTCTCTCTCATTTATCTCGAGCTATATCTCTAATGCTCTATTTTCCCTCAAAATTGAAACTTAAATCTAAACATAAAATTAAAATTGAATAAACTAAATGCAAAGTCAAATATTTATTAAATAAAGCATTAAAACTAATTTTTTAATTTAGAGGAATTGAAATATTAATAAAAATCGTACCTAAGAAATATAAAATATATTACAAAAAATATTAACATTAATTGAAAGATAAGCTCAATATTAATAAATAAAAAGTTATTATTTAAAGTTTAACATAAATATAGTTAAATTCTTAAATAAATTAAATTTTTAAAATGAAAACCCTACTAAGTTATATTAAAATTCTTAAAGCTAAATTTTTTAATTTTATAGTAAAAATTAAAGTAAAACCAAACTTAAATTAAATTTAAAAATAAATGAAACCTATTAAAAAGGTAAAAAGTCAATTCGTAATTAATCTGCACAACTTAATTATCCAAAACAAGTATTAAAAATCAACTTGATTTAATTCTTAAAAAACATGATTTAACATATAATACAAATATAATTACTATTAACTTAATCTACAATCATATTCGCCATTTATAAAAATAAACACATCTATACTTTTTTATTAATTTAATATTTTTTTTTATAGGTGAACGCTTTTGATTGGAGTTATGAACCATGAGCCCACAATCAAGGGACCTCATCGCCATCATTCTCTCCATGTCTCCTTCTTCCTCCTCCTTACTTCCAACCACTTTCAAACCACCTTTGACTAGAGTTGTGTCATATAATTACTCTTTCCTTCCAACTTTTGCTCTTTAGATGTCGATCTTAAAGTTATTTGGTGCTTGGGTTTTGATTGTGCCTGTTTCTTCCTTTTTAATTTTGTCCAAACGTGCTCCAACTATGGAGGAGAACAATCAAATGGCCTTGCTTCAGGATGTGGTGCTAATGAAGATGCCCATGGTTTGGGGAAATCTCAGAATTTGAAGAAGATGTGGTTGCAAAAGAAATAATGACGTCCACAGTTAAGCCAAAAACACTAGGCAATTGAGAACAATTTGGAAAATCTGAAGAGTTATTAGGTGGATCATTTTGTGTGCTTGATTGAGTTACTATAGGATCTTGAGTCAAGTCTGACTCATTTTGAGAGCAAGGTCATATAACATAGTGTTTGGGTTCTACCCCAGTCCATTAGGTGGGCCTTCCCCTAGAATCACGTTTATGGGTGCATACCTTTTAACTTTGGGGCGTAAGGTGGTCAATTGAGAAGCACTTTCTGCAATGAAAGGCTATTCTTTCATAATCCACAAGTTGCATCCAACAATGATCACCAACCTTCATTGTGATCTCTGCTAGTAGACCATTGGAGAGGTCCATTTCCATAAAGATGTGAACACAGGTGGAACTTTGGTATTTCAATGTTTCATCTAAACTACAATGGAACTTTCCTAATCCATTGTCGATGGCTTGCAAACAATCTAATTCCCAGAATTGAAATGAAAGATAAGGTAGTCACATCCAAAAAAAGGTAGTGGAAAATGTTTCAATTTGTGGATCAAATGACGATTACCAAGATTTCATGCACAAAAAGTCACCTTGGAACACCTACAAACCATTTTTCAGCACCCATTCTTTGTTGACAATGGATTCAAATTCAATAATAAAAAACCCTCTAGCGCAAGGGAACAAACAAATTTCTTCCTCCATAAACTTACTCTAGGTCTTAGAAATCTAGGAATGCAAATTGCTCAATTTCAGCCATACCTTAGTGAATATGAAAATCAAGACATTTATTTACAGAAAATCTTCCTTATCTTTGACTAGTCCATCCATTTGGATCTTAGGAATAGAGGACACATGAGAAACCCTAATCACGGGTCCATTGTGCACAGAGGCAGCGATCCCATCGATGAATTTTGGTGATGATGATTGGGGAGACACAACATTCTTCTTCCCCACAACCACCTCCCTAATCTTCTAGCATGAGCCCTATCAGAAGGTCCCAAAGCAAGGAGAAAAGCATAGGGTTGGCTCTTTGTTCACATTGCTATCCCTTACCCTACATCAAATAACATCCATGAATTTAAGCTCGCCATTGAATGGAGGACCCTTGCGGGGATGGAATTCACTATTGGTTTTCTTCCACCCAAAGAGCCCTCACATGAAGCATAGAAGCCTTCAATGCCGCGAGTATGGAGTGAACATGCAAAGGCACGAGCATAATGAAACATGGAGTCTAATTGTTCAAAATATTTAATTTAATAATTTATTAT
Source organism: Sequoiadendron giganteum (assembly GCA_007115665.2). Lineage (NCBI taxonomy): Eukaryota > Viridiplantae > Streptophyta > Pinopsida > Cupressales > Cupressaceae > Sequoiadendron > Sequoiadendron giganteum. The sequence continues at coordinate 649,742,011 of CM021101.1, read as the reverse complement.
AATATAAAATTTAATATTTAATTTAAATTTAACTTAATTATATAAATAAATAAATTGTTAATTATTTTGTTAAACGTATTAGCCTCAATATTTTATGGATGTGTAATTCAAGTTTTTAGATTTTAATATCCAATAGGTTTGAAATATTCATAGAAATCTATGTAATGAAAATTATTATAAGTTAGAGTCTCCCACATTACATAAAACCTAACTTGACATTATTTTTACTAGAATTTTATATATTTTATGTTTTAGAAATAATTAACTTCAATTATAAAAAGAAATATTGTCATCAAAATATAATTTCAAAAGAAAACATGTTGCCTTAAACCATGCATTTGACATCATCTCCAAAGAAATAAAAATATTTAAATGCTCCTGCTACTTGTAAACAAAAAATGGTGGGAAAAAATCATGCAACTGCATTTATTTATAAACATAATTTTAAATTAACTATGTAAAAATATGGGAGTTGATATTATGGGAACTAAATTGGCACATATATATTACAATTCATCAAAAAATATGAAAATATAAATTATAATTATTATTTTTGAACATTCTTTTTTACAGTTGTTGAATCCATTTTTTAGCATATAGTGAGGTAATGCATGAAGTCAATTATGAGGTTATTAAGTGATTTTTTTGTGCACAAAATATCAATCGAGAGGACTTAAAGGTGAATTATCGATTCCTTACAAAAAAAATATTATACCCCAATTATAGCTCCTCATAGGCATGTACCATCTTTGGATTATTGACATGAAATGATTGATCAAAATTCTCTTATCCCTCTCTCTCTCCTTTTCCACCTCTCTCTCTCTATATATATGTGTGTGTATGTATGTATATATCATATTTAGATTGTTGACACAAAATGACTCATCAAAAAATCTCTTTTTTATCTCTCTGCCTCTTTATATCTTATATCTTATATCTCTATCTATCCTCCTCCTCTCTCTAGTTCTTGATCTATCTAATCTCTCTACCTATCTCGCTATGTCTCTTTGTCTCCCTATCTATCTCTATCTTTCTATATTTCTTTGCCTCCCTCTCTATTTCTTGTAATATTTATCTTTCTTTCTCTACCCCTCTCTCTACTCCTCAGTCTTTAACTCTCTCCCTCTCTCTCTATACCCTTTCGTGTTTAACTCTATTTTCCCTTATCCCCTTCTCTATTTCTCTATCTATATTTAATTTTATCTTTTTCTATTTTTTATTTATTATCCCTATCTCTCTTTCCCACTTATCTCTTTCTATCCTTCTCTATTTTCCCTATTCCAAATGTATGTTTGACGACCATCACATTTTTTATTATTACTACATTAAAAAATAAAATAAAATTTTCAATTTAGTAACTTGGAAATATAAATTCTTAACACTATTTTTTAGTATATAGAGTTAAAGTTGGCATTCCATCTTAATTATAGTTTATTTTTTAATGGTTTTTTTTATGTCTTATTTTTTATTTTATTTTTAATGTTTTCTATACATATATTAACTTTATTTTTTTCTAAACATGGTCGATCCTTGGATTTTCAAATGAATAATTGACACATAAAAATGACATACAAATATTTCATAACTAAATTTGAGAGATTATTTAAAAGAATAATGTGTCTTAATTTGTAATTGACTTGACTTGAGCCATGCAATTTTACCTTTGTACATTTTCTTATATCACTCTCTATGTTTGTCTCTCCCCCCTTCTATCCCCCCTCCTCCTCTATCTCTCTTAAGTACACACTATTTTCTTCCTCTAATTCTCTCTCTTTCTCACTATATCTCTTATCTTTATATTTATAGAGCCCAAGGTGACTTTTGAAGTCTATATGTAGTAATTGTATCCTCCACCATGAGAATTCTATCATTTGGCAACATTATGTCCACCTCGTTCTTCTTTGCCATTTTTTTTGGGCTCTGAGATTTAGTTGCATGGGGGAATACATTTGAAACTATTGTCAATGCTATGACAATTTCATAAAATTGTGAGATTTTTCCTTATTATGGATGTGGGATCTTACCTACAAAGGGTGTATTCTCCTTCTCTTCTACTCACATCCTAATTTTGGGTCCCTCATATTATAATGGATTACAAAGCAAATGAAATGTCCACCAAGTTGCATATAACTATCAATCTAACATTTAGGTTGTAGTTTTCTCAGTTGTCTAGAAATACTCTAATTGAAATTAAATTCAATTCCACTGGAAAAATTATTGCTTAGATATGTAATTGTTGAATTGAAGTCCCAATTTTGAATGTTTTTTTTATAGTTAATATGTAGTTATTACAATACATTAGTGAGAGAGCTTGGTGATGTGGATCAAAATATTTGAGTCTCGATCTTGCATATGTAGAGAGTTTTAGATACTTATGGTGAAGCCTCTAGTCTATTCCTTGACATGAAACTACATAAATTGTCATAGAAACTAAAAAGGAACTAAATCTAGGAACAATTGAGATTGGCTCATCAATTCACACACTTCTTGAACTGTTTGAGCCATTATATAGGAAATACATGGACCAATGAGATTTATTGTCTTTTATTTTTTAATAGTGATCGTTAATTGCCAAAACTAGATCTCTCTCTCTCTCTCTATATATATATATATGTGTGTGTATCGTCTTTCTAGAAAGCTATTTAAATCATTAAATTTCTTATATATGTTAACTTAAATAATATATTATGTAGAAATATTTGTATATGATATATTATATTATATCTATAGTTAATTCAAATAATATTACATATATTTAGTTTAGATAATATTATGTATAAAAATATATATTATATATAATGTTTATGTAAATATATTTTTAATAAGCTTAATATATATTTAGATAATAAATATAAAGAGATACTAAATATATAATATTTTAAATTAATAACATATGTAAAAAATATAATATATTTTATTTATATACTATAATATATTTTTGTATATTTTATAAAAATATAAATTTCATATATGTTAAAGGGTAAGTGCACCAAGATGGTTCCCAAAAAGGGGACTTAAGCGGACAACTTTTTTTTGAAATCAAGAAATACTGACCTTGAACGTGAAATTGAGCATAGTTACACTCAAAATTTTGAGATGAAACAAAAACAAGGATCAAAGTGCTTTGAGTCTACTTTCTAAAATACTAATTTATTTTTAAAATAGTTGATATATTTTTAAAATCACAATGGTCAGTAGTTAGCTGATAGTATGTAGTTGATGCATATTTTTTTTGATAATTTTTTAATGGATAATTTATTTTTTACTAATTTTCGAAGTGGACACTTCCTGAAAAATAGAATTTTGGTCGTGCTACCCCTACAATTTTTGGAAACTAATTGAATTATTTTTTATTTTATTTTTTAAATTTATAGAATGGAGTCTATTTTCTAAAAATTTAATTTATTTGAAAATTTGATGAACAATTAATTTATAACAAAAAAAACACCAAACATTGCTTTTTGGAAAAAAAGAGACATACAAATAAAATAAATTATGGATGAAAGGCTTACCATTTTCAGAAAGTGAAAAAAATTACATTGTTGGATAGCTAAGAGAGAACCCAACATTACCCATGTGTTCGATTTTTTGATATTGAACCACATGCAATCCTGACGATGAGCACGAACTCGATTATGTGAAATATGGTAGATTTTTTAAAACGCGTCTTTGGTCATTGGGAATGCCCTCCAAGCCTTTGGGTTGGTATTCCAAAGCAAATACCAATCCTAAGGCTTGGTAATTCTCAAACCAAGATATAACGTGAGTGCGCTATAATGCGCTCGTGTTATATCTCAGTTTTGACATGGTTTTTGCTTATGTGGGAAACATGTCAACTAAGACATAACGTGAGCGTGTTATAACGCGCTCGCATTATGTCCTCCTTTATGTTAAATTCCAATATATTGAATGTATGCTGATATATTTGTATGCTTGTATGTACATGTATGCTTGTATATCATGTATGTATGCATGCTTGTATGTATGTGTGTATGCCTGTATGTATCAATGCATGTATATTGTATGTATGTATGTATGTATGTATGTAAGATTGTATCTACACATGTATGTATGTATGCTTGTATGGATGTAGAATTGTATGTACATATGTATTATGCTTGTATGTATGTATTTATGTATGTCTTTAGAGGGAGGGAAAATTTAGAGAGAGAGAGAGAGTTTGGAGAGATGTAGAGGGGGTGGAAGTGAGAGTTTAATAGAGAGGGAGTGGGAGAGAAGGGGTTGGAGTAAGAGGGACTTAGCTAGGTAGGGTGGGAGGGATGGAGGGAGGGAGAGAGGGAGTGGGAGAGAGAGAATTGAGAGAGAGGGAGAGAGATAGAGGGGGAGAGAAAGAGAGTTATGTAGATAGGGTGCCAAAGGGAGAGACTTGAGAGTGTGAGGGGGGTGAAAGGGAGAGACTTGAGAGATAGGTAGTGAGAGGGAGTGTGAGATAGAGGGAGTGGGAGAGAGAAGGAGTGTGAGTGAGAGACCAGAGAGAGGGAGAGAGTGTGGGAGGGAGTGACATGATAGAGGTAGAGAAAGAGGGGGTGGAGTGAGAGGGACTTATCTAGGTAGGGTGGGAGGGATAGATAAAGAGGGGAGAGAGATAGTGAGAGAGTTACTTAGGTAGGTTTGCAAAGGGAGAAACTTGAGAGAGAGAGGGGGTGGGAGGGAGAGACATGAGAGAGAGGGAGAGAGAGGGAGTGGGATAGAGTGGGATAGAGTAGGAGGGACATAGAGATAGATGGATAGAGGGAGCGAGAGAGGGAGGTAGGGATTGATTGAATGAGAGGTACGTAGAAAGAGGGAGACGGTAGATAGAGACAATTAGAGAGGGTAGGAGGGAGGGAGGAAGAGAGAGGTGAGATGTATAGATAGAGAGAATGTGATAGGGTTTGAGGGTTGAGGGTTGAGGGATTAGGATGGAGGACCTATAGGGTTGATGGTTTCTAGGGTATTAGGGTTTAAGGTTTGAGGGTTGAGGGAATAGGGTCGATGGTAGAGGGTATTTGCTTGAGGGTATAGGGTAGAAGGTTTAAGGGTTTAGGGTTGAAGGGTTTAGGGTTAAGGGTTTACTTGGTTGAGGGTAGAGGGTTTAGTTTATAGGTTTGAGGGTATATGGTTGAAGGATTAGGTTCAGGATCCAATGTAAGGGGTAGAGGGTATAGGGATTGAGGGTTTAGGGTCTAAGGATTGAGGGTTGAGGGATTAAGGGTTGAGGGTTGGGGGATTAAGGGTTGAGGGTTAAGAATTGAGGATTGAGGGTTTAAGGGTTTAGGGTTTAAAGGTAGAGGGTAGAGGGTAGAGGGTAGAGGGTAGAGGGTAGAGGGTTTAAGGGTTTAGGGTTTAAAGGTAGAGGGTTGAGGATTGAGGTTTTAAGGTTGAGGGTTGATGGTATAGGGTATAGGGTTGAGGGATTAGGGTTGAGGGTCCAATGTATAGGGTAGAGGTTATAGGGGTTGAGATATTAAGGGTTGAGGGTTTAGGGATTAGGATATAGAGTTTTCTTGGATTTAACGGTGCAAGGGTTGAGGGATTAGGGTTGAGGGTAGAGGGTATTGGGTAGAGGATAGAGGGTAGAGGGTTTAAGAGTTTAGGATTTAAGGGTTGAGGGTTGAGGGTTAAGGGTTGAGTGTTTAGGATTTTAATGGTTTAGGGATTAAGGGTCAATAGGGTTGAGGGATTAGGGTAGAGAGTTTACTAAGTGGGTTTAAGAGTTGGGGGATTAGGGTTGAGGGTAGAGGGTATAGGATTGACAGTAGAGGATAGAGGGTTTACGGGTTAGGGTTTAAGGGTTTAGGATTTAGGGTAGAGGGATTAAGAGGTTATAGGGTAGAGGGTATAGGAGCTGAGGGATTGGGGTTTAAGGGTTGAGGGTTGAGGGTTGAGGGTTGAGGGTTGAGGGTTGAGAGTTGAGGAATTAAGAGGCTACAGGGGTTGAGGGATTAGGGTTTAAGGGTTGAGGGTTGAGGGATTAAAAGGGTATAGGGGTTTAGGGATTAGGGTTGAAGGGTTGAGGGATTAAGAGGGTATAGGGGTTGAGGGTTGAGGGAATAAGAGGCTATAGGGGTTGAGGGATTAGGGTTTAAGGGTTGAGGGTTGAGGGTTCAGGTATTAAGAGGGTATAGGTGTTGAGGGATTAGGGTTTAAGGGTTGAGGGTTGAGGGATTAAAAGGGTATAGGGGTTGAGGGTTGAGGGATTAAGAGGATATAGGGGTTGAGGGATTAGATTTTAAGGGTTGAGGGTTGAGGTTTGAGGGATTAAGATGGATTAAGAGGGTATAGGTGTTGAGGGATTAGGGTTTAAGGGCTGAGGAATTAAGAGGGTATAGGGGTTCATGAATTAGGGTTTGAGTGTTGAGGGTTGAGGTATTAAGAGGCTATAGGGGTTGAAGGATTAGGGTTTAAGGGTTGAGGGTTGAGGTTTGAGGGATTAAGAGGATATAGGGGTTGAGGGATTAAGGTTTAGTTGAGGGATTAAGAGGGTATAGGGGTTGAGGGATTAGGGATTAAGGGTTCAGGGTTCAAGGTTAAGGGATTAAGAGGGTATAGGGGTTGAGGGATTAGGGTTTAAGGGTTGAGGGTTGAGGGTTGAGAGTTGAGGGTTGAGAGATTAAGAGGGTATATGAATTGAGGGATTAGGGTTTAAGGGTTGAGGGTTGAGGGTTGAGGGATTAAGAAGGTATAAGGGTTGATGGATTAAGGTTTAAGGGTTGAGGGTTGAGGGTTGAGGGTTGAGGGTTGAGGGTTGATGGATTACGAGGGTATAGGGGTATCCATCTCTCCCACTATCTCAATCTACCCTCTATCTCTAAACCATTTAAACCCTTAACCCTTAAACCCTTAACTCTTAACCGTCTACCCTCTATCTCTATCTCAGTCTATCTCTCCCTCCCTCTATATCTCCATCTCTCCCACTATCTCTTTCTCCCCCTCTCCCTCTCTCTCCCTCTCTCTACCTCTTTATCTCCTAGTCTCTCTTTCTCCCACTCTCCCTCTCTCTCCCTTCCACTCTATCTTTCTCCCACTCTCCCCTTCTCCCACTCTCCCACTCTCCCACTCTCTCCCACTCTCTCCCACTCTCTCTTTCTCCTACTCTCCCCTCTCCCTCTCCCACTCTCTCTTTCTCCCACTCTCCCCTTCTCCCACTCTCCCACTCTCTCTCCACTCTCTCTTTCTCCCCTCCCCCTCTCTTCCTCCCTCTCTATATCCATCTCTCCCAGTATCTCTTTCTCCCCCTCTCCCTCTCTCTCCCCTCTCTCCCTCTCTCCCTCTTTCTCTCCCACTCCCTCTCCCTTCTCTCTCCTTTTTCTCTCCCACTCTCTCCTCCTCTCCCCTCTCCCTCCCACTCTCCTTCTCCCCACTCTCCCACTCTCTTTCTCCCCCCTCTCCTCTCCTCTCTCTCCCTCTTTCTCCCCTCTCTCCCTCCCTCTCTCCCTCCCTCTCTCCCACTCTCTCTTTCTCCCACTCCCCCCCTCTCTCCCTCCCACTCTATCTTTCTCCCACTCTCTCCTTCTCCCACTCTCCCACTCTCTCTTTCTCCCACTCTCTTCCTCTCTCCCTCCCTCTCTATCTCCATCTCTCCCACTATCTCTTTCTCCTCATCTCCCTCTCCCTCCATCTCTCCCTCTCTCTCCCTCTTTTTGTCCCATTCTCTCTTTTTCCCACTCTCTTTCTCTCCCACTCTCCCTCTACCTCTCTCTCTCTCTCCCTCACACACACATACACACACTCAACTCTATCTCCTCTTCTATAAGGGTACAGGGGAGAGATATAGAATTAGGATAGAGGTTATAAACAAAGAGGGAGAAAATAAATATATTAAGAAAACCATATTTCATATAATGTGTGCACATTTTAAAGAAGAAAAGATGTTGTTGTTTTAGAAATAAATAACGTGCCTGCATTATAATGCGAGCGCATTTTGTATTCCACTAAAAATGGTAAAAAAATCAATATACCCGTGATGTCAAGGCCCACAGTTTGTATATTCTCCTGGTTTTGTGCGTGTTCCAACAAAATGTAGCTTTTTGATGATGTTGTGAAGTGTGCAAGCATGTTTTTCACATTCCACCACCTTTTCCACAATATCTCTACCACCTTTGCATGTAATAGAATATTTTCCACGTTGAAAGACATATAATATATATTGATGTTTGAATTCCATTGAAAATTGATATACAATTGAAGTTTGGAGGGGAACAAGATTTTGAAAAAGTCAAATTGTTGTGGAGTTTGAAGAAAGAAGAAGCTAAGGCTACATAATTGGGTTTAACTCCTCCATTTGAAATTCTAGTTTTTAAGGTATGTGAAGTCTTTACACATTTTATTTCATTCTATTATGGCTTGCTTTCATTTTTTTTATTTTGCATATTCCATGTTGATCATTGTTTGTTTGTCATTATAACCTTACGTTGTCAATACACATTTTTAATTACACAATTATATACACTTTCCAATTACCATTTTAAACCTAATGCAGAGCATCTACCAAGATCCACAAATCATCAAGGGTACTTCTGACCCTAACTTAAATTGAAGAAGATCAACCAACAAACTCAGTCATCTTTTCATCAAAATCCTTCAATTTCAATTGATTTCATATTTCCACAAAACATTAGAACTTGATTTCAAATATTTGTCAGACTCAAAAATAGATTAACCATCATAAAATTGATTGTAACATAGCATAAATCTGATTAGAAACTCAGAACCATTCAATTTTTTCATGATTCACTAATTCAAGAACTCAATGTTGCAACTTACATGGCAAAATAACAACAAATCATGGAAGGTAACTACCAAAATTTATCTAGACATCCAAGACACTTTAATCAGCATGTTATTGATTGAAATAAACCAAATAAACATTCCAAATATCTCACCAAAATTCATCCTTTGAGAATTCTTCCCCTAGTAGTATTCCAAACCCGAGCATTCTTCCCCTAGCAGTATTCCAAACCTGTGGTGCAGGGGCACCTACAACCATGTTTCAAAATCTACTTTGGTGACAATATGTCTTAAGGTATTTGGGTGAGTTCAAGATTTTTTAGATGCTTTGTAATATATTTTATTTAAAATAAGGTATAAATAGACCAATATTTCATGTATTTAGGGATTTTGTGAGTTTGGTGATCAAATGTGCAAGTATGCACTCTTGCTTCATAAAATTGTCAATTTTGCCAAATAATCTTTGAAGGAAAATTATTCAAATTGTAAATTGAAGTGCAAGACAAGAGTCTAGAAGTTGTATTAGGGATGAAATAAAGGTGTTTGAGTGATCTTAGGTGTCTTGGACAACAAATTTGCATAATGTTGCTTATTTAGCAAAAGTTGTCAACGTTAGCAATTTTTAAGACAAATTTGAAGGTCTTGGTAGTTAACAGGTGGTTATAGGTTGGCTATGTACATGGATAAGTTTGAGAAGGGCCTAAAATTGTATTTAAAAACCCGGTATGGCCTCATTCAAGAGTTTGGTGGAGTTTTAATAAGAAAGAAAGTTGCATTTACACTATTTTTCTGAAGATCTGATTGTTTTTTGTGTGTTTGCAGACCCTGTATGGGATTTATAGGCTTAGTAATGGTGTTAAATTGATATTATTCCATAAAGGAATGTTCCTACCTTCATTTGGATCCCTTTGAAGAGGTTTTCATTGAACTTTGTGCTTGGAATTCATAAATTTCTAGAAACCGGGTTCTTGGACAGTCAAGGGTTTGAGGGAAATTTAATGTCTTAGATGGAATCCCACCTATTGTGCTCTCTATGACTCATTGGATTGAACATGTAGGATGTACTTAGGATTTTATTAGGAGTAGAGAAGAACAAGTTTAAAGTTTCCTCATGAATGATGCTAGTTCAAGGGGAAATACCCTATTTTCTCATAGAAAATAATGGTGCAAACCTAAGAAAGAGGGGTACAACATTTACAGAGGCTAGATGAGGGTTCCTTAATCTTACGGGGACCTATAGAGAGGTTTATGAGTAGTTGGTTTGAATTGGGAAGTTATGGAAGGTAAAGTTTCAGTAAGGAGGCCTACAAACCCTTGTTTCCTAGGTTCTAGAGAGGGTTTTGAAATCTGTTGATGGAATGAGTACTTGGGGTACTTTAACCTTGATAATTTTTAGTTTTTAAACCTAAGACAAGACTTTTTTTGGTAATGGACGCCTAGTGGTGGGTTCTTGAGGGGGTCCCTTTGTATACTTGGCTAATTTGGGCCCTAAAATAGTGAAATTTGTCATTTTGAGGAAAGTGTCTTAAAAGAGTAATGTGTGGATTTTTTATCTGTATCATACCATTGAAATGGATATCTAGATCAATAAAAAAAATTACAGTTGTTTTGGGAGGTTTGTGAGAAAAATCCCTAAAACTAGTTTGTGAAGCCTATAAGGCAATTTCAGGTCAAAATTGGCTTTTAGAAGAGTTTGTTTGATCTTATTTTTGTAGGTGGTTGAATGTCAATATGATGAAATATTTAATGTGTTGACACTCTTTTCCTACATCAAATTTCAATTTGGATTCATTATGAAGAGTCATGGTTGATAGGTAACCCTGTTGTCCTGTTGAGTCAATTGAAGGTTGATGTCTTAGTTGGCATATTTGAGAGAAGTTGTGTCAATTTGTATCTTGGGTTAGCACCACTCTGCATCAACCTAGTTCTAGGCACACAACATACATCAAAACTAGGGGTGACTTCTTTGGACTATGTTTGACTTCTAATAAGCCTACCTAGCAAAAGGCTTTCCAATTACCCCAAATTTGTAAAGGAAGTACCTTTTACAGGTGAGGTTTCCACTCAAAAATTGAGAATAGTCAATTTTAATGATACCAAACCACCAATTTCATGATTAATTTTCCCACATAAGTTCATTACCCTACTGTCCCAAGAAACCCTCGAAAACATAAGAAAAAACAAGGGTTTTCAAGGATTTCACAATTTTGAGCCTCTCCCATTCCTCCCAAGGGTCCAAACACCTTCCAATACCTCTGCACAAACTTATCAAACACTCAAAATTCCATTGCACTCATTATTTTTCAGAATCACCATCATGGTTATTCACTTTCACATAGAAATGTGCTCTGGCTAGCCTAGTGCATCACTCCACTGACCAAATAGGGAAAACTTGGAGAAATGACTGAAAAATATCTTCTAAAATGGTATTAAGACACCAAACCTTATTCAATTGAAGATAAATTCATGCATCAATTATCTCCCAAACCTTCAAGGTATCACAACCTTGTACGGGTCCGTACATAGAGAAAGAACACGGTAAAACATAGGAAAATCACAAAAATTAGAGAATTCCTTTATTTTATTTTATTAAAATCTTGAAGAGAAACCTCCATTTGATAATTTACATGATATTTATCTTATTTCCCTTCAAACTCAACTCCCCCAACTTATCTAACTATTTTTGTAACTTCTTAACTAACTTATATCTTCACAACTTTGCCAAAAAATACAATTTTTTGCAAATGTCAAGCCAAATCTCCCCCCTAAACACCTAGAATGACTCAAAAGAACTAAATACATATTAAGAGTGGTCTCATAGACCTTATTTAACATATATTATTATCTTAGACTCAAAAACAACAAGAACCTTACTTTTACCTATCTTCACATGCACCAAAAACCCTCCTTTTTACCCAAGAAACTAGTGGTTTATTGAAAAACACTCATCCAATCCTCACACAATCTTATGAATACTTCAAACAGGTCCAAAATGGTCTACACAAACACAATTCAATAATAAACCATGCTTCCCCAACTCAAAACATACTTTAGCATATCAAAACCACTCGAAATCTCATGGAAAACTCAAAATTTAAGTATAGGGATTCATGCCCAACACCCTTTTCATTCAATGGTGCTCCTGCACCATGTATCCTTCCATAATTTGTATATATATATATATATATATATGACATAATTTGACATTTTTTATGCTTTTCCATGCTTCCATTTTGAGCCTATCTTGCAATCATGGCATGCCACGTTACCACTTTTCTTTAAGGCATGTCACCTTTGTCTATGCTAGGTTAACTCTTGTACATGATGATTGTAAGTATTCTTTAAATGAAGCCTTGAATGACATATAATTTTAAATTAACTTGAATGGATACATTTTTTAGGAACTAATATTTGTCTCGTTACCATGGTACAAATAAAATTATCCGTCATGTCGAAGAAAAAGACAAAGAGGAAAATAACAGATGAAGAGAATGAAAACTTCAAAGAAAAAGAGAGAGAACGGTTGAGGGCATATCATGAAAATAAGAAATTGGAAACGATTGATGAAAACAAGCCAATTGAATAGGAACCTCAACCGTCAAAAAGAGAACGGGTATTGGCAGCACAAAAGGAACGAATGTGAAAGCATCATCGTAAGATAGATTCAGATACCGTAGTTGGAGACACACCCTCTACGACAAATGAATATGAAGGGACACCATTAAGCACAAGTGAATATGAAGGGACACCATTAAGCACAAGTGAATATGGAGGGACACCATCTATCACAAGTGAATATAGATGGACACCATCTATTGCAAGTGAATATGGAGGGACACCATCTACCACAAATGAATATTGTTGGACACCATCCAACACATCTCAAGTTGAGAGTACATCATCACTCATATTTGATGTAGAAGGTATGCCATCATCCCCATGTGAACCTCAAGGTATGTCTTCTTCTCCACCCTCGATCGAAGGTACACAATCTAGCCCACCTCAATTAAATATTGATGAAATCCCCAATGTTGAGATGTATGTACCTATGAGAACGCCACCTAAAATTTTGCGTAGAAAGCCAAATTATTTGATTAATATTGATGATGATATTTTGCAGCACGTGGAAGGTAAGATTTCAACATGCACTTGTAGAAGATATTCTGATAAGATTTGGGAATGATTCTTTGGAAGGCTAAATGAGACCGCAAGATGTCAACTATTTGTTGAAATGATGTGGGATGTAAAGTATAGGAACATCATGAAGACTCTTGGGTTGATAACATCAAATGCATCGAGTGAAGATACTATTGTGAAGAATATAATGGATGTTTATGAGAGTGTGGGTAAGAACTCACGCTCAAAGGATAGTAATGTCACCCGACGTGTCATTACATCGACTTTGGTAAGCTGTCAAACAAAGAGAGCTCATCTCATTAGAAAGATGAGTGAACAAACGAGAATTAGTAGAAAAACTTTATCAAGAGCCATTCAAAGGCGGCAAAGAATTGAGGGCACTGATTCAAATGAATTATGGGCATTCTCGTGGAGACTGTCACAAAAAGATAAAGAAATTGTCGAAGCCTTGAGAACACTAATTGAAGAGTATTGGAAGAATAAAACAAGGCCATCTCTGAATCAAAGGGATGTGGTATGAAGGATAATCAGTTGTCGGAATCGTGATCCACATCCAAAGAATTTTTTGGATATGACTCAAACCCAATTTAATTTGAAAATGATTATCCTAAAATTAGTATTTCTCAAAGATTTTTTGAAATGCTTAAACCTTTTTATGTCAAGATAAATCACACACAAACTACTTTTTGTTGTAGACTACATATTGAATTTTCTAAGCATTATGATGTTTATCGTTCTATATGTTTAGATTTGCATACTAACGATGTTTTGCAGGATTGTGGCATAGAAGCCCCACCAAAATCTTCAAGAGAGTTCTTATCAATTTTTTTATGTGAAATAAAGGATGGCCAGATATTCTACAGGACAACATGCTTGGATGGTTCATGCAAGCGTTGCGGTGGCTTCCAACGTATGCCAGTATGTCAACATATGGAAAGCACAAATGAGGTGGAATAGAAACTAGTAGAGTTCAAGAAGTATAAAATAGTGGCATATGCTACAAAAGATGGGTCTCAAGTAAAAAGGTGTGATTTGGTTATTGAGAAGATTCAAGTGTACCAGTTTATGTCCATGTTTCATGATAATATATTGTCTGAGTATGCAATGCATACCCATAGAGACCGATGGTTGGACACGTAATTCAAGCTATGCAAGGACACCTTTCCAGTTGGAAGCATAGTATCATTGGTTGACTTTGCGGAGAACTACACTCTACATCCACATCGTGAGGTGCAGTCATAGTATTACAACTCCACACAAGTTTCGATATTTGTGCACATGGCATTCATTCATGCATCTAATAGTATAGATGACCAAAGGAAGGTATTGAGGGAGTACCACTTTTATATTAGTGATGATCACACACATTATCCAAAGTTCGTGCAAGTTTGCTTCTAGATGTTCTACAGTGGTTTGGCTCAAAGGGGCATAGAATACGACCGACATATAATATGGTTGGATAATTGTGCAACATAGTTCAAGAACTCGTGCATGTTCTAATGGTTGCGCAAGATGCATGTCATTACAGGTGTTCAACATATGTGGAACTTTTGTGAGGTCGTACATGGAAAGGGGGAGCATGATGGTGCAAGAGGATGTGTGAAAAGAGCATTAGCACGAGAAGAGTTAAAGTATAAAGACAGTGCAAAGTTGACAAATGCAAAATTAATCATCGAGTGGTGTAATGCTTTGATGGGTCCAGGTAATGAAGGTACGTCTTTAGTTCATATATATTTTTGGTTGATGGATGATACTAACATTGCACCATATGAAGATTGTTGTACACTAACAGGATCAAGTGAGGTACACTCTTTCCTTAGCTCAATTGTAGGTTAATGGAGTATCGATACACGAAAGATGGCATGCTTTTGTTCTTCATGTACAATGCAAGCCTAAAATGATTGTGAGTCAGAGGAGTGGGTTGACAAATGGTTGACAAGTTATCTTAGCCCACTTCACATGTATCGCCCTCCGACGACATTGAAACTGACACAAATGGAATCATCAGTCGACTTTGACCACGTATCAGATCTAGTTCAACTAAGTGATATATCTACTTGCTTCGTTGCCAAAAATCCATATCATTATCTTACTTTGTAATGTATTCATAATGTTGACTAATTTGAAGATATTTTTTGCACATATCAATGCAGGGCATGTTTATGCAGTTATTGCAGATGAAGACAGTGAAGAGGGAACAAACTATTACTTGTGTTGTTGTGTTGATGCCAAAACTAAATTGGAGGCCCTAATTATAGATGGAGAAAACATCGAATACCCTATAGGCTTAGTTGTGGTTACTAGAACGTGGCTTAGAAGGTGCCCACATTCGACTGTTAAACATTGGTTGTTTCAGGACTTTGACACGTATTGTAAGATTCTTCATCACTCAAACCTTTTTGTGGCATCCAATGTTTGTTTGGCCAAATATGGGGGTAGACCTTTGAACAAGACCTTTTGGAAGGTCTGTGAGTCTGACCATGAGGCAATACTTGACACAATAAAGAGTAGAGTAGACCCGAATGGTTCATTGGATTAATTTGTAAGTATATGCACATTGGTTATAATTAATTTATACTTGTATGCACATTAATTTATTTGATGCCAGTGCTGTCAACTTATTTTACTTTGCCTATTTGTAAGTAACATACTAAACAGTGATTGGTATCCCCTTGCAAAAAATACAAATATATGAGTCATCCAAGAGAATGCCAGTCAAAAAAGCAATGCAACATCCTTATTTTGATGATCTTGACAAATCTCAATCATGGTTTTAAGCCATTAGAAAAGTGTGTGCAAATCTTGGTGAATGAATTTCAAGTTATTCATTTGAATTTAACATTACCATGAGCAGCTATTATGTAGACATTATAAGAGCATCTAAAATTTCAACTTACTCTATTCATGAGAGGTGTTGTGTGCAATAGGTATGTTGGAATTCCCAGTGAAGATGTATGACCAGGAGTGACTAAGTTGTGAGACCTGCATGCCTATCTGTAAGTGCCTTCCATCTATTTTTATTTCATTTTCATTTTAGATGCTCTTTCTTTTTCTCTTTTACTTTGCGTATTTGTAAGTAAACTACTAAAAAATGATTGATCTCTCATTACATAAAATGTTGATTTATGAACCATCAAAGAGAATCTCAACCAAAAAAGAAATGCAACATCCTTATTTTGATGATCTTGACAAATCTCAATTTTGATTTCAATCCATTATAAAAGAGCGTGTGAAGCTTAGCGAGGAAATCTCAAGTTACTCAATTAAAGTTAACCTCATAATGAGCACCTATGATGTAGACATTTAAAGGGAATCTTGAATGTATGAGTGACATTGTAAAAGATTTGTGAGAACGAAGTACCTAAGACATTGTAATGAGATATACTCAAATACTGTAATTTTTGAGTTCATGTTTGGTGCAATAGCACCTTGTCCTGTAAATGCCTTCAATAGACAAATTCGCAAAATTTAAATTTTGAAATGTAAACAATGTGAAAAAGATCATGAAAAGGTCATATGTAATGTATTTAAAGTCTCAAAGAGGTCATTATGTGATTAGAGAAGTGATATAAATCATGTAAGGTCAAGAAAAGCATAGATATTTTGTATTCTTCAATATTTACAATCAATAAAGTCCCTATTTTAGTGATTTTATGAGTTTTCCAGTTGTTCATTAACTTGTACGGCCTACAGAGTAGTTTAAGGACTTGAATCTTGTTTTTTAAGGTAGAATAGTGAAGTATCTCTCATTTGAATCTATTTAGGAGGGTATTCATTGAGTTTATCATTAGTTTGAACTAATTTTTCTCAACTCAGTCTGTAAACCAACAATGACTACTCCACCGAATTTGATAGTTTAGATCAGTTTCCAGTAAGTTAGTATTAGGATGTTTTAGGTGTGTGTGTGTTTATTTTTGTAGGGGAATTCAAGAAACAAAGGTGGAGTTGTTGCTAAAGGGTTTTATGATGAATTTTCAAGTGAAAAGAGTGGCTCCAAGTGGTGTTCTGAGGAAAACTTCTCAAATGACTTCACAAAAAAATATTGATCTAGATAGCTATTATTGAGTTACAACACATACTTCAAAATCAATAGTGATTGTCTTGGAACATGTGCATCAAAATAACCTTTGATGTCCTCATTAGGCTAACTAGGCCTAATTTACAAAGGAACATACCTTTAAACATTCAACAACCCCCTTAACTTTTTGGGGTAGAAATTATCATGTATCCAAACCCTCAGATCCACAATTTGTCTCAGGACAAACTCACTCCACCATGCCAAACCAAAACCCTTATTTTATGCTAGTATAAGGAGGGTTTATTGAAAGGAATGGTTTCACACCTTACCAGAAAATTCCACCACCTCAAACCTTCTTAAAATCACCTACACAAACTCAAAAGATAATCACCCAACCTCTACATGCAATATTTTATCAAACCCTAGGGTGATACCTCATTTTTCATGCCCTTTTCCATCAAAATCTACAGGGGCAACAACACAAACCACATAAAATTTATTCCCTTTCACTTAGAAATTTATCATTTGATCCTACAGGATCGTGTTGGGGCCCTCTACAAAAAATTATCTTGGTTTTGGCTATCTCGAAGTGGTTTTCCCATGGGGGTGGATTTTTACTTGATGGAAAAAGTGTCAAATTCAAGCTGTGCAAAGTTGCAAAGTAGCGCAACTTTCTCTCTGCAGCTCGTGTGACCAAGAAGACTATTCCAACATGTCTGAATAGGTATGTTTATAATATGCATGGTCCTCTTTCACACCAAAACACGCAGAATCACTCTGAGCTACGTTCCACCAGATCGATCCCTTAAGGGTCCAAAGTGCAAAATGGCTGCAAAATTCAGCATACTATTAATCGGATACCATGATGCTTAGAAATTTCTTGTTTGATCCTACAGGATTGCGTTGGGACCCTCTACAAAAACCTCTATGGGTTTTGGCTATCTCAGAGTCGTTTTCCCGTGATAGCAGATTTTCACTTGATGGAAAAAGTGTCAAATTCAAGTTATGTAGAGTTGTAAAGTGGTGCAACTTTCTCTCAGCA
This sequence comes from Sequoiadendron giganteum, assembly GCA_007115665.2. Lineage (NCBI taxonomy): Eukaryota > Viridiplantae > Streptophyta > Pinopsida > Cupressales > Cupressaceae > Sequoiadendron > Sequoiadendron giganteum. The sequence goes on along the minus strand of CM021101.1, from coordinate 649,724,084 downwards.
ACTCGTGTGACCAAGCAACTCGTGTGACCAAGCGGACTGTTCCAACGTGTCTGAATAGGTATTTTTAAGATGGCATGGTCCTCTTTTACACCGAAACACGCGGAATCGCCCTGAGCTACGTTCCACCAGATCGATCCCTTAAGGGTCCAAAGTGCAAAATGGCTAAAAACTTCAGCATGCTATTACTCGAATACCGTGACACTTAGAAATTTTCTCGTCTGATCCTACAAGATCACATTGGGACCCTCTACAAAAATCTCTCTCGTTTTGGCTATCTTGGATAGATTTTCTCGTGGCGGCGGATTTTCACTTGATGGAAAAAGCATCAAATGCAAGCAATGCAAAGTTGCAAAGTGGTGTAACTTTTGTTCTGCAACTTGTGTGACCAAGAAGACTATTCCAACACATCTGAATAGGTATTTTTACGCTAGGAATGGTTCTCTTTCGCACCGAAACACGCAAAATCACTCTGAGCTACGTTCCACTGAAGCGATCCCTTAAGAGTCCAAAGTGCAAAATGGCTGCAACCTTCAACATGCTATTACTCATATACCATGATGCTTATAAACTTCTCATCTGATCCTACAGGATCACGTTGGGCCCCTCTACAAAAAAAATTCTCAGTTTTGGCTATCTCGTAGTGGTTTTCCCATGGTGGCAAATTTTCACCTGATGGAAAAAGTGTCAAATTCAAGCTATGCAAAGTTGCAAAGTGGTGTAACTTTCTCTTTGTAAGTCGTGTGACCAAGCAGACTATTCCAACACGTCCAAATATGTATGTTTATTCTAGGCATGGTCCTCTTTCACACTGAAACACATAGAATCGCTCTGAGATACGTTCCACTAGATCGATCCCTTAAGGGTCCAAAGTGAAAAAGGCTACAAACCTTAGAATGCTATTACTCAGATAGTGTGATGCTTAGAAACTTATTATCTAATTCTACAAGATTACATTGGGCCCCTCTACTAAAACCTCTCTCATTTTTGGCTATCTCAGAGTGGTTTTCCCGTAGTGGCGGATTTTCACTTGATGGAAAAAGTGTCAAATTCAAGTTGTGCAAAGTTGCAAAGTGGAGCAACTTTCGCTCTGCAACTCGTGTGACCAAGCGGAATATTCCAACACATCCAAATAGGTATTTTTACACTAGGCATGGTTCTCTTTCACACAAAAACATGTAGAATTGCTCCGAGCTACGTTCCACCGGATCGATCCCTTAAGGGTCCAAAGTGCAAAATGGTGGCAAACTTCAACATGCTATTACTCGGATACCGTGATGCTTAGAAAATTTTCGTCCAATCCTATAGGATTGATTTGGGCCCCTCTACAAAAACCTCTCTTGGTTTTAGCTATCTCAAAGTGGTTTTCCCATGGCAGTGGATTTTCACTTGATGGAAAAAGCGTCAAATGCAAGCAGTGTAAAGTTGCAAAGTGGTGCAACTTTCACTCTACAACTCGTGTGACCAAGCGGACTGCTCCAACGCGTCCAAATAGGTATTTATATGCTAGGCACGGTCCTCTTTCACACCGAAACACGCAGAATCGCTCCGAGCTACATTCCACTGATCGATCCCTCAAGGGTCCAAAGTGCAAAATGGCTGCAAACTTTAGCATGCTATTACTCGGATACCATGATGCTTAGAAAATTCTCGTCTAATCCTATAAGATCACGTTGGGCCTCTCTACAAAAACCTCTCTCGTTTTTGGCTATCTTGGAGTGTTTTACTGTGGTTGCAAATTTTCACTTGATGGAAAAAGTGTCATTTTCAAGCTATGCAAAGTTACAAAGTGGTGCAACTTTTGTTTTGCAATTCGTGTGACCAAATTAATTGCTCCAACGTGTCCCAATAGGTATTTTTATGCTAGGCATGGTCCTCTTTCGCACCCAAACATGTGGAATTGATTTGACTTGTGTTCAACCAACTTGATCCCTTATGATGGCATGCAAAACAATGGAAAAGAGAAACATACAAACGATGGTTGAGAAGTCTGATTATTCCACACAAAAAGCGTATGATCATTGGTGCAAAGCACCTTGTTCCTCCATTTAATGAAGAAGGTCTAGTTCAATGGTTTTAGTGATTATCTGATGGTGAATAGGTTGGTCAATAGGTTGTTGTGGGTATTTTGAGCACGCTTTGTCTTGAGTAAGGTCAATTAATACCATTAGGTATGTGTTAGGGTGACTTTTGGGTCTAGTGATAAAAAATGTGAAAATTTCAATCTTGCACTAGAAGTTGTCTTTGTAGCCTTTGAAGGCAAATTCGTGAATTTGTATATGAGTGTGAAAGAATGGAGTTTTGTTGATGTAATAAGGCTATTTGTAAGCCATTTGTGTGTCTTTAGAGGTCATTATATGTAGTCATTAGGTTGGAGGATTCTAAAGTTGCAAATTTGTAAGTTGCCTAAAACAACAAATTTGAAATGCAACAGTTACTTGTTTTGAAAGTTGGTTTTTAGTTAGTTGAGGATGTGGATTAGTTAGAGAAGGGTGTAAAATACTATGTAAAGCCTTGAGAGGCTTGAATGGAGGTTGTTGATGAAATTTTGGAGAATATCTAATAAGAATTATTCACACGGTTCTCTTTTTTTAGATTTTTGATACAAACTTGTTGATCTCATACTTGGTACGACCTGCAACTTTCCTGTACGATCCCAAGGTTGACATGAATTGAAAGAGAGATGAGTTGGCTTTCTTTTGGCAGTGGTTTGGTACAAAACCATAAAGGAATAGGAGAGTTCTTATCATTGAGTCAAGTGAATGTTGGAGTCTTAGTGGGCATATTTGAGAGAAGCTGTGTCAAATCACAACTTGGTTGAGCCACTCTGCATCACCAATGGTACTTTGAAATTCGAAGAGTGATTGAGAGCGTGTTTCTTTGTTAAATAAACCTATTCGGTGGTCTAGGAAAATGTTGAGTCCATTTCTTATTTGTATTATAAACTATAACTTGCTTTCTCCCAAGTCCATTTCGTATACAAGAAATAATATTACAAAAAATTGACATATAAATCTTTCGATGGTGATGCATCAAGAACATATTGGAATATTTTTATGAATCATTTCATGGAATACCAATTGCAAACATGTTTTTTTCTTTTAGATAAAGTTGTTTAGCATCAATCAATTAATTTTAAAGACAAACCATGAAGGACAACAATGATCAATTCTAGGGCTAACCAATTAATAATTATACACATGAATAATTCAACATGTACATGTCAATAAGGGAAGCACAACTACTTAAAAACACGTAAGCCTCAAGAAGTATACACACAAATACATAGTATACACAAATTAATACAAAGTATATGCATGAATACAAGGTATACACATGAAAACACGTAAGCCACAAAGTATACATTCAAACACACGTAAGTCACAAAGTATACATGTAAGTTGTAAAGTATACACTTGAATACATGTAACTCATATCTATTGAACCATCAATTTAGAATGCAAATATGGACACCATTGATAAAAGATATTTGTATTAACCAAATAGCCATGTAGGCATAAATCAATATATGTCGATATAAGTTTGAAATATATGTACAAAATAGCCAGATAGGCTTACGATAATGCCATATAGGCATACAATGTCAAATATGTCCAATACAAAATATGTACAAAACTACCATGTAGGCATACAACAAAGGGCTCTGGAATCAAAATTCATTGCTCTTCATGCTCTGCAAATAAAATATTTCCCTTTTCTTTTCAACTGGATGGCGATAGGTCTGTCACTCATTTTTGCTACGCTCGAGGAGTGCTCTTGTTGCTCCTCCTAGTGTTTAGTTCATGGTGAATTTTTAACTATTACAATTAGAAGTAAAGACATTAATACATAGAAATTACACTATAAAAAATTATATATTTGAAAAAATAATCACTTACTGCCATCTCATGATCACTCTCCATGAGGGATATATTCTCATGCCCATGCTCAGGCATGCTCAAGCCCTATATAAACCATACAATAAGAAATTAAATTATGTGAATCAATAATGGTTTGATTTTTCACTAACTAAAATCTATAACAACAAATGTAAATTGAAATTTACTAATTTTCCTCATACCTCCCTTGTCAAATCCATCGAGGATTGTATAGAAGATGACACACCAATCTCCATTGTCCTCTTCATATTGGGAGATGTTTCGACTTGCAACATCTGAAAATAAAACAATAAATTATTCAACATAATCAACAATGTGCATATAAACTACACAAATCTATTAAGTACAATTCATTAGTTAAACTCTTTATTCTATTACCTTCATGTAGGTTTGAGTAAATCCACCGCCACTGGGAAGTGTTCCATCGAAACCTCCAATATTAGTCTTTTCAACATCCTAAATCGCATATTAAATTACCATTCGTAAAACAATGCTATTAACATGCAATAAATTTATAATTGTTTACTAGTTACATACCCCAGCGATAGGTTTATTGCATAAATAAGTAGGTGGGGGGGTGGTGTATCCAGTCTCAACACTGTGACCCTACAATTTTATTAAAATCATAAAAAAAAATTAGCTAATCTTGCATTTCAAAATCAAAATTTAATAAATTAAATTCAATGAACATGCACTAACTTTTACCTGACTATCAATGCCATATGCCTCATGCAAAATGCCAAGTTCCATCTCCATAGCTATAGATGGATCCTGCATAGCAGCCTCCTGAGTGTCTGTGGGGTCATATGAACAAGTAGCCTTGCAAGATTGACACACATGTGTTTGAAGGCCACCACTCGAAGACTCCCCTAGATGGCGATGTAGAATAGGGCTAGTATGATAGATGACACTCTAGTTCAAATTCCTGGTCACTTGTAATGTCTCTACGTTAGTACTTTCCTTCGTGATGGAAGGCATAACAACATGCTCACGAGGTGGCCTAGCGAGAGCTCATCTACCTTGTCAAGTAGGATCCGGTTGTGCACCCGATCTATCCTGAGCTTACCCCCCACCTCTCCCCTGGAAATCCCTCATAGCAAAATAATTTTGGATTTTTTTCAATATGAATTCACTGTATAGTTTCCTAAGGAAATATTGTGGGACCTCCCAATTGTTGCACGGTGGGTAATTGAAGACCATGGACCACCTATCATAAAACTAGTCCCTAATCTATTGGTGGTGGAACCAATGGATAGGAAACCTCTTCGCATTGAGGGTAAGATTTTGATTTGTATGTGGGTCGGTGAATAATGAGAAAAAATCACCTTTTGTAATTTTTAAATCCTTTACATCTTTGTATGATAGTTTATTTGCATATAATCCCTAGCCGTCTGCCTCCTATCTTGCCATCCAGTTATTTGTTTGCTAATTGAATCTACATTTTTTAACATATCTTTCAATGAATTTTCTAGGGTCATTCTTTCTGTAGTTGAACCATTTGGATCACTCAACCTACTAATCAAATCCTTAATTTTCTCTTTGTTGTTCTCAATTTCACTCATTAAATTTTGTTGAGTGCCAGGAGGGGGTTGAGTGATTGGTTGAGGAGGTTGTTGTTGTGGTTGATTTTCATCTTGAGGATTTGGTTGGTCTTCCTATTGAGGATCTTGAGGGTTTGCAGGTTGATTTGCATCTCCTAAAAATTCAAACAAATATATATCAAATTCAACATAAAACTAACAAATTCAACCTAAAACTAACTAATTCAAAACAAAAACCACAGAATCCTTACCTCTCACACCTCCTCATCATCATGGTGCCATCGTTGCAAAGAAATAACAATTGTTGGTGAAGAAATTTGTTGAATTGATCCTCCTAGAACGCGAGTGCAAAATATGAAAGGTTTTGGCTGCAGCTAGAAGAAAAAAATAGTCGAAATAAGAATGATAGGTTTTCTCTTCTTTTTTTTGCTTTTAACAAACAATAACATGAGCACATTATAACATGCTCACATTATTGGCTTGTTGTTGCCGACCCTCGGGCTTGACACAACAAGCCATAACGCAAGCGTGTTATGACTTTTAAAAAAAAAAATTGAAAGATGTCCACAAAATGGCTACCCATTTCCATGCACCCACCCTAAATATAAATAAATATTGAAAATATAATATTAAATATATATTATTCAATTAAAAATAAATTAATAAAATTAATATTATACAATATATAGATAATAATAATTGAATTTACTAATTTCTATTGTATATTAGTATTTTGGCACTCATATATTTTGTAGTAAGAAATTCAAAAACATTAGAAAAAGGGCATTAGCATTTTTTTGAAAGGTTAAATGCTTTTGTAACCTCAGATAATTTCAGTAATGAAACCCTATTAGGGCATAAAAATTTATTTTTGAAAGGATAAATTCTTTTGTAACCTTCGGATAATTTGGACAATGAAACCCTATTAAAGCATTAACATTTATTTTTGAAAGGATAAATGCCTTCGTAACCTTTCGATAATTTCAGCAATGAGACCCTATTAGGGAAGAGGACCCACTAGTTGAGCACCCTAACTTTGTGCTTCTCAAAATCCTACATGGAAATTTCAAATCACTCCCAATTTCTTACAACATCTTACTTGGCAAGTTCCCTGCTTATAACTAAGTTTTTAGGGCCACCTCATCAAATATGTTGCCACATCAGCATGATTTTTGTCAAGGTGTCCAAAAAGGCCCAAAAAAAAGTGAGACTGATAGTTGTGCACTAAATCATATTTTATTGGTGCACTAATGTGGCATCACATGACTTGGTGTTTCTAAGATCTAAGTAATACATTTCATTCAATTTTGGGTAGTCATCATCAACACTAACAACTTTAAAGTCACAACTATTGATCAAATATTGTTAAGAAAGATCAACAAGGTTGGTTTTGAGATAATTTCTTCTCTGAGAGTTAATGTTTTTCTATGTATATTGAAGACGAATTTTCTTAAAGTTTTGTTAGAATGAAGATTGTATAGATAAAGGTTATTAATGAAGGAACTCACAACATAACAAATTAATTCAATGATGCATAGTTTAAGATTGGATGATATATTTTGATGGTATATTCTAAATAAAATAGATATTTTGCATATTTGAATATTCAAGTTTTCATATTATGGTGCAATATAGAATTTTTTGCATCCATATTGGTGTTGTACTACAAATGATATGTGATTATAAATCTCATTTTAGACCATTTTTTAAGTCTATGTTTTGTGGCACCCTTACATATATAAGTCATTGGATTCATCTCAAAAAATGTAACAAGAATAAAAATTCCTAATATTCTGAATTTTGCACTCAATTATCATGCGATTCTCATCTATTAGAGACAATAACAATTCTCCAACAACATTGTTAAATAATACATCTAGAGGTCTGCACAACCCATATTTAAGAAGAGCATGTGAAAAAGATCAATTGACCAGCAATCTTCAATTAGAAATGGAGAATTTAGAACAAGAAGACATGCCATCATTGGTAAACAAAATTTAAGAAAATATGGAAACTATGAGTGATGCATAAAAAACAACATACTCAACCTTAGATTGACTAGACAATAATATTATTGTTTCCTTGGTAGTTGCAACTTCTTTGTTCCTTTGTTTACTAATATGCTTCTTTTATACGCGGTATAATAATTGAAGAGTTAATGTTTGGGCTTGTGAGATTTGGTAAGGAGTTAGAAAAATAGATTGGAGTAGTATACAGTGCATACATAAATGTTATATATGTGTATATTATTGACAAGAATAAAATTATTATTTTTTAATATGATATCTGAGCATTTTATGTTGTGTGAAAATTGATTGCTTATAAGAGGTTTTCAATCACTAGTTTCATATTACAGGTAATTTTTTGTACTGATTGGACAATCTTTTGAACAATTGTTGAGCTACACAAAGGTAAAGATGGAAAATTAGTATGAATTGATATGCATGCTGATGACAATTATATTAAAGGGCTTATTTGAAGGTGTGAAGTCTTTATCATTATGTTATTGGCGTTTTTAACTATTTAGTGTTTGATTATTTCTTAAAAAATAACAAGAAATGAGTTGAATATTGTTTATGTGATTCAATATGATATATGTATTGTAAATTGTTCACTTTTAAAAAGATTAAATCAAGGTAAAATAACACAAATTTGTTATTATGTGTTGATGGGACTTTCATCTTCTTAACCACATATTTTATTGTGTATGTTGGTGGGGTTTTATTCTTTTAGTCACAAGTATTTCATTGTGTGAATATGTGGGGGTTTATGACATGGAATGCACCCCCTTAAGAATACAACCAACATATCACCTTGTCCCAAAATTTCTCTATTGGCAAGAGAGGGAACCGAAGAAATTTGATCACTCTATTCACGACTCAAGTTATTTCTCACATCTTGAAAATGACCATGGCACTTAGAACAAACCCTTGTTTTTCCTCACGTGAATGCCTTCATACTATTGCACAAGATAAGAATCGACTATATGTCCCAAAAGAGAAATATGGAGGATGTATTAATATAGGGTTTTGACTTAGTAAAGTGATGAACAAACAAGATATTCCCAATCATCTTGAATTGATATGGATTCCTTGGTAGCCATAGATACATTAAATTAGTCAATTGGGTTCATATAGGGAACACCTTCAACATAATAAATTTTAAAACATACTAATAAACTATCATATATAAAGTAAACATAAATTTTTAATATATATTTCATATATATATAATAATTCTTCTATAAGTATTTGTTTTACACTTATTTTAATTTGCACGGTTTAAAAAAATCTAAATGTAAAATGGGTGACTTATTTTGGATCTCATTGCTTAAATTTTTTGATGACCTACAAAATTCAATGTTAATTGGAAGGTCTGAGTATGAACAACATTTTAAGCTACCCTTAACGAACAAATAAAATTAATGTGTAGCTTTGTGAGAAAATTGTATTCAATCTATGAAAGTATATTGAAATAATTACGCAAAAGTAGAAACAAGGTGAAAATATTTTTGTAAGTGCTCAACACATTGTCATATTAGTTAAATAATGAGTTAGTTCCATGTTGGAAATTTAGATCAAATTTTCAAAGTGCTTGTTGACATGACATGAAGTCATGTAACCTTAGTTGACGCAAGTTTGAATTGTATCATCGACATCTAGTTTATAATTGTTTTACAATTACTAATACTTAATATTTTCTCCCTTTATGTAAATCCATACCCTATTTTAATAATTTTTAATACTTAATCTTTTCTCCCTTTAAATAAATCTATACCATCTTTTTTATATTTTTTAATAAATATTTTTTCCCTTTCAATATAAATCGATAACACTTTCCTTTTATTATTGTTTTTTCTTTATATATAAATCCATATTATTTAAAAATAATAATTTTCAATAATAAAAATATATTACCCAACAATTGGATTGAATTTTGATATACAAATACACTCTAAATCTCAATCTCTCAACATAAAAGAAGGCATGATAAACAAATGTATCTATATTTATTTAATTTTCGGATAGGCAATCACAACTTCTATATTTTTTTTTTTGGATAGGCAATCAACAACTTCTATTTTTGTTTAGTTTTTAGATAGACAATCAATAACCATCCCTAGACGAAAATAAGAAATGATATTATCATGCCATAAATTATTAGCCCAACAATTACATCTATAAACAAAGACAACCCTTTTAGACATAAAATTGGTTAGCATGTCATTTCTATGAGGTGGGGTTTAAGTGGGATTTATTTGTTTTGTATGTACAAAGTTTTTTATGACCAACAAGTAGCCGAAAATAACTACCTAGATGGAAATTTGTGGCTTTCACATTGGGCAAGCACATGACAGTGAAATCATTCTATAGTAAAATCTAATATTAAAATCCTTGTTCTTAGTGACATTGTTAACTTCATCCACTATAATATGACTTAATAACACTAATATTAGCATTGCTTATTTATATGCCAAATTTTTGAAGCATATTATCATATGCAACCAAAATTGTGCATATTTTTTTGCAATCCCAAGTTTTGTGCTAGCTCCCAATCTTTGATGTAAGCCAATTCTTCAAAATCGGGAGGAGGTTGAAGTGCAAGTAAAACTATATTTGCTAATTTTACAAATGGTTTTTAATGACTTAGTATTTTGGGGTACAACTATTATATTGCATGCTACATATGGAGATTTGGAGTTAAATTAGGGGTAATGTGCTTTGTGGGAAAATATTTTTTTAAGTTAAATAGGAAAGGGGATGGGGGTAGTTTTATATGCAAGAGTAGACTTATGCCAAGGGGTGTCAATTATAGAAAATTAAAGATATTGTTAGAGTAAAGGTTTTAACTTAATTGTGTTAATTAAGTTACCTTTATTCCTCTCTTAAGATTTCACTTTAGCTTGCATATTGTGACATTTAATAATTATATTAATTATTAAATGTCTACCTAATAGGGCTTCTTTTAGGTTTGCACAATCTTCTTTCTTAAGGATTGATCATTGTATTTTATACTCTCTCTGATTAATACATTTTCAGCTTTCAGAGCACCCTTGTTTTTTTGTCTCCATGTCTTCTTCTATGACAGGTTATTTCCATGCAGGTGATCTTCAGGGTTTGTGAAGTTGGATTTCACAACTTCTACATGGTATTAGAGTGTGGACCTACTGCAGCTTGTTCTTGTTTGAAGAATTTGGAGCTACAAGGGTTGGATCAGACTTTCAGTCTTATAAGTTGATTTTTTGTGGATCTGGGGGTCACCTAATTTTTTGGCCATTTTTGGACAAAACGAACCTCGCCATTGAGTTCAAAGCATCCAAAAACCCCTATTTTCATATAAAATTTGTCTATTTTGGCCTCTGTCGATCGAAAACGCAAAAAAAATTTGGCCCCAAGACTGTACGACCTCAGGGCATAGTTTACGAGGCTAAAAATTTAGAAAAATAAAAATAAAAATAAAAAAATCGTTAAATTTTGCACTGAAAAAAGCGCTTCAAGTTTAAACGCCGAGCAGCCACCAACCAGTCGTCAAGCGGCCACCCGGGCGCCACCGGGCCGAGCGACGCTGCCACTAAGGGTCGTCGGCTCCAGCCTTAGTCCCCGCGGGCTTAATAGTGAAGACTAGGGTCACATAAGGAATCAATGGCTCCACCTCAGCCCTGCGCGCCAACCCCCTGGTCAGCCATGTGACAAGGGGTCGAAGGATTTTTAGCCTTTCAGGGCTATATAAAAAAAAATTAAAACCCTTTTGAGCAACTTGCACGAAATCAGGCGTATTGTTTGCATACAATCTCTGTTTTGCGAAAACAAGATATCACCGGAAAGCTAGTTTTGACATCGTTCTGATGGTGGATATTTTTTTTCAAAAATTTTCAATATGGTTTCCATTTTTTGTAGTCAAAGTTAGATGATCTTTTTGCACGCTGGGAGACATCTTTTGCGTCTAAGCTCCGTTTTGTGCAAACAAATAGGCGTTGGAAAGGTGTTGCAGTGATCTTTCCAGATATGCAATATATTTTATCAGAAAATTTACAACGTAAATTTTATTCAGCTTTGTGTGTTTTTACACTTTGCTCATTTACTTGGACTTTCTAGCACCCACATGGGTTTTGTTTGTGTGGGATGGGTTATACTAATTTGATCTAAATGCAGTAAGGTCAGATTTCTATGTTTTCTTAATTTGAAGAGTTATCATGGGTTTTTCTACTCACCCTTCAGTTGTAATTCTGGAACGGGGTAATTATGAGTCATGGGCAAGGGGCATACTTACACATTGTAGGTGGCTTAATATTTTGCCTTATTGCATGATCTCATACCTGAACTAGCCACTTCAAAGGGAAAATTAGCATGGAATCAGGGATAACTTTAAGAAACCCCCCCCCCCTCAGCGCAGGTGTAAAATCTTGGCGAATCTTGTATACTTCTCGATGAAAAATATTAATTTTATTGGCGATTTTTTTCATTTTTCGAGAAAAAAAAATAATTCCCATTGACGAATATTTTATAATCCCTGGAAGTCTATGGAAAATCGTGGCGAATTGCAATTTTTTGAAATCGAATAAAATATTTTTCATTGGCGAATAAAACCATTTTTTAAACCAGAATTTTCTTTCCATTGGCGATTAAAACCTTTTTCCAAAGAAAAAAATATATTTTCATTGGCGATTTAAAATGAATCTCAAAATAATAATGAAAAGCCAGTGGCGAAATAAAAATCATATGGGTCGTTCGATGGACAATTGTATTTGCATTCCGGAAGTAAATCTCTAAAGCACTAGACTTGCGATTTGAAACCTCCGAAATATCACTAGAACCGTTAGATTTCTAGAAATCAATCGTTGAGATTTTATTACCATACAAATGGTTATAAATTTTTCTTTCTCAGCGATTGGGTGACCTCGGCGGGATGCACAACTTTCGAAGTGACAACTCATTTAATGAATTGTACAATGCCATTAAGGGATGTCTTCTCAAACACCAACTAGATAGATTTAACGTAATCTTTTAAATCCTTTGAAAGTATACATCTTAAATAAGGTATTAAGGAGTTTGGAGAAACAGATTTAGTAGCAGATTGTCACTTCCTGCTGGTAAAGTTAAATGAGCCTGCATACGAGGAAAGGTGGAAGCATTTTGAACTCCATACTTAGAGTTTCCTCAAAATGGTACTTCCAGCCGATATTAGGGTATGGGAAGATGAAATTGTGGCCTTCATGCAACCAAATTTGAATTGGCCTAAAGAAGAGCAACTCGACATCATTTCCCAGCTACGTTCAGTGGCGTGGAAAGAGAAAACCAACTATGTCGAGTACAACAAGGTTATTTTTGTTTTAGAAGAAGAAGAAGAACGCGCTAAATTTCATAATTTTGCTATGGAAATGCAGTTGGAACTGTACAGAGTCCCGACACCTCCAATAGTTTAACAACATACATGAATCCTTTAGTGAATTGTGAATTTGTGACACATAATGATAAGGGGGTGTAGTTTCAGCTTTTGAGCGCTTTTTCAATTTTGATTGTACATGGTGTGGGGTGACAGGTCCATGAAACCACATTTTTGGCATTAGAGAGATAAAATAATATATTTCTAAATCTATGTATTTATCAATGCTTCCTTTTAGTAATGAATGAATTGTGTTTCTTCATGATAATTGTTCAATGTTTATCTGTTAGTGTTAGGTCAAATTCAGAATGCTTATTTTTTCATCTTTGAGACTTTGTGTTCAGATTAATTCATCGCTCATTCACTCTTTTCAATGCCTCGAATCTTGATGTTGTACATTTCATTTCATTGAAATTCTCAATCTTTTTGAATAAAGGGTGGTTGGCAGTGGCAGTGGTGACGATTAATGCCATATGTGATATGAACATCCGAAGCAATTTCTTGGACAACTCATAGCTTTAATGAAACAAGATTTGTAATGATTTCATATCGTTTGAATGAGTGATTTTGATAGCTTTTCAGCTTGAGGTAGAGTTCAAGTTGGCACGTAGCAAGACGTCAATCAAATTAGAAATTTTAATTATACAAGCTGGTAGCGGCACTAGTGGCCCATAAATAGGGATAGTGATTCAGTGATTAGTAGAAGGGTTTTTATTTTCTAGGGTTAATAAGGATTCACGAAATCACGAAGAAGATGATGCAATATTGGGGATACTATAAATTCTCCTACCTACAATTATGTAGTTACAAAGTAATCAGTAAAAGATGAATTTCCTTCAAGTTCAGAATGGGTGGAATTGGAAAGAAGTTCATTTGGTTAACCTGAATTTTCAGACAGGTTTTGAACCAGGATGATGAGCTCTAATGAAGATAAGTGCTATCGCAATGCATAGAGGCTGCAGGTAAAATATGGGAGTAGATTTGCTTCTCCTCTTGTATTCTAACAGCTCCCATTTCCCCAGTATGGTTGGCTAGGCAAACCCTATGCATTTATTTTCAAAGAGACATTTGTTTTTCATCTTTTGTATGACTCTGGTTCTCGAAGGGGATAAGTTCATTTTGTATCTTCACAGCTCCCATTTCCCCAGGAGTGATTGGAACCCCCTTTCCCCAGTATGGTTGGAAAATTCACCAGCAAAAGTTTGGAATCATGAATTTATTTTCAGAGCCACATTTACTTTTAGAGATAGATGTGTATTAGGTTTTCAGCAACAAAGCTTGGAAATTGCAATCAATTTGTAATCCATTGTAACGAGCAACAACTTGGAATAAAATATTAAATTTTGTGTATGTAAAGTACTAAAGTGACACACTGACAATTGTTATTTATACAAAATAGGAGCTACAGTGCTACTCATCTGTAAAAAGATATGTAATAATGTGACATTGAAATTCAGTTGCTATAAAATAAATGGCTGTGTTGTGTTATTCTTGAATCTTGATTCCTTGAATCTTCGTTATTCATTTACGTTTAAGCGTAAAGAGTTGTTTTCTAAGTTCGGAACTTTAGTGTCTATTAATAATTTAATATATTCAAATCAGTTTTTTTTCTTTTTAGAAATTAAGTAATATACTCTATGCAATATGCACTAGAGAATTCATGGTTACTTAAGTTTCAAGTTCAACCGTTGGATGAACATTTGATGTATGGTTGTAGTTACATTCCGTAATGAAATGAAGAGAGCAATGGCCTTCCCAATTTAAACCTCTGGAATTACCCTATAACCATTAGATTTAGAAATATCAACGGTTAAAACTTAAGATTATGACAATAGCAAACAATCAATATGAAAATTTTATGACGGTTTGGTTATTTAAATGCCTATGAAAAAAATTGTTTAATTTACGAATTTTTATATAAAATCTTTTATAAATGGAAGATCTTGAAAAATTAGAAAACAATGATAATTATTAGTGATAAATATAAAAATCTACTGTTATAATTAACAATTAACAAAATTTTCTAAAATCGTATTAAAAATAAATCTTGTTAAATATATTCTAAAAATTAAAAATAATTATGTTTTATTTTGAAAAGATTCTAAATTAATATATATTTTTATAATAATATTATAAATCACATATATTAATATAAAAAATGATAGCTATTAATATTATAAAAAATTTAAAAGTTTCTAAATTCATATTAAAATAATTCAAAAAAGTTATATTCTATTCTCTTTTTATAATAAAAAATATAAAATGATATATATTATAAATTAATATACTATATAATATTTTTTTACGGTTTAATAAAAATATAGCAAGTTAAACTATATGGTCTAAGACTCTAATAAATTTTATAGCTACAATATACGGTCTAAAATTGAAAAAACAGTTAAATTTTTTAATAGACCATCAAATTCCAGGCATGTTGTCAACTGTCAAGTGATTAATGTTTATTTATAAAGTTAATATAATAAATTACTCAAGTTTCAACTGTTGAATGGACATTTGATGTATGGTTGTAGTTGCATTCCGTAATGAGATGCACAAAGCGATGGGCTACACAACTTAAACCTCCAGAATCACCCTATAACCATTAGATTTAGAAAGATCAACGGTGAAGAATTTGCAACTTGTAGACGTAAGACGTGTCATTCACTTTAATGTTCCAATTTCGAGAAACAAAGCATTTAAAGCACTTTGTACTGGTAAGTGTCAACTGTCAAGTGATTAATTTTTATTTTTAAACTTTAAAGTTAATATCATAAATTACTCAAGTTTCAACCGTTGAATGAACATTTGATGTATGGTTGCAGTTGCATTCCGTAATGAAATGCACAGAGCAATGGGCTTCCCAACTTAAACCTCCAGAATCACCCTATAACCGTTAGATTTAGAAAGATCAACCGTTAAGAATTTTCAACTTGTAGTCTTGTAGACCGAACTCCTAAGACGTGTCATTCACTTTAAAGTTCCAATTACGAGAAAAAAGGGCATTTAAAACACTTTGCACTTTGAAATTGTACAGTGATTTTTAAAGTCTTCAATCTTCAGATTGCTCATTGGCCATTGCAGTGCACCACCCTGTTTTGGATTCCATAGTTCCACTTCCAACAACGCCATTCCAGTTTTCAAGCATCGGGACTCGGAATCTGGGTAAGTGAAAGAATTCCTGCGGCTACATTTCATCGTTTGACATTTCTTAATATCTTATTTTGTCAAAGTTTGAAGTTTGGTTTTAGACTTTAGAGACTCAAAAATTCATTAAAATTAAGGAGGACTAATAGGTATTACTTATTAAGGAATTCAAATTTCACAACTTCACATTTGTACAAGCATGTCTACCACCAGTACCACTAGAGCAATGTCCGATAAAAAAATACATTATGCAGAATTGCTTAAAACCCCTGGTTTCACCGATGGGTACCATGATATTTATGATCCTGAAATCTATGGTAGGTGTACCTCAGAACTTAGATTTTCATCTCAGAATAAGGCTGCAAAGCAAACAAAAGTTAATAGTGTTAGTGCATCATGGGTAATTGGATTAGGGTGCATGATGTTACATGAAGTTTTCCCTTGCCCAGAATTTATCATGGTCTGTGCCGAAAATTATAATGATAATAAAAGAGAAATTGTTAATAAAGATAACCAAGAAGAATTGTTACCCATTAATGCAGAAGAACTTGGAAAAGTGTTGGGGTTTACAACTGAAGAATTTGGAAACCACCACATTGACCTAGAAAATCTTGCTAGTGATTATGAAGCAGTGGAAGAAAGGCTGAAAAATGATTTCTTAAATAATATAGTTAAGGATAGAAACAAATTGAAAGGTGATCAAAAGCCTCCTTATAATTTTTATTTTTATAAACCATGGGTTCAGGGTACTATTTCCATGCTAGCATTTTGCCTCGGTCTGGATAGCAATTTGGAAGTGGGTACAAGCCTAGACTTGAAATGGTATGTAATATTCATTATGCTGATGAACATGTCAAATATAATTATACTCAGTACATTGTAGAATCCATGCATAAACAATTTTTAATGATTAAAGCAGGTTCCACGAAGACATTTAGGTCCACAACCTACTTGTGCTATCTTTTTCTATTCAAATTTAGAGGAATGTTTCAAACCAACAAGCTTCAGATTCAGCCCTACAGTAATGCAGAGGAAAATAAAATGGCTCTAGTATATGAATGGACCACTGAGATAAGGATGCATGATTCTCGAAGGAACTACAGTCATTTTGTAGACTACTTTTTGGCTCCATTGCATCAAGTAATTACAAATAATCCAATGCCTAGATTGCCTATGTCATGTAGAAACTGCATGCAACTAGAAAAAGAAATACAATTGGTTGGTTGGTACTTAATGGAAGAATATACTATGCTAAGATTTTATGGATCGGGAGTACAACCATACAAACTTCCAATACATGTGACAGAAAGGGTTTTTGCATTGGAATATGTAAGGCAGGTGCAGAGTGCTGATGAACTGCACTTTTTCAATCAGTAAAAGAAGACCTTATTTCCTTCTTTACCTTTTTCATCTCGAGGGTTCACATTCGAGAGAAAATCATTTACTGTGGCACATAATCTTTTGAATTTTTTTGCATTTGATGCTATCTGTCACTGGCAGTATGATCCATGTGACATCATTAAATCAATGATTGTGGCCAATAGGAATCCTGCAAATAGAATTCAACATCAAAGTAAACCCTTGCTTGAAAACTTGAGAAAGAAGGATTCTTGGGATGAGGTCAAACTAGCAATGGAGAAAAGTGTTGCTAAGAATGGTATTCCTTTTGAAAAATTGTCAGGCGAAATTATGGCATTGCACTGAAAGACAAAAACAACATACAAAATTTTTTATGAAAAAAGTGATAAACCATCTAGTAGAGTAAAAATTCCAGGTTCTCTAGAGAAGGATGTTATAGATAAAAAATGGTCATGATAAAAAATTACTGCCTTTTGGTCTATGAGGAAGGATCTAGGAGAAGAAAGAGCTCTTGTAGAGTATGATGATAATGAAGAAGATGAAGATTTTAGCAAATTGTGGAATATAGAGCATCCTAATGAATGTGATGAATCTGATGATGATATTGATATGGAAGAAGAAGAACAAAGCCATGCCAATTACAAATCTGTTTTAAGTGAGGCCGAAAAAGAAGAATATGCTTCAACATATACTACAGGAGCAGCCATAATTCAAAAAATTGGTTATGAAGGTGGTCCTTTGGGGTCCAAAGGACAAGGCCCTTCAACAATACAAACTGTTGAGCATAGAAAACCAGTTGATAAATATGGCCTTGGGTTTGGAGGTGAAAAAGTAGACCAAGGGGATACAAGACAAAATCAATTTGTTAGAGCTTCTAGTCCTCATCCTCATGGTCAGATACAATCACAACTAGGGCATGCCCTTGGTGGATAGCTTAGTGCAACTGGGTGTGCCATTAGTGGCGATGGTATGGGTAGTAGTACTAGTAGTGGTCAACATGTGCTACAACGACAAATTACACACAATACTAAGAGGAAAACAAAAAAAGATACCACATAAACACCAGGTGATCAAGGCAATCAAAAGAGGCAAAAGATTTTGATAGGTCCAAGTCAAACTATCAGTGGATCCACCAGTACCACAAAGGATTTATTTCCAAAAACTCCCACAAATCCAGTTAGTGTGGGTGCGACATCATTAGCAACTACAAGTACTCTTATTCCTTCGCTATTCAATCATTCCATTGTTCCTGCCTCCCCGGGTTATGATTTCATTGAAGAGTTCAAAAAGAAATCAGACTTGAATAAAAAAGAAAAGAAGCAACTGATGGACAGTGCGTCTGTTGTAACTTCAGAGACTGCAACAACCATGGTATTACCCACATTTGACACAAATAAATAAATCATGGAGTACACAATTGTTGTTCCCACAGTTCAAAACAAACCAACAAATCAGATGGATTGATCTGAATACTAGGTAACCAATTTTCAATTGGATTTTTTCTAGCCTGAAAAATACTGACAAAATTAATGTATCAAAGAACAACAATGAATTGGTGTACACATCATTGCTAAAGCAAGATAGAGAGAAGAAAAGGTTGCAGACCCAAATAGAAAAGTTTTAGGCAGACCTAGCAAGTGAGAAAGCAAACAGGAAAGCAACAGATAACAAGAGCAATGAATTAGAAAAAAGAATAATAAAATCTGCCTCTACATCAACAAGCAAAGAGGATAAATCAAATGAGAGAGAAGTGAATGACCTGAAGTGAAGGCTAGATGAGAGCAACAAGAAATATGATGAGGAAAAATACACTTCAGAAAAATTAAGAGTAAGCATTGTGAATGGAAATGTACAGTGGGAACAAAAATTGGACAAATAGAGAAAAACAATTGAAAGACTGGAGAAAGAGCTGATGGAAGCAAAAGAAGAAATTAAGTCTTCTCAAAATAAGTTATTTGCATTTTGTAGAGATACGATGAGGCATATGAAACAAAAGATCTAGGATGAAATAATGTAGAGGTTTGATCATTTGTGTGACATGTTTCAATTGATTGATGCTATTAGATAACATTATAAGAAGCTCAACAAATATTTAGTGGACAAGAAAAAGGTGCTTGAATTAGAGAAATTTGCAAATGAAGTTCTACAAACAGTCTACAAAGCCAGTGATAATGATCTGAAATTAAAAGGGATTACTAATCGGATTGAAACCTCAATGAAGTTGTCATCTATCATTGAAAAGTGTTCGAGAATGTCTGGAACAAAGGAATATTTGCATTTGGTTGCAGACAAGATGAAGGTGGTGGATGAAAAGGTAAGTAACTTCATAGAGCTTGGTTTTCCAGAGGCTGTTGACACAAATGAGCGATTCATTGGAAAGGATGGTTTCAGAAATAAGATGGAAGGTGCAAGGAAGATTTATTTGGACCAGTTTCCTCAT
Organism: Sequoiadendron giganteum; assembly: GCA_007115665.2. Taxonomy (NCBI): domain Eukaryota; kingdom Viridiplantae; phylum Streptophyta; class Pinopsida; order Cupressales; family Cupressaceae; genus Sequoiadendron; species Sequoiadendron giganteum. Next base: position 649,704,321 of record CM021101.1, on the reverse strand, counting down.
AACCCAGATATGAACTATTTTAATTTGGATTCAATCAGAACACTGATAACCTTGAATGCAAAATTGACTGAAGAATTCAAGACAGGTTCCACTTCTAATTACAATCATGAAATGTTAACAAAACTTCAAGTCAAACAACATCAATTAGAAAAAATGGCAATTCCACCTCCTGGAGAGTGGAAGTTGCTAGAAAAGATGATACAGTGACATGATTTTTTATTTTCAACCATTGATAATATGAGTTTCCAAGTTCCAACTCAGCTCTATCCAGATTTGTCTTTGGGCATTGACAAGATTTTGCATTTCCAGTGCCAATATGTACTCCTTCATGTGAAATTCAATTAAAAAGCTCAAATTCAGACTTCAGTAATGTGATGATGTTCAATTATCTATATTATTTATTTTATCGTTTGAACTACTGACGAACTTGATGGAACTTCTAATTTTGCTCTCTGAATTCCTCTTTGTCTTGACCTTGTCCTGGTCTGTCAATGTGTCATATTGTTTGGGAAAGAACCTTAAGGTTGGAGTTTTTATTTTGGTTTTCATGAAAATCTTAATGTCGTATGTAATACCTTGGGTGAAAATCTATCGGATGTTACCTTTTTTGGGTGGGTTTTGTTGGTGTTTTCTAACGTAAACAAAGTTTGTCTCCTAATCTCAAAGTGTAATTGCCATTCCAAGAAAGGGCATATTACAAAGAGATCAATATTTATGAAGGAGATCAAGAAACCCTATTTGCAAAACCCTAAATGAAACCCTAGTGTGCACACTTAATAATGAATTCACAATTATTAACAATTTAAGTTTAGCTTAATAACTAGAGGAATAAGTGACTTAATTAATTAACCAGTATGAACAATTAATTTTTTCAAATAACATTATTACTCTAACACCCCCCCTTAAGATGAACTTAGGAAGTCAATAAAACACTAGAATAAGATGCATGCAAGAAAAGATGGGTCCCGGCAACTAGGCCTGATTCCATACCCATTTACAAATGCAAGAAAGAGGTAGAGGCCAAAATGGAAGTGGGACAAAACCCCCTACAATGATATGACATGCTGCAAAGAAGCACTGGAAGAACACTGTAGAGTAACACTGGAACCGCAATCTGGCAAGCAAGGAAAGATAAATATGTCATCAAGAAACCATATCGGAATCATAATGTGAAAATCAAAGACCCGATGCCACGGAACACTCGAAAATCCAAACGGGAACAACTCTGGAATCTATGAAACAGTCGATTATTAAATGATGTATCACTAATGAAGTGCAAAGATGCAAGAAGCACTCTCCCAACTGTCAAAATATCCGTAATCTCCAAAACACCCATCGGGCCAAATCTGGAATAATACCTGGGACAGATACAGAAAAAAGTGCATGGACAGCAACATAGAGCTCCTCAATACCATTCCAACGCCGCAAAGATAGCGAAAATCGGAGATCGTGGCAAAAAGTTATGAGCTCGGAAGCATAAAAAGTACATCTGACTTCAACCAAATAAATAGTAAAACAGGAAAATACTGAAAAATAAACTGCACCAAATGAAAGTGCACCAGCTTTCCGGCGATATCTCTGCCCAATTTCGATACCGTATGCCCAAGTTATGCAAAAAAGAAACTGCTTCTTTAGAGAAAACTAGGGTTAGGAGGGGCAAGGATACGGACGCTGATGCTGACGTCAGCGGTTCACGGGCATAAATTTGACGGCCTGCAGACCGTCGTCGCAAAAAACAATTTCGGCCCCTGGTCACCCATGACCGGGCGCAGAAAGGGGGTTGGGGCGGATCCATACCACATGTCAGTGGGCTTGGTCGGATGGGGGAGCCATGGCCACCCGGTGGCGGGATTTAAACTAGAACCATAATCATGCGTTGGGGAGGCCGTACGGCCTCCCTGACAAAAAAATTTTGCCTCAGAAACCAACTGCTCGAAAATGGACGATTTGACAGGCGTTTCTAGGGTTTTGGGGCACTGCGAACGCGATGGCGACGTCCGTTTGAGCCCATAGTGTCCCGAAAATACCCCCAGATCTTGCAAAAAACGATGCCTGTGGAAACCCTTGCACTTGAAACTCACTGAGAAGCCATATCTTCTCACGAACAGGCAGCAGCTTGGAGCGATACCATGTTATCAGCATGCAAATGGATTGTCCACCTGCAAACCTCTCTAGGTATTCCTCAAGAAATCCGTAGTGGCTATTAATAAAAGTTTCACCAGCAACTCACCCTAGTATAAGTGAGGTGTGTACTTCGAACCCAGTAGCCTCTCTCTCAAAAGACTAAAAATATGCTGGTATTAATTATTTTATCCATACTGCTCACCAGCAAGTCATAGTCCGAGCCATCACAAATCAATTTGATTTGTGCATCAATAACCTCTTCTGTCCTATCTTGCCACTGCTACAATGTCTTAATATTTCCCTGTGCATCTATTATATCTGTCAGAAAAGTATCATTCCAGTCATCAAAACTCTTTACCAGATCTCTAATTTTTCTACTCAAATCATCAGGTAGGGCCTGTAATCCCTTCAATGATTTCACAAAAATTAGAGTAGGCTTCAATGACTGAGGCCTGTTGTCTGTATCAAACCTGGAAGCCTTAAACATAACATCTAAATCAGTGGCCTGAGGGATCCACTTCTCAACCAAAGGCAGAACTACTTCCCGATCTGTGTTAATGTTTTTAATTCCACCCAAGAACAAAGAATGTACAGATGGCAACCTACAATCAAACTTTTTATTTAAATGCCTCAAAACAGTGTCAACCACCTCATTGTGTTTAGCAATTGCATCATCCTCACTTGCCTTTAGGGCAGCTTGCAATTCTGTGATTTTATTCAACATTTGCTTCTTGGTAGGACCCATAGAATACTCAACTTCCTCTTCAACTGGCTCTGGTGTAGGGCTGAGAGGAGGTGTCTGAATGGGGGACCCAAGAGTAGAAATGATTGGGATATTAAGGGGAACTGACCCTGAAGTAGTGGGTAGTGCTCTAATACCAGGGGCACTGGAGGATTCTCCTACCTACCCATATTTCAGTCTATCTACTTCAGACTGCAGCTCAACATTCCTCTTTTGTATTCTACTATATTCCCCAATTATTATGTTGTATTTCTCCATCAGACTCTTCTTTTCAGCTTCCTCCCTTTCAGTTGTCTTTTGGGTGAATTTGGCCACATTCAATGTCAAGCTTGTGGCTTCTATTGTTGAGGTTTCAGAAGCTCTCTTGATGATGAGCCCTCCCCTTAGACTTGGGCCAATATCAGCCACATTTGGTTTTCTACTCTGGGGTGCCAATGCCCATATGGCCAGAGTTTCATATTCCTCACTAAAAGCATAGTCTTACAGAGCTGCCTTAACCTCTTCCTCACTGTTTTGCACAAGATGCTTGGACTGTAGGATAGCATTGAATGCTATAGCATCAGCTATGTCCCTTTCAGGTAGAAGTAAGACACCAGCCTGAGTCACAAGTCTCCTTCCTTCCTCAATAGTAATGCTCTTCAATTCCTCCATTAGTTTGGCCTTAACTTCATCATCATTCTCCTGTTCAGACCTATCAGGTCTTGACTCTCTCCTTCTCTTGCATTTATCCTGATATTCCTCTAATTTCATTCTCCAAATTAACTACAAGAATACAGGAGTCTTTACGAAGGCATCATCATCCAGGAATGCCTTGCAGGCCTCCATCCTGGCATCCTGTACACACTGCCCCTTTATATCCATATTAGTTAACACTAATTATGTTGATCTAGGAGGAGAAGGGATACCAACAAGCATGTCTTGATCAGTTATAATTATTTCATCCATCAGAGCCTCTTGTGTTTCCTCAACCCTTTGCCTCTTTAGGCTTGGCTCTGATAGTAACTCTACAAGATCATTTCTCGGTGGTGAATCTAGATCCACAATCCTTATCCCTCCAGGTTTCCTGATCCCTTGACCTAGTTGTGATGATGCTTGCATTATTTGCTTTCCCCTTTTATCTCCTACCTCCTCATCACTGCTATCATCTCTCTTCCTCCTGTATAGAGGCTTGTCCTCTGGTGGCCAATAAGTTGGCCTTGTTTCTTCAGGCCTCGCCTCTGGTCTCTAAATTCCCAAGTCCAATTCCAAATTGACTTTCTTGGTTTTCAAGGTGCTCATGATATCTTTGAAGTTATTCATTAAGAAATCTATTCTTTTGTGAAATGGAGTGAACTCCATCAGTGGATCATATTTTGGATCCATTTTATGCACCATAGCTAGTAGTTTCTCATAGGCAATCCATTTCTCTTTATTCAATTCTTGTCTACTCAAATCAAACTCATTTATGATTATATCCTTAGGAAAATTGAAAAAATGTGCAAACTTGCCACCTTTAATTTGTTTCCTAAATAGGGAAAATAATCCCTCGGGGTCATGCTGCCTCTTAGATCTACTCTTCAAATGACAATCATCAAAAATCTTCCAAAGTGGACCCATCCTCCCTTGGAAAAGAAAAAATCAGAAACAACAGTATAATCAAGGAACAAAGTCCCTTTTCCTTTCCCTGTCAAATTATCCTCATGAATGCAACCTAGTTGCCACATGACCTCGGCAAATCCCATCCTTGATGGTACATTATATGGGAGAATGTGAGGAGCTCCCTGGAAACCATAAACCCTTAGGACAGTGCTTACGAGGTATAAGATGATGTCACCCCAATTGTAGCACACCTTCAAATCAAGCTTCCTCACTTTGGGTCGGAGGAAATCATGCAAATCCTCAGGGACCCTTGGCACATTTACCACCAATCTAGCTCTAAGTCTGGAAGCAAAACAGTTATCGAACTGCACAAAGCTAGCACCTCCCCTATTGCAAGACAAATTTGCACTCCAAACCTGTACTGGTAATTTTTCTCCATTCACTTCTTGCCTCAACACCATTTTATCTGAGAAGAAGTCAGCATTCTTGTACAGGAACATATGCATTAATAGGGAGTACCAAAAGAAAGGAGTACCAGTGTCCCCCATATGCAACTTCAACAAACCCACATGTATCTTTTCAGCAAGAAAAGATGCATAGTCGTACACTACAGAAAAATTGGGATGCTAAATCTGAGCCCCCATAAACATATAAGCAATGGGCATCACGGTATTAGGGCTGAAACCTAAAATCTGGCAAAGTGAATAAAATGTTGCCAAGAAGTGATCAGCAAAATAGCTCAGCCTAAAAGGCTCCTGATCAGTTGGGCTGATGTGAATCGTTGAACTGCCTGCCTTGGCTGAATGAGGAGGAAGCAATTTTGATCTGAAAAGAGGCTTTGACCTAGCATATTTTTGCTTCATTTCCTCAAAATCTACCCGGATTAAGAATGGGCTATATTCACTCAAATCGAAAACCTGCCAAATCTCATCTGCATTTATATTTAGTACAACCCCACGATCATTATCCCTGATAATCCTTGTAACAAGATCATATCGTGTTGCCACTGCTCTGAGTAGGTCAATATCAGGAAATACATTTGGTACAACTAGTTTCCCCATATCATACTTTCAGCCATTATAGAAAGGATGAGGCACATTTCGCTACCCATACCCTCTCCTAAACATTTCTAGGCCCGTCATTTGGACCCTAGCATCTGCAATATTATAGGTTTTACACCTTAGTCCCTCACCTAAGGCTTTCCCATTCATTAAAACCAAACCCCTCTTCTTTTCGTTCGTTGATAGCGAGAATTGATCTAGGAAATTGTCGTATAAATTCCTTCACAAATAATCAATATGGCTAGAATGTTGCTTTGATGGCGCCATTTTGAACAACTAGGGCTTCTCCTAAAATCAAATTCTTGAACAAACTAGGGCTACCCAAAATGAAATTACACCAGAACTTTGCAATTTCCCACAATTCAAAAGAACCAGTAACCTTACAATCTTAATCAAAAAGACCCCTGACCAACACAATACAACCCTCCACAAAAAACACATTCAAACAAAAATCGTGGCATAGAAGGTAACTCATGGGATTTCGCGCCTTGCAAAAAACCAAATCTCGCTGTAATTGCCTTGAAAAACTCAATCTCTGGCTTTGGACCGCTTCAAAAATGTTTGAATTCCTTTGTGGTTAAGATAGAATGGAATTAACTACTTAAAGCTGATGAAAAATGGCCAGCAGATGTCTCATCTGCCATTAAAGCTCATTTGCGTGCCGCGCCAATGGCTTCAATCATATTTGATGCAAATTTAAATCCTCGTCGTCGATCTCTTGTTCCTATCAGATCATCAATGATCAGACGGCCATCTTGAAAAGGCTGATAGCCTGACAACATCTCCATGTCATTATCGAGGGCCCACCATAATACACAGCGCCAGAGGAATACACGTGGCATCCGCCCGTGATATCACAATCACTAAACACCCTTCACTTTAAGATCACGCGATGGCGGGCAACCATTGATTCCCTGCATCGACGATCATGATCATTCACAATAGTGAATAGCACCAAAACCTATCCGTCGAGCAACTTTTCATCAAGGTTAAAACATCACCGTTGATCTCGAGCACCTGCATCTCACATCTCTTTTAGTAACCCACTCTATAACGTACTAAAGTCTGATACAAATATTAAGCACTTTATTTACTCCTTTTCAACATCGACAACCTGGGACACGTGGTGCCCGCCCGTGATATTGCAATCACCAAGCAACCAACGGTGATGTCATCACGAGATCATGGGGAACGGTCAAGATCAACCATAGGGAGATCGACGGTCACTAAAAATAACCCTTGCAAAATAATACAATTACTTAAAATAAAAGAGGGGAAGGGGACACCGCCTAGGACAACGATAAACGATGGCTCAAAGTTGTTCTAAAACATAGGGCACGGTCCGACCCAAACTTGAGAAATAAAAGGTCAGGCGAAATATTTAGTATTTTTATTAAAAGGGGCCCAACCTAGACGATTCAATGGGACATAAGTTGTTTTGAAACCACCCTCAAAAAGGAAACGTTAGAAAAGACCCAACCCAAAGATATACATTATATGGCAGGTTACTAAAGCGGCTACGAGATGCACTTGCTCAAAATCAACGGAGGTGTTATAATCTTGATGAAAAATTTGCTCGACGGTTATGTTCAACAACGATGACTATTATGAATGAACACGATTGTCAATGACAGAGATCAACGGCTGCCCGCCATCACGTGATCAGAAGATGCAAGGTGTTTATTGATTGTGATATCACAGGCAAGCGCCACGTGTATTCCTTTGGCGAGGCATAGTGTGGTGGGCCCGTCGTACTGAGATGGAGATTACATCAGCCTTTTTGAAGGCAGTCATTTGATGCTTTGACAAAAGTGAAGGATCGACGGTTGGGATTTGAATTCGATCGACGTTAAGTAATTATCCTTCATTCTATTTCATTCGATGGTTGTGTCTTGATGACAGTTTTGGGCCACTTTTGGCACAAGTTTCTTGAGGTTTGGTGGTTGGCCAGTACATCAGTCATTTTGTAGTAGGTTTTAAACTCATTAGAGTTTGATTTTTTTTACAGTACTAGCATCTGAATGGAAATTACTCATTTCAAACTCATGTCTCTCCATTGTATAAACATATCATTATTTTTAATAAAATTATCAAGGTTTATTTTGTTCATTTCTAAGTTATGGATGTTGAACTGTTAGTCTGTTAGCTTTTGTTATGTTTTGACTAAAAATCCTGATATGATTCATGAAGTGCAATATAATATAAAATATCATGGAGACTTGGAGTGCAATATAAAATATTAAATAAAATATCTTGGTTCCTAAACTTGAAGTGCAATGATTCACAATTTATTTGAATACAATATAAAAAATCATCAACTACTGTTTGGAATATGATTCATGCAGTGCTTGAGTGCAATCTAAAATAAGATTATAAGATATCATGAACTTGAAGTGCAATGATTCACAAATTTTATTTAATAGAATATAAAATATCATCAACTACAGTTTGGACTTTGGAACAATGGAAACTGATTCAAGAAGTGCAGTAAAAATACCTAAAACCTGCTAATTCTCTTCCATTTCCCAAACGGAGTCAGGGTCCTCAAACCGATGCTCATCTTCAGATAAAGTAAAAGAGTCATCTTGATTCAGAGACTGCTCTGCACTGTGTTCAGCCTGTGTCTCAAAATCAACATTCATTGTTTGATTTATGTCAATTTCAATACCATTGTCATCTTCATCTATCCCAGGCCCATTGCCACTGCCACTAGTACCACCAGGTCCACCACCAGTACCAATGGCTCTTAGAATTGGAGAGCCTTTGTTGCACAACCCGACCCCTCTTCTTTCACATGTGGACCTCTAGATTGTGAGTGCCCTTTCAAAAGGAAATTTTTTGACATTATACGCAGTTCCTTTCATCCTCAAGCAATTTTCCAAATTCTTGTCTAGTTTGTTTCTTAACTTTGATTTCAAAAACCCCAATGTACTGAAAACTATCTCATCCTCCACCGACCCCAATATCATTGTTTGACATAAATCGACAAGTTTGAAATATTTTGACATCGAACCATGCAATATTTCACTCTAACCTAAGCTTGTCCAAAACTTTTTTATTGATCCCGGTTCAAAGGCCTTATCCTTGCCCATGGAATCAAACTGGTCCCTCATAGCTATTGCAAAACTCCAACATTGCTTTCTAAGCTTATTTTCATCTAAAATTCCTTTTATTATTTGTTCATTGTATGTTACCTTTTTTGAAAACTGTTCAATCACGATTTTTACTTGATCATGAAAATATTTTGGGTTATCTCGGTTTACCCAAAATTGAGGATACATAATACCCATGGCTTCAAGTATTTCATGTCGAGGGAATCTTTCACGAATCTCTGAGGAAAGAGATTTTGCAATTTCCTTCAAATTATCACTAACAGATTTAACAATGTCGTTAAAATCTTCCTCGTTAACAAGTACTTCTTTTCTAGAGCACCTGCCAGTGCTTGTCTTACAATGGTACATTGGTATCTCATATCCACGTACACAAATACATAAGTGCCCGCTTGCATTAAACTATAAATAATTATCAAGATTATTCAAATCAGTAATTTTTCGCCACATCAAACAATTTGCGCCTTCTTGTGTTAGATCTAGATATAGATGATCGAGGGCCAAGCATGTAAGTTTACGTAGATTGGCATATTCATAAATATACATAGTTCTATCTTGGACTTTCTTCATAAGATTGTTCATCTCATCCAGCATGGGGAGAAGACTAGCTAAAGTCAAGAGTGTCTCTATATCGCTTAACCTATGTAAGAGTTCAGGAGCTTTGTCTACTGTGTTGCGATGCTCGTACATCAACCCAATCAAGGATTGATATTCTAAAAGAACTCGTTGCGTTGGTCCATGCAAGGAGATCCATCTGGTATCAACATCCTTGAGAAGCTTGTTTCCAGGTGTTATCCCCTCAACAAAATGTTGAAATTCAAGGAAACTTTTGGGACTTCGACAGAAGTATGCGTGGATCTCGCGAACTAGATTTTCAACTTTTGATATTGTTGGAAACTTGCTTACAATTTTAAATGCTAAATTCATTCTGTGGGCCATGCAGTGAATGCCAAGCATGTATGGTGCACAAGTAGTTTGTAACTTTATGCAAAGACCGCTCCTTTGACCTTGCATCACTGTAGCTCCATCAACTCCTACACACACCAACTTTTTGCCAATTGTCAACTCATCCAAACCTGCAATTTCATTCAAAGATTTCTTGACTAGTTCAAATAGATTTTGCAATGTTGAACTGTCCTTCATTTTACAAACACAAAGAAGATGAGCTTGGCGAACATGTTGTTCTACAGTATACAAATGCATGCGAACCCAAGAAGTATTGTCTACCGCAGTAACTTCATCTAAAGATAATGCAATGAAATTTGACTCTTTTAATTTCTCCTTTAAATCTTGCTTTTCCACTACAGCAAGATAGTTCGCCAATTCCCATCCAGCGTTTATTGACCAATGTGAGAAGGGAAAGTGGGGAACACTCAAATAAGATAATAAATCAAAATGTTTTGGGTAGTCTGTCACAGGACACCCCCTGGACAATATATGAAAAACAACACTCATCTGAACAGTTTTTGACAGATTTGTTGTTGCCATGGCTTTTCCAAAATGAGCCTCAAGTGTACCTTCACATTTTTTAATCTTCGACATTCTATGGTTATGCTCTCCATAATCTGCGGCATACTTAACATGAAGACATTCTTCCTTTGATTTCCATCGTACAACTGATTGTTCCTTTCCGTCTATGATTTTTTTTTCGTAAACTTTGTCGATATGCTTTTCTACAATGTCAAGCTTTAGCTGCATTGTTTTGTCTCTTCCACATTTCCAAATACAAATCTTACATCTGACCTCTGTTGCCCTTTCAATATCATTTTCGTTTGATACCCCCATTGGTTCAAGGAATGGGTACTTCGACAACCAAACAATTTGAAAATTCCTAGTCATTTCCCACTCGTGCCCCAATTTTTCTTTGCCTTTTCTTTACTTGCTACCAACATCATCCTCATCCAAGTCGATTATCTCATTCTGGCTATCCAGGGTATCCCTTGGAACAACTTCTGTGGTATTGCCATCCTCATTTGATACATTTTGATTTAACACAATGACAATCTCACCTTGACCTACCTGTGGCGGAAGAGTTGATGAAGTATCTCCATCTTCAATAATATTTGGTGAAAGAGTTGATGGTGTAGCTCCACCTTGATCTGATGGATTAGAAGCTTTGCCAATTCCAAAGTAAGACTATATGGTACCTCCCTATTTTGGGCATTTTGATGTCCTCCCAGACTCTTTATTACCCACCTACTCAGGAGTCTTACCCTTTCTACTCGACATATTGATCTCACTTCGAATAAAAGCTGGAAAAATCAATCTTCTTGTTTAAGGACAGACCGACAGAGAATACAGATCACATTCCCTACTTAAAATTATGTTTAAGACTGAAGCAAGAATGGAAAACGGATAAAGAAATCTTATTATTATAATTAATAGTCTAATAACTAATAACAGTATGAAGATTCAAGAAATGATCACTCACCTTTGACTCTACGTTTTCGGGTTTCACCAACTTTTGAATCGAGAAGTAGAACCTCAGAACCAAACAAAATGTGTAAGAACAAATAACAGTTTCAATTGTATTTATATCAATCCATATTTGGCGAATTCTGCGGGATTTTGAAATAGTATGTTAAAAATTTGGTGAATCCCGCGTGCTTATACAACGATACCTTGAAATTTTCAAGGCGAAATAGGTCCTCATAAGAAACTATTTATAAATTTTAATTGGCGAAATGGGTCTTCACAAGCAACTATTTGTAAATTTTAATTGGCAAAATGGGTCTTCATTTAATGTTGTTTTAATAGTATTGGCGAATATGTTGGTGACTTTGACATGCTCCTTGGGATTCCAGGCGAAAATATTGATCGGTGCATTGGAAATGCGTAGTCTGTTATGGCGAATTTATTGCCTAAACACGCCTCAAAAAAAAAATTGTGGGCAAATGGACATGCATTGCACTGATAGTTTGTGATTTCTTGGCGATTTGAACACCCCGCAGATACGGTAGATTCACCAAATTTGAATTGCTAGATTCCTAGAATTCGCCAATTGGCGATAATTCGCCACTAAAGTTATCCCTGCATGGGATATCATTAGAAATCACATAGTCCTAGGACTTATATTGTCTAGTGTTGATCATGACACTGTGTAAGCTATATCGAGCATTGATTGTCCTCACCCACTTTGGACACGTCTTTGGGAGATCTATGAAGAACCCAATCTATCTCCATTCCCAGAGGATCTCACTTCAGATTGTCTCTTACCCATTGCTTGGAGAGAGAATACACCCTTTGATCATGATACTTTAGAGGAACTTGAGTATTTAGACACCCTTACATGTTCTGATGGATCATAGGCTTGTTTCACAGTTCCTACTCTTCAGACTGAGACTTCATCAGCATCTCATGTTCTTGATTCAATGCAACAGGGAATCATACATCTTCCAGACATAGCTACTTTGGACTCTTATGTTGCAAACATATATTTCTTGTTAATTGAGTCATATATTACAGATTTGGAGGATTCTTGTGAGGACATACATCTCCTCTACCTTGACAGTCAGGTTATCACTGTACGCCCACCATTATCAGTGCATTCAGAGGTTGCATTTCAGGATTCTCCACATCAGTTTGGATTTGGCATCATTTGTTTCAGTTTAGACAGAGATATTCTTTAGCATGCTTTCATGGCACACATCCTGAGACAGAATGGTTCATCACTCTTCACAGGGTTTCTTCATCATCATCCTTTGGATCCATTTTTTCCCAAGGGGAGGAATATCATTTGCCGCTTCAGGATCTCTTTTTGGATTCTACATCAGGCATCTACCATTGTGACAGGAGTTTATTCATTGTGGGGAGGCCTTCTTCTCTCTTTCTATCTCTCCTATGGAGACCATTGTACATGTACTTATATGATAGAAGTTTTCTATGGGGGGTATCATGTAATCCACCTCCTGTCCTTCTTTCATTAGTGCATTGCATTCCTTCTTTGCATTCTATTTTGGGGAGGAGTTTTGTTCCCACTAGGTTTTCTCCTTTACCCCATTTCATTTAGTTTGCATTACTTTTGTAAATGGGCACTTGATCGGGCCTAGTTGCTGGGACCCATGTTTCCTTTCATGCATTGTAGTTACCTTTGATTTTTTGCACTTTTTTGTAGTTGCACTCTTGCTCATCTTAGGGGGGGTGTTAGAGTAAAGGTTTTAACTTAATTGTGTTAATTAAGTTACCTTTATTCCTCTCTTAAGATTTCACTTTAGCTTGCATATTGTGACATTTAATAATTATATTAATTATTAAATGTCTACCTATTAGGGTTTCTTTTAGGTTTTGTACAATCTTCTTTTTAAGGATTGATCATTGTATTTTATACTATCTTTGATTAATACATTTTCAGCTTTCAAAGCACCCTTGCTTTTTTGTCTCCATGTCTTCTTCTGTGATAGGTTATTTGCATGCAGGTGATCTTCAGGGTCTGTGAAGTTGGATTTCACAACTTCTACAAATATTTCTTGTATATTTGTTATAGTTTATAGTTCTTAGACTTATCTAAAGGGGTTTTTATTATAAAAATAAGAAATGCTCAATGTATATTTGCTACAACTTACAATACTTAATGTGTTTGCATCAATTTGGTATTAGATAAAACTTTTCTTATGTCTATCATATGTATAATTTTATGATGAGATCCATCATGCTCTAAAACAATATCTTGGGTTTCTCTAGTTCTTGTTAAGTCACCCCTTTATTTCCTTCATAGTGACGTGTAGAGTGTACAATTTATGGGAGAAACAAAAAATCGGTTCTGGAAGAGGAATTTCAATAGCTATGAGAATTGAGTGTGTTCAGTTGATGAGGTCCTCAAAAAATGTGTCAAGTAAATATGAAGGCACACATGGCATAAGTGTTGCATTTTCATGATGGCCTTGATGTAGTTAATGTCAATTCACTGGTTGTCATGACACCCAAGATAGAGGTTAAATCAATTACATTAGCACAACCATCACAACCAATATTTACGTCCTCAACCAAAAATTTTATGGACACATCATAACTATGGAAGTGGGCACGGATGTGATTTTCGTATATGAGATTCAAACATGTAGTTCACTAGAGTTGTTCATTGGTTAGGCTCTTTATTTATGTTTTTATGGGTATGATTCAAATTTGATACATAGTGGTGACCATGTTGAGTGTGCTAGATATTGTAACATGGATAACTTTTTCTATATGAAGAAGATGAAAACATCCAACTATTTGAATGAATATTAGATGTTTTTATAGGAATTTGTTGGTATTAACATTGCTAAGTGTAATTACCTAAGATGAAGATTGTTGAGAGTTGAAGTCATTTTGTATTGGCCTGTGAATTATTAACTTGTAAATATTCTCTTAAACTTTGTGTTAATTTATTCAAATGGATGAAAAATGGCAATAGAATTTTGATACATGAAATCAAGAGATTTCCTATCTAGAAAATATGAGAAAGTAGTTGAAACTCAAATTTGGGACTATGTATATATGGTTGTGGATCCAAATATGGAGCTATATCATGATGTGAAAAGAGGTTAACCAAGTTGAAAAAAAGATTAAGGAAAAGATAGAGACGAGTAAATAGAAGACCACCAAATGGAGTTGCCAAAATTAGAGTATGAGTTGGAGGACCTATGGTGGATATTGGAGGAATATGAGACATGCAATAGTAAGAAGGAAAAAAAATAATTCTATAGAAAAAGCATTGGATAATTTTGAGAAGGTGAAGAAGAATGGTAAAGATAAATACTCATATTGTGAGCAAGATTTATATTTAGAGAAGAAATCCATAGATTCAAGGACTATCTAAGGAATAGAATTGTTTAAATAGGGAAAGATTAAATCTCATCAAAAAAATTATTAGTGGATAGAAGACCCTTAAATGTGATATTCCAAGAGTTTCAGTAAGAAAAGATAGATGAATGTGATGAATATATATAATAAGTGGGATGAAACTATTGAGTTGTATTACCCAAAATAAAAAATAGGCATTGAAGATTAAAATGGAAGAAGAGAAGAGTTGGAAGACTAGAATGAAGAGGAATAAAACCTATCACACAAGGTGGCCCAAGATGTTGTAGCAGTGGAAGCAATCAATATTAGATGAGAAGCTATAACAAAGATGATCTTTAAGAGTCCAATTTGTTATGAAGTCCTATTATTTTTAAAGATAAAACAACTAGCTAGAAATATATTTGGAGGAATGTTTAGAGGGTCAGTGCAAGATCATGGGGGTCTTCCCATATCTCTCTCTATACCTCTCTCTTCCTATCTCTATCTCACCATTTTTTCCTTCTATCTTTCCTTCTCTTTATCTTTATCTCCTTATCTCTCCATCTCTCTCTACCCCTCTCTCTACCTATCTTACTCCATTTACTTTACCTCTATACTCTCTCCTTCTCTCTATCTCTCTACTATATCCCTATTTCTCTTCCCCCTCTTTCTTTCCCAAGTTATATCTATCTCTAAATATCTCTCCCTCTTTCCATCCATATATGTCCCTCTCCCTATCACTCATGCATTTTATCTCTCTACTTCTCATCTCTCTTCTCTCTATTTATCTCCCTCTATCTATTTATATATCTCTCCCTCTCTATCTCTCACTCATACACACACTCCCTATTTCTTTCTCTTTCTTCCCATATCTCTCTCCATACCTCTCTCCCCCACTTCCTCCCACTCCCACTCTCCCTCCCCTTCCCCTTCTCTCTCTTTCCATCTCTACCTATCTCTCTCTCCTCTCCTTGCCTCTCTCCCCTCTCTCCCTATCACTCCTTTTTATATATTTGTACTTTCTCAAGCTCTACTTCTCTCCCTCCCTCTCCCTCTATCTGTTTATATCTCTCTCCCTCTCTATATCTCTCTCTAACTCATATACACACACTCCCTATTTCTCCCTCCCTATGTTTATCTCTCTATCTCTCTCCCTCTCTTTCTATATCTCATTATATCCCAACCTCTCTCTTAGTGACTCTCTATATATACATGTATTTCTTTAACTTTTATATATCCTTATCTCTCTCTCTCTCCCTATCCGTCTCTATCTCTTTATATTTCCATCCATCTATATCTCTCCCTCTCTATCTTCCTCTCCCTATCTATACTTTAAGTTATCTCTCCCTTCTCCCCCTTCTCTCTCTCTCTACCTATCTCTCTATCTCCCCCCTCTCTAGCTCCCTCCCTCTATATATCCTTATCTCTCTATCTCACCATGTATATCTCCCTATCTCTCCCTCTCCCACTCCCTCTTCCTCTATATCTCTCTATCTCTTCATCTCTCTCCCTCTCTCTATTCCTACCTCCTTATCTCTTTATATTTATCTCTCCATCTACATATAGATCTCAATCTATTTTCTACCCTTCCCTCTATCTTCATCTCTATATGTATGTCTTCATCTCTCCCTCTCTCTTTCTATTCCTCTCTCTCTCTCTCTCTCTCTCTCTCTCTCTCTCTCTATCTCCATATCCATCTCCATCTCCATCTCTATATCCATATTCCTCTCTATCTCTCTCCCTATTGATAATGGAGCTTAATTATCTTCTTGATTTATAGGTTTTGTTTCGATCACTACCAATCCATAACACAATTGTGTTATAATGAAAGCATATTATAAAACACTCATGTTTTCCCTAGATGGATTGAAAAATGGTTGTGGCCACTTTTTGGTCCCTCATCTTTCTACACTTACCCCATATACTATCAATCATCTATATTTTATTAACAATCAAAACCATGAAAACCATACTTTAGGTAAACATAGCATAGGAGACACATTTATTCTAATACACCACTACCAAATACTAAAATTATGATGTGTAGATCTTGGCATCTATTGCCTGCTTACCACTAACAAAATGCTATATAATGATCACTATGGACCCTGATCTTCTTGGTTTTTGATCCTATTTCATTCTGAGCAGTACAAAGGGGAGCCAATCTATATATATTCATTGTAAATCTAAGCCATTCATCATTAAGTCACAAATCAAATAGTAGAGGTTATGATGTTTTTTCTTGCCCTAGAAGGAAACCCCCTTTTTTAAGGGTATTATATTAAGATTGTGGATGATATTGTATCATCAATGAGATTGTGAGTGAAGAGGAAGTTACTATAGATGTATTGTAAGTTGTACCCCTTCATTTTTTGGATAGAATAAATGAAGGACTGAATTTTTCTCTATGGATGTAGCCCATATTGGGTGAACCACATATATTTGTGTATCTATATTTTTATATATATTTTTTGCATTTATTTTATTATATATTATGTTATGATCCTATTCCTAACAATCTAAACCATATGAAATTGGGTTGCTCTTGGCATCTATCACTTGCATGCTATTGGTGAAAGTTCATTAACCCTATGATATAGTCAAATACTTCTTTTGGAAGAGCACACTTCGTGACTTCTATCATGTTGGAGCAACAATAATCTTATCTATAATTGAGTTGCAGGTTTTACAATTTTCTTTATTACCTCAAGATGAGTGGGGCAATCTACATTAAGAGGAAAATTATCCTCTACCTATAACCTTGTAGAGTGCCTTGATCAACCCTAGTTGTGATGCTAAGAAGTTAGCTTTTCTATCAATATCAATTCAATATTATAACATTAAAATATACTAAGAAATTCATTTAAAACCTACTATCTAAATAGTTTACACCCTAGTCTAGTTAATCCAATTACCTTACATTGAAGGGATCCACTAAACTTTTCAATCGTTTTATAAGTTTTAGGGTCAATTCACCAACACATAAGTAACACATTGAACCCACACATGGTAGCCTCTATCTAAACATATATGCATAAGTACAACACATAAATTAGTCTCAAAGGCCATTTACATCATTTAGTTATTATTTGGAAATATATTATTCAATAGTTCTAAAAAAATAAATCCATGGATGTAGTATTGGAAAATGTTCTATTTTGAGTAAAAACATTTGGTATGCTCCAATCATAAGGTTGTGCATTTAATTATCCATCAAACAAACATAAAGAAAAACATCATACCATATTGGTAATTTATATCCATTAATTGCCCATAGTTGGGAAATATCATTTTAAGTACTTAGTTCTATACTCAGCACAAATCTAAGCACATATTTAGAGCAACCAGATCATCCATACATACAATAGTTATTCACACCCTCAAATCATAATGGCTTGAGTCATTATCATCATTAAATACAATTTAGTAGGTTTTCATAACTCATTAATAGCCAAATCATGGCCAGTCGTATCCCACCCTTATTCCTTGGAATAATAGACTTTACTAAGTTTGGAGGCTAACGTATTTGTTCCCATAATCCTCACTAATCCAAGACACAAGGCCATAGGGCTCAATGCACAAGCATTGATTGTTTTAGTTTAGATGTGATTAGAGGCATTCTACCACATTCACCTCAATACGAACCATAATGATAGTGACTAAAATTTTATCTAAGGTGGGATTAGATTTTAGAAAGCCAAACACCCTAAACCTTAGATTAAAAAGTCTTGATGACAATAAGATGCCTTTCATTGGCTTAGACCTATATAGTGTGGACATATTAATTGGAAGGTGATTTCACCACCATTTAACATTGATTTTAGACTCAAGCTAAAGAATATTAAAAACAAAGAGATAGTAAAGATTAAAAACAACTTCAAACCCTCCCTTATAGACTTGGATCATAGGGGCATCCTTTGCCCAAGGAATGCCTAAACATAGTCGCTTCCAAATGGGATAAAATTCCCATGTAGTTATCCTTACAATAATCTTTCATAGTTTCTTATACCCAAGGCTTCCTAACCACTCCATGTAACATTGATAATGGCAATGAAATAAAAGAGAACCATAAACATGAGTAAAACCAAATAGGGTAACAAACCTACATTTACTAATACCTATTATAGAATAAATAGATATCTCATAGAGTTTCATTTATTACCATGTCATACTTCGGAAAGGTTCCTTTAAATGATTCCCAACAATCAATAATGCTCAAGGTAAGGAGGGAAATCCAACCCAGTTCCTAATTTAGCAAGCCAAAACTATAACACTTCTATCCAAGGACATCGACATCTCAAATTAGACCTCACAACCAAGTTATTTTGCATAATTCAACATGAGCATCCCAAAACCTATTATAGGTTCATCTCATTGGAATCGAGGCTAGAGCAGTTACTCATCAACTAGAAATTTTCTTTGTTTGCAATTATACATTTGACCATTATCATATAGTTCACTCACTGACATCAATAAGACCTAAAGGAATACTTGTGACCTCATCAGTCTTACAACTGAGGCATATATTTATGTTATCCATGCATAGTATTCAAGTCAATCCCAAGGTAGCAGAAAGAAGGCTTCATTTATTGAAGTTAATCAAGGATCTCACAATTAACCTAGGTCGCTAAGATTTCTAGCATATGTAGCAAAATATATGCTACATAGTTTCCATTATCACAATATAAATATATATTTCTTTAGCATAGCTCTAGAATAAGTATTCTCACATAATAACCAAAAACACGTAGAGATATCATCCATAAACATCATTACTGGCTTCTAGCATTCATACTTTAATTATATCAATGACATGACAAAAATATGTTGCAAATCCTTATTTTTCCCCCTTATCTTTAAGTAGATAGACTACAAGACAACAACATATATGCTTCTATACGTGTAGCAAGGCCAATTGCAAGGTTATAAGTTTATAACATCATGATTTTGATATAACAAACGAATTTACAAGTTTTATTTATTAATCTAGCAATATTCAAGGCTCTTAAAGGATTCACAATCATTTTCTCACTCTTTTAACATCCACACAATCATAAAAGCATACTTGGAAAAAATATATCCATAATTCTAATTTACCACCATAGTACATTATACTATTTTCATCTCTCTAATAAATCTTTAATCATCTAGATCAATAATGACATACTCATGACTTTCCATTTTATAATGAATATAATTTAGTCCAATGCCATCATAACAAGTTTTCACTCATGATTCTAATGGAAGTCTTGCAATGTTGTTTATATAACTAGGATCAATTGGTATTAGCTTAGTAATGTCATTCATAATTAACCAAAATCTAAAGTATTATCAATAGCATGTAGAGACACCATGAACAACATTCTTGAGCCAAACTTATAATAACATTAGCCTATATACACGGATTTAGAGTATATGTATATACCACCTTACAAGGAATACTAATAGGAATCCATATCACCACATAATATAAGCAATATCATTCAACCCAATATATCATACTAGTGAGATATATTACCACCACCAAGAAACTCAAGAATTACATGGTTATACCACATCCATCCATATAAAAGATATTTATGTCATTATCTTCTTCACCTAGAATATTGAGCGTTGTGCTTACAAATAAAAAGGAAATACAATTATCAATCAGAAATGGTGATACTCCAACTATAAATATCCTCATGAAACCTTAGGGTATCAATAATATCAACATATTATGCTCCACAATCCTAATCTAGTTGAATCTTCATTTTGAGCTATTCACTACCCACTTAGATCTTTTCTACAAGTTTTACCATTAGATGAAATTCTCTGGGTTCAATTGTGTATGTTTATTTGGATCGACGTTTCAAATCACACTCAGAAATTCATCATCAGAAAAAAGAAAAATCTTTTACCGAACATCTCAATCCTTAATGCAAGTCTTGCCTCCCTATTAGTCTCATGAATAGGGAAAAATTCAACTCCACAAAAGCTCTAAAATATATGTTAAAGAAAAGATTCAATCATTGCTTTATGATGTGATAAAATACAAATATAGTCTGATGGTCACCACTCGTAACCAGTAATCATTGTATTCAGTAAATAGGATCAAGAAGCATACAAAACATCCCCAAAGCTTGAACTAAACTCTAAAACTAACTACGGTTACTCTGGTAAGATCAACAAATTGCACAGAAGTCAATAAAGTCTCTTACAACGGTTTCATCCTCAACGTGGCCTTGCAATTCTTTCTTAGCAAACTGATGGAATTGTTCCAAAACCAGCTTCAACATCACTGTTAAGTCCCCCGATACCTATGATGCTCTGGACAATGACACCCAACTCTTCTTCCAGAAGAATCAACTTCTCTTTGCAGTGATCCTTTTTCTAGCTGCTTCTCTCTCACACACTTCTGCTGGTCTTTCTCCACGTCTCACACTGAAATCATGACCTTTTAAACTAAAGAAATTTTGAGTTCTTTCTATTTAACATGCACTGCCATCTCTTGCTGCATGCAAGCCTTTAACTGCCACACAAATTCTTAGCATTCCTCCGACCTTTCAAACATCCATTTCCTTTTAGCTTTGGTGGAGGTCCATAACCTGTTCGAAAGTTCACATTTCAGCGCAGGCAAGGAGGATGTTGACAAAGCTTCTGGAGTCTGGACTTTCCTCTGCCGATTGCCTTTGCATGAAAGTTTCGAGGTAAAGCCTTTTCAACAAATCAATTTTGTGCATATCTTGCAATCATAGTACTCCAAGAGAACATATTTAATTAATATGGTGAGGAATGTCATACGTTCACCTGTTTTGTAAACCCTTCTGTCCTTTCCTCCCACCAGCGCATATCCTACTCTTCACGTGGTGCCCAGGCCTCACTCACGGCACGACACCCCTCACTCCTGGTCCCTATATTCATTAATGTGTTTGCAGAACATCGTCCTGCCCGTCCTTCCCCTTTCATGTTCATTTAATTCCTGTATTTGTATTTTCTTGGCCCGAAACCATGAGAGATGTGACAACAGCCACATTACATGATTGAACTACATATAGTCAATAAAATTGAAGGACTAGCATTCAATAAGGAACAGTCTGTACCCAAGAGAAGGTATTGATATCTGTTGTCTCATGAAAACTTGTGAAGCGTCTTTCGTTGATCTCCCCAAGAGTAACAATGTACTGCTTATGCCTAGGCACTCAAATTTCTCTAGGATTGCCGCCTTGATTACTTCATAACCTCCTTTCTTATGGACTTATGGGAGACAGTAGTCATGTATCCTAATTTCAGGCACCTCAAAATCTTTTTTTTATTGTCAAACAATTCTAATTTATAGATGCTATTCAAACAGAGCATTTAAAGTAGCAATATATGTGTCTTGATCATGATGGTACTTTAAGCTGCATGTTTAAGGAATTCTACAATTCTAATTTATAGATGCTATTCAAACAGAGCATTTAAAGTAGCAATATATGTGTCTTGATCATGATGGTACTTTAAGCTGCATGTTCAACTGTTAAGGAATTCTCCGCATTTCATGTACTTTTCCAGACTAACAGACATATACATCATGGTGATGGTAAATCATGCTTACATACATCATGGTGATGGTAAATCATGCTTACATGTAACTGGTATTCCAGCACCGTTTCAGTCTCCCTGTCATAGATAACAAGCAATCCCATGATTCATTATATGTTTAATAAATAATCTGAACGAAATCCCAGAAACGCAGAGCATTGATTTTTCCTCAACTTAGCTCAGTCCACTTGGGATCAAAGGACAAAACAACACCTACTATTTTTGTTATTCTCTGCAACAAAGAAGAAGGAAAAATAAATTGATCATAACACAATTGGTTGTCAAAACCTGTCTATGTGTCTAAGAGATCCATAAAGCAAAGAAAAGCAAGATCTCATGCCTTAGGGCTTATCTAATAAGTGGTCTAGATAGCGAAGCCCTAGATCAACTAAAAATCAAGACTGCAATGATTTGACAAACATCATACAACCAAAATATTCAATGGTTGTACAATTTTGACACATTTTTGTCAATGTACAGTCAATTAGAGATGGATGATTAATGTTACAAGGTGTGCGCTTTTGATCTTTTTGTGTTGTGCAATGCAACGTTTGGGTTATTTGAACCAGTCCAAGAATTCAACATTGGTCAAAAATATTTCAAAAAGATTCAATAAATTCCTTGAATTGACCTCATGGAAAATTGTTTACCAAATCATACTTCCTTCTCGAAAATGGGCCAGTATATATAGCCCGGGGACTGCCATAAATAAGAATAACTCCTTTCACTTAAGAATTTGGAGTTCATGCAATAGAAACTATGAGAAAACTAGATTTAAGATTGATGCAGACAAATTAAACACTCTAAGCTGTAACAAATATATAGTATATAATTCTTCTCTTTCGGAATCAACACCTCTTTACATAAGTCACTCTCTCATCTAAAAACTACCACCATCCCCTTTCTTATTCAACTTAAAATATTTTCTTTGCTCATAAGGCACACATCCCCTAATTTAACCCTAACTCTCCATGTGTGTTCTCCAAAAGAGTAAGCTATTACAAACCACTTCTAAAATTAGCAAATATAATTTGACCTATCTCCCAATTCTAAGGAATCAATTTACATCATTCTTCCCTTGTATTCAAAATTTTGGATCTTTTAGTTCAAAGCTAATTTATTTGAAAACAAATTTCAATGAAGTTAACACATTAAGAAACTAAAGAACTCAACTATTATATATATATATATATGGTGATGTAGGATTCCTTCTACTTTAGGATGCTATTGCATCAAACATCCATGTAAGAGATTGGGGGTAAATGTTAGAACCATCATTTTTTCTTGAAGAACTAAGCTACAACATTCCCTTCCAACAGATTAGATACCTCCACACATCATCATATTTCTTCTTCTTTTTCTTCTAGCCTCTTGTCAACTCAAAGTTCCTCCTTTGCTAATTCATTATCTTTCTCTTTTCCCATCTCCTTGAAGGCTTAGTGGTCCTCCTCCTTTGAAAATCATCATGGCTCTTTACATCACTTTTACCACCTTCTTTTGCACTTGCACATAAGTCATGTAAAAAAAAACTCCCATATGAGTTTCTTCGTTCTTTGCATTATGCCATTTAGGCATGCTTTCTCATTCATCTTTTTTGAGGAGATCTTTGTTTCCTAGATTTGTATGATAGTGTTCAGAAGACAACTCTTTTTTTGCATTATCATAGTTTACTACACAACAAATGTATGTTCTTGTCCTTATTCTCTCAATCTCTCTCATTCCTTCTCCAAGAAAGCAATGATCTTCTACTCTTTTTTCATCGTAATGAGATTCTGTAAAGATTCTTCTAATTATTTCTAGCTAGTTGTGTTCTCTAAAACCAATAGGACTTCATCACAAAGGGGGCTCTCAAAGATTTCTATCTTTGTTGTAGCTTCTTCTCCAATGTGGACTACTTTCACTGCTACAACATCTTGGGCCACCTTGTGTGATTGGTTGCATTCCTCTTCATTGTCGTCTTCCAACTCCTCTCCTCTTCCCTTGTAATCTTCAATACCTTCCCTTTCTTTTGGGTAACACAACTCAATAGTTTCATCTCAATCATTACCTTTATCTTCATACCATTCATATATCTTTTATTTTTGAAGCAATTGAAAGATCACATTTAAGGGTCTTCTACACACTAATAATTTTGCCAACGGGAATTAAATTTTTCTCTATTCTAATAATTATGTTCCTTGATTAGTATTTAATATATGGCTTTTCTCTCTTAATATAACTTATGCTCACACTTGGTGAGTATTCATCCTCACCATTCTTTTCCACCTTCCCGCAATTCTTCAACACCTTTGCTATATATTTCTTTTTATTTACCTTCTTATTATCACATGTCTCATATTCCTCCAATGTCCACCATAACTCCTCCAACTCATACTCTAATTTTTGCAACTCCTTTTGTTGGTCTTCTATTTGTTTGTCATTGTATTTTCCTTATTCTCTCTTCCAACTTGGTTAACCTCTTTTTCACATCATGATACAACTCCATATTTGGATCTCCAACCATATCCATAGTCCCAAAATAGAGTTGCAACTACCTTCTCCTCTTCTCTTATGAATGGAAAATATATTGACCATGTATCAACATTCTTTTGCTATTTTTCATCCCTTTGAACAAATTAATATAAATTTTGAGATCTGGACCAATACAAAATGACTTCAACTCTTAGCAATCTTCAACTTAGACAACTACACTTAGCAACATTGATACCATTAGACTACTATAAAAATATTTAATAGTCATTCAAACAGTTGGATGCCTTCATCTTCTTCTTCATATAGCCAAAACTATCCATGTCACAATATCTAGCTACACTCAACATCGTCACCACTATGTAGTTCAAGTTTGAACCTACCCATAAAAACCTATACAAAGAGCTTGACCAATTAACAACTCTAACACAATTGTATGTTTGAATCTCATCTATGCGAATCATGTCCACACACTTCCATAGTTACAATGTGTCCATCAACATCCTGGGTGAAGATAAAAATATTCGTTGTGATGGTTTTATTGATGTAAACGATTTTACCTATGTCTTGGGCATTATACAACCGTTGAATGGGCACCAATCTTTGGTTGTGGTTGTAGAAAAAATATAGTACTTCTATCGCATGCCCTTCCCTTTTACCAATCAGCTTTGACTTGACACATTTTGTGAGGACCTCCTCCTCAACTAAACACACTCAATACTCATAGTGACTCAAATTCCTCTTTCACAACCAATCTTTTTCTGCTCCCATAAACTGTGCACTCTACGCACCAATATGAAGGGAATAAAGGGGTGACTTAGCAAGAAATGAAGAAAACAAAGATAGGTATTGCTATAGAACATGATGGTTCTTATCACAAAACAAGCAACACAACCACATAAACAATTTGCTCTAATATCAACTATTAAACATTGTAAATTACAATAAATATAGAATATACTTTTTTTTCTTTTTTTTTTCTCCCCTTCACATAAATCAAATTGCTATAGACATAAATACTCCAATTTATAACAAATATCTTTTATTTTGTAGAATCAACACCTTTTACATAAGTCTACTCTTTCATCTAAAAACTATTCCTATCCCCTTTCCTATTTGACTTCGTCATGTACAAAATGACTAGCAAATGCAGTATGAACCCTGACAGATCCCATGTGATATGAGCAAAACTGTGGCCTGTGCATGCTGTACAAAAAGGAGGCCGAGCACTATGTATAGGAGAGAGCGTCTGTATACTCTGCATATTAGGTATATCTGAATAACCAGCACCAAAAGAGGACCCCGTGCAGCCACCAACTCACATGTTTCTGCTTTCATTGCCCGAGTCAAGATCACCCCACCCAATCAGTGTCTCTGCCACCATCATTTCATCTCTGGAGAATACCTCCTCAATTTCCAAATTCTCATTTGTTGCGAGCTTGGAACTCTGACCTGGTGCTGTTCCTCATTAACTTTGGCTTTCCCATTGAAGTCCTTCTGAAAATTTTCCAGTGCAGTCATGAAAGTGGCCAAATTGAGTTGACCCAGTTGACAGCCATGTCCAAACTTGACCTCATTTTGAGTGACAAGTAGTATCCCGTCCTGCAAGAACCTGAGGAATTTGCCTTCTGAGATCTTCACCGTCAATACAACCTACGAGTGAGTCTCTTTGGAGACTCAGTAAGGAGCCTCCTCTCACCACTGAACTTTTCACTGTTTCTTGCCTTCGACAAATGCCACAATTAATGTTTCTGGACTTAAATTTTTTTTTTAAATTAATCTACTGAACGGATGACCATACGTTCACCTATTTTCTAAACCTGTCTGTCCTCTCCTCCCACCAGCGCATATTTTACTCTTCACGTGGTGCCCATGCCTCCTTAATGGCACGACACCCCTCACTCCTAGTCGCCATACTGATTAATGTGTTTGCAAAACATCGTCCTGCCCGTCCTTCCCCCTTTCATGTTCATTTAATTCCTTTATTATTTTATATGTATTTTCTTGGTGCGAAACCATGAGGGATGTGACAACAGCCACATTACATGATTGAACTACATATAGTCAATTAAATTGAAGGACTAGCATTCAATAAGAATAGTGTGTGCCCAACCCAAGAGAAGGTATTGATATCTGTTGTCTCATGTCTACTTATGAGGTGTCTTTCATTGCCCTCTCAAGGGCAACAATTTGCTGTTTGTGCCTGTTTAAATTTCTCTATTGCGGTCTTGATTACTTAATAATAGACCTTTAAGTTCACACATCTCAAAATCTTATTGGTGCTATTCAAAAAGAGCATTTAAAGTACACCTTTAACTTCACACATCTCAAAATCTTATAGATGCTATTTAAAGAGAGCATTTAAAGTATGTGTCTGAATCAAAACCAAAAACCAAAAATGTATGTGTTTGAATCATAATAGTACTTTAAACTGCATATGTGAGTAAATATGTGTTCTAAGTGTTTAGGAATTCTCTTCTTTTCATGTACTTTTCTAGACTAACAGACATACATCATGGTCATGGTAAATCATGCTTACATGTAACCGGTATTCCAACACCATTTCAGTCTGCCTGTCATAGATAACAACTAATCCCATGATAATAAATAATCTGAACGATATCCTAGAAAACAGAGCATTGATTTTTCCTCAACTTGCCTCAATCGACTTGGAATCAAAGGACAAAACAACAACTACTATTTTTGTTACTCTGCAACCAAGAAGAAGAAAAATAAATCGATCATAACACAATTGGTTGTCAAAACCTATCATGTGTCTAAAAGGTCCATAAAGCAAAGAAAAGCAATATCCCATGTCTTAGGGCTTATCTAATAAGTGGTCTAGATAGTAGAGCCCTAGATCAGCTAAACATCAAGATTGGAATGATTTAACATCATATAATCAAAATATTCAATGGCTGTTATAATTTTGACACATTTGTGCAATCAATCTGAGATCGATGACTATCCATAAAAACCTAAATGCAAACAATTCTCGCTCTCAAACACACCCAAACATACTTTATTAACAAATAAATTTTGTAACTTTTGAGGTTATCCTCAAGGAAAAATAATTTTTAAAAAAGCTTCTGGACTTCGAAGTAGAAAATGTCAAACCAAGATAGAAATTTTGTAACTTTCGAGGTTACTCTTAAGGCAAAATAAATTCCAGAAAACTCTTCCAGACTTCAAGCAGATAATTTCAAATTAGGATAATATGTTTTGATTTAAATAAGAAATGATTAAGAGTAGCAAAAGAAAACATTGAATACCACCATAATGTAACATACAAACTAGAGTTGATCAGTTGCTCAGATTCCCACAAGAGGACCACTTGGAATTCCCACTGCCCATCCAAATTTGGCACTTCCAAGAAGTACGAAAGTTTGAAAATAATAAATGACCCTAGGGACATCCTTCTTGACTCAGGTGTTTACAAGGTGGTATGCTCTTGTGGCACCCCTTATATAGGGGAAACTGGTCGCTCTTTTAGAACAAGAATCAAAGAGCATAGTGCAGACATCAAGCATGAGCGTGTCCTCAAATCTGCCCTCACAGAGCACTCTTCATCCACAAAACACCACATTTGTCTGGAAGGCTTTCAAGTTTTATACCAAGAAGATAACTTTTTTAAGAGAAAACTTAAGGAAGCCATCAAAATTAGTAATCATCCCACCAACTTGAACCGGGATGATGGCTGGAACCTGAGTCTTTCATGGCAACCTTTGTTATCCAATCTCAGAAACCACCATCTCAACCACTCTTGATTCTCTCCTACTTCCTTGTTGTTTTGTGTTCCTTCTTAAACTGCATAGCTTTTTTGGTTCTCAATTTTTTAATATTTATTATTTTATTTTATTTTTACTTATTTTATCTTTTTCTTTATACTATATTTGTGTAACATTGTTATTTTTATATTTAGTTCTTCATTTATTAAGTATTAAGTAAATTTTAACATATTTTATAAGTAAACTTTTATTAAGTATTTTGTTCTTGTTGTTTATTTTATTTCATTGTTTAAATATATTAAGTAAAATAAAACATATTTTACAAGTAAAACAATATATTAGGTGGTATTTCTACACTAATAATATATTTTAGTTTACTTATAAAATTTGTTTTATTTCACTTTCTACATCGACATATATTGTTTTATTTTATTAATGTTTTGGTCTAGTTGTTTATTTTTATTTTTAATATTATTTAATTTTTATATTTTTCACTATTTTATAATATTTAATACTATATAAATTTTATTATTTATTCTCTTTTGTTGTATTTAGCTTTTTAAGGAATATCTCTTAATATTCATAATATAGTATTTATTTTATGTTATATAATCTCTTATTAATTTTTATTTTATATTTCTCCTCATAAGAATTTTCTTATTTAACATTTCCTCTTGTTTTTCTTTTTAATTTCATTTACTTGTGTTTAGGCTTTTTTCTATTTTGAACTATTTTTAATTATTGTCACATTTTATTTTATTTTATTTATTTTTTATTTTTAAATAATGTTAAATAATAAATATTAATATTTATTTTATACTAAATTTTACATAATAGTTTTCTTTTTTATTTTCCTCTTAATGTTGTTTCCTTGTGCTCCCTTCTGAGTGCTCTCTCTTTCCTTTCTTTCTCCTTTACACCCTTGATTTTTTAATTGCCCAATCACTCCTTAACCTCGAACTGTGTGCCTCCATCCCTGTCTCCCCTCTCTCTTTTTAAGCTTTGTTTGTTCTGCAACAATCCATTCTCTCCTTCAGCTCTCTTTCATCCTGATGATGGATCATGTAGTATGATTCAAAACGTTGATGTGAAAAATCAAAACACAATCAAATCCAAAAACATTATTGTGATACTAGATGGATTGTGGAAACTTGATATCTTTAAATAATAAATGAACCAAATAAGAAGCATTCGCTATGAAATAGGGAAAAAAAACTGTGCAACATAACATCAAAGCATCATCTAAACAAATCTCAAAACATATGTTCTAATACATAATGGCTGGAAGAAGTCTGAAAATTCTCATTACCTATCTTAGCATAAACTCTCCACTGGTTCTGCCAATATTGACTCCAAAACAGAGATCTGCCTTATAGTGGGCATCAACAACTTCAAACCCCATGCTTCATCAGCTTCAACTCCACATTAGTAAGGCCCCTATTCAAAAAGGCAATTCTAACAGTGAGCATTGAGTAGCTTCTGAGATAATGGCATACCTACAATGCACATATCCATAGTTAATGAGAATATCCAAGCCTTTTAAACCTTTCTAGTGTCTCCTTCCAAATGCTTGCCTGAGGACCAGAGAACTCGCCAATTGGCCATCTAAGAGGCCAGTTCACATTCTTTTGTAGTAGAGTATATTCTTGTTCAAGCCCATATCTAAAGGGAAAAAAGTAACAATGTTTAGAAACCCGATAATATATAGTTAATTCATGCTCGTTATAAAGATCAAATCCCTTCCAAATGAAGTATTAACTTAAAATATTGGTGAAAGTAATGGAAAATGTGAGAAAATTGTTTCAGAAGGCTGCCCACTTTCTACTGAGACAAAATATAACACTTTATGGATGATACAATGAATGTATACATCAAACTTTAAATAATTAGAAACCAATACCTTGTTTGTTCTAATTAACATGTCTCCTCCTCAACAACTTCCTTTGTGTTAAATATTTTCTCTGCTACAACCCTCCTTTTGGAAGGAAGTGGAGTACCTTTTGAGGCATATGTATCACAGATTACTTGAACCAGTACAAGAATTCAACATTGGTAAAAAATACTTCAAAAAGATTCAATAAATTCCTCGGTGTCGTGGTAAAATTGTTTACCAAATAATGCTTCCCTCTCCAAAATGGGCCAGTATAGATAGCTTCAAGACTGCCATAAATAAGAATAACTCCTCTCACTTGAGAATTTGGAGTTCATGCAGTACAAACGAGGAGAAAACTAGATTTAAGATTGATGCAGACAAATTAAGCACTCTACAAAATACATATCAACACCTGTCCATGTAATTCTAAAAAATACAATATATATGAGTTGAATGTAAAATACATATCTATTTTATTGTATATATAATATATTAAAAAATGTGTATGGTTTGAAAATATTAATTATACGTATCTTGCAAAAAAATAATAAATAATCAACACAATCAGATATAAACATTTTTATACTACAATGTTGCTTAAACCTTATCTAGTTAAATTTACTACTAGTACTTTAGGTAACCCGAAATAAAATAGGGGTTAAGGGGTCAATACAGTATGCATGGATGAATGCACATACAAAGAAAATAAAAATTATCACTAATTTATCTATTATGGGAGGATTCTCTATTGAGATTTGTTAAGCATTTCACTATTATTGAGTCACCATTTTTCTAATATTCACAACCTTAAAACATCCAATTTTATGAATAAGGGAAAATATATCTTTCTTATTAAAAATCTATTCACTAAAATAAATGGATATATATATGGAAACATATAATTATTTTGTGGCCTTATCCATCATTTAAGCAAACAATATAGTCATTTATGGAAGTTATACCATTCTTGAATACAAGAAGTATAGGATCCAAGTTGCGAATAAACTCACTTTAATGCTGTATGGAAATCTACTAAGCCGCTTGGTTCAAGGGCCTTTCCAGTTCAACCCATGAGAGTTCGGACTCTGGAGCCAAAGTTCCTTTTTAACATTAAGAACCAGACAACAAAAGTAAAATAAAATAAAATAATGAAGATAAAATAATAAAGGAAAGAGTCTACGATCGATCTGTAGTATATGCAAACCTTTGACCATACTTTACTTTGTCCTTTAGCTTTCAACTCCTCCAAAATATTACACAAACACCTCATCTCTTCCTCCCCAACATTGCAAATAGTGAAAATAGAAATATATTCTTGTTAGGGTTTATATATCTAAAAAAGAGAGGATTAGGGTGGTTCTTTTTGTAAACATGGCTTAGTATTTGCATGTGAGTAAATAATACTATGAATCAATATTTTATGGTTGCCTTAATCCTCTCAACCTACAACAAAAAGTATTCAAAACCCTCTTTGAGAATACCATGTCAAGCTCTCCCTTTTTCGAAACCTACAACAACAAAATGAATGCCAAAAACATGCAACAAAACTCCCTCCAAAAATCATGGAATGAGTGGTTTCCAAGATGAAAAAACCAATAAATGATTGTTAATGTCATTTTGTAACTCCCACAAATCTAATGCCCAAGTTTTCTTTTTTTGATTTTTTCAAAAATGCAACTACATCTCCACTATCTCCACTTGCTAATTTGCATAATGATGATATGGAAAAGGCCTTAGTTACGCTTATGAAGAAGGTAACTAATAGATTGATGAGGAAGGCGATGCTGGGAGCTGTTTTTGGAGAGACCAAAATTGTCAGGAAGCTTAAAAGACAAGGAAAGCCCGATGTTCTAAAGAAGTTGGATGAGTATGAGGAAGCTTATTGATGAGAGAATATCTCTCTCATAGGCGAATGTGGGGACTTGTTGAAGAAATCCAAGTGATGGCTTCTTGTTTGTTGTTTTGATGACTACTTTCAGTTTTTTGTCATTTTGCTTTTAAATCTCAGAGTATTATTTTATTATAACTTTGTTTTGGTGGAAGACCACATGGGATATTGTGGACTTGATAAATGGTTTACGTAGTTTTAAGTATGCTTGTAGATACCTGATGTTTTTTATTATTACTAGCTAGACTATGATTACTTTGTTAAATGATAGCCTGCATACTTATCTGATTGTTGTTTCCCACCTTATTGTGGTTCCTTTTTGGTAGTTGGCTATAACCATGGGATCGGGGCCCTTCCCTACTTAATTAATCAAAAAATTGATTTATTTATTTAATTAAATATAATTATGCTCAAATTATTCAAATTAGTCTCCTAACATGAAATACCAATGAAATTTTCAAATTTGAATTTTTTTTGGTTGATGCAAGATTGCCAACTATTCATGGATGCTCCTGCATTAGTAGTACTCAACAAATTTTTCATATCTGGCATACTGGTAGTGCAATCCATTAATCCCCCACACTTCTTAGAAGGGTAGAGGGGGGAGTTGAAGTCACCAACAAGCAGCCAATGAGCCTATTTATTACCCAAAATCCAATCAATAAGTTCAAGCCAGAGGCTTTTCCTTGCATTCCTCACATTGGGGGCATAGATATTGATGAGGATCCAAGAAGACCTAGTGTGGGAGAAATGGACCCCCAAGCTATTCTTGGATTGGAATAGTTCATAACTGTGAACCCTAATCCTATACCTGCACAAACACAACAAACAAACACATAGTTAGGTTCAAGTGCAAGTTAGAACAAGGATTCCCCATGAAATCCATTTACAATATTCAAAATAGGAAAATGAAGAACAAAATATGTAAAGGTAAGTGAAATCCTAATTAAGCATGCAAACACTTGATCCCATGGGGGAGTTGGTGCCAATTGGTGTGTCGAAATTAGCCCTTTCCCAACTCCTTTGTAAGCTTGATAATGATTTGGTGATGGTTGTAGCTCCTTGATGAGATTTTGGCATAACCTAGCTATGAAACCATGAAAATGATGAACACTTGCTATGAAGTAGACAAAATTAGCTCTCAATGTGAAGAGAGTAACTTTTCTCAAATTGTGGATGATAGAATGAGAGGAAGAGTCTCTCATTTATAGATTTCCAAATTGGAAGAGAGAGTGAAATTGAGCAATGTGGGATCATTCAACACTCAATGGCCAAGTGCCACTTGTCAAGATATGAATGATTGAAGGTTGTGCACATTTTGGTCAATGTGCATGATAAATGCCATTAGGTGGAATTTGAAATTGAGGAAATGGCATGTGAAAGGGAAAACGAAATGAAATAAATGCCACTTAGCTCAATGCACAAGGACATGTAAGAGGAGCGAATGCCTTGTCGGATGTACAAATCCACTTGGATTTGAATTCAAATTTGAAGGAATATTCCTCATTTATTTCATGTTGAGAGAAAATAGACAATTTAATAAATCAAACTAATTGATTTATTGTACAAGTTGCATTCTCTAGAGGATATGACATAGATTAAGATTAATTAATCAAAGTTTAATTAATTTAATGAAGAATTTGGAGATGTGACAATTTAGACTTAAATTTATGGATTGATTTAAATCAAATTGAGAGGAAGGGTTTAATTAAATAAATGTTTTGATTTATTTAATTAAAGGGGATAATGTTAAATTAAATCAAATAATGTTTAATTTATTCAATTTAATAAGAGGACTTTAGAGACTTAATTTAAATAAAATGAATTATTTAAATGAACAAAGATAGAGGGTTAATTAAATTAAATTGATTAATTTAATCAACAAAGGGAAAAGACCTAATTAAATAAATAATGATTTATTTAATTAAGGGATGAAAGGTGATGATAAGTTGAGAGTATGATTCAGGAATAAATGACATTAGTAATCGGGATCAAGTGTGTTGGTCAATTTTCCATGTCTACAATAACCACTTAATATTTTTGGGTCCCACATAACAACAAGTCCCCCTCAAGCCCCATCAGCATCACTAAAGGTAAAGTGGGCATTGGGCCAAACATTCTTAAAAATCAGTTCAAAATTTATTTTTTTCATTTTCACTTCTTGTAATAAAAGAATATCAATTTTTTGCTCGTAAATATAGATTTTTTGGGTCAAGTGTTTGTGAGGAATGTTGAGCCCTCTTACATTCTAGGAAATCAACTTCATTTAGAAGTATTTTTTGAGGATGCTTCCAACATCCTCTATTTTCCAATAGCTATTTCCTTTGTCATTTCTTAGATATTCCTAGTATGCCTCTAGGAAGGTCTGCCAACCTTGGTTTCAACCCCCACATCTACCTTATTTTGTTTGCATCTTTTCCTTGGGGTTAACTAGTCATCTACATCATTATTTTGGTTGCTAGTTTGAGAGTCACTTATTGTTCCTATCAACATGGTCCTAGTAGGGACAATAGAGGATTCACCACCTAAATTAAGATTAGGTATTTCACCTTCTTCTAGATCCTTAGATTGACCTTACAAAATCGGAAGATCTGGTGAATCGAGGGTGGGTTGTAGAGCATCCAAATTAGCCAAGGCAATAGGGGCACTGGGTGGGATTTTCATGGGAATTTTGTTCAGTGAAGGCTCTTTGAAAGGTTTGGAAGGAGAATTCAAATCCAGACTAGAACTATCCACATACTTAGCTTTGGAAGGGGAGTCAAGGATATTTAAAATGTTTTTTTTTAAAAGGGTAGCTGGAAATGATATCTTCATTAGGAGTACAACAACAACATTGATTTTTTTATGGCTTTTCACTGAGGACTTGCAATTAGTAATGAGGTGAACTAGTTTTTTTGAGCATTTTTTATAGAAAAACACAACATTTTCATAGCACACTTGTTAGGAGCAAGTCCCAAACTTAGATATTAAAGTCATAGAGTTGGGTGGGGTTTTATTAATTTTTCAATATTGACACAAAAATGGGTAAAAACTAACTTGGACCTCATTCTTGTGATGATGTCAGAAATGATGAAGTAGCCAATTGAATCACCTATATGCATTGGAACATCAACTCATCCCAATATTCCAATGACAAACCCAACAACTGAATCCAAATAGAGGTAAATCGTTGAGGTCAATGGCAAGGTCAAATCCAAGATCCCAACAACAAAGAGATAAGGTATGCTTACCATAAACCCACAAACTCAAAGAAAGAATCAAAATCAAATCCTCATGTGTAGTAAATTTGAAAAGAAATAACCCTTCAACCATGACATAAACTTCTACACTACCTTTCAAATGCCACATAACAGTTGTCTATCAGTGGACCATATCATTGGTTGGCTTAAATGAGAATTTTTTTCCCACCACAATGTTCTCTATTGTTGAAGTTATTTTGTCAACTGTGGAATTAGGAAGAGAGATTTTGATACCAAATAAAAATCCACAACTTTAGGTCAGGAAAGAGTACAATTCACAAAATGATTTCAAGGAGTGTTAAGAAGTACACTCTTCTAACCCTTGGGCCCCAGGCTAGTAGAAATCATAGGCTTCACATTAGCCTCCTCACAAGGACGAGGGACCCCTGAGGAAGGCTGAAAAACATGTGCAAAAAGCTGAGAAAAGCCAGGAGGGCACAAGGGAGGGGGACCGTGGGGTACCCCCAATGTAACATCCACCATGCACATAGGGATAACTCAAAATTTCAGAGTGAGAAGGCAGAGTGGGATCCCATACACTTTTAAAAATTGTTTATTACATTATTAATCCACCGTTGTTGAGTTAAAAGTAGGCCAAAGTTTAATTTTTTTAACAATTCACTTGTACATAAAAATTTAGGTTTCTTGGAGAACAAAGGTATACTTTTCAAGTGATTTATATCAATACATCCATCATTGTTATGATGTTATGGTGAAAATACATCTACCATTGTTGATTTTAAAATAGGTCTTGAAGATTATTTTTCTTAACAATTCACTTGTTTATAAATATATGTTTTCAAGAATAAAGCTATTGTAGATAGGCTATTGAGATCAATAGTTATAAATTTCATATAATTCATAAGGGGCATCTACAATAGAATTATAATTAGTGATTATTAATCTTGCACCATATTTGGTTTGAGAGAATGCGAACAATTAACTTTGTAGTTCATATTGTTTATATGTTGAACAATTTTTGAATATTTATGTGTAGGTCTATTTCACACATATTTGGAGTACAACGAGGATTCAATGATAACAAATCCACCATTGTTGAATTTAAAATAGGTCTTGAAGATTATTTTTCTTAGCAATTCACTTGTTCATAAATGTAGGTATTTTGGAGAATAAAGCTACTGTAAATAGGTGATTGAGACCAATAGTTATAACTTTCATAGGGATGATATATAATTCATAGTTATAACTTTCATAATATTTCTAAGCAAACTAGTCCATAAACTTAAAATATCAGACATTTTTTGTTTTAAATAACTTTTTTTTGGTTAATTTTCTTGAAAAAAAATTATATGTCATTAATATTTAGACAATTCTCTACACAATGGAAAAAAAAGATTCAAAAAATATTTAGTTTAGGTCCAATTATGTTGTTCGTACATGCTGATTTTTAAAAACAACAATTAAGGCCAATAAAAATTCAATAAAAAAATATTCATAAAAAAATTACAAAAAAATATCCTCATCAATCTGCATGTTGTTAGCTATCTTTCCCCAAAAATAATTAGTAAAATACTTTTATTTGGGTCAAAAAATGGTGTTTGTACACGTGCATGATATGGTAAAAAAATGACTTTTAAAAAGTGGTTTTTATACATCCCTATCAAAATTCAATTTCTATCATCTGGGTATTTGAATAAATTACATATTTGGAAACTAGATTCAAAATTATAATTCTATATTACCGACTTTTTTAAAGATTCATTGTGTAAGTGCCTCAAATGTTCAGTCCAAGTGTGACAAATTATGAAAAACAAAAAAAACACTTCCACTTTTTGAGCTTTTTGTGAACCCAACTTCTTGCATCAGCCCTTAAATCATATTTGATTTGAGAAAATGTTTAGTTAAATTTGTAGTTCATATTTCTTATGCTAAACATTTTTTTAATATTTATATGTAGGTCTATTTTGTACAAGTTTGGAGTACGATGAGGTTATGATGGCAATACATTCATCACTGTTGAGTTTAAAATAGCTCTAAAAATTATTTTTCTAAGCAATTCACTTGTTTATAAATGTATGTGTTTTAGAGAGTAAAGCTATTGTAGATAGGCGATTGAGTAATACATCCATCATTGTTGAGTTTAAAATAGCTCTGAAAATTATATTTCTAAGCAATTCACTTGTCTATAAATGTATGTGTTTTAGAGAATAAATCTATTGTAGATATGTGATTGAGATCAATAGTTACAAATTTCATAGTGATGACATACAATTCATAAGGTGACATCTATGATAGAATTATATGTAGTGATTCTTAATCATGCATCGTATTTGGTTTGAGAGAATGTTTAGTTAACTTTTTAATTAAATGTTGCTTATGCTAAAAAAAGTCAACATTTATATGTAGGTCTATTTCACACAATTTTGGAGTATGATGAGGTTATGATTCTAATACATCCACCATTTTTTAGTTTAAAATAGGTCAAGAAGATTATTTTTCTTAATAATTCACTTATTTATAAATATAGGAATTTTGGAGGATAAAACTATTGTAGATAGGTGATTGAGATCAATAGTTATTACTTTCACAATGATGACATATAATTCATGAGATAACATCTATGATAGAATTCTAAGTAGTGATTCTTAATCTTGCATCATATTTGGTTTGAGAGAATGTCCAATTAACTTTGTAGTTCATGTTGCTTATGCTCAATACTTTTTCAATATTTATATGTAGGTCTATTTCACACAATTTTGGAGTACGATGAGGTTATGATGGAAATACATCCACCATTGTTGAGTTTAAAATGGGTCAAAGATTATTTTTCTTAACAATTTTATGGTATGGGCTTAACAATTTTGAGTTGTTTTGATGATTATAATAATATGGGATTAATATTTGTTAATATTATAGGAGAATATTTTTTAGAGTATAAATGATTCAAGATCTACCTCATTGAGTGATGATACAAGTAGAGAGGAATGACTTGAACAAGGACAAGGATATGGATCATCTTAGGATAGTGTAGCGTTGGAAATTGTCACCCTTGACAATTTCACATTAGGTTTAGCTCCCCCTATGTGCTTGGACCTAATTATGCATTTAATTGTCTATTTTACAAACATCCTAAGAAAAACATGGGATTTATGAAATTATGCATTTAATATTTTTCCCCCAACACTTTTGATCCCGAAAAAATAAAAATCTAGTCTAGGGTGCATTGTGCCTTAGACCAACACTTTTGGCTCCAAATTTGAATATGTTAATGTTGGTAATTTATTATTTAAAATTCCAATTTCAATTGTCATCTCTCAACATTTGATTTTTGAGAAATTAGAAGAATTGAATATAAATACAAAGTATTTTCACCATTTTAATCCTAGCATGATCAATGAAGCAATTGATATTATTGTACACAAGCACTTAAGAGTAGTCAAGAGAAAAATTATCAAGATTATTGCAACATTTCATCATTCAAGCATCATGTCATGTGTTATGTAAGTTTTGTTCATGTTTACATGCATTTTATTAATGACTACTAACACTTGTAGGTATTCAAATCAATTCAAGTCAAGCAAAAATTGATCCTTGAAGGTGATGAGTGTGACTTTATTCCATCAAGGATATCAAATTTAAGTGGTGAGTTGCAACAAGTTGTCAATTCATTACTTGTTTATCACTAGCTTCTATACAACCAACGATAAGCTCTCTTTTATATCATTATTTTCCATTGTGGAGGTAGGAATAACAACATGAGGTTTGACTTAGGAAAGCACCTATATGGAAGAACCCTTTCCTCTCTTTTCATGTGTGTAGGTTACAAATCTGAAGTAATTTGGAGGAAGATTGAAGGCTATTTTCTCATTCATGCATTCAAACCCTACAAGTCGTCAAGTCATGGAATCTACATTTTCTCATCAATAAATGAAGTCCTGACAACAAATCCAAGAGAACAAAAGCTATAAACAGGTGATCTCAGACTTGTGAAATAGATCTTAGAAAGGAGGAGCTCAATCTAGGGCTTACCATACCCTAGACTACCATTTTTAGCCTCATCTTTTCACACCAGGTGCACATCTATGCCTACCCTCTACATTTTTGGATCTTATTTTTGTCTTGTTGCATTCATTTTATCAAAATTTATAAGAAACTACTGACTTTTCATAATTTATATAGTTATTTCATTGCATCATTCAAAATCGGTCAATTAGCAATTATAAATCAACATATCACATTTACAACAATCACTCTTCACAAGGATTAGAACCTTGATCCAACATTCTGACTCTTCCTATTAGGATTTGTAGACAAGTGGATTTGAGATCAATTCTAATCCTTCAAACCTAATTGGGATGAGTGTGATTTAGGTACTAGATCCCTTTTCCTAATCAAACAGATATATGAGAATGACACATATCTACATAGAGGCATAAGTTGAGATGATAACTATAGTAGAAAGATGCCTTAGGGGAACATTTTTAGATGCTTGTATGCATTGAGAGCCGATTTACTCAAGATTACATTGATGTATTTATACATGAGGACATGGAAAATATGATGTGGATATTATTAGTTATATTGATGATGAATGTGATGTTTTATGCGAATGTTGACAATGAAAATGGTATGTAGCTAGACTGCTTAGATTTGGATGCTCATAGGTATGCATGTTCATGAATCTCATATGTATGTCTAATGATTATTATGTTAATGGTATGCATGCATATTGTGATGATTATGATGAAAGGATACATAGAATAACATATCTAACATGTTTTCTATTTATCTTCCATGTATTCACATGGCATAGTTTCCTACTTCATCACACATATCATTTTTTCCCTTCTCCACATGTCTTAATTAAGGGAAAAAAGATTTTTTTTGTCATTTTACTTGTTGGTTTTATTGACTTTAATGTTTATCTATATTTTAAATTAGTGGTATCATCAAATCTTAATATTTCAATACCTCTAATTCAACTCTCTATATGAGTAGTCATATTTTCAACTAAGAAAAAAGGGAAAAGGAACTAGTTAAAAAGTAATAGCTTCTCTTCATTCAAATTGAAAAGTGAAAGAATCTCAATGATGAATTTAGTCTTCACCCCACCATTGGGATAAATAATTTTAGAGGATATCCATACTTGACATTAGCAAGATATTTGACAAAGGTTGTTTGCATGGTT
The DNA here is from genome assembly GCA_007115665.2 of Sequoiadendron giganteum. Classification (NCBI taxonomy): domain Eukaryota; kingdom Viridiplantae; phylum Streptophyta; class Pinopsida; order Cupressales; family Cupressaceae; genus Sequoiadendron; species Sequoiadendron giganteum. The sequence continues at coordinate 649,664,037 of CM021101.1, read as the reverse complement.
TTAGAGACTATCTCGATACGATGTGGCCTGGATTGATCTGAACACCTTGGGAACGAGACAAGACTTCCAGTAGAATCCATTGGCCCACCTTGATATTTTTGTTGTATTAGTTTGGTATGAATAGGTCTAGAAGGACAAATACGACTATTGATAAATATCCCATGACATATAGAATGAAAAAAATGCATGTTGACACTTCTCTCAACTAATGCTCAGAAAGAACATTTCATAGCATTCTGTAACATTTAACTACCCACCTTGACATGTTGGAATAGTAATTTTTTCTTCATGATGCATGAAATGAGAAATATGATTCTTGTCATATTGGAAATTCTATCCACTAACACTTTTTTCAAGAATGCATTCATTGTTCTAGTATGATCAAATAGTGTTGAGTTGACCAAAATCAAGAGAGTTTAATGTGGTGGTATGATATATCCACTTTTAGGTCTAGATGAAACATTCCTAAGTGCCACAAGCTTCGAGAGCTACTATGTCATAGTTTGACTATTTTTTTCTCTTTGAGATCTAAAGAGACTATGCCAAAATAAATTACTCTGGAATGATTGGGTGACTCAGGGAATGAATAGAGGACTTCCCTAGAATTTACCCACCCACTTTGATATGTTGGTGTAGCCATTTTTTCTCTTTGACGCATGAAAAAATATGCTTCTTTCCATATTTGCATTACTGTCCACTAACAATTTTTGCAAGAATGTATTTGTTGTTGGCATGGTCAAATGGTGTTGATTAGACCAAAACCAAGAGAGGTTAATGTAGAGAGATTCCTGTTGAACTTATATATTTCTATTTTTCCTTGATGACAATATTTGCTTCGGTTGGCATCTTTATGGTTGATTACTCAGTTGCACTATTTCTATTATGTCATTGGCATATTTACTTCATCTATGATATTATCTTTGGTGGCACTGGTCTCTTGACTCCATATGCAGATCATAAGGAATCTTGGTTACAGGTTTATGTTCCCTTGTTTAGGTGACATGTTTTTTATTTGACAATTTGTGCTACAGTGATTCATTTGATATTGACTTATTCACTGATCTATAAAATTATATGATGTTGGCTCATTCAGTCTTTCTATTATTATGACATTGATATATTTTTTTTGAACATCATCGGAGGTGTGCTTCTCTATTCAGATTATGTCAGGTATTGCCTTCAATTATTTTTTGGTTCTTGGTTCATAAGATGTAGTTGGTTTTCAAGTTCTAAGAAAACCCTATCGGGTTTTCTTAAACAACTAATAATGTCTTGGGCATATGGCATATGATATTGTGACATTGGCATGGGTATATGAAATACTTGTTAATGGCTTGAGCATTCGATATACTAAATTTGGCATGAGTGAATGGCATATTGAGTTTAGCATAAAATCTAGCCTTTATTATACCTCATAAGGCATTGGATATTATATGGCAATCGAGCTTTGAAAAAGGAAAAAACATTTGATCATTCTTATGCATATGACTCAGTTTTTTGGTCAACACATTACTAGGCCTTAAGGCTGACAATAGGTAAGGTTATAATGTTTTAAAATATGTCACATTGGAAGTGACTTGGACTTGATTACTTGGGAACAAAAAGTCTAAGGCAATCGATATTTTGTTTGTAATAACGCAAGGCATTATTAGGTCGACATTACACATAATTAATCTTTGAACAGTGGTAATGAGTTTGTCGGCATGTTTTTGGATTGGTTTGGTCGCGAACTTCAAAAGGCATTATGAGTTTTTGATTTATTAAGTCAGCTCTTTCAGACCTCAAACTTTATCAATCTTGGTAAAGGATATTGGTTGCTTTTTCTTTGGAAAGTTTAGGGAAAACATTGTGCTTCATTGTTTGAGGGTTTCAAACTCTATTCTGGCCGCCACCATGGAGATCTTCGCATAGTCGTTTCACTGTATTTCTTGGATTTTTGACTTTCTTGGACAACACATGGGGGAATATGTAAGACCATCACCATGGTCGATTCACTTGTCAGTCTCTTGTCACTGGATAAGAGCTCGAAATTGGAAGTAGCTCAGGCTGCTCAGTTGCTTAGCTACTCAGCAGATCTGGTAATTTTTTGCATGAAAAAATCTCTTCCAGGTATTCATCTCTTTAATTACTTTGCAGAACCATTTCTTCTTCTGGCACAAAATGTTGAAGACCTATGTTGGCTTCTTTCTGATAATGGAAAACTGGGTCTATTCGTGTGTGTTTAGAAATGTTGCATGTCGATTTCACATTCTCAGAATTGCATTTCATAATAGTTTACCATAATTGAATTAAGGGTCATTGTTTATTAGCTTATGGGTAATCATGAAACCTAGAAATTTTCTCAGTTTCTCTCCTGGAGTCATTGATAACCATTCTTGAATGCATCATTATATGATTTCAGTTTCACTACATTGTGTTTTCAGTTACTTTACTGTTGTGGCAGTTTTAGTGGCTATGGTTCATGGAATATATACTGGTTTGATGTTGGTTCATTGAGTATAGTCTATGCAGGCTTCTTGTGAAGAAAAAGTTTAGTCTCCTTTTCTATATTTGCATGCTCCTTGACTATTTCTTGTCAAAAGAATATATCTTTCTCTGAGGAACTCTGCAATATCTGGCAAGGTTGCTCGACAAGAAGTGGGTAACCTGATGATCACCTCTGTTTTGTTTTTGTAATACGAGCTACTATTGTAACCTCCTTGGAATGTAATGTTGAAATCTGTAAAAAGAAGAAAACAGAGAGATTAGGGCTTTTGATATAAAGGAAAAACATTAAGAGAAAATAATTTTTTTGAAGAACCAAAAAATATGTATGAAAAAGAGTGTGAAAAACCAGTGTGAGAATATCACAGTGAATGTATTGAGAAGAAGTTGTGTATTGAGATTGAAAAACAAAATTTATGAGTTATTTCCTCAAGCTATCTTAAGGCTTGATAATGGGTAGAATTCTGAAGGGTCATACTTGAACCTTGAGAATTGTATACATTGTCCGTCAAGAGGCACTTGATAGAAATTAGAGAAACTGAGAGATCCTCTATATCATTGTATGTCTTACTAAAAATAGAAAAGGGGTTGGTGCTCCTTGAAATTGGTGTTTCTAAAAGAGGGGTTGGTGCTCCTTGAGTTGGTGCTCAGAAATTAGCCTATGAGGCATTGTCAAAAGTGATTATTAAAATGAAAGCCTAAAAAAGGTAGTAGGTTAAGGAGTGGTATTTCTACCCCAGGAGGGTTTTCCACTCGGCATATCTTGTGTTTATTTGATTATCTGTGGTTCATTTGATTTAGTTCATGAATTATTTAATATGCTATGTTTACCTATTACAATTATCATTTCAGTTTATGTGATTGCATTCAATACATGAATTATTTTATCATTGATAAATGAGAGCATACATCTGATTTATTTCAGTTTTATTAAAATTGTGAAAACAGTTAGAATCACTGATTCACCCCCCGTCCCCCTCTCAGTGTCTTTTTCACTCCAACAATTGGTATCAGAGCCTAGGGTCCTCTATTAGGTCTTTCCAACCTAGGATTGATTCTGGCCTTGGAGTCTATTCAAAATGTCTCAAGCTCATGAAGGCACATCCATGACTAGAGCTCCATTATTTGATGGAACTGATTATGTATTCTAGAAAATCGGAATGGAGACTTATTTAACTTCTATTAACCTCGATGGTTGGAGCATAGTATTGACTGGGTACATTGTACCAACTACTCTGTCTATTACTTCTAATGAAAAGAAAAGATATGAAACTAATGCAAGAGAAAAACATGATCTCCTGTGTGCACTAACTAAAGATGTCTTTATTAAAGTCATACACTGCAGCTCTGCTAGGGAAATCTGGGTTAAACTTGAAACTATCTATCAAGGGAATGAAAAAGTAAAACAGTCTAAAGTCCTCACTCTAAAACACCAGTTTGAAGAAATAAAAATGAGGGACGATGAAAAAGTAGCTGATTACTTTTTGAGAGTTGATGAAATTGTCAATGCCATGAAGGGTCTAGGAGAAGAAGTTAAGGAATTTGATGTTGTAACTAAGGTCATCAGAACCTTACCAAAAAAAATTGAAGCTAAGGTCGCTACTCTAGAAGAGAAGAAACACTTTGACCAGCTTACCCTTAATAGCCTACAAGGCACTCCGACTGCTTATGAAATGAGGATTAGTAAAAACAATACCTCTGCAAAAGAAACTACATTTAATGTTGAAAGGAAAGAAAAGGATGAGCTCACTGAATCCGAATTTTTCGATTCCAAAGAATCCCACTTTATGAGGAAGCTCAAAAAGGGGTCTGGAAAGTATAAGGGAAAAGTTCCCTTCAAATGCTTTAACTGTGGAAAAATAGGCCACTTTGCTGCAAAGTGCCCCTATGTTGATCCAAATAGTGATAACAACAAATCTAAAAAATTGGCTAAGAAAAAGGCCTATAAACCTAAACAAAAATTCTACTTCAAAAAGAAGAAAAGTTTGTTTAGCAAAAATGAAACATAATCTGAATCTGAAGATTCTTTAGATGAAGAGGATGAAAATCTATTCATGGCTGAAATCATTCAACAAGAAGAAACTAACAACAATGATAATGAAGATGGTGAAGTGGATCTTGAAGGTGAATTGAAATGTGCTCTAAAAGAGCTAAGAAAACCTTAAAAACAAAATTTTGCTCAAGATCTTGCACAAGAGCAACTCACAAATCTTGAAATAGTCTCATTAAAAACACAACTTGAAGAATCCAAGAGAGTTGAAGATTTTCTTCGAATTGGCATAAACTTTAAAGATCAAGAAATTCAAAAACTTGAACATGAGATTGTTGATCTCAGGAAGACCATTGAGAAATATGAGAGTACTCTTAAACTGAATGACATGCTTAGTAAACATAAACTGAACAAGGACAAAACAAGTATTGGATTTATGAAAGGTGAATGTTCAAATGATAGTGCAAAGGATAATGTTGTTGCTGGAAACAAAAGTGTTGAACCTAAACATCCTGATTCTGATAAGGAACATGTTCATCCTCTTAGGAGTAACAAAATGTCATATAATTCTAACCCTTTTTTTTATGGGTACTATTATTTCTGCAACAAATTTGGCCACAAAGTGAGCTCTTGCAAATTTACAAATCCTAGAACACCTAGATTTGGTTATTGGAAAAATCTTGGCTTTGCAAGATAGGTTAGATGCTTCACATGCAAGTCCATGGGTCATTATGCTAAGCAATGTAAAGTTGATCAGCAGAATAAACAACAGAAAACTAAAAAGATCTGGAAACCCAAAGCTGTCAACAACATAGAACAATCTATGTTAGTTCAAACTACTTTCCAATCCAAGAAAAAGGACTTATGGGTCCTGGACAGTGGTTGTTCAAACCACATGACTGGTGACAAAAAAAAATCACTAATCTACAAGATTATGTAGGTGGATATGTGAAGTTTGGAGATAACTCAGGAATTCAAATCAAAGGTAGAGGTTCACTTATTCTGAATGAAGACACTCCTATTTATAATGTGTATTATGTAGAAGGATTAAAACACAATATTTGAGTGTCAGTCAAATCTGTGGCAGTGGCTATCAGGTCCTGTTCACTTCACAGGGATGTGAAATTAAAAATAAATTTGGAAAAGATATTGCTACTGGAAAAAGGACTAAGGGAAATGTCTACAATCTCCTTGACACGTCTGGAAATCAAAATAATCAAGGTATGTGCTTAATGAGTCATGTTGAAGAAAGTTGGTTGTGGCACAAGAGACTAGGTCATATTAATTTTGACAATATGGTTAGGATTAGTAATAATCAGAATGTAAGAGGTCTGCCTGTTTTAAGAAAACCTAGAAATGCAGTTTGTAAAGAATGTCTCAAAGGAAAGCAAACAAAGGTAAGCTTTAAATCTAAAGAAAATTCTTCTACTAGACCTGTGCAACTTGTTCATACAGACTTATGTGGTCCTACAAGGACTAGATCTATCAATGGTGAGAAATATTTCATGCTATTTGTTGGTGGCTACTCTCGTATGGTATGGGTTACCTTTCTCAAGCACAAATCTAAAGCTTTTGAACATTTTAAAGTCTTTAGAAAAATGGTAGAAAGGGAGTCAGATTTAAAATTCAAATTTCTAAGATCTGACAAAGGTGGTGAATTCACCTCACAAGAATTCATTGAAGACTGTGAAAGACAAGGCATAAAAAGACACTATGTTGCTGCCAGAACACCTCAACAGAATGGGGTTGTTGAGAGAAAGAACAGGACTGTAAAAGAGATGACAAGGAATATGCTGAATGAAGAAAATATGCCAAACATGTACTGGAAAGAAGTTGTTCATACAACTGTCTATATTTTGAATAGAGTCCAGATCAGATTGAAATCCAATTTCACTCCATATGAACTATGGTATGGTAAATCTGCCTCAATTAAATATTTCAGAATATTTGGCTGCAAATGTTTTATCAAGAGAGATGATGATAACTTAGGAAGCTTTCAATCCAAGTCTAATGAAGGTATCTTTTTAGGATACTCTACTCATAGCAAAGCCTATAAATTCATTAATAATAGGCTGAATAAGATTATTGAATCTGTCAATGTCAAATTTGATGAAAATATGTTTTTCGATGCTGAACCTATGCAGGATGATGAGGAGGAAGAATTTCAACTTGATATAAATTTAGAAGGCTTTGAAACTGCAAAGCTTGAAACAGAATTAGCAAGTCCTAAACTAGCTAAAGCAAAATTTGAAGATGTCGAAACCAACTCTAAAAAATGTATAACAAAAACTCCTTCAAAATATCTTTCTAGAAACCATCCTAAAGATTTGATTATTGGAGATAAATCTGCAGGAATTGAAACAAGGAAAAGAACTGTCAACTATGATGAAAAAGCTCACATAGCTGAGCTTACTTCTTTCTGTTTAATTACACAGTTTGAGCCAAAAAAAATTGATGAAGCTCTAACTGATGAATGTTGGCTTAATGCAATGCAGGATGAAATTGATCAAATTGAGAAAAATCAGACTTGGGAGCTAGTCCCAAGACCAGATGACAAAAATGTCATAGGAGGTAAATGGATATTTAGAAACAATCATGATGAAAATGGCCATGTTGTTCGCAACAAGGCTAGATATGTCTACAAAGGATATGCTCAACAAGAAGGTATTGACTTTGGTGAAACGTTTGCACATGTAGCTAGACTTGAATCCATTAGATTATTCTTGGCCTATTTTATTTTCAAAAACTTTACTGTATATCAAATGGATGTAAAAACTTATTTTTCTTAATGGTTATTTGGATGAAGAAGTTTACATAGAATAGCCTGAAGGGTTTACTTGCAAAAACAAGCTCAATCATGTTTACAGGCTGAAAAAGGCTTTATATGGCCTAAAACAAGCTCCTAGAGCTTGGTACTCCAGACTGGACAGTCACTTACTTTCAAAAGGTTTTATTAGAGGAGGTGTAGACAGCAATCTTTATGTTAAGATTGAAGGTTCTGATATTCTAGTTGTTGAAATCTATGTTGATGATACTATCTTTGGTTGCAACAATATTGCTTTGAGTCAAAAATTCTCACTGATTATGGAATTTGAGTTTGAAATTTCAATGTTGGGAGAACTATCATTCTTTTTTAGGTCTTCAAATTTCTCAACTTGAAATTGGTATTTTTCTCTCTCAAAAAAAATATCCAAGAGAGATGCTAAAGAAATTTCAAATGGATGAATGTCATCCAGTTAGCACTTCAATGGCTATCGGCTGTAAACTCAACAAGGTTGATGATTATCCTATTGTAAATCCAACTGACTATAGGTCAATGATAGGCAACCTATTATTTCTAATAGCCTCAAGACCTCACATAATGCAAGTTGTTTGCATGGTTGCACGATTTTAGTCATCTCCTAAGGAATCTCATATTAATGTTGTTAGAAGGATTCTTAAATATGTTCAAGGCACTATTGATTATGGACTCTGGTATCCCAGAAGCAATGATTTCTCATTAATTGCATTTACCGATTCTGAATGGGCTGGTTGTCTGAATGATAGGAAAAGCACCAGTGGTGTTGCTTTCTTTCTTGGTGATTGATTATTGGCATGGCACAACAAAAAACAAGAATTTGTTTCACTCTCTACTGCTGAAGCATAATACATTGCTACCACCTCTTGATGTACTCAAGTAATCTGAATGTCACAGACATTATCTGATATGGGTATTGAAATTCCTAAACCTATTTCTATTATGTTTGATAATACTAGTGCAATCAATATTTCCAAGAATCATGTTATGCACTCTCGCACTAAACACATTGCTATTAAATTTCACTTTCTTCGTGAAAATGTGTTGGCTAATGAGGTTTTTGTGCAATATGTTCCTACACAAGCATAGGTTGCTAAAAATTTTACAAAACCTTTAGCTAAAGAAGTATTTGAAAGACTTCGGTCTAGATTGGGAGTTGTCTCTCAATCTTTTCTATCTTAAACACTTTATCTTGGTGATAGGGGGAGCTGGTTAGCTCTCCTTGCAGCTCATACTTTTTTGCTCAAATGTTATATCTACAGCTTCATGGCTATTCACTATTGTCTTCCCTTTTATCCTTGTGACAAAAAGGGGGAGAATTATGAGCATTTGGTTCCGATTCATTATTTTGGCTTGGTGGCTCAGTTTTTGCCATTAAAGACAAAGGGGGAGTTTGTTGAGCTTCTATCTTGCTATTTGTCCTTGATGACAATATTTTCTTCGGTTGGCATCTTTGTGGTTGATTACTCAATTGCATTGTTTCTATTGTGTCATTGGCATATTTACTTCATCTATGATATTATCTTTGGTGGCACTGATCTCTTGACTCCATTTGCAGATCATAAGGAATCTTGGTTACAAGTTTATGTTCCCTTGTTCAGGTGACATGTTTCTGATTTGACAATTTGTGCTACAGTGATTCAATTTATATTAGCTTATTCACTGATCTGCAAAATTACATGATGTTGGCTTATTCAGTCTTTCTATCATTATGACATTGATACATTTTTTTTGAACATCATTGGAGGTGTGCTTCTCTGTTCAGATTCTGTCAGGTATTGCCTTCAATTATTTTTTGGTTCTTGGTTTATAAGATGCAGTTGGTTTTCAAGTTTTAAGAAAACCCTATCGGGTTTCCTTAAACAACTGATAATGGCTTGGGCATATGGCATATGATATTGTGACATTGGCATGGGTATATGAAATACTTGTTAATGGATTGAGCATTCGGTATACTAAATTTGGCACGAGTGAATGGCATATTGAGTTTAGCATAAAATCTAGCCTTTATTATACTTCATAAGGCATTGGATATTATATGGCAATCGGGCTTTGAAAAAGGCAAAAACATTTGATCATTCTTATGCATATGATTCTATTTTTTGGTCAACACATTACTAGGCCTTAAGGCCGACAACAGGTAAGGTTATAATGTTTTAAAATATGTCACATTGGAAGTGACTTGGACTTGATTACTTGGGAACAAAATTTTTAAGGCAATCGACATTTTGTTTGTAATAATGTAAGGCATTATTAGGTCAACATTACACATGCTTAATCTTTGAACAATGGTAATGAGTTTGTCGACATGTTTTTGGATTGGTTTGGCCGCGGACTTCAAAAGGCATTATGAGTTTTTGATTTATTAAGTCATTCCTTTTGGACCTCAAACTTTGTCAATCTTGGTAAAGGATATCAGTTGCTTTTGCTTTGGAAAGTTTAGGGAAAACATTGTGCTTCATTATTTGAGGGTTTCAAACCCTATTCTGGCCCACCATGGAGATCTTCTCACAACCGTTTCACTGTATTTGCTGGCTTTCTGACTTTCTTGGACAACGAATGGGGGAATATGTAATACCATCACCATGATCAATTCACTTGTCAGTCTCCTGACACTAGATAAGAGCTTGAAATTGGAAGTAGCTCGAGCTGCTCAGCTGCTGTGTAGGTCTGGTAATTTGTTGCATGACAAAATCTCTTCCAGGTATTCATCTCTTTAATTAATTTGCAGAACCGTTTCTTCTTCTGGCACAAAATGTTGAAGACCTATGTTGGCTTCTTTCTGATAATGGAAAACTGGGTCTATTCGTGTGTGTTTAGAAATGTTGCATGTCGATTTCACATGCTCAAAATTACATTTCATAATAGTTTACCATAATTGAATTAAGGGTCGGTGTTTATTGGCTTATGGGTAATCATGAAACCTGTAAATTTTCTCAGTTTCTCTCATGGAGTCATTGGTAACCATTCTTGAATGCATCATTATATGATTTCGGTTTCACTACATTTTGTTTTCAGTTACTTTACTATTGCAACAGTTTTAGTAGCTATGGTTCATGGAATATATGCTGGTTTGATGCTGGTTCATTGAGTATAGTTTGTGCAGGCTACTTGTGAAGAAAATTTTTAGTCTCCTTTTCTAAATTTGCATGTTGCATGACTATTTCTTGTTAGAAGAAAATATCTTTCTCTCAAGAACTCTGCAATATCTGGCAAGGTTGCTCAATGGGAAGTGGGTAACCTGGTGATCACCTTTGTTTTGTTTTTGTAATATGAGCTACTGTTGTAACCTCCCAGGAATGTAATGTTGAAATCTATAGAAAGAAGAAAACAAAGAGATTAGGGCTTTTGATAAAAAGGAAAAACATTAAGAGAAAATAGTTTTTTTGAAGAACCAGAAAACATGTGTGAAAAAGAGTGTGAAAAACCAGTGTGATAATATCATAGTGAATGTATTGAGAAGAATTTGTGTATTGAGATTGAAAATCAAAATTTATGAGTTATTTCCTCAAGTTGTCTTAAGGCTTGACAATGGGTAGAATTTTGAAGGGTCATACTTGAACCTTGAGAATTGTATACATTATCCATCAAGAGGCACTTGATAGAAATTAGAGAAACAGAGAGATCCTCTATATCATTGTATGTCTTACTGAAAACAAAAAAGGGGTTGGTGCTCCTTGAAATTGGTTTTTCTAAAAGAGGGGTTGGTGCTCCTTGAGTCGGTGCTCAGAAATCAGCCTATGAGGCATTGTCAAAAGTGATTATTAAAATGAAAGCCTGAAAAAGGCAGCAGGTTTAGGAGTGATTTTTCTACCCCAGGAGGGTTTTCCACTCGGCATATCTTGTGTTTATTTGATTATCTATGGTTCATCTGATTCAGTTCATGAATGCTTTAATATTCTATGTTTCCCTATTACAATTTTCATTTCAGTTTATGTGATTGCATTCAATACATGAATGAGTTTATCATTGATAAATGAGAGCATACATTTGGTTTATTTCAGTTTTATTAAAATTGTGAAAAAATTTAAAATCATTGATTCACCCCCCCCTCTCAGTGTCTTTTTCACTCCAACAATGCCATATCCACATGTAGGTTCAAATGAAACATTCTTAAGTTCCATGAGCTTCGATAACTACTTCATCATGGTTTGATATTTTTTTCTTGTAGCCGGTTCTTAATAGACTATGTCAAGATACATCACTCTGAAATGATCAATTGACTTGAGGAATGAAAAAATCCTTCCCTAGAGTTTAACCACCCAACTTTATGTTTTTTCATAGTGTTTCTTTCTCCACAATGCGTGAAACAAAAATTACATGCTTCTTGCCATATTTGCCCTACTCTTCACTGACACTTTTTGTAAGAATGCATTCATTATTGGTATGGTTAAACGGTGTTGTTTTGACCAAAACTAGAAGAGGCTAATGTGGAGGGATATAATATCCACTTATATGTCCAAAAAAAAAATTCCTAAGTGCCACACACTTTTAGAAATACTTTGTCATATTTTGGAAGCTTTTTGCTCTTAGGGCTCTTAATAGACTACATCGAAATAGAACACTTTGGAATGATCAAGTGACTTGGGAAACTAACAAAGGAATTCCCTAAAATTTACCTACCCACCTTGACGTGTTGGTCCAATCAATTTTTCTCCACTATGCATGAAACAAAAATATTATTCTTACCATATTTGTATTGCTCTCTACTAACACGTTTTGTAAGAATGCATTAGTTGTTGGTATGGCCAAACGGTGTTAAGTTGATCAAAACTAAGAGAGGTTAATGTGGAGGGATTCTATATACAATTAGGTACAAATGAAACATTCCTACATTCCACGAGCTCTAAGAACTACTCTTTTATAGTTTGGTAGTTATTTTTCTTAAGCCTCTTAAGAGACTATGAGATTGGCTTCCATCCCGTTGTGGTGGATTTTGCAACCTAGTTATTTTTATCATTGAACCTAGGATTCTTGCTACCTTTATACAATCAAATTCTCTAGCAAATAATATTTAATCCTCTCCTTCTCATGTGGTTCTCTAAGTTAGGGTAGAAAAGATCTGAACTCTCCTCTCTCCCATCACTTTGAGGATATATACAACTATGTGTCTTAGATAGTCATTCAAAGGAGAAAGAAACATCTTCATAATTTTATTTTTGAATCTCCCACCCAAGCCTCGAGTGTGCAAGTTGCCAAGTTAGGGCCAAGCATAGTGTAGGCCTATGGCATCATTATTTTGTGTTGCTATAGTGTGTTATGTTGTTGCAAAAATGTTCCTTGTTAGCTTTACAGTTGTTTCTTGGTAGTTCTTTTCTTTGTTGTTGTACAAGGATCTGTGCCATTTTAAAAACTTACTTTTAGCAATATTAAAAAATATAAATATTGATAAAAATAATAGCTAACAAAATATATGAGTGATTGATAATAATTAATTATGTTGAGAGACATAACTGTAATGGTAACAAAGAGTGGACTGTAATGGTGTGAACATGTTAACAAAATCTATTAAGGTATATGAATATACAAAAATAATAAAAATTAAAACACAAGAAAAAATCGAAAACTTTAAAATAACTTTTAATTAAATTAAATAAAATAATAATATAATTGTCGAAAACATAATAAAAATAAAAAGATAAATTCTAATACCAATAATTTGAGAATAATTATTATCTGTTATTTGAATGTCGCCATATGACTTTAATCTAAATAAATATAGTTAAACAAAAATAATTAAAAATAAAAATTAACATTTCATAAAATCACAATTGATAAAATATAATTTATTTATTTTATTCAATATTTTATATTTTAAAGTCATATATATAAACATAATTATATATTATTTTACGAAAAAGAATCATATTTCTAAATCTTATTAAATTGTCACGTCTAAAATACTAAACATTATATATGCAAATTATTAAAATTTATATTATATAATGCTTTGTAAATCTATGTTAAAAAAATTAACATAAATTTTATTGATAATATTATTTTGATTTGCAAAAAATAATATCAAAAATGTGACATATTCTTAATCTACTTTCTTCATTTTTTTATGATTTGTACAATAACATATTTATCTTTAGAAAAATGTATGAAAGACACAAGAAGATATCTTTTCTGAGGTGTTGATTCCATTTATCTTTTTTTTAAAGATAAACAACATTATTTTAGTGATAAAGTATTATACATGTAAGAGAATCTAAGAAAAATGCAGCATTTCATATTGTTTTAAATATATTTGAAAGAAGTACATGACATCATTTATTGTCTAATAATTTTAGTCTATGTTCTTCAGTTTTTCAATTGACAAGTTGTTTTTATTTTCATTTTTTATAACGGTTATTTGTAAATGGTGGCATTACTCTTAGACCTTACAATGACTTTACATGTAATATAGCTACAAATGACAATCTTATTCCTTTTTTTTTTGTCTTTTGAAAGAGTTAAACCTTGTGATTTTTATATTCTCAATGCCCAAGTCAATCGTAAGGGTATTTGAATTGTGCACCTCCTTTATATTGATGTACTAAAAAATTGTGTGTAGAATTTGATTTTTAAATTATATTTATGAGTAAGTATCAAAGTCAATCGTGGCATATGTTAGTAAGACTCATTTCTATCCAAAGATTGGGTGTTAACATGACCTTTGCATCCTTAGCAATTAATAACTCCATGACAAAATCATCATTTTGACCTCCATTTGATGCACTGACACCACCTAATCTTGTTGCAATATTATGTGAACAAGGGTTTTCAATAAAAAGTTGATTTTTATTTTCTTTTATAATTATGCACATTATCATGTGTGGCAAACAAATGAATACTATTGTCAAATCATTTATTGGTTGTTGAATCTATGCCAACATTGATTCTTGTCATTAGTAATTTCTAGTCATCAATAGTTGAATTTACATCTTTGAGATTTGTGAGAAGTTGATGAAACCTTCACTAGTGATTGCTTTCTCCTTACTATCTAAATATTTTATCTAAAGTAACAACTAGATTGAACTATTACCATGGTAGTTTAGCACATCTATTACTAGCATAAAGCGGTTTAAGTAATTGTCATAAATCTAGTTATTTATTTATTTTCCTAAGTTTATTACTTCTTAAATTTAATAAGACAACACAATCTACTATAAACTAACAATAACACACATCCCACCATTTTAAAGATTGATTACTTTTATGGTGGTGAAATATGTATAATTAAATATCCTCATCATTCATCGTATGATATGATAAGTTTATAATTATACATATAGGTTACTCCTTTTAGTGCATAAAATAAATCAGCATTAATGAAAACAAATTTATTTGATGCATTAAAAGGAGTAACCTATCTATATATTTATGCACTTACCTATTCTATGCTCACATAATTTCAAAACCTTAGAAATTAGTTATAGTCTAAAAAAATTATAAAAAAATTAAACTTATAAAAATTTAGATTTTGTTTAACATGTGCTTTTATATATTTTTAATAAAAGTTATCTACTAGTGACAATTGTTTATTTGTGTGTAGATTATGTTTAGCAATAGTTGTTCTTTGTTAGGCAGTTTTTATTTGATAGAGCCCCTTTAGCTTAACCTATCAATTGATGAGATAAAGGTACTCTTTGATGAATGGTTCACAACAGATAAAATTTGCTGATTTTTTTTTCAAGTGGGGTGAAAAGCTAAGTGGTCTTGACCTTGGGGAAAGATCCCTAGCTAAGCACACTTAAGTCATAGTAGTACTAGGATGGGTGACCTCCCAAGAAGTCCTAGTGCTTCACCCTTGTGAGCACCATCTAGATGCAATGACTCCTAAGTGGACAATTCATTCTTATGAGACTTGGGTTCATGCGACCCATTACTCAATGCAATATGGTTTAATAAGTTTGACTTAAAAACTACACATTTGAATCTTCGTATTAATATCATAACTTGACACACTTTAAAAATACCCCCTTCTTCTTCACTTGTTCACCCACATAGACATACATGTATGAGTGACCTTTCTAACTCTAGACCCAAATCCCATGGTAGACCCCTTTTTATCCACATCATTTGTCCATGCACAATTTGGGATAACAATATATACTCAATTTTAATGGATTATTCTGTAATGATTTCCTTCAATGTATTCATAATATGTGTTATAAATTTGTCATGTTTTTTGAATTTCATGGATCAAATTTATCTTCAACCAAAAGAACATGAACAAAGCAATTAAAGAAGCAACTCTAATGGGTTAAATACTTCAAAGAGATTCTATAGTTTCAACAACTAGCCTTGATATTAGGGCAAGTCTCCATGACAATAGTCAACTTTCTAAGGAACTATTTGGGGAGTTGGTGGCCCCATAAATATTTAATTATTCTTCTTATTTTTAATCACACATCTTAAATTTATATTAATAGAATTAATAAAAAAAATTGCACTTAAAATTTGGAAGAATAAATTGGAGGTAAATGTTAAAAAAGCAAAAAAAAATATGGATCCTCGTGACATTTTTGGAAATATGTTTGCTGCATATTTTCAATTCCTAAACAATAGGTGCTCCATTAAAATAGGGAAAGATTCTAAATTATCATTTTCTCATTATTAAATTTTTATATGGGAACACTCTAGCTGCTCAAATTTAGATAGAAAATGCACTTAAATAATCACATGAGAACCTAGATAAATTTGTATCATTAATAAATTATTCGCTCAACTTTTTTATAATTCCACATTTTTAATTAGGATTTTTCGTTTGATTATCTTTTGTTCAATAGTTTCAATGTATCCATGAGAATAAAATTGTAGCAAATACCATCTTAGACTATCTAGATGTGGGGAAGTTCTTTTAAACATGCGCCTCCTATTTCAGATAACATTTCTATGGACAACTATGCGACCTTCATTTACAGAGTGATGTATATCCAATATGATTACCAAAGTTATTCTTCTAGTCTCTAAAAGAGTCAACCAGAATTATTGAAACCCAAAGGAGGCATTTCAATCTGAGAGAAGATATACAGGACAAGAACATGCCCAAATAATAAAATAACATCAACAAATAAGGAAAAATAGAGCATAAAACAATTGTGAAATGGTCGAAATAAATTGTATCGATCTAGCTTGATTACATACAATCCAACAACTTACCTCAACAATAGTGTTGTTCACAATGGATAGCCTCATATTTATACTTGAAGCCTCTAAGATCTAGAAACTTCTAATGTTCTATATATCTCTAAAATTGAATGTTCTTTTTTGTTGAACATCTCCTAGTTGCTTTGATAGTTTCTAGAAGGTTCTAGTCCTTATAGAAGACTCTAGTTCTTCTAGAAACATCTTGTAACTTTTTTAGAAGATTTTAGTTCTTCTAGAAACATTTCTAACTTTTCTAGACAATATTATTCTCTAACATCCCCCCTTAAGATTGGATAGAATATTACAAGCAAGATACAAAGAAGAGGGGAAGATAAAAATGAGAGGAAGATACAAAGGAGAGAGGAACATTATATTACCACCCCCCATTAATCTCCACCTCTTACATACCAAGCATTTTTCATAATTTCAAGAATTTTGCTTCAGTCATACTCTTAGTAAATGCATCAGTTGTTTGTTCTTCACTTGGAAAATATTGTAGATTGACAATATTTTCTTGAACAAGATCTCATATTTAGTGAGCATCAAGCTCAATATGTTTTGTTTTAGCATGAAAAATTGGATTGTTGGCAACCTGTATGGTACTTTGATTGTCATAGTACAAAGTAGTAGCAAAACTTTGGGAAAAACTAAGCTCAAATAAAAGATTTTGAATCTAAACTACTTCCTTTGTTTCTTCTTTTGCTGCTCTATATTTTGCTTCACATGAAGACAATGATGTAGTTGTTTTCTTTTTGTTGCTCCATCTAATAGGGCTTGATCCAAGTTGAAAAACATAACCTCCTATATATTTTTTGTCATCTATATCACCTCTACAATCTGAATTGGCAAATCCAACCGAAGAAATTGAGGACTTCTGGCCATAGTGGATACCATAGTGTATTATTCCACAAACATACCGTACTATCCTTTTTGCAACCAACCAATAACTTTCTTTAGGTTGCTGCATAAATCTCAATACTTGATTGACTGCAAAACAAATGTCTGGTCTAGAATGAGTTAGATAAACCAATTTTCCCACAAGTTACCTATATAAAGTAGCATCTACCCTCTTAGAAGTACATTCTTTACTAAGCTTCATTCCAGATTGAAAGGGAGTAGAAGTTGGCTTGCATTTTAACATGTTAAACTTTTCTAAAATATCCAAAGCATATTTTGATTGGTAGAGGAATAGTCCATTATGTAGTTTGCAAACTTGTAAACCAAGAAAATAATAAATAATTCTCCCAAATCACTCATATAAAACGCCCTTTTAAGTGTTGATTTTAAATCATTGATTATCCCAATATTTGGTCCAACAATGAGTAAATCATATACATAAGGGTGAACCCACAAAAGTGGTTTACAATTCAAGTGAGGAAGGAAAAGCTGCAAAAAATGACCTCATGCAAAAAAAATTGGTTTTTGGGGGTTCGAACAAACTTTTGGTTCGAGCGAACCCAAATGGGGTTCGATAGAACCCCCTTCGAGTGAACCCATTTAATGTCGGGTCTCACATTTCTCGAAAAATTAAGCAAAAAAAATTCTTGTGGAAAGGGGGTTCGAATGAACCAGGGTTTGAATGAACCTTGGTTTGAAAATGAACCCCTAGGGGTTCACTAGAACCCCCCTTTTCCCCCACACTCCCCTCCTAGCACCAAAAAAACTAAAGAATTTTTCCCTTCGAAGCTCAAGTTGAGGATGAAAATGGAGGAGAATTCACAGACCCAACTAGATGATGGTAGTCCTTAGAATGAGATATCCAATGAATATAATTTTAATATGTTTTGGTTTTATTATGTATTTATTTTTTTAGTTTGATTAAACATAGGTTTTTCACCAAAAATCAAGCTCTCTATTTTGCACATCTGGAAAATAGCAGATTATCAAAATAAAATTCTAAAAAAATATGTGTGGCTAGGTATTGATGTCCTTGATTTAGTAAAAAAAATTGAATTTCTATACATACAGAAAAATTTATGTCATATACGGTCTGCCTATGCCTGAATTGTAATTAGTTTGACTTCGAAACTTGATTAAGGAAAAAATAGTCAGTAAAACACTATAAAACCAAATGAAAGTGCTAGATATCATAGTTACAAATCTAAATTCAAAAAAAAAGAATTTTAGCCTTCATACAAAAAAAATTATGTTGTATACGGTGAGCGTCACTCCATAAAAATGTTGTTTTTAAAAAAAACTAGTTTTTGAAGGAGATGGAAAAATAAGTGCAATTTGATTCCAAAAAAATTGAAAAAATATATTTAGAATCTATAGAAAAAACATCACAAATCACTAGTTTTCATCATCTTCAAATTCCTCGCGGTTTAGCCGCTATAGGAGCCCGAAAGTGAAGATTTAGTTTTAAAAAATTAGTTCGGTCTCAAGTTTGCCCAAAAATTGTAAACC
Organism: Sequoiadendron giganteum; assembly: GCA_007115665.2. Lineage (NCBI taxonomy): Eukaryota > Viridiplantae > Streptophyta > Pinopsida > Cupressales > Cupressaceae > Sequoiadendron > Sequoiadendron giganteum. The sequence continues at coordinate 649,645,225 of CM021101.1, read as the reverse complement.
AGTATGTAGGATCACCCACAAACTGCAACAAGAATAATCTCATATTGAAATTTCTTCACATAAAGGTTTGGATTAGATCTACACCTTTTAAAACCATGAACCTGAAAGTATCTGTCTATCTTTTCATTCCATGCTCTTGGTGCTTATTTTAGACTATAAAGTGATTTCTTTAATCTGCAAACAAGGTGAGGATGTGGTTCATCTACAAAAATAGGTGGTTGATTCATGTATATTTCTTCAACTAAATCTCAATTTAAGAAGGCATTTTTAACATCCATTTGATGAAAATGCCATCCAAGACTAGCTGTCAAAGAAATAATAATTTTAACTGTGTTCATTTTGATGACAAGAGCAAATGTTTCTTCATAATCAATACCTTCCTTTTGATTGAATCCCTTAGCAACCAATCTATCTTTGTATTTTTCTATGGCTCCATTAGATTTGAATTTTTTTTTGTAAACCTATTTGCAACCAATAACATTCTTTCCTTTGGGAAGGGGCACAAGTTCCCAAATTTTATTTTTTAGTAATGCATCATATTCCTCTTTCATGGCTTGCTCCCATTCTTTCTTCCCTCTAGCTTGCTCATATGAGATTGGGTGATTTATTTGTAAGACTTTTTCCATGAGGGCACTGTCATTCCTTCCTTGGAGTTTTGGACTTTGTCTATATATCTCTTCAATACTCTTTGTCTTTTGTCTAGCTGGAAGTTATTCTTCTTCATCACTACTAAATTAGTTATATCATTTTCATTAGAAGTGGTTCTCTTATCATCCTTGTTAATAGATTTTCTATCTCTTTGTAAAATATCTGAAATGTGGAAATCATGTGTAGTTGTAAGTTGTGAATGTTCATCAAACTTTACATCTCTGCTAATAAAGATCTTTTTTGTTTCCAAATCATACAATATTTAAGCCTTTGACTCTTCATTGTAGCCCATAAGGTTCTAGGCTTTTCTTGTTTGCTTTTGGGATGCGAGAGCCCAAGCAATACACCTAAATACTTTAAAATTTCCAATGTGAGGCTTTCTTCCACTTCATGCTTCTTCAAGAGTGACATTTTTGAGTACTTTGGTTGGGATCCTATTCACAATATATGCAACACAAGAGACAACCAATCCCCAAAATTTATTATACAAACTTTTGAAATGCAACATATAACAATCCATTTTTAAAAGAGTTTTATTCATCCATTCTGCTACTCTATTTTGTTGAGGGGTATATGGAATTGTTCTTTATACCTTAATAACATATTTTTCATAAAATGATTCAAATGCATATTGCAATATTCACCCCTATTGTTTGTCCTTAAGCGTTTATTTCTTTTTCCACTTTGGTTTTCAACTAATGCCTTAAACCTTTGAAATGCTTCAAATACTTCACTTTTTCCTTTCAAGAAAATAAACCCATACTCATCTACTATAATCATCAATAAAAGTGAGAAGGTACTTGACACCTGAGATGGAAGGATATCTCGATTCACATAAATCACTATGAATGAGTTGTAGTGGATGACTTGGTCTCCATGCTTTTCCTGAACCAAAAGGATCTCGATGGTTTTTACCTAACACACATCCTTCACATACACCTTAAAATGTTGAAATCTTTGTCAATCCTCTAACCATATTCTTTCTAACCATGTCTTATAAGTTTCTATAATTTGTATGTCCAAGTCTAGCATGCCACAATTTTGACATATAATCTCTTTGAGCAACAAAAGCATGGGAGAGTGTGTATTCATCATCAACGAATCCAACAAATTTAAAGAGTATTTCTTTATGGTCAATTCTACCAATAGCAATAACACTTTTTGGGTCTTTTATATCTCTTATAATAACTTGATCAACAATAACAACAAACTCATATCCAACTTGAAAAATTCTATATACTAAAATAAGATTCACCCCCAATCCTTCAACCAATAAAACATTTTTCAAAGTTCCATTTGTTACACTAACAGTCCCTATTCCTAGAATTGATAGTTTCATTTTATTTCCAATAGTGATTTCTTGATTTGAATACTTTCCTTCATGAAAATCAATAAATAAAGATCTATCTCCAGTCATGTGAAAAGATGCTCCTGGATCTAAAATCCATTCTCTATTAGTATCTAAAGCAAAGTATCCTCCCTTTACTCTAGATGTATTTTCAGTTTTAGAAGTCGCCTCTACACTTGATTTTACTTGCTTGGAGATGGCTACAAAACTTTGTTTATCAATTTTTCCTTCCTTACATCGTTCTTTCTTAGGCTTGTATTCTATTCTTTCATTTTTTCTCTTCTTCAAACATTTTTTTTCCATATGATTCTCACCTCCATAATACCTACAAATAATGAATCATTTTCTTTCCAACTACTTTTCTACACCTTCACTTTTAGAAAATTGGTTAGATACAACATTATTTTAAAATTTATTTGTCCTTTCCAATTCTTCTTTCCATCAAAATATCTAGAAAATGATTTACCCTTAGCTGCATATGCATGATTTTTCTTAATATAACCTTTTTTACTAAATTGAGTCTCTTCATCTAAAACTGACTTACAAAATTGATCAAAAGTTTTTTGGGGGGTATTAGGATTTGACAGAATAACCCTTTTCCTTGATTCTTTAAATACCTTGTAAGATTGGGGAATCTTAATTTCAATCATTGCAATCAACTAAAAATCATTTTTTGCATATTCAACACTTATTTTCTTCAACTGGGCGTTTAAATATGTAACCTCATTAAAGTAATCAATCATTGTTTCAAAATCAGTTGGGCCTATGTTCACTAATTTCTCTTCTATGCTTAACACACTAGCAATATCTGCATCTTTAGAATCCTTTTCTAGATTTTCCCATAGTTATATTGGATTATCAACATCAATAAACCTTTTATTAAGATTGGGACTCAAGGCCTTACCAATAATTCCTCTAGCTTGCTCCAACTTGAATTTCCATAACTCCTTTTCTTTCTTGTGTTGAGGTTCTCCAATCTCTTTATTCACTATACTCCATAGAGCCTTTTCTCTCAGAGCATTATGAACTACAATCTTCCAATCTACAAATCCACTTCCATCAATGATTGGAAAACTTTCATTTGTAGAGCCCATGTTAGAAAAAAAATAGCCCTCAAAAAAATAGATTAAACCACTTGAAAGAGTATCTTGCTAAACAAATATCAATCCAACAATATCGTATCTCTGTTAGAAAATTTCTAGCTCTGATACCATGTAAGAACAAACCCAAATAATAAAATAATAACAACAAACAAGGCAAAACAGAGCATAAAACAATTGTGAAATGGTCGAAATAAATTATATTGATCTAGCTTGCTTACATACAATCGAACAACTTACCATGAAATAGTAGTGTTGTTCACAATGGACAACCTCATATTTATACTTGAAGCCTCTAAGATCTAGAAACTTCTAATGTTCTAGATATCTCTAAAACTAGAATGTTCTTTTTTCTTGAATATCTTCTAGTTGCTTCTAGTTTGTAGAAGGTTCTATCCCTTTTAGAAGATTCTAGTTCTTCTAGAAACATCTTCTAACTTTTCTAGAAAATTCGAATTCTTCTAGAAACATCTTCTAACTTTTCTAGACAATCTTATTCCTTAACATCTCAGACTATATGGATATGGGAATCTGGACATGGGAAAGTTTTTTTAAACATACACCTCCTATTTCAGATTACATTTCTATATACAACTATGCAACCTTCATTTACATAGTGATGTATATCCAATATGATTGCCAAAACTATTTTTCTAATCTCTGAAAGAGTCAACCAGAATTATTGAAACCCAAAGGAGTCACTTCAGTCTGAGAGAAGATATGCAGGACAAAGACAAAATTGTTGCCTCTCTTTGTCCTTATACAAGGGAGAGAATATACATGAATAATCATATATAGGGGTATAAAACATTGAGTAATATAAAGAAATAGTAGATTGTTGTGCCAAATAACTGAGTGTTGATACAAACTATCCATAGGTTGTCCCAATTTAGTTTTCAAAATTGGCTCACTTATTAACTTATTTTTTAGTTTTTGAGCTTTTTTATAGTTTTTGTGGTCCATCTACACATGTCATGCGATTCAAGTGAACAAGAAGGATTCTTGTGTTATTGCCTATTTTATGGTCTTGTAGCTTTGCCTTCCAAACTCCAAGCATAATTTGTTTTTTGTGCTTTTGTGTTTACTATTTAGTGGAGCTCTTGTTTTGAGAATAGTGGGCTAAAAAGGGACAATTGTTCTACAAGCAAAGGACTAAGTCCTTACAAGGGATTCATAGGGGTGGTTTATTGTGTCCATGCAAAACTAAAATATACTTGTCTCCAATCAAGAAAAAAATAGGTCATGTCTAGCAAAGAAATAGATTGAAAAATGATTCATTAGGTTATCAAGTAAATGTCAATATCCATAGCTTTTAATAATTAGATCAAACACTTAATTTAGACTTGGAGATAAATAAATGATTATTCTCAACCATTATCTAGATTTTTTTATTGAACAATGTAATCTTAGGAAGACTAGATTGTATTGAGGGGAAAAGTGAAGAGAAGAGGGTTAGGGTTAGGGTTATGTTATTGTTAGGGTTCAATTAAGGTTACAATTAGTGTTAAGATTCAATTATGATTAAGGTTAAAGTTAGAGTTAGAATTCATTTTGGATCAAGGTTAGGATTCAATTATGGTTAAGGTTAAAGTTAGAGTTAGAATTCATTTTGGATCAAGGTTAGGATTCAATTCTTATTAGGATTTAGTTAGGGTTGGATTGGTGTTAGGGTTCGATTAAGATTAAGGTTAGGGTTGGGGTTACAATTAGGATTCAATAATGGTTAAATTAATGTTATGGTTATTGTTAGGGTTCGATTAAAGTTGGGTTTGGGATTAGAGAAGGATATCTCTCAACATATTTTATATAGATTTATTAAAAATATTTATGTGAATTATATGTCAATTGATTTTTTTAATACACTTAAAACATGAATCACTTTTATATCATTGTATGGCATCTCTCAATATGAAAATTAATATTTCAAAATCTAATCCAAAATTTAAATTTGATAGTTGATAACATATCAAACAATTTACTTAATAATTATGATTTTCCAATATATCCTCTATTTTATTTGATATATATAACTATAATCATTAGATTGAAACCCTGATCATAACTATAACTATAACTATAACTATAACTATAACTATAACTATAGCCATTAGATTGAAGCGCGGATCTAACATTGAAAATTAACTTGTGAGTCTGTAAATATTGTGATCGAGTCCATATTCAATGAAAATATGTTGAAATAATTACGCAAAAGCAGAAATAAGTTCAACACATCTTTCTTTAAATACATTATATGTACGTTTGAATGAGAAGGTATATTGCGGAATAATAATCAACAGTGGACGTGCCGGAGTGGTTATCGGGCATGACTAGAAATCATGTGGGCTCTGCCCGCGCAGGTTCGAATCCTGCCGTCCACGAATTAATTCATAGCAGCAATCGCCGAGAATTCAGTAACTTGGGTACCTATATTAATTTCATTAATATGTTGCTTGATAATAAAGAAAAGTATTTAAATTTTATAATATGTTTATGAATTTTACTTTTATAGAAAGTCTATTTTTTCAGTATCGGCATGTTATTTTATTGGTCCACTTGTCTTATTCTATGTCTTTATCTATTAATCATGACATAAGTTTTCTTAAGTAAAAAATATGCTATTGTAAATATGAAAATAGTGAGGGAACTTGTTTAAAGTCGCATCGGGTTTATTTTTTATTTTATTTATTTGTGATTTTGATCTAAAGTTCTTTCAGTTTATAATAGTTTAGTTGAAAGATGGATTTTGATTTAAGTGTATGTTTATCATCATCTGTACTTTAATTAGTGATTAAATGTTTTGTTTGTACCCAATCAAATTTTATTATTTTATTTTATATATAGTATATTTTTATTTTAATACATTATATTTGAAGTTTCTTAAAGTTCAAAAAAAAATTGAACTTTTAAAAAGTTGTTTTGTGAGCAACATTTTATAACTTTGTTGTCATGATCATTTATTAAGTGTGTATAAAATTGTTGTGCACTTATTGTTGCCATGATCATTTGTTTGTGCCTAAAAAATTTAAAATTTAAAATTTGTGAAGATTTTGTTAGTTACTCAAAATTACAGTAGTTGATAATTGAATAATTTTAAGTTGCATTTTAATTTTTTCATATGTTGTTTAGTATTTTATTTTGAGGATATTTTATAAGTGATTTAATGATGTATGCCATTTAATGTAATCAAGTCTTCAAGTGAATATTTTATAGAACATATTTATTTTTAGATCTTTAAATATAAAATTTTAAAAAATTAAGATAGATTAATTAAATAAAAATAAATAAAAAACAATATTTCTACAAATTATGAAAATAAGCTGAAATGTATTTAATAAAAACTATACCATTTTTTTCAATAATGAAATAGGGAGTATGATTTATATATATTTTTAACTCAAATAACATAAATGATAAATTGAAGTGGGCAAAATTTAAATATTATTTTTGCATTTTGAAGATCAAGATTTATAGTGTGAGATTATATTTATATAAAAAATATAGTAAAAAAATAGACATAATGAATGGGGAAGTATAGGTATATGTGCACACATGAATAAGATAAGATCTAATAATAAAAAAAAGGGTACCTAAAAATAAAGTAAGAAAAAAGATGAACCCAAATTTAGATAAAGAGAGATAATAAAATTATATTATAAATTTAAACATATTAAATAATTATTTTTTAAATGTTTTAAAACTCATTATTATATATTAAGATTAGAGTTATAATTAATAATTTTAGAGATATAATTGAAATAATTAATATTATAACCTTAATTTTATAACTATTAATAATATTATAATTTTAATCCTAATTCTTCTTACTATAACTCAAGAATCAATAGAATTATGGTTAGAGTCAAGGTTATGGTGAAGGTTAAGGTTATAATTAGAATCATGGTAAGAAGTAGAGCTAGAATTACAATTATAACTATAACTAGCATACCTATATTTATTATTAATATATGTAAAAAATGTCGAGAGTTATCTTTATTGAGATCCTTTTTGTATAGAGGAATAATGGTTACATTTTTGTGAATATGAATTTGAAAAGCAATCCATTTTATTTTCTAATTTTTTTTGTCATTATTGATTTCAATCCCTATATATGAGGGTATACATTCAAATTTGAAATTTTCCCAAGTTGTATATTACAACAATCACATAAGAAGAATAAATGTACAATTAGGAATTTTCATCATTCATTTGATTTAGTATTGAGAGCATCAAAGAACAATATCACGTCAAAATGGCATTCACTAACTTAGATATATCAACTTTTCTTTTTTTTTTAAATGTTTGAATACATTGTTAGTTACATTATATGCATTAAGGCAATTGAATGTCAAATTTATTATTCAAGGGGTAAATGCTTTTGACCGAAGCTATGAACTAGAATACAATCATTCAACAATACCACCCTAATGGGGTTTGAACCTTGGTGGCAAGAACAACAATGCCACCTATAAACCATCACACCATGCCAATACCGGCTAAAGCAATTGAATGTCATGAAACCTATAACTTTGCAATTTTATCCAATAAAGCTTTGCTCTTAGACGAATAATCAAACTTTGTTGTTTTAATTACTGTGCATTTCATCCTTTGTTCATCATTATAACTCTCTCTTTTCACTTGAATTTTAGATATGTATTTGTTGAATAGGGCCTTTTGTAGAATTTGTGCAAACTTCACATCATCTTGTTTTTCATGCTTCAAAATGTTCAATTCTTTTGTTGTAACACCCATAATTTCTTCCGCCGCTTCTTCAAAAGTTGTTATCCAAGTGAATGATGTATGGTCTTGCACTTTGCATTGAAGTATATATTTATAATCACATTCAGGGAAAGTTTGTTCACATCTTCCACAATACCACTGACCATTTCCATTAGTGTTGACCTTTTTTTTGTAGTGCCTATCTCCAATTTTCAAGGGGCAAGCTGTATAACAAAAATTGTTGACCTTAATGAAATATAAGGTAGCTTTTATTAGTATCCAATAAGGTTTATCAGAGTTTCCAATTTCGTGATCCTATATTTGTGAGATATTTATTAACATTTTTTCTTCTATTGCAGATGAGATTTCCTTTGTAATCGAATGAGGTTGGAGATTCTTCCCTTCTGTATCAAACCACAATCTCAATTGGTGTGAGTCAGGAAGATTTGGATTTATCAGGAGTTGTGTTTTCGTTATTGTTCCCACAGATTTTCCACCAAAATCACTAATTCTTGCAGCTTTTATAGCAATAATAGGAGAAGTTCCTACATTGCACATTTCTTGGAGTACTTGACCTTCCTTATTGCAAATATCACCCCACATTATTAATTCCACCATACACCTTGACATGTCTTTTAGTTGAAGGGTTCTTTTCTGAACTTGTGTGGCATTTTTTTTGAATATTGTGTTTGGTGTGTCGATTGAGAGAACAACACCAATGATATCAACCAAAGAATTGGTTTTCATGTTTTCGATTTCTCTTATTGATATAAAATGGAATTGTTGTTTTGGTATACAGCTATCCTCCTCCAAACACAACTCAACAGTTGAATTTGTTTCTAGGAATATTTCCCATTCATTGTGTAATTGGTTGAAATTCTATTGTGCGGGTTTGAGTCTCCCTTTTGAGATGAGAAACACTTTCCCAATTTGAATGCGTTCATAAAAAATTCAGCAACTGCATTAAAACATGTTACTCTTATTTCACTACCATCTGACTCAACCAAGTCAAAAGTAAACACTTGGCCATCTCCTTTTGCATTGTTAAAATGACAAAGCTGACCCTTTCTAGTAATTCTTGCTTTTATTGACCATCTATTCTGGTATGGATTGAGTGCTGGAATTGAAATTGTTCTTGTATGCGGTTCATTTTTTGCAACAATTGGTTGCATATGTTGATTGTTTGTAGGATCCATGCCTGCATCATCATCATATAAGAGAAATTGTATTCAATAGATTTCAAATAGGGCAGAAGTAATGGAATTGTAATTGGAAACATTGATAATTTGTTGTTTTTTTCATCTAGCAGACGAATTGCATATAGTAGAAAACTTATGATGATACACATATATTACTTTTTTGAATTTGAGACTCATGGCATAAACATTGAAGAAAATAAGCATGTTACATCAAGTAGTGAGGTTCATTTTTTGAAATAATTTGGTGCTTATGTGAATTGTAGGTAGGATCCATGCTTGCATCATCATCATATAAGAAAAATCATATTCAATAGATTTTGAAAAAGGCGAAAACAATGGCATTAACATACACATATATTTTATTTTTGAATTTGAGACTCGTGGAATTAACATTGAAGGAAATAAGCATGTTACATCAAGTATCTTCTAATATTCTCAATTTGTTTTCCTCAACCTTTCTCTTCGCAAGTTGTCTACCATTTTTCATTTTTTCATAACGGTCATATGTGAATGGTGGCATAATTCTTAAGCCTTCAATGTATTTTACACAGGATATAGCTACAAATGTCAATCCTGTTCTTTCTCTTGGTCCTATATCAATAGTAGCTTTTGATAGAGTCAAAACCTATGATTTGTGAATTGTCAATGCCCAATCCAATCTTAACGGGATTTGGCTTGTTCTGCCCCTCTGTATTGTTGTGATTGGAATTGTTTTTGGGTTATGATCATCAAATGTGATCCCTGAATAGCTGTCAAATGCAAATATTACATATGTTGGTGGTTTTGGTGGACCGGTTCCAGGTTTGTATACAATTTTTTGTATATATCCTAAAGCTCCATTGACAAGGCCTGCATGTATTAGTAGATTTGAGGTTAACATAACCCTCGCATTTTTACATATCAATAATTCTAGATCTAGCTCATCATTTGAGCATTCTTCTCATGCATTGCTATTTCCTGATTTTATTGCAACACTACGTGCAATAGGATGTTGCAATGAGTATAACATTTTCTTGTTATGCTTATTAACATTTTCATTTATGGAAAATAAATGCACTTGATTGTTGAATTCACGATTGCTTGTTGCATCTAATGTATTAGTTGTTCTTGTCATAAGCAATTTCCAATAATCTATTGTGGGGTTTGCTTCTCTCAGGTTTGTTAAAAGTTGACGAAATCTTTGTTGATTGATGTTTTTTCCATCTTGTCTGAATATTTTATCTAGAGTAATCACAGTTTTGAATTCTTCCCATAGCAACTTAGCTCGTGCGTTGCTATCATATGCCGGTCTATCATTCACAGGAAGTAACTGACCTAAATCTCCAACAAAAATGAATGATATTAATCCTGGTAGAACATTGATAACAATTATTGTCAATACTATATATATATATATATATATTTTTTTTTTGTCTACCCATATTAAATAATTAATTTGAATAATCAAATTGATATTTACCTCCAAAGTTTTGATTTGCATTTTGTGAAAATGCTTGTCAAAGACGAGAATCAATGTTTTGTAGCAAGTTTTGACCAATAAAGCTCATTTCATCAATTAGAATGTACTTGATGTTTGCTATTTCTTCTTGAAAACTTGTGAGTCTCGATCCTTCCAATTGAGAAAAATCTTTGATTTGGATTCGGAGTTTTGAATGAATGGTGGATGCTCTTATGTTGAATGTTGCAACTCCAGTTGGTGCGAGTAATAGAAGAGGAGAAGGTCGAGGATATGCTACATTTTTAATAGCTTGACTAATAGCACCAATTAGATATGACTTTCCTATCCCTGTTGTTCCTTGAATTATCATCAACAAGGGTGTTGCATTTTGATTATTATGGTAGTGTGCCATGATTATGTTGAGTTCCTTCTTTTGTTTGTCACTTAGGCTTGTGTAGTCCATAAGTTCTGGTATTTCGTCATGTATGAGGTATCCATGTTCTCTCATGTCACTGATGAAGTTCACTGCTTGATTCATATAAATTCACCTTGATATTCATTACACCAATCTTTTTGTCTATCAAAATCTCTCCTTCCCAACATATCTATTTCAGAAACTTGTATAGTTTGACCATGATTTAGTCTTGATAGTATTTCCCATTCATGCTCGGTAGTATTTCTTTGAAGAGTGTCATTGTCTTCAATTTCAGTATCAATTATGTTTTCATCATGTTGTTCAATTGTTATTCGTTGCACGTGCCAAGGGTTATAATGGAATGACTCCCAAATTTGTCTGATTGATTCGTCATCATGACCAATATCTCTATCGACATCACGAAAAGGTTTGTACAACAATAATTTTGAATAACAAAAATCAATCCATTTATCTGACTCACGTGGAGGAATGGATAAAAACTTAGGACGTACTCTAACAATGGCTACTTTTTTTCTTGGCTCTCATTTGTTATCTCTCCTTCTCTTAGGATTATATATCCACATTTTGGCTGCATCAATTAGTGTAACTCCTTCCATAAACAAAGGCCTTAGTTTATATCCTTGGATGAAAGTTGTTGTGTGTTCTTCATTATTTTGTTCATCATTTAGACTTACGGGTTTGAAGACCTGACGTGAGACATTTAGATTGATAAATCTCCTACTACTCTCTACCAATGAAAGTTCAAGTAGCATGTGGCATGCCTCTTGAGCTCCAATGTCTCTTTATATGACAGTTTTAGTCAGAAGTCTTCTATATGCTTTTGCAGCCAAATCATCTGGATTTTCCATGTTTGCAAGTCGCATTAACATTTATTGGTATGTTTCTGAACTTTTTTATGCTTTTGCTGCATATTTTGCAATACATTTGATTACAACATGTTTGGATAGAACAGGTTGCCAATCTATATTTTCTCTCCACAATTGCAATATGTAATGATTGTGTAAGTTTAATATGTCATCATTCCTTGCTGCCTCAAATTTTTTGTCACCTGTTTCCGTGTCTTCATATAATTTGGATTCCTCCATATTTAATGGCCAAGGAGCTTTATACCTATTATGAATAGGAATACATAATGCATTTTCTTAGTTTAAAAACATATGATTGTTGATTTGAATTCAAGTATTTTAACTTATGGAAATTGTTACCTACAAACCATTATTCCTCCTTTTTTTTGTAGGCATGCACCCTCCCTACAGACCATGTGTCTCTGTACAGAATTTAGTAGCTCTTCATAGTCATGGTTAGTATTGATCTTTGCAAGTTGTCTTGTATTTTTCAGACATGGATGTTGAGGAGAATTTTGGAATGCCTACAATTGTATAGACAACTAAATTGATTAGTTATGTGTTAAACTACAAATCATTTACGACATATATGATATGCATATATTTTTTAATTTTGTACATGCCTGAATGTTTTGCTGATGTGGATCTTGTCTAGGATTCCATGCTTGAACAATTGAATGGAAATATCTTTTTGCACTTTTTCGTTGATCTTGATTTGACCAATCCAAGTTGCCCATATTTGGTGTATCGTGTATCCAAATGAATCCATGCACATGTGGTGAGCCCCTATGTTGCCACTCATATCTAAACCAAAAATCTTGATTTTTTATTCCTTTTTCTAGTATTTCTATTCTAAAGATGGAATGTCATAAATGCATGTACTGTGTGACTATATGAGGATAGTCAATAACATTTTGTTTTCTCCATATTTGAGCTTCTCATGGCGTAGTTGGAGATGTTCCTGGCATTAGTGCATGCAAATATGGCCAATACATATTTGTTGCACTCAAAGTGAAAAAAATTGTAGGAGAGCCTATTTGATGAAGCATGTCAATCAATTTTGCACGACATTGTGTCCAGTATGACCGTGTACCCCTTAATGTTGTTCCAAATCGCATTAACCTGTCAGCTAGATGGGATTGTGGCATGTTTTCCATATGTTGACACAATTAGTTGATGGTGATTGGCATGTCTTGAAAGCTTCTTTTGGCAAATACAGCTGGTGAATGTTGTGCACGGTGTCTCATTATCATGTTCATCATAAAATATCAAAATCTTGGATGTCAACCAAAATGATGGTCCCTATAACACAATAGATGCTTAACAAACTCATGCAGATGCACTGTTCTTATTTGTGGTTCGAACCAATCACATTTACCATTAGGGAATAGTGTTGGGAATGCCATATCAAGTAATCTTGGAGTCACATATTCATTGATAGGAGATGAACCTATTTGTGGCCAATCAATCAATGTTGCTAAATTTGTTGCAGGGTTATTAACCCATGCCTGAATCAATTCCATTCCTCTTCGAGGATCGGTGCTCTAGAAGCCATTGATGTTGTGTGCTCAATTATATTTCCTTGATCCATGTCCATGATTGGACCGGCAAATATAATTTCATTTGAAGCAAAATCAAATCCCATATGCACTGTTTGTAATTTGTTGAATATATTTTCATTTGAATTTCCTATGAGATCATTGAGAGCATTTTCATTGATTTTGACATTTGAATAAAACTTGTCATGGTCTACTTTTTATTTAATGCCTTATACACACGATCCCTATTTACTGTGAAGTTATAATTTGTGCCACGTTGATCTCTTCTTCGAACAATGATGATTGGTAGCTCTCTTATTGTTTGTGGCAAAACATTTATAATATATTCCACATTTTGTGGAAAGCTTATTGTGTGTCCTCTATATTTATATTGACCACCAACTACATGGGTAACTTGTAATATTGGACTAACACGTGCAATCAAAATTTCTTCTACTTGCATTAATTTCGTGAGTTCTTCTAGTTGTTGCCTAGGATCCATATTATTTGAAGCTAAAAATCTATAGTTCCCTTTCTCTTGACGACATCTATTACAAACTGCACCTTGAGAGGTGTGGAATACTTTCATTCCTAAGTAGCATTCTTGGTAGATATAACACATGCTTAGTTTTGTCAAGTTATCTAATTGATGTCGAAATTGTGTTTGAATTTTTTTAAAATCATCGTGAAGGATTCCATTTGGGTTTTGTATGTTTCCTTGTACACCTCCATGTCTTTCATCTTGTACTGTGACATCTGCCATTTGTTCCCGTCGTCGTTTTCTATATTATCTTTGGTATTCTCTACGATATTCTCTTTGATATTATTTTCTTTGCTCCTTTGTTTCAAAATTCAATCTCGGTCGCACCATATTTAGAAAATCATTGAAGTTGGATTTGTCAAATTGATGTTTTTCCAAGGTTAGTCTACTTTTTTGTTTTAAATGATTTTTTTTAATATCAAAGAACATTGTAATTGCAAGAAGTTTACGTGAAGCATACTTACATGAATAGATTCCATGACAAAGAAGATAAAATGAAAGATTTGATGTGTTTTGGAAATTGGTCCTTGAATAAATGGGCTCATTCTTGTGATTTTGTGACTATTTATATATCATGTAGGTCATGTACATCCAAAATAACTAAATAGTCTTTTGCAAAAGTGGACATTAAATTGTATATAAAAATATTGTTCATCAATGCTCTAGATGCCTGACATGTGCCTACCCTACTTATGATACAAGTAAGAAATTAATTTGTCAATAGAATTTTTTTTGCAACTCTTTAGTTCTAAATAGAATAAAAATTTACATGATATTGCAATCGAAGGGTTCTAACAACCCTCTAGATGGTTGACATGTGCCTACCCTAATTGTGATACAAGCACCCATTTAATTTGCCAATAGTGCTTCTTGCTACTTTTGTTTCTCAATAGAATACAAATTTACATGATATTGCAATGGAAAGGTTTTGAATAGAATAAAAATTTGCGTGGATATTACATAAGAAGTACAGGTTAACCACAATTAGATGAAGAGATTTCATCCCAAAGATGAAACAATGAAAGCTTTCTTGTGTTTTGGAAATTGGTCCTTGAATAAATGCACTCATTTTAGTGATTTTGTGACTAATTATATATCAAGCAAGTGATGTTCATCTAGAACACCCGAACAATCTTTTGCAAAAGTCGATATATAATTCTATATGAAAATATTGTTCATTAGATCAAGTGATTCATGCTTGCCATCTACATACAACACATCTGAACGACTTTTGTAGAACCTAGACATGAAAGTCTACAACAAAATGTTGTTCATAAAAGTGACTGAACCATTCAACAATCATCTAGATGATTGACATTTGCCTACCCTAATTATGATACAAGTACCAAATAAATTCATCAATAGCACATTTTGCAACTCTTGGTGTAGACACCGAAAATTGGTCTAGGCCTGCGAGTACACATTCAACATAATTTTCTACAGTCCATGGTCATGATTAAATGATGTTAATTATTTAATTACCTTTTCTAACACATATTTCTTCTATTAATTAAATACCCTTTTTTAATTAATTCATTAATTCATTAATAACCTTTATCCACCTTGATTAATTAAATAAATCATAAATTTAATTATGTCACTAACTAATTAATTCTTCTTTCTTAATTAAATATTTATTATTTAATTCCCCCTTTATCATATTTCAACTATAATTAAATATTTATTATTTAATTATTCATTTAAACCCCTTTATCTATAATTAAATATTAAATATTTAATTATTCAATTTATCCTTTTCAACAGTCAAATTAAATAAATTATCTTTATCTATTTAATTAAAGTCTCTTATTTTCGAATGTTGAATTAAATTAACATTTAATTCATATTGAAATTATTTATGTCACATTCTTCTATTAATCAGTTGACTAGTCATTCACTCACCTTCTGACTCGAGATCTATTTTTAGTTCTCCAGTTATCTCCGGATTCAACACCTGATTATCTTTGCGAGAAGACTCTCCGTCACAACTAGTTGATTAACTAGTTCTAA
The DNA here is from genome assembly GCA_007115665.2 of Sequoiadendron giganteum. Taxonomy (NCBI): domain Eukaryota; kingdom Viridiplantae; phylum Streptophyta; class Pinopsida; order Cupressales; family Cupressaceae; genus Sequoiadendron; species Sequoiadendron giganteum. The sequence continues at coordinate 649,629,406 of CM021101.1, read as the reverse complement.
CTCTTGTTTGCATTCAAATGCATTATTCTTCAAGTTCTAACTTTGTCTTTGACATACAAAGTCTATTTCTTCTATTTTCGAAGACACTTAAGTGAAGATTAAGATCTTGAACTCTTGTTCTTTCTATTTTCAAAAAGTCTTGACACAAGATTAAACTCACATTCTAACTTAGTCTTTATCCTGCAGTCTTTCCTGACTCATGTTCTAACTCACGTTCTATCTGAGACAGAACTCACATCGCATGGCATTCATCAATCTCATCCATCGATCTCTCTTTCAATTTGAGCTGATCATTCGAAAACCCAAAATCTATAAAATGGTTTGTCATTATCATTATTCCTCCTCCCGAAATCATACACTTTTGAGAAGAAACTTATCTTTGATATTTTGCTTAGACATTTGACGAAGTTATGCTTGCATCAAACACAGAAATCTTAGGGCAAGAATACTGAAACAACAAAATGGAGAAGAGCAATCAAGATAATTCGAAGAAGTGAATGCATATTCGGTGAGAGCTTTCCATTAATTTGTTTAGTTTATTATGTTTACTTATTCGTTCTTTGTTGTTTGATTTAGATTAGGATTAACATCATTTATTCTAGTTGCAGATATCTTATTCCATATTTTTAGTCTATGTTACACTTGGTTCCTCGTATTGCTCAGCATAATAAAGTTCCCTTAAAAAATTGGAGAATTCTGCAACTTTCTTGCATGTTGCATGTAATTTGCGAGAATTGTCTTCCATGTTATCAATCTCTTGTCATTCTATTCCACATGCAAGCAACGCAGTATCATGGAGTTCTCTAATGATTTGTTTCGAGTGGTTTCCAATTCACCTATACAACTTCTCTATCGGACTTGGCACATGTGTGTTTGAATTTGTTGACTCCTCATGGGCTTCTAGTTGTTCAATTGTTGGTTCGCTAAAAGGAGATTCATTGTGGGTAGCCATTATCTAAACAATAAATGAAAATCATAAATAAGTAACAGGTTATCAAAATATGTATGATTTTTTTTGTATAAATTTCAATTGAATTTTCAAAACTTAGAAGACTATAAAGAGAAGTGCAAGAAAATTGTTGGTATCAATTTTTTTTTACTGTAGGAGGTTGGTGAGTTATAAATAGAGATCGTAGTAGTGGTAGTAATAGTCAAAAAACTTCAAAAGATAACTGCAATGTCAAAACTTTTGCTAGCAATATCGAATAAATAGTAAACTTTCGTGTCACTAGACTACATGTCCATTATGTAAAAAAATTGTTCATAAGAGTGACCCAACCATTGAACACCATTGTATATGCTTCATATGTGCCTAACCTAATTATGATACAAGTATGAAATAAATTCGTCAATCACATTTTTTACAACTCTTAGTTCCTCGTATTGCTCAGCATAATAAAGTTCTCTTAAAAAACCAGAGAACCCTGCAACTTTCTTGCATGTTGCATGTAATTTATGAGCAATGTTTTCCATGTCATCAATCTCTTGTTGTTCTATTGCACCTACAAGCAGTGCAACATCATGGAATTCACTAATGATTTATTTTGAGTGGTCTTTAATTGACGTGTACAACTTGTCTATTGGACTTGGCACACGTGTGTTTGAATTTGTTGACTCTTCATGGGCTTCTATTTGGTGGACTGATGGTTTGCTGGAAGGAGATTCATTGTGGGTGGCCATTATCTAAACAATAAATGAAACTCAAAAAATAAGTAACAGGTTATAAAGATCGGTATGATTGTTAGTTGTAGAATCTTACATATATGATTTCCAATAGAATTTTCAAAGCTAACAAGACTACAAAGAGAAGTGTAAGAAAGTTTTTGTTATCAAATTCCAATAAATGTAGGGGCTTGGTGAGTTTGGGATAGAGATGGTAGTAGTGCTACTCATTTTATGAAAGCTTTATAAGCTAATTAATATTCATAGAATATTTGCAAAGGATTGCAATGTGAACATATTTTTACCACTTCAATTGCAATCTATGAGTATTTCCAAATGCAAGATGAATTCCATTTAGTCAAAACTGTTCATTTCAAATTTATTTGCCACATCAAGGCATACATTACATAGAGAATTTGCATTTCACTTATTCACGGTGCAAGAGGATTATCATCCTCAGACTCATCGAAACTTATCACAATTATTTCAGAGGGAGGTTGCACTGGTAGGTGCTCCTCATCATGTTTTTGTTTCTTAGGAGGATTATTAGAACTATTTTCACTTGGTACAGAACAGTTAGGGGGTAAATTCTTGTTCAAATCTGCTTGGATAGAAGTTTTTGCTTTCTCCGACCATTTAATTTTTGCCCTAACATCCTGAATTCTCTCCATTGCATGAGTGAAGGTTTCATCGTCCTTGAGCCAGCCTTCACCTTCTACATTTTTTCCTTCTATTGTTCTACTCAATGCGGCTCACTCCTTTTCACATTGTAAGTATTGAGCATTTCCAACTATGGACTTACGTGCGGTTTGCTTCAAGCGCACCATGTCTAGCATAGAAAGGTTCACGTCAGTTGCATAAGCACGAATCTATATTTGCATACTTGACTCATAGACCCTACCATGCAACATGCGACGTGTGTGTTATATAGCACATGTGACAACCACATTATATAATGTGGTTGTCACATGTGGTTAGATCTTATATAATGTGCTTGTCACATGGAAACAATTGAAAAGTAAAATTGCAACCCTATTGTAACCCTAACCCTAACACCAATATTGAACCTCATATTCACCCCAAGATTCATCTTAGAACCCTAATTGAACCTTAATTTGAGTTGACCCTCATTGAGTTTTAATCTTATCCTTAAATCTAAGGTTAATTATTATTCTAACCATAGGCCTCAATCTAACTGTATTCATGATTATAAGTTTAATAGTAATCTTAATTCTATTGACAAGCCTAATTCTAACCCATAACCATAATCATAACCCAATTATACTCATAATTTTAGCTAACTCATAAGCATAATTATAATAATAAATAATAATGTTATATAATTGTTTTTTCCTATGATAAAATAATGTGTCATTGTCATTTTGAAGCACTTTTTTTTTTTAACTGCTTTAAAAAAATATATTGTTGGACTTGGTAGACCAAGAATTTGTAGCTTGGAAAAAACTCAATAAATTAACAATTTTAAAAATACTTAAGTTTGTTAAAAAACATCAATTGTACAGACATATAGAATGCCCTACCCTTGTTGAAGAAAATATAGTAGCTCTAAGTTATAATTCAATAAAATAATTTTTTATTGAATGATGTGAAGTTTATGCTATGTCAAGGTATCGTGTAGATGAAAGACAAATTGGAGGGAATAATAATCATGTTTCATGTTTTTCTTTTCATTCTAGTTTCTATTATATAGTTGATTGGCCTAGTACGAGCTCAAAGAAAGAAAGTAGTATGCCTTCAACTTGGCAACTTGAAAAATACTTAAGTTTGTTAAAAAAACATAAATTTTATGCAAAATATAGTAGCTCTTATTTATAAAGTTTATGAAAATACACAATTCCCCACCCTTGCAAAAGACAAATATAGTAGCTCTTAGTTATAATTCAATAAAGTTATCTCCCATAGTTGGATTTGAAGTTGATGTTGCATCAAGGCATAGTGTAGATGAAAGACAAAGTGGAGGCACAATACATGTCACAAATCAACAATACAAATTTCAAATTAAAAAATTAAAAAATCTATGAAAATCAAATCTACAAATTGAAACATGTTTCTAGTTCAGCAAGATCAATGAGAAAAAAGCACTAACCAAGTTCCAAGTTTGTTTTTGTGTATTGTTCTATTCTACAGTTTTTTACTACATTATTTTAATTGTAATTTGCATTATATCAATAAATAGAAAACACATAACAAATTCTCATTAACCGTGGCAAAAATAAATTTACAAACTATAAAATTTAATATTATCTAGTATTTTAAATTTAATATTATCTAATATTATGTAACATTTCCAAGGCCAGCATGATGCAACAAAAATAAAGCACTAACCAAATTCTCATTCAAAAACTTTTCTCTCATCTCAAGTTAAGATTATTGACGCTGGAAGAGTTGGGTAGGCACTGCAATATCTAGGCATTAGGTCTCAGTTTTCTTTGCTTATTGCATAATCTAACACAAAGTGTTTAGACATCTAAATGGGTTGCTGGTGTGCTTAGGAAGAGGATATCACAACAAGATATATATCTTCTCAACAAGATGAACTGTTGGTTGGGTATTGATGTGCTCAAAGTGAGGAAATTGTATGGAGAAGGACTCTAGGTAGAAGCATATAATGTTGAAGCTTAGTATACAACATTCACTAAAGAAATTACTACGATGATCCTATTTTGTTTATATATCTGCTGCACTACAGAATCTGATCCATCAAATTAGGATGGTTCAGCAAGAGACAACTCTGATCACCACAGTAAAAAACATTGTTGGGAATAAATTGCCAAACCAAAAGATAAAGATGTTTTGAAAAACTCACAATTTAATTTGGTTAAGTTTTGAAAAAGATTTAGTTAGTGAGAATGATGATTATATCATCTGGCACTGAGCTTATCATTAAATTACAGTTCTTCCACTAGAAAAATTGTTGTGCAGATCGAGCTATGAAAAATTGTGATTTTTTCATGATTTATGCTACTATGATCAACAATACTGTAGTTAATTTGAAGTATAATTATGTGGCTTAGTTTCAGTCCTTTTCCCTTACCTTTTAAAGCTATTTTAAGATTTCAAAAATTCCACAAATCTTACCTCTACCTATGAAGCAAATTGATGCATATATGAAACAGTGGTTCTCAAAGGTGATTGTGTTTCAATGGTATCACTACTAATAAATTTGTTAGTATGACTCTTTATGTAAGTTGTTATTTCAGTTTGGCAGGTGTCTTGAGGATCTTGAGAATGCTGCCCTCACCCCCATGAGGAGCACTGCTTCTCAAACCCAAATCAAACCCATCAGAAACTTGATTTATTCATAACCTAAAGACATTGACATTGAAACTGACTAACCAGTTTAGTTGGAAAAAATTGTAGTTTGTTTCTCTAGAAGCAGTGGTTGCAATATTTTCAAAGCACCATTCAGTTTGTAAATTTGATTATCTTAGTTAATCTTATACCTTCAAGTACCTAGAATTTGACATTTTATAACTCACAACTTGCCATAATTATTTCTACAATAAAAATAAGTACCAACAAAACCTCGGAAATGGTAATCAAGCACTGTGATCCAAAATGGGCCTGGAAAATGTAATTAGACACCAAAATTTGAACAGTAAAGTGAATTTCGATATAAGAACAGGATCAGAAAAGGAAAAATAGAACATAATGTAGTTGGATGGGACTATGAGCATGGTAGCTACTGGTTTGCATAACAACTGCTTTACTATCCACTAACAATGAGCACTACAGATATGGAATGTGGACTGTATAATGGTCATTTCAGGTTCTTGTGTCTACAGAGTTTATTTAGGGCCCAAAAGAACTTTGTTGTCATGAGAAATCTATATGAAAGGGATTGTAATGTGTTGGAGATTTCAGAATTAGAAAAGTAATGTAGAATTTAGCTGTTAAGCACAACTTGCCATCATTATTTCTACAGAAAAAATAAGTACCAACAAAAGCTCAGAAATGGTAATCAAGCACTGTGATCCAAAATGGGTTTGGAAAATGTAATTAGACACAAAAAATTGAACAGTAAAGTGAATTCCAATATTTGAACAGGATCAGAAAAGGGAAAACAGAGCAGAATGTCATTGGATGGGACTATGAGCATGGTAGCTACTGGTTTGCATAACACCTACATTACTATCCACTAACAATGAGCACTTCACATATGGAATGTGGACTATATAATGGTCATTTCAGCTTCTTGTGTCTACAGAGATTATTTAGGGCCCACAAGAACTCTATTGTCATGAGAAATCTATATAAAAGGGATTGTAATATGTTGGAGATTTCAGAATTAGAAAAATACTGTAGAATTTAGTTGTTCATAGTGAGAAGGAGCTCAACATAAGTAAAGGATAGAAATGGAGTCCCACTTCTTGTAATCATCTTCCCAAGTTAATCAAAGAGATAAGAAGTCCCTCGCCACAACCATAAAAGTTGTTTTTTCTCCATATTGAGGGTTTCGAGGATAAAAATACGTTAAACAAAACTTGCGATAATTATTTGAATAGAAAAAATAAGTACCAAGAAAACCTCGGAAATGGTAACCAAGCTCTCTAATCGAAAATGGGCCTGGAAAATGTCATTAGACACACAAAATTGAACAGTAAAGTGAATTCCAATATAAGAACGGGATCAAAAAAGGAATAACAAAGCAGCATGTAGTTGGATGGGACTATGAGCATGGTAGCTACGAGTTTGCATAATAGTTGCATTACTATTCACTGACAATGAGCACTTTAGATATGGAATGTGGACTGTATCCCACTTATTGTAATCATCTTCCCAAGTTAATAAAAGAGATAAGAAGGCCATCACCACAACCATAAAAGCTGGTTTTTCTTCATATTGAGGGTTTCGAGGATAACAATCTGACTTTTTATGAGTTGTTTCAAGTTTTATTTCTATTTTGATCACAATATAAATACTATATCTTTCTGGGGCGTTGGCATTGCAATCCTAATATGCATTTTTCATTTTACAGAAACAGAGCAAGATAATGCAAACTTACTTGTTATTGAGTGTCAACCTATCTATTTCCACACACCAAATAGTATTTCAACTCGAGCCTTATGCAAATGGAGTATATGTTTTTTCTGGAGCTCTGCAAAAGGAAGAAATCAATCATAATTATCTCTTTTTATGATTTTTTTTCTGTGTGCATACAAATAATTAATGGCTATCTTCAAATATGCATGTCTGTTTACACTCATACAACCTTTTGTAGACCATAAACAGGCTAACTGCAGAAAGCAAGGCTCAAACAATGTTGCAAAAAATACAGGGCTAACAAGTGAATAAGGAAGAACACAACTGACAACTCACAATTCTTGACTTCCAATAGAATGGCCTAACACTTAGATTGGCAGACAATGCCAATCCTTCAACTTGACTCTACAGCTACTGATGCCAAGCTCTTGTCTCTGTACAGAGCTCCCACAGGGCATTTCTCTATTCCCAAAATTTCCTCATCTCCTCACATTTCTAACTGCTCCTCCAGCATTTTCCATGGCTTTCCTCCAAGACTTTCTCTCTTCTACAACCGTCACTCTCACTTCTCTAACCCCCCAAATCTCTCTACCTCCTTCCTCTTCACTCCCAGGAAACAAACTTTCTAAAACTTACAGTTGCACACATGAATAAGATAAGATCTAATAAATAAATAAAAAGGTACCTAAAACTAAAGTAAGAAAAAAGATGAACCCAAATTTAGATAAAGAGAGATAATAAAATTATATTATAAATTTAAACATATTAAATAATTATTTTTTAAATGTTTTAAAACTCATTATTATATATTAAGATTAGAGTTATAATTAATAATTTTAGAGATATAATTGAAATAATTAATATTATAACCTTAATTTTATAACTATTAATAATATTATAATTTTAACCCTAATTCTTCTTACTAAATTCAAGAATCATTAGAATTATGGTTAGAGTCAAGGTTATGGTGAAGGTTAAGGTTATAATTAGAATAATGGTAAGAAGTAGAGCTAGAATTACATTTATAACTATAGTGTTAGGGGTAAAGTTAAGTTTACAATTTAATTAGGGTAAATTTGTTATGTGAGCATTATTTTTAGACAACTTTGTTGCCATGATCCATTTATTAAGTGTGTATAAGATTGTTGTGCAGTTATTTTTCCACCTATTAGCGTTGGTCCCGGTGATCAACCTGGTATGGCCATATGTTTACTTTGTTTACCATTCCCAACATCTTTTAAAATCTTTCTTCTTTATGAGTTCTTTGGAGTCTTGGACATTAATTGGAATTCTTTTGCTTTCTACTAAGTGAAGTACCTAATTACAATAACGTTGGCAGCTATGGTAGCGCATTCCAGTAGTATATGTGAAGCACTAGGGAAGTTTTAGTCTGTGCAAGAAAATTTGGCATGCTAGGAGAGGTTGATAAGAGTCTTATGTACATAAATGTGGCTTTGTTGCCATTCTTTTAAGTTTTAACTAATATATGCAGTTGAGTATAACTAACACATACTTTTAAAATGGAATATGATAAAAAAAATTATGGAACCTAGGATCTTTTGCTTCTAAGAATACAACTTATAAGTTCTTTATCATAAAAATATAATAAGTGCATGCCATACACACATAAGGTGTTCCAAAGTTTTGTGTTCTTGTTTTGTTTGTAACTTGTGTCTTTTCAAAACTTGTTTGAACTAAACAGGTAAAAACAAAGCTTAAGGGCCACCGAAAGAAAATTACAGGCTTGGCATTTTCACATTCATTGAATGTGTTGGTATCCTCTGGGGCCAATGCCCAGGTATGCCTTTTTTTTATAGATCAATTGCCATCCCATTTTGTATATTCATATTCTTATAGATTCTTATTAATAAATGTTTGGCCAACATTTTGGTAGCTATGTGTTTGGAGCACAAATAGATGGGAGAAGCGAAAATAAAAATTTATACAAGTACAACTAGGAAGATCATCACCACCTATTGGGGATATAAGAGTACAGTTCCATAATGATCAAGTTCACTTGTTGGTTGTTCACGAGAGCCAGCTTGCTATATATGATGCTTCTAAGTTGGACCGTTTGCGTTATGTAAGACCTTCTCAGCAGTTGGGAATTCAAGTTTAGCAAGTGATTATGATGTTAGCTACCTTCTGTATATGACCGTATGACTAATATTACATTTTATTGCATTGTAGTGGATACCTCATGACTCTCTATTTGCTCCCATTTCAAGTGCAATATATTCATGTGACAGCCTCCTAGTATTTGCAAGCTTTTGTGATGGTGCAATAGGAGTATTTGATGTAGAGAGCTTGAGGCCACACTTTCATATTGCACCTTCTGCATATTTACCTTCAGGCATGAATAGGTAAGTTGGCTCAGGGAGGCAAAATTAAGTGATGTAAGGATAAATGGATCAAGCATTTTATGATTTAATGTAAATTCTTGACTATTTGTGCAGTGTCTATCCTCTAGTAATTGCATCACATCCATTTGAACCAAATCAATTTGCTCTTGGAATGACTGATGGAGGAGTTCATGTTGTTGAACCTTCAAAATCAGAAGGGAAGTGGGGTGTGGGACCTCCTCCAGATAATGGTACTATTGGATCAAATCCTACATTAAGCAATCAAGGTTCAGAACCAGCTCCAAGGTAGTTCATTGTATTAAAACACACAATACATGGTGCCTTGCTCTACTTTGTTATGTTTACCACTTGCCTATTTGTGACTCCACTATTGATATCGATAGTCTCTTGGCATCACCGTGCCTATGCTGTAGTTCCGTTTTTTGGAGGCAATTTCTATCAAAATTGTAATTTTGCAAGTTGTTAAGCAATTGAGATAGAGCCTTGAACCAACTATAAATCTTATGTAAATGTTATGTAAATGAGTTGTTAGGTAGACTGGTTAATCCTATTAATTTGAGGTTGTGTAAAAATTGAAAGTCTCCCATAGGAGAGTAACTATGCATGTTTTGTTCTGAGGGTTTCTGCATATTCATTTACAGAAATCCATTTTCTTTGTACCATGAGTCTTTGCCATAGTCATTTGTAGCAAAATGTTTTAGATAGAAGCTATGTCAGTCTACTAAATGACTATAGTATTTTCTCAACTAAATCACAATTTTTGAGATGAAGTTTAGATTGCCTGGTGGACTACAAAAGTTCAAAATATTTAATAGTGAAATTAAAATTTTCAGCATCAGTGCAACAATTTGTTTTGAATTGCATGACTGTTTACATGAGCACAAAGATTAAATTTGAATATAGATGCTTAACATTTTGATTGACATGCATTATGGTGTTGTTTTTCTGTATGCAAATAAGTTATTTGTTTTTAATGTAATATTATGAAATGTAATGCTGGAATCTCATTTTGGGCTTTAGATAAACTGGAAAACAAAGTAAATTTCATGTTACTTATCATTTGTGATATTGCTTGCTAGAATTGAAACATAATTCCTTGAGTTTGAACAGTGCACAAAGGAAATTTTTTAGATCAATTATTATTGTTTTTTGCTTTGAACAAACTAAAAAGGAAATTGCATGATATATAGAATGATTTATAACTATAACTATAACTATTATTTATTTATTTGTTTTATCAACATTTTTGCTAAAACTTATCAAATACAACTAATAAAACATAACTATTCTATAACTTTTTGGAGGAACTTCGCTGCCTGCAACTCTTGTTTATCATATCATAATGTATTTATAAACAATAGAAATGTTGATATCTATTAATCTAGTTGTTTCTAAAAAGGCAATGATAAAGTCCAAACAGTATTATAGAAAATCATGAGATTTAATTTTATTATTTTGTTCATTTTCAATGTAAATGTTATGTATAGTTTAGAATACAAACAACTTACAATACAACAAACAACATTGACTAGATTATAACTTCGTACATCTTTATATAAAAGAAGAGTAATCTAAATTAACAATATTCTACCCACCAATCTAACCTTCATTATTTACCAATTTTTTTTTCATTCTAATCATTCAATTCAAGGTGGATTGTTTATCTCTAAGTATGTTTTTGGAGGACCATTTTTCATCCTTCCTTCCATATTTTCAAAGTCAAATCAATTTGCTTAACTATATTCATATTTTTGTATCCAACCCTACAAATATAATTAAGTCAAAAAATCATATTTGATATAACTACTACACCTCAACCTTGATAAACTACTAAATTTATAGAAATCTTAGTGCAAATACAAATCATTGAAGACAATCATTTTGAGATTCCAAATATCAATTTAATAAACTGTTGAAGTTTGAATGAACATAACAAAATTAACCATTCTCCTAAACAACTATACCCAAATCTTCATTTTTTATAACATTTCATCAATGATAAGATATAAAATTATTTTATTATTTAAATATGGATACATAAATAAGTTATATATAAAAAAAAATTCTTCAAAATTATTTTATTTTTTATTTAAATAGTTATTATGTTTATAGATATGATCTATAGTGAAAGTAAGGGAAGAAATGTAATGATGTGAGTGTGTTAGTTCAAAACAAGAAAATAGCCAATATATTAAATTCAAAATAATATTTTTTTCTTTTTTAAAAGAAAACAAACTAGACAATAATGTGTGTGTGTGTGTGCACCTGAAGGTAACAATGAAGATCAATTATTCAATTTTGGATATGTTGTCAAATGAAGTGTGCATGGATCTTTATATGTTTGGTTAATTGGTGCTCCACTAGATTGTGAGACATGTGAAACTTTGATTATCACACTAAAAAGAAGTGGGATCATCCTAAGGAAGTTCAAACTCTATCAACAACTTTTGTATTCAAAAGCTTCTAAACTAACAAGAATTGTTTAGTGATACTTGATCGCTATTGAGAATAAGGAAGTAATTGATTGCTTCTTACAAAACTAAATGATGAAACCTGAACAAAAGAGATTGATTTCTTGATATGAAAATCATGTCATCAATATCACTTGTCCAATCTAAATTAATATATACTTTAAAAATATAGTCAATTTCAAAATGGTTAATAGCTTCATCATATTGAAGTAGGTGCTTCTTGTTATCTAACAACTCCCATAAAGATCTTATGCACAATGAGAGACATCAAAAGAATGATAAGTGGCAAAAACTACTTAGAACTATTGCCCTTTCCTCTTGTATTTCTTTTATGGTTGCTTCTAAAGCTTCAAACAATTTATGGGAGCACTCAAACAAATATCCATATGAACCAACCAATGGCAAGAGAGGAAGGGCGTAAAAGGAATGGCCTAAACTGGCGCAAATTTCGTCTCAAAAATATTGGAAGTCCAAGCTCTATGGAATGAAATGGATCTGCAAATTGAGCCTACTTTAGTTACCTGCTACTACCTAAATGTTGCTCTAATTACATTAATGTACAGTATTGTATATTTTTGAAAAAATTAAAAATGCACCAGCCGGGAATCGAACCCGGGTCTGTACCGTGGCAGGGTACTATTCTACCACTAGACCACTGGTGCGAAGATGAAGATTTTGGAAAGCGATGGATTGGTGTCATGTAAATAGAAAACGAAAGCGAAAATCATATTATACCGCCGCCATAAACAGGAAAAATGAAATGCAAATGGAGATGCGGGGTATCGAACCCCGTACCTCTCGCATGCAAAGCGAGCGCTCTACCATGTGAGCTACATCCCCAAACATGTTAACTACTTTTGCCTTAACAAATATATTAGGTCACCAGATTTAAGGTTCCCTGGTTTACCGTAATTGGCTAGAAAGTAGAAACAATGGGACTTGCTGTTCGCAACGGCCTGTATAGCTCAGTGGTAGAGCGTCAGTCTTGTAAACTGAAGGTCCGTAGTTCGATCCTGCGTGGAGGCAAGGGTGGTTAGCAGCTTTGATCTGTTGAAATCTATCCTTTATTTTTGGTTAGAAGGAGATGCAGGAGCAAGAGTTGAGGTTATCTGTAACATTTATACACTTGAATACCAGCAAAGCCTACCTCTGCCCTCTGCCGATAACCGTGTCTCTACTTGCGATGGACTGGCGTGCTTTTATCCCACATTGCCTATCCCTAAAGAAGTTTGGCACTACATATAGAGAGTTGTGCGTATTTATGATTATTTTTTCGGCATCTGATAAAATTGGAACGATACAGAGAAGATTAGCATGATCCCTATGCAAGGATGAGATGCATAAATCCAGAAATGATCTAAAAAAATTCATATTCCGGTCCCAAAATTGTCCAATAGATTTATTTTACTATTTTAATAGTCAAATTAAAATTGTCTAATAGATTTATATTATTATTTTAATAATCAAATTTTGGTTTTGTTTTTTCACAATTAAAGCCATTAAGATCTCTAGCCATACCTTCTAGTTGTATCTAGCAATATTAATTTGTATGACGAGGTTACACTTAGCTATTCATGATGATGTTGAGCCATGTAATGTTGTTCCTTTTACATGTCATCATAGCTCTATTTCTATACCCTTAGACTCATATCCTTTTGATGCATCTTATGATGAGTTTAGAGATAGTGATTTGATGATGCATCTTATACATCGTGATGGCATTCTTTGTGTTGATAGTCCTTTTACATCTCATCTTGACTCTATGGATATTTGTGATGATTTTACATAGTGTGTAATACATTCTGCAATGATAGCATACATTATGAGGATAGTTCTTTACATTGAATCCATTTACAATTCATTGCCTCCTCCTATAGTACATGATGATATTATTGCTCTTAGTGAGGACTTATCGTTTGACCACTTTGATGGTGCTAATAATACATCTTTACAGGTTATGTCATTCTTGATTTCTCATTATTCATTATGAGTGTTATGCCCTTAACCTATTTATTGTATTAGGCTATGTATAGCTAACTTGTGTCTGTTAGTGTTTCTTAGATCAGATTAGATAATCAATTGAACAAAAGAAATGCAACACATAAGACAATGAACACAACAAGATACCCTGGGAAAACCCTCCTCTTGAGGGAGAAAAACCCAACAAATATATCTCTTATATATTGAAGGAATAAGAACAGAAATCTGCTTGAACTCAGGCCCAACACAATGCCGAATTTGATACAATGAATAATAGCACCTCTCCTAGATGCAAAGATACAAATGAATATGTTTCTCCTTGAAATCGGTATGCTGCTACAAAATGATGATCTGCTGCTACAAGATGATGATATGCTGATTAAGTATGAACTTCTTCTAGGACTGCGAATTCTGCTCTGTCAATAATAGCGAACTTCTTGATATTCGAATTGTGTGAATAACCAAGAAGTGACCTTGTATTTATATCTCCTAGGCGCCTCTTCACTTGGGTCGGCCTTTGATAAATATTTAATAACAATTAAAGTCGGCCAGAATAAGTACATGATATAAATCAAATATAAAGTCGGCCCATGTATTTAATATGTGTCTAGTGAAGACCGACGCTGTATTAACATCAACAGTGTCTAGTATAACCTTAATTAAGTTATACAATCATTTATATAGTATTATATATGTAGTTAAGTCAGATTTTGGCATCCCTTCATTATATATGTAGTTATATATTTAGTTAAGTCAGATGTAGAATTTACACTGTATTTCCTACACTCTTCCCTTGTTCAATTTATTTCATTAAAATTAGTATTAGAGAATTATCTTAGCATCAAGAAGACAAGAAACAAGGTAACTTTTTAATTCAAGAGTTCAAGTTGTGAAGCATATATCTCCCTCACATTAGAAATTTATTTATTTTTATTTCTAGAAGGTTGGTCAATGACATATTCAAGCTACTATAATATAGATTTGAAGTCATTTGGAGTAGATTTGATAGAGTTATTACAAAATTAGGGTTTCTACCAAATTTGTTATCATGGCTACAAATCAATGAAATTTCTTCTATATTTGGAAGGGTTGAACATGGATACATTGAGCTACCTATAGTCTTGATTTGAGCTCATTTGGAGTAATTTTAAGAAAGTATCCATGTTCCATCAAGAGCCCAAGTTGGCTAATAAATTTGAATGTCCCATATTGGACAAAATAACCCAAACCAGCTATTGTCATTTCCTCAATATTCAGTTAAGTGAAACAAGTATGCACATTAAATTTTGAGGTTTGTTAATATTTTATTCTACTTTTTTATTTGTATAAAATAAATTTCCTATTAGACCAAGTGGCTCATTACATGTGGTGTCAAAGTGCTTAGTTCAAATATCAGGCCTAAGAGCCTGCTACAACAAGCACATAATATAAAAATATTATAAGTTATTTTTAAAAAATTGTCGTTAGTAACTGAATTTAGAAAGAGAATGAAGAAGAATCATCCTAGTTAGTGAAGGACAAAGGATAAGTTTTGGAGAATGGCCTGCACTTATAAGTATTTGAACCTAAATATGAATGATCATGATAGGGTAACAAGACATGTTGATTTATTGGTCAACACATTGGAGTAGCATCAAAGGAGGTTTTAAATTATGATTATTGGATAATGAGTATCCTGGAATAACTAATTGAGGGTATGAGCATTGGGTTCAGAAGCCAAGCCTATGAGCTTGCTACAACTCATGCAAATTTAAGATTCTTGTTGTTTTAAGTATAACAGAAAGGAAAAGGTAATTCTTGAAAGTATAACATTTTAGAGTCATCCTATGAAGGAGGATGTTTAATCTAAATTTATAGTAAACCCTTTAAGTATATGTGCAATTAATTCAAGTGGACTTTGAAAAATTGCAATGAAATATGTATATATATAAACAATATTCTACCCACCAATCTAACCATTATTATTTACCAAATTTCTTTTCATTCTAACCATTCAACCCAAGGTGGATTGTTTGTCTCTAATTATTTTTTTGGAGTAACATTTTTCATCCTTCCATATTTTTTTAGAGTCAAATCAATTAACTTAACTATATCCATATTTTTGTATCCAACCCTACAAATATAATTAAGTCAAAAAGTCATATTTGATATAACCACTACACCTCAACCTTGATAAACGACTAAATTTATAGAAATCTTAATGCAAATACAAATCATTGAAGATAGTCATTTTGAGATTCCAAATATCAATTTTAATAAATTGTTGAAGTTGAAGGAACATAAATTTTTCACCATTCTATTAAACAACTATACCCAAATCTTCATTTTTATAAGTTGTCATTAATGATAAGATATAAAATTATTTTGCCAATAGTGGCATGGTATGATGGTTAAGTTGTTATAGTGTTGTTCTTGCCATCAAGGTTCAAACCTCACTGGGGTTGTAATTGTTAAATGTTTGGGATGAGGTCCCTCGTTTGTGACCTCATCAATTCTAGCTCCGAGTCAAAAACATTTACCCCTTAGTGAAAAAAGATATAAAATTATTTTATTATTTAAATATAAATACATAAATAAGTTATATATAAATTTATTTTTATTTTTCTTCAAAATTATTTTATTTATTATATATATGAAATCAAATTAAAATTTTCAATTATAATTTATTTTATTTTAGATATTATTTATTTTATCTTTTATTTAAATAATTATTATGTCTAGAGGTATGATATATAGTGAAAGTGAGGGATGAAATGTAATGATGTGAGTGTGTTAGTTCAAAAACAAGAAAATAGTCAACATACTAAACTCAAAATAATAATAGTTTTTTTAAAGAATAGACAACAAGCTAAACATTATTATATATGTATGTGTGTGTACATGTATATATGTATGTGTGTATGTATATGTATGTATGTATGTATGTATGTATGCATGTATTTATTTATGTGCATATGTATATGTATATATGTATGTGTATATGAATATGTGTATATGCATATATGTGCATACATATGTATATAAGTATATGTCTGTATGCGCATATGCACATATGTATATATGTATGTACATAGAAGAAAAAATAAAAATAACCACTGGAGCATTAAAATAATTGAGTGCAAGTGTAAACAACTAGATATGAATTTATCTTCAATGATATATAATAAATTTAAAATATTTAGAAACTCTAATCTCCATACCATTATTATCTAATATTTTTATCTAAAATATTATATTGTGATATAATTTTATATGCAATATTTATATTTTATATGATAGAAACTAGATTGTATATTTAATAATAATAAAATAGATAGTGTATATTAGATATTTAAACTTTAAAATATTTTAAAACCCTAATCTTTATTCTCTATTTTTCTTCATTCTTTTAATTTTATTATTTAGACTCAAAGTAATCATATTGATGTTACACAATCTACTATTGATGTGTTTTTTTATATTATTTAAATTATATTTTTAACATTACAAGAGTGACATGTTTAAGGGATGATTGTTTGTGGATTATGTGACCCCATTGAGGCCACAAGTCATGTAGTAGGACAAGCTCCTCCAAGGAGAGAGCATTTCAAGCCTTACACGATTAAGTTTTGAAGCAATTATATTATAACTATATTTGTCAGATATTATCCCTTTTTTAATTTTTATTTTGACACAATTTATTAGATTGAACAAGCAAATGGATCGGCAAGGTTAATGTTGGTTTCAACCTTTTTAATAGGTTTATATTTTCCTTTTTAATACTCTTATATATATGTATGTATGTATGTATGTATGTATGTATGTATATGTATATGTATATGTATATGTATATGTATATGTATGTTTATATGCATATATATATGGAGATAAGATCAATTATAGTAACCACTCATGCAAAAACAACCATTACAAATAACCAAAAAAAAAAAGATGTAATAGATATTAAAGGGTATCAAGATGCATTCACCTTGAAGTAATGAGGGAAACCCTACACTATTGCATACACCATTTGATTGATCTCATTCCAAGGATACCATTACCAAATGGGCCACTAGATATAGAAGACGAATCTTAGAGAATGAGGAAATCAAATGATAGATGATTCAAAAGGAGAACATTTGACCAAGTGCTCCACCCTATGAAAACTTAACTATTCTTTCTAAGAAGAAGGATGGAAATAGATTCCTCTACATTGACATATGAGCTTTGAACGAGATCACCATAATGAATAGGTATTCAACTCCTTGTATTGATGGCCTATTGGATCAACTTGAGGGGCTAATTTTTTCACTAATGTTTGGGTACAAACAATTTATCATTGACTCATTATATGTGTGAAATAATACCTTCAAATCCAAATAGACTTTTCAAATGACCAGCCTTGCTCTTTGGCTTGACTAGTAGACTCGCCACCTTCATGTGAGTGATGAATGATGCACTCAGGCCTCTCACTATTTTATTTGTTAATTTTTCTATTTATATAAAATACTCATAAATTAATAAATACATAGGAGGAACATCTACATCATGTTCAATAGATACTTTCATATCTACAACAACATGAGCTCTATAATAAAAATTTAGAAAAGTAGTATGGAAAGGATTTAGTATCTTAGATACATTATGAACAAGGATTGTGTTTATATGGATCCTAAAAGGACAGAGGTAATTAGAGATTTTCCACCTCATAAAAATATCATAAAACATTATAGAATTTTAGGATCATCCAAATTTTATTAGAGTTTTGTGTAACTAGGATTCTCACACTTGGCATGACCTATTAACCAAGCATTCGGGTGAGAGTAAAATAAAAATTCCCTTTTATGGAGAGACTATAACAACCATTCACACAATTGAAGTAGAGACTTTATTTAAGACCTACACTTGCTCTTATTGATTTGAAATAGTCCTTTGAAATTGAGGTCGATGCCTTCAAATATGTACTTGGAATAGTTTTGACCAAATGTGATCATCTAATTGTCTAACATGTAGTGACATTTTTTTGTAATGCTATATGTATAGATTGTTGGAAAATGTGCCTCAATTTACTAGCTTGGACCTCTCTTAAAGGCTTGACAAGTTTATGTCTCTATCGTTTTACCACGGACTTCTCATTTGCTCGTTTTGATCATTGGTCATGGAGACTTTGTCTGATTGGCGAGACTCTGAGGGTTGTCACAGTGATGGGCCAACGAGCGTGGAGTTGGTGGAATGTTTGGTTTTCATTGTCTTCATCAACAAAGCAGTCGTTTATCAACGGGAGGAAATGTTAAGCCTCGTTGATGTGTTGATGTGTTGCATCAACAACTGTTATCAATTTCATTCGACGGTGTTGGCTACTTTCAGTAGCATCTGAAGGCATGTACCGTTGTTAATCTTTTCTCCGAGTGGAATTGCCTATGCACATGACATGTGGCGGCTTTTCAAAGCGATGAGCCCAGCGAAGAGAAGTTGGGCCCCAAACTGCTTTATGCGAAGGGTTGTCTGCTCATGGACACTTGTCTGTGCCTCGAGAGTTCCCTGGGGAATCTAGCAGATGCTGTTAGAGATTCCTCGAAGGAGCTCCAACGACTTCCATGTAAACCAAGCGGAGAGCGCGAGTGGTGGACACATGGCAGCCTCAAAAGCTCTCTCCAGGCGGGCTCATGGGAATCTTGGAGATTCCCTCCTGGATGCCCTGGAACCTCCTGAGTGGCGGACACGTGGCTTGTGGGATCCGATAGAGTTGGCGATCGGTGTTTTGGCGATAGCGGATTATTGCCAACCCAGAATGTGATGAAATGGTTAGCGATGGCGAAGGGATTTCAGAGCTCGATGATAGTTGACTGATCACTGCTCGATCAAGTGACAGAACGAATAGTATTGCGACACGTGGTGATTTTTCATTGGTTGTTTTTGTACCGTTGTTGCAAAATAACATTTATTATCAGAAGTTGGATTGGTGAAAAGCGATTTATTATGCAATCATAAGAGATCAGATTTTGGTAGTTGACAGAGCCCGAATTTAGTAATTTCTCTGCAATGAATTTATTGCAAGAGTGACTTGATGCAAGATTGCAAGTGGATCCGATTTGAGATCGATTTGGCATGTCGGTGAAAAATGGAATTTAATACACCCTAATTGGTGGTTGATGAGAGACTTGTAATAGTCAGTTTAGACGAGAAGTCAAATAATCTGAAAAAGCGGAATACAGAGAAAGGGTTGATGAGTTTGTATTCACTGTATGTCGAAATAGCATTGTAATAGTGAGTGCATGTAAACTCAAGTGTTGTTGTTAGCTAACTATCAGAGAGTGAGGATTGTAACTTTGTATGTAATCTTTTGGTTACTGTAATACAAAGTGTCTTTCTCTTGGTGTGGTGGGTTTTTTCCCGAAAGGGTTTTCCCACGTAAATCTAGTGTTATCTCTATAATGATTTTATTTTTTCTACTCTTGTTACCCTATATGTGTTCATATTAAGTGTTTTAATGTTTTAAAATAGGTCTTTTCACATCTCCTCTATGGTTTTAGTGTTAGGAAAGCGTTTCCACACTGTTGCTTTTCCTTTCAAGTGGTATCAGAGCCTGGCTAGTTGTGTTATCCTTATTATTAGGGCTAGTTTTTGGTGCTAATATTGTTCCAGTGGGAGTCTTGCAAAGTTAGGACCAGTTTATGTCTAAGATGGTGAGTACATCAGGAAGAGTTGATATTGATAAATTCAATGGCAACAACTTTGAGTTGTGGAAACTCAAAGTAGAATACTTGTTAGTGATAGAGACCTTTGGATAGCAGTGTCTGGAACTATGCCACAAGGTATGAAGCAAGAAGAATGGGACCTCACAGATAGAAAAGTGAGAGGTTTGATAAGACTTTGTCTGGTTGATTATGTACTCATGAACATCCATGAGGAGAAGTTTCTAGCTTCATTATGGAAGAAGCTTAGTGATATTTATCAAGGAAATTCTCTGGTGAATAAGTTATTCCCAAGGAAGAATTTATACTCCTTAAAGATGGAAGAAGGTGCATCTGTTGCAGACCATCTGAACTCATTTAATATGAGTGTTTCTCAGTTGGCGTCTGTGGGTGTACAGATTGAGGAGAAGGATCATTGCATGCTCCTGTTATGTTTGTTACCTGACACTTGGGATCATTTGGTGATGGCTATTTGAAGTACGACTGCTACTTTCAAGATGGAAGATGTGGTTGCTTTGTTGTTGGCTGAAGAGATGCGAAGGAAGTCTTTTGAGATAGCCAAAGAGGCCCTTGCTGTTCGAGGAAGATCGAAGGAGAGAGACAAAAAGAAGGACAAGAAGTCCAAATCTAAATCTGTAGGGAGATCAAAGTCTCCTGGTAAAAATTCCAAGGTGAAATGTTGGAATTGTGGGCAGCCTGGTCATGTCCGAAAGGATTGTAAGGAGAAAAAGAAGAAGAAGAGTAACTCTTAAGACTATGAATCTTCTCAAAGTGATGCAGATGCCTTCATTACAGCCTTAGCAACTCAGGTGTCAAATGATGTCTGGCTGGTGGACTCAGGTGCATCTTTTCACATGACATCTCATAGAGAATGGTTCACTAAGTATGAGAATTATGATGGTGGAAAGGTGTACCTGGCGAGTGATTCAACATTGGAGATTGTTGGTCATGGAAGAGTCAAAATACAGTTCCCTGACGGTAGAACAAAAGGGATTGGTGATGTACTTCACATACCAGGTTTGGCTCGTAACTTACTTTCTATCAGTAAGCTTAATGATGCTGGTGTGGAAGTTTCTTTCTCGAGTAAAGGATATAAGATGGCTAGAGGCGCTATGGTGTTGGCTAAGGGTGTTCGTACTGGCACTCTGTACAAGTTGGATGCATGTCCTGTTTAATGTAGCAACATCTCTGTAAAGTCAAGAAAAGATGCTCCTATAGAGAAGGATGATGAAGCTCCTCTAGGTGCAAATTCCTTGGAGGTGAAACTCCCAGCTGAGAAAACCATGTTGTGGCATCATAGACTTGATCGCATAGGTGAGAAAGGTTTAAAAACCTTCGAAAATACAAATCTTGTTGAAGGGCTTGTAGATGGTAATCTTGAGTTCGATTTTTGTGAACATTGCATTTATGGAAAGCAACAACGTGTTTCTTTTTCCTCGAGTTCTCATAAATATTCTGGTGTACTAGACTATGTTCATTTTGATGTGTTTGGTCCAGTTAATGTTCCTTCATTATCGAAGTCTAGATATTATGTTTCTTTTATTGATGACTACTCGATAAGGGAATTTATATACTTTCTTAAAAGTAAATCAGAAGTGTTCAGCTGTTTTAAAGAGTTTTAAAACTTGGTAGGGAATCATACTGGAAGGAAAATAAAATGTTTTAGGATAGATAATGGCAGTGAGTTTTGTTCTACAGATTTCAATAGATACTGTAAAGACCATGGGATTAAAATGCATAAAACTACACCTTATACTCCACAACAAAATGGAGTTGTTGAAAGGTTGAAGAAAAGGCAAGGAGTATGTTGAGCAATGATGGTCTGGAGAAGAAGTTTTGGGTTGAGGTTGTGGCTACAACATGTTACCTATTAAATTTCTCTCCTTGCTCTTCTCTTGTTGATAAGACACCTTTGGAAGCGTGGTCTGGTAAGAAGCCCTCTCTAAGACATGTTTGTGTCTTTGGTTGTGAGGCATATGCATATGTGCCAAATGAGAAAAGATCTAATTTGGATAACAAAGTTTTTAAATGTATCTTCATCGGCTATGGTGTTGGTGTGAAGGGATACAAGCTTTGGAATCCTGATATTCATAAGGTTTTGTATAGCAGAAGTGTAATATTTTATGAGCTGAAACCTTCTACAGCTGACCCACAGCTAGAGATAGATCAAAGAGAAAAGAAGAATGATGTAGTTGAGATTCCCCAAACTCTAGAAAAGGGATAACTGCATGGTGTACATGAAACTAAGGAGAGCTCTAGCAGCTCTCAGAGTTCGAAAGATGAAGAACCGCAACCTCAGCTAGTGAGAAGGTTTACACGTGAAAAATGACAACTTGATAGGCATGGTTTCTCTATGTTAGATTTGAATTGTGTTTATGCTTTAATTACTAACATTGAGGAGCCTAGGACTGTTAAAGAGGCAATTAATATGCTTGATGCAAATTCCTAGTTGGAAGCCATGAATGAAGAAATGGAATCATTGAAAAAGAATGAAACCTGGGATTTGGTACCTTTGCTTGAAGGAAGAAAGTCTGTTAGCTATAAATGGTTATTCAAGAAGAAGACTGGTCTTGAGGGTAGTGCTGAGAAGTATAAAGTAAGGTTGGTTGCAAAGGGGTATTCCCAGGTAGAGGGAATTGATTATGGATAAATATTTTCCTCTGTAACTAAGCTAACATCTACCAGATTTATGTTGTCACTTGTAGCCGCTTATGACTTAGAGATCGAGCAGATGGATGTGAAGACAACGTTTCTCCATGGAGAGATGGAGGAAAAAATTTGCATGTCCTAGCCTGAGCACTTCGTTGAAAGAGGTAAAGAAAGCCTGGTCTGCAAATTAAAGAAATCTTTGTATGGTTTGAAGTAGTCTCCTAGAATGTGGTACTAGAAGTTTGACACTTTTGTGTTGTCTAAGGGATTTGTGAGATCAAAATTTGATCATTGTGTGTATTATAGATCTGAAAATGATCATGTGATTATTATTACCATGTACGTGGATGATAAGTTGTTCATAGGAAATAGTAAGTCTATGATTTATGATCTTAAATCTCGGTTGTCTGCAAAGTTCGAAATGAAAGATCTGGGTGCAACTAGATATATTCTAGGGATGGAGATAACCAGGGACATAAAAGGCAGAAAGCTTTGGGTCAGCCAGATTAAGTACGTCAACACTATTCTAGAGAGATTTGACATGAGTGATTGCAAGCAGCTAGTTGTTCCAGTCTTGCAAGGAACAAAACTATCTGCTGAAGACTAAACAAAATAATCTACTAAGATGGAGGACATGAACAAGGTGCCTTATGTGAGTGATGTCAGTAGTTTAATGTATGCGATGGTCTGTACAAGGCCAGACATTTCCCAAGCAGTGGGAGTACTCATCCGATTTATGGCAAATCCAGGAAGGATGCATTAGGATGTTGTAAAGAGAGTGTTTAGATATCTGAGAGGTACATCAGAATATGCTTTGTGTTACAATGGAAATTTGGTTGGATCACAGAGAACTCTCAGCATTTGTGGATATGTGGACTCTGATTGGGAAGGGGGCATTGATAGCAGAATACCAACCAGTGGATATACTTTCATGTTAAATTGTGGTGCAAGTAGTTGGATGAGCAAGCGACAGGTTGTAGTCAATCTGTCCACTACAGAGGTAAAATACATGGTAGTGACTCATGCCTGCAAAGAATTTGGTTGGCTCAGCCATTTGTGCTCTGATATTTGTTTTCATGCAAGGAAAATCACTATTTGTTGTGATAGTCAAAGTACCATTTGTCTAGTGAAAAATCCAACTTTCCATGCCAGGACGAAGCATATCGACATGCAGTATCACTTCGTGAGAGATATGGTGGAGGATGGAAAGGTTTCTTTAGAGAAGGTAAATACATTGAAGAATGTTGTTGATGCATTGACAAATCCAGTGAGCACGGACAAGTTTAGATGGTGTGCAAGTTTGATGGGCCTTGGGGCCTATGATTGTCAATAAATTCAAATTCTGGAGGGAGCCAATAACTCTTTGTCAAGTGGGAGCTTGTTGGAAAATGTGCCTTAATTTACTGGCTTGGACCTCTGTTAAAGACTTGACGATTTTATGTCTCTATCACTTTACCGCGGAGTTCTCATTTTCTCATTTTGATCATTGGTCACAGAGACTTTGTTTGATGGGTGAGACTCTGATGGTTGTCATAGCGATGGGCCGACGAGCGTGGAGTTGGTAGAATGTTTGGTTTGCATTGTCTTCATTGGCAGAGCAGTCGTTTATCGGCGAGAGGAAATGCTAAGCCTCGCCGATGTGTTGATGTATTGCATCAACGACTGCTATCAGCTTCATCTGACGGTGTTGGTTGCTTTCCACGACAACCAAAGGCATGTACCATTGTTAACCTTTTCTCCAAGTGGAATTGTTTGTGCACATGACGCGTGGTGGCTTGTCAAAGCAGTGAGCGTAGTGAATAGAAGGTGGGCTCTGAGCTACTTTATGTGAATGATTGTCTAGCTGTGGACACTTGTCTGCACCTCGGGAGTTCCCTAGGGAATCTAGCGGATGCCGCTAGAGATTCCCCGAAGGAGCTCCAATGGCTTCCATGTAAGCCAAGCGGAGAGAGCGAGCGGTGGACACGTGGCAGCCTCAGAAGCTCTTTCTGGGTTGGATCATGGGAATCTTGGAGATTCCCTCCTGGATGCCCCGGAACCTCCTGAGCGGTGGACATGTGGCTTGTGGGACCCGATAGAGTTGGCGGTCGATGTTTTGGCGATAGAAAATTATTGTCGGCCTAGAATGTGATGAAATGGTTGGCGATGGTGAAGGGATTTTAGAGCCTGATGACAGTTGACCGATCACTACCCGATCAAGCGGTGGAACGAATAGCAGTGCGACATGTGGCGATTTTTCATTGGTTGTTTTTGCACCGTTGTTTCAAAACAACATTTATTTCTAGAAGTTGGATTGGTGAAAAGCGATCTATTATGCAATCATATGAGATCGGATTTTGGTGGTTGACAAAGCCCGAATTTTGTAATTTATTTGCAACGAATTTATTGTAGGAGTGGCTCGATGCAAGATTGTAGGTGGATCCGATGTGAGATCGATTTGGCGTGTCAGTGATAGATGGAAATTAATGCACCCTAATTGGTGGTTGATGAGAGACTTGTAATAGTCGGTTTAGATGAGAAGTCAAATAATCTAAAAAAGAAGAATACAAAGAAAGGGTTGATGAGTTTGTATTCACTCTATGCTGAAATAGCATTGTAACAGTGAGTGCATGTAAAATCAAGTGCTACTATTAGCTAACTATTAGAGAGTGAGGATTGTAACTTTGTATGTAATCTTTTGCTTCCTGTAATACAAAGTGTCTTTCTCTTGGTGTGGTGGGTTTTTTCCCAAAAGGGTTTTCCCATGTAAATCTGGTGTTATCTTTGTAATCATTTTATTTTTGCTACTCTTGTTACCCTGCATGTGTTCATCTTAAATGTTTTAATGTTTTAAAACTGGTCTTTGCACGTCTCCTCTGTGGTTTTAGCATTAGGAAAGCATTTCCGCACTGTTGCTTTTCATTTCATAGATTCCCCATGTATGGCAAGGATTTATATCCATTGTTCAAGCCTACAAATAACATGGAATTACTATATATTGGGGAAAGAAATTGTTATTCACATATATCATTTAAGCCTCTTAAATATATATAAATATAAGAAAATTTGTAGAATGATCAACATTAGAGGTGGTATAATTACCTCAAATATTTTTATCTCAACATTCATCATAAGAAGGAAGAACAAATAAAGTTGCAAACTAATTGGGTTAGCTTCCAATAAATAACCTTGATGACTATGTTGGACTCTTGTGAACACTACACAAAATATTAGCCTCAATTGTATTCATTATTAATCTTATTTATTGATATATGTCCAAAAAAATGCTCAAATGATAAATAAGCCCTTTTATTACTATATTTAAGATAAAATCCTCTATCACATAATGCATATATATGTCCTTATATACACCTTCAACCTTATACACTCTACCATAAACCCTATACCCTATACCCTCAACCCTAAACACCATCCATCAACCCTAGGCCCTAAAGCCTATACACTAAACCCTCAACCATAAACTCCACACCCTCAACCTTAAAACCTAAACCACATACCCTAGACCTTATACCTTATACCCTAACCCATAAACCCTATACCCTCAATGGGTAAGTGCACCAAGTTGTGACACAAAAATGGCTCTTAAGATGCCACTTTTTTTTTCTTCTAAAATAAGGAAAGTTTAATGTTAATGAGAAAATGAAGATAGTTACGCTTAAAATTTGAAGATGCAACAAGAACAAGGGTTGAAGTGCTCTGAGTTTGCTTTCTAAGCTATTTTGTTTTTAAATAATGAAGCTTAAGGGTTTCAAAAAAGGGGACCCAAAAGTGGTCATGTTTTTATCAAAAAAACAACATAGCATTTGTTGTGGCCTCCTTTTTTTTGTTAACTTTTTTTAGAATTTGAAAAATATGAATACTGAGAAATTAGCTAACACCATGCAGTTTATCCTAGTTCTTTCGGTTAATTTTTTAAGGAATATATAATATTTTATGAAGTTTCGATGTGGACACATCCTGAAAATCTAAAATTTGAGCATGCTCCCCCCTAATTTTTTTGAAAACTAATCAAAAATCATTTTTTTGCATTACGTGTGGAATGGATTCTAGTTTATAAAAATGTAATTTGTTTCAAAATTCGATGAATGAGTAAAAATCTATTCCAAAACTAGCACTTGTTGGTTTTTGACCAAAAACAAAGGCACTAACAAGGCAAGTTATGGATGAAAACCTTAACAAAATCAAAACGTAAAAAATATATACATTTAGCTAGCTAAGAGAGAGCCTAATGTCATAATAGTTTTTTATAAACTTGCATTGAAAGACGTGAAAACTTGATGGAGAGAACGACCAAAAATGTGAGAAATTTTTTTATTCTTTCAAAAAATCATGCCCTTGACATGAAATGGTCGTTCAACCCTTTGTATTGGATTCCCAAGGAAAAATCCAACCCTTTGGAAACTTGGATTGGTATTTCCCAATACAACTCATTTGGTGGGCGCCAAATTTGGTGCTCACCAAATGTGAAGCATGAATTTTGGGATGCATTTTTTGAACTCTTTCGTTTCTCTTTGCCCCTGTCTTTCTCTACCTCTACTAGGGAAACTATATACATGAAATAAATATTTATATGGACATTTAATTTTCTATACTTTAAGTTATATTTCACGTATATAGTACTAGGATGTTTGAGAGTGGTTTCGAATCTTTTGGAGTTATAATGCAAATTCTAGTTTTTGGAAGATCTTATCATTTTTCAGACAAACAAATTTCAATAATCAACATGTCAAATTTCAGTAATTAGGAGGTCAAATTTCAATAATTAGCAACTTGTATCATCCTTCTCTCTCTCTATCACACTCATTTTTAGCTCTTATGATCTAGACCTCTCTCTCTCTATCTGCATCCCTTTATCTGACTCTCTCTCCCTTGATCTCAATAACTACCACTTTACATTTCCATCTCTCTCTTTAACCTATTCCTATATACCTCTTTCTCTCCCTCCATCTCTACTTCCCTCTCTCAATCTCTCTACCTTCCTCCTTACCTCTAATTCTCTCTCTTTCACTTCTCTATCTTACCTCTCTCTCCCTACCCATCCCTCCCTCCTTTCTCTCTATCTCACCTCTCTCTCCCTCCCTCCCTACCTCTCCTTCCCTCTCATCTCTCTATCTCGCCTCTATCTCCCTACACATCCCTCCCTCCCTCCTCTCTATCTCACCTCCCTCCCTCCTCTCTATCTCACCTCCCTCTCCCTCTCTCCCTCCCTCTCCTTCCCTCTCTACTCTCCATCTCCACCTCCCTCTCTCTACCTAACTCTATATTTCTCTCTCTGACCTCTCTCTCTCTCCATCACTATCTCTCCCTCTATCCCTACCTCTCCCTTAATCTCTCCTTCCCTCTCTACATCTATCTATCTCCCCCTCCCTCTCTCTACCTACCTCTCTCTCCATTTCTCTCTCACTCACCTCTCTCTACATCCCTACCTCTCCCTACATCTCTCCTTCCCTCTCTCATTCTCTCTCTCTCTCTCTATCTATCTAACCTATTATATATCTTTCTTTCTCTTCCCTTCCCTCCTTTCCTTCTCTCTCTCTCTCTCTTCCTCCCTCCTTACCTCTTCTAATTCTCCCTCCCTCCCTCCCTCCCTCCTTTCGTCTCTCAATCTCTCTACCTTCCTCCTTACCTTTCTAATTCTCTCTCTATCACTTGTCTATCTCACCTCTCTCTCCCTACCTATCCCTCCATCCTTCCTCTCTCTATATCACCTCTCTCTCCCTCCCTCCCTACCTTCCTTCCCAATTTCTCCTTCCCTCTCTACTCTCTTTCTCTCTATCTCACCTCTCTCTCTATCTCACCTCCCTCTCCCTCCCTCCATACCTCTCCTTCCCTCTATGTTTCCCTCTCTACTTCTCTCTATCCCCCTCCATATCTCTACCTACCTCTCTCTCTCCATTCCTACTTCTCCCTCCATCTGTCCTTCCTTCTCTACTTCTCTCTATCTCCCCTCCCTATCTCTACCTACCTCTCTCTTTATTTATCTCTCTCACCTCTCTTTCATCCATATCTTCTTCCCTCTCTACTTCTATCTACCTACCTATCCCTCTATACATATTCCTCTCTCCCTCCCTCCCTCCCTCCCTTCCTCTCTCAATCTCTCCACCTTCCTCCTCTCTCCACTCTCTCTCACTTCTCCCTCCCTCCCTCTCTCTCTATCTCAAATCTCTCTCTCCCTACCTCTCCCTCTATCTCTATCTCTATCTCTCCCTTTCCCTCCTCTTTCTATCTCTCTCTCCCTCCCCCCTCTTTCTCTCTCTCTCCCTCCCCCCTCTTTCGATATCTCCTCTCCCTCTCTCTATCTACCTCTCTCACACTCTCCTGTCTATCTCAACTATCCCTCTTTACCCCCCTCTCTCTCTCCCTCCCCTCTCTTTTTGTCTCTCCTCTCCCTCTCTCTCTCTCCTCTCCCTATCTCTACCTACCTCTCTCTTTGCCCCCTCTTTCTATCTCTCCTCGCCCTCTCTCTACCTATCTATCCCTTTCTACTATCTCAACTATCCCTCTTTACCTCTCCCTCCCTTCCCCCCTCTCTCTTTATTTTTCTCTCTCCCTCTCTCACTACCTGTCCCTCCCTCTCTCCTTCCCTCTCCAATTTTCTTGATCTCCCCTCTCCATATCTCTACCTACCTCTCCCTCTATAACTCTATATCACTCTCTCTACCTATATCTCCCCTCTCCCTCTATCTCACCTATACATATTTATCTCTCCATCCCTACCCTCTCTCCCATCCTTGCCTCTCTCTCTCTCCCACCCTCCCTCCTCTCTCTTTCTCTCTCTCTGATGTGCACCAAGATGTGATATAAAAATTGGAGAAAGGTGGGGAGATTGGGAGAGAGAGAGGGAAGGAGGGAGAGAGATGTAGATATGGAGAGAGAGAGATAGAGAGAAGGAGAGTGTGAGAGAGAAAGAGGGGAGAGAGAGGGATAGAGTGAGAGAGAAAGAGAGGGAGGGAGGGAGGGAGAGAGAGGTAGGAATAAATATGTAGAGAGGTGAGATAGAAAGATAGTGTTTTTTGGTTTTTTTGTACACCAACAACTCAAACAGAATAAAAGTTATCCTATCTCTCTTGAAAGTTTGATCTATATGAACAAAGATAACCCCAAGGTCTCATGGGTGTTAGGTCATGACAATGCAATAGAACAAACTCAGTGATAAAATGTGAAAATGCTGATAATCATAAGGGGTCTTATGCACAAATGTTGGAAGCTCTAAACTCATCAGATTTAAAGATAAGGTGATGCTCAAATTTCTAGTTCTAACCAAATAATAAAAGAAACAACAAAAGATGAGGGTTTCAGAAGTCCTAATGTTAACACTTCTTCTAAGATTAACCGTGCAAATGATGAAATACTTGGAATGGACCAATCCCTTAAACTAATTAATGTTCGACCTATGCTATACCTGCAATCTTCTAAGGTGTTTAATATTTTTAGGCTACAAGAATTCATTCAATAGGACTAAATGAATATCTACAGTTGAACTAAGCACATGAATATGAGGTATAGGTTGACCTTGCACAACATTACCACAATCAAGAATTTTCCCAAAGTATGAACCATGGATTGCTATAAACACTCCAAGCATTAAATCACAAACATTACTAATTAAACCTAAGATACATCCAATTATATCCAAGCAATTTGAAAGATAGAAAAAGAACCATGCAAGATTATTCAATGCAAGAGAAGGCACCAGTCATAACACAATGTCTTCACTTTGTATTAAATCATCACATTTGCAACAATTCTAGTCTGTTACAGCACTTGGTTGAAAATGTAAAAAAAACTAACTTCTAATCTTCTAACATGCTACTCTACTGCTAACTCTAATGATTACAAGTCCTCTGACTTAGTCTGCTAATCTGAATCGAACCTCACAAATGAGGCCAAAGGCCATACTTATAGAAAACAGGCCCATGTGAACTAGAGCTAGGGTTTCAAAGAAGCTCGACCACCAGCCAAATCAGCCCCGACAGCCAACAATAACTCATCGTCAAGCAATGAATGCAAAAAGGACCCCCCATCAGATCAATCTGGGATCACACAAAGTTAGGGAATAGATCCTTTAGCCACACCCACCAAAAAGACCTCACCCACGCGAACAACAATGCGTGCTAAAACACCAGCATGGACACAAGTCGTCGATCAAATCCAAGTTGGGCAAACGAACGGCTCAAATTCAACAAAACCAAGTTGAGCCCCTTTAGATCACATCTACCCACCATTAATGGCTACCAACCAAATTGACCTTGCGTGCAGGAGTGGGTTTCATGATAGCAGCCGCAAAGTGTACCTGACTACACCCGCAAATCATGCCAAATCTTCAAAGTACACCCAGCAACCCCAGCTCGATCCAACCTGCATTCAAATGGGCCACCTTTAATGCTCAATACATCATCAAAATCCAAGCAGGTCCATTAGAGTTCCTAAGGCAAGAAAATCATGCACAAACCTAGGTGGAGGTGGAACCAAAGATAGGCGGAGGCCGAGATGAAGATGAAACAGGAATAGGAAAACAAAACCAACCCCGGTGGAAGTGGAGGTGGAATAGGAACCAAAACGGGAGCTGAAGGGAAATAGGCAAAAGCAAAAACAAAACCAACCTCGATGGAAGAGGAGACAGAATGGGAACCAAAGGGAAACCGGTGGAGGCAGAAACAAAACCAACCCCGATGGAAGCAGAGGCGGACGGGAACGGGAACTGGAACTGAACCGTGAACTTTGCCAAAGTTCAAAGTTAGGTTCCATCCCAGTCTCGACTTTGAAAAACGAGGGAAATTCGAAGCGAAGAAAACCCAAGGGAGGAAAACCAACTCGAAGGTCAAAGACACACAAAACAATGAAAAAAAAAGAACGCGAGAGGCAGAGCCGGAATGGGAATGGAAACCGAACCGTGAACTTCACCAAAGTTCAAAGTTCAGTCCCATCCTGGTTCCACCTCCGGTAGAACAAAAGGGAAAGCGAAGCAAAGAAAATGAAGAAGAAGATAAAAGAGCGGGAAGCGGAGCCGGAACGGGAATGGGAACATAACCGAAAACTTAGCCAAAGTTCAAAGTTATGTCCCATCCTGGTTCTGCCTCTGGCAAAACAAAAGGGAACAAGGAAAACAAGGAAAACCTAAGGGAGAAAACTAACCCTTAGGACCTAAACAAAAACACCAAGGGGAAAAAAAAAGTAAAAAGAAGACCACCCCAGAGAGGACATTTGCAAGACCCCAAAACCACCAAGAACTCAACACAAAGGCACCCACAATCAAGGCAAGCACCAAACACCAAAACCCCAAGATCTTCAAAGATAAGCACAAAAGAGGGGGCAAGCCATAGAAATGGGCCAAAAGGGCAGGCCAAGAGAGGGTCCCTACTTTCAGTGGGGCGTGTGTGCAAAACTGCACAACAGAGGGTAGAGAGGAAAGGAAATAGATAGAGAGAGGGGGGAGAAGTGAGAGAGATAAAGGTGATAGAGAGTAGAGAGAAGGAGAGAGTGAGAGATCAAGAGGGGGATAGAGAGGAGGGAGGGAGGGAGAAGTGAGAGAGAGGTGATAGAGATAAGTAGAGAGGGAAGGAGGGAGGGAGGGAGAGAGAAATAGGTATAGAGGGAAGGTGGGTGGGAGGAAGAGAGACAAAGATAGAGAGAGGGGGGGATAGAGAAAATTGGAGGGAAGGAGGGATGGAGAGGGAGAGAGAGGTGAGATAGAGATAAGTAGAGAAAGAGAGATACATAGAGAGAAGTAGAGAGGGAAGGATGGAGTGAGAGATAAAGAGGGGGAGAGAGAGAGAGAGATGGGGGGTAGAGGTAGTTATTGAGCTCAAGGGAGAGAGTTAGATAAAGGGATGGAGATAGTGAGAGAGAGAGAGGCCTAGAGCATAAGAGATGAAAATGATTGAGATAGAGAGAGAGAAGGAAGATACAACTTGTTGATTATTGAAATTTGACCTCCTAATTACTAAAAATTAACATTCTAATTACTAAAATTTGACTATCTAAAATATGATAGGATCTTCCAAAAATTAGAATTTACATTATAACTACAAGAGATTCAAAACCACTCTCAAACATCCTGAAACTAAATACATTAAATATAACTTAAAGTATAAGAAAAAAAAATCAAAAAAATCATGTATATAGTTTCCTTGGTAGAGGTAGAGAAAGATAGAAAAAAAGAGTTCAAAAATGCATTCCAAAAGTCATGCTTCACATTTGGTGAAAATGGTCATTTCGGATAAAAAACAACAGTGGCATCTTTTTTGTGTCACAACTTGGTGCACTTACCCCAACCGTCAACCCTATGTACCCTCAACCCTACACCCTATACCTTATACCTTATACCTTCAACTGTAAACCCAAACCCTCAACCAACATAAATCCTACACACTCAACCCTATACCTTATACCCTCCACCATAAACCTTCTACCCTTGACCCTATGTCGAATACCCTAAACCCTATACCCTATACACTCAACCCTATACCCAAGAGCCTAAACACTATCCCTCAACCCTAGGCCCTAAAATCCATATGTTGAACCCTCAAATCTAAACTATATACCCTCAACCCTAAACCTTGTACCCTCAATCCTAAAATCTATACCCTCAATTAAAAAAGCAAGAGGTAACAACCTAGAGAGGGGTGAGAGAAAAGAGACAGGGCTCCAAAGAAGAACAAAGAGAGGGATAAGGAGTGAGGAAAAGGTAGAGAGGGAGAAAAAGAACAAAGGGATGGAGAGAGGCAAGGATTGATAGAGAGTGGGAGAGAGAGAGAATGAGGGAGATGAATATTCAAAGAAAAATATAATATGGCCACATTATAACACACTCGCATTATGTTTTGATTTAGAAATTTTTAAGCCTTTGGCTTGGATTTTCCTTAAGCTTCCAACCCAAAGGTTTGAAGTGACTTTTCAATGTCCAAAGATGTATTTTGGTAAATAGTAAAAAATTGACATAGTCTTGAGCATGTTTGCACATGTTTCAATGTCAAGTCAAAAAAATACCACACTAATGTTAAGCTCTCTTTTAGCTATCTAACCATATAATTATTTTCATGTTTTGAGTATGTTAAGGTTTTCATCTTTATTTTCTTTTGTTAGTGTATCTTATTTTTGTCAAAAACCAATTTGTTGTATTTTTTACTGCATTTTTTAACCATTCATCAAAATTTCAAATAAATTACATTTTTAGAAACTAGACTCTATTCTACACATATTAAAAAAAATGACTTTCGATTAGTTTTCAATTTTTTAGGGGGGGGCACACTCATTTTTTCATTTTTCAAGATGCGTCCACTCTGACAATTAGTAAAAAAACATATATTCATTAAAAAAATAAACAAAAATTAGGCACAAGCTACATGGTGTTAGCTGATTTCTCATCAAAACAATTTTTGAAACATTACAAAGTTAAAATTTTAGGGGGGCCACACCAGACACATGTTATTTTTTTGAAAAAACATGATCACTTTATGTGTTCCCCCATTTTGAACCCTTTAATTTCTACCATTTAAAATAAATAGTAGTTTAGAAAGTAGATTCAAAGAACTACAAATCTTTTTTCGTTGCATCTTCAAATTTTAAGTATAACTAACTTCAATTTCTCATCCAAAAAAAAAAAAAAAAATAGTCACTTAAAACCCGTTTTTGATCCCCCATCTTTGTGCACTTACCCTTATGTGAAATCTATTATGACCTGTGATTTTCATGAAGCTTGCAATAATAGCTTGAATTTTTTTATCATAGAATCTAAGGGAAGGTGCATGCAACCTAGATCATTAGATGCCCATGTTGTAAAAGTGACTAGTTTCTATTGATATCTGAATTAATATTTCAAATTGTTGAATATAAAATATTATTTTCTTCTTGATCTATGTGAAATCTAATATGCCTATTTTCATGAAGTTTGTAATAAGACTTCAAATATTTTGATTAATGGGATTATAAAAAAATAATTTTTAAGATATTTTTGATTAAAAATTGAGTATGTGTACATTAGAAGATAAATACAAACTCTACTCGTGAAAAATTATAACATGCAATTGATTGATAGATACAAAAATTAATAGATTGACAAATTAATCATTTAAAAAGATGGAATCATAAACTTCAAACTTTCAAATCAGATATATCTAATCATAAAGGACACTACTCTCCCCATGTTATGAAGAATATTTTCTCTTAAGGTTGGCTTGGCCTCTTTTGTCCCCAATTTTCATGTCTTCTCTTGCTACCATATCCTATTTTAAAATCAAAGTTTTTAAAATAAAACTATGGTAGACTTTAGCTTATATAAATGGCTCTAAATCATGGTAATTTAGTTGTGAATTTATTAGTTTTGGAGTAATTGAGAAGGATATCATGTATGAATGAATATGAGTATTTTGATTTTTTCATATAATTATTTTTCTTTTATATTTTCGAAATGCATTTAAATTAAATATTATTTATTTATTTATATATAATATGAGATTTTTTGATGTCATTATAAAAATTTATCAAAATAAAAAATAAAAATTGTGCAAGAGCGCGAGGAGCGTGAGGTGGTGAATTGTGAAGAGCAGAGGAATGAACGCCAAAAGGTATTGCGGGGAGGACCGCAGAGGCATGACACGCCAAAGAACGACATTGACAATTAGTGGGATCAGACAACGAAAAAGGAGATTCAAAGAAAAGAAAGATGGAGCGAGCAACTAAAGCATTTGGTACCACTGAAAGCTTTCAAGGAGAAGTTCAACAATGGGTGGTCTACCTATGGGAAAGCAGGCAGGGATACAAATGCATAAATGTATAGACCTCAATGGGTGTTGGAGAATGGTATCTACGTGGACAAATGCCATCCCTATTATCAACCAAGGCACCAATCAGAAGCCAAACATGAGCAAAGAAGGAAACGCACAAGGAAATTTGATGGCCAAGGGCCCCCATGGGTGAGACCATATAGTTATACGAAGGCCAATGGAAATTGGGGAAGAAGACAGGAATGAGGCAACCAAGGCAAGCAAAATCATAGAAGAGTGAATGGGTGGTTCGAGAAAAAGCCAAGGTTGGACAAAGATACGACCAAACACTGGTGCCAGGAGGATCGAAATGAGGCGCCACAATACAAGACAGCTGATTGCGTTGGATCATCAAAGTCGGGTGAAGAAAATATTGGTAAGACCCCTTTGATCTGATACCCTTGATTTCTTTAAAAAATGAGACAGTCAAAAGAACTAGGGGTTTACTTCAAGAGATAGGTATGTTTGCTTAATGGGGTGGTGAGGGCCACAAGAGCCGAGAAGTCATGGAAAAATGGTGAATAGAAACTTGGGGAGAGAAAATAACAATTAAATCCCTCGAATAAAATTGGTTTCTGATTACTTTCCCTGGTCAAGGGAAAAAGAATAAGGCTCTAAAAGAAGGTCTGTATTTTCTAGATGGCACTCAATTGCACCCCATTTATTAGTTGCCTAATTTTGACCTAGGGAAGCTAGGGCTTGAGGAAAGCGTGGTCTGGCTATGATTGTACAACTTGCCCTTAGATTATTGGATGGGAGAATCCCTCAAGGAGATCGGGAGGCAATTGGGAAAATTCAATTTTTTAGATAAAGCGCAGGAGGATCAAGAAAAAGGGTCATACTTGCAGATATGTGTATTGGTGGCGCAGGGCACAAAATTGCCAAGGGTTGTGCAACTCATCTTAGAAATGGGCTCATGGAGACATGAGGTGATCAGAGAAGATAGCCTCTAGATATTCCCCAAGTGCAAATCAGTTGAGCATGGTAAGGATATATGCACATCCTGGGTTGAGGTCAATAAACGCAATCTGTATATGAGAGAGAAACAGTAAAAAATGGTGATGGAGAAAATTCAGGAGATATGGCACCCAACTGAAAAACTTGGAAAAGGAACTTGTGGAGTCAATCTAGCCTCCAAAGTCAGCTACAAAGGAGACAGGTTTGGGAACTAGGAGCTCAGTGGATCCACAGGTGGAAGAAAGCCAAAATACATACTGGCCAGTCCAATATGATTAGCCAACCACCCCAGGTTTGGGTGTCTAGTTTGAGGAGAGCTTCCCTCATCTCACAGATATAAGGATTGAGG
Source organism: Sequoiadendron giganteum (assembly GCA_007115665.2). Lineage (NCBI taxonomy): Eukaryota > Viridiplantae > Streptophyta > Pinopsida > Cupressales > Cupressaceae > Sequoiadendron > Sequoiadendron giganteum. The sequence continues at coordinate 649,592,533 of CM021101.1, read as the reverse complement.
ATCAGTTGATGGAAAATCTAGGGAGGAGGTCAACCGAACTGGAGCCATAGGATCTAGAGGCAGCCCAAATGATAGGCCACACTAGCACCAAAGATTTGGAGGAAGGAGTAGAAGATGACCAGGATTAGGGAATCATGGGATCAAATTCAGACTGCAATGAAAGATTTGAAGAATATCAAGAGGGCATCTTGGCCGAAAGAGGGATTGAGAAAATCCCCTCAGGTAGAAAAACCCCAAGGATCAAGTCCATCAGCCAAAGAGGATGCAAATCCAACAAGGAAAAGATAATTGTGGTAGGATCAACCAAGGGCCAAACAAAGTTGGGTGAAATGATCCTCAGAAATGGGAAGGGACTTCCCCTTCCTAGGGAGCCATGAGAATTATAAATTGGAATGCTAGGGGCTTGAACGCCCCTAGCAAATGGCATCATTTCAGATGCCAAGTAGAAAACAGTAAACTCGACTTAATGCTCATTCAGGAGACAAAATGGAGTAGAGAAGAGCAAGAGAAGAAGATGAAGTATTGGAAGGGCTGGGAAGGGATTCTTAGGGAATCAATTGGGGCTTCTGGAGGACGGAGAATAGTATGGAAACCAGCCACAGTCTATTGTAGTCTCCTAGAATCAAACTAGAATTGGTTGATGGTATCTGTAAGGACATACCAGGGTAATACAGAGTTCAAGTTAATCAATGTATATGGAGATGTAGCTTCAGCAGAAAAGATGACTCTCTCGGTGGCAATTTTGACTTCCTTGAGACAGCTAAAGGAAGAAAAAATTGTGATTGGTGGGGATTTCAGTGCTACCTTGAACAACTCAGAAAAACAAGGTGGTATAAGAGCGTTGTCTAGGCCTCAATTGGACTTCTAGGATTTCATGGAAAATAACACGTTGAGGAAGATACTAACAAAAAATGGAGTGTTCACCTAGACAAATAGATGAATCGGCCATACGGGAATTGTAGATAAATTGGACACATTTTTGGTGGCAGGGGATTGGAGCTAGGCGACAAATCTGATGGAAGCCACAATTCTGCCTTGGAGTGGCTCTGATCATTTCCCTATCCAACTAGCAATACAACCAGACAAATTCAAAGGTGGCTTGCCATTTCGATTTGGGAAGATGTGGTTGAGGGACCCAAATTTACAAGGCCAGATTTTGTTATGGTGGAAAGATGTATGGGTAGGCAATCACTCACATTTCTTTTCTCTTCAGAAGAAATTCTCTCATATCAAAGCTAAACTACGAGTCTGGAATAAGGAGAATTTTAAGAATATATTCGAAGAAAGTGATAAGATAGAAAAGGAGCTCAGGGATTTGAATGAGAAAATAATAGAAAAGGGCATGGGGCAGGAAGAATTCCTAAAAGAAAAGGAGTTGTTAAACTCACAGTCGGAGATTCTGGCAAGGATGGAGTGCCATTGGAAACAGAAATCTAGAGAATTATGGATTCAAGAAGGAAACAGAAACACCAAATATTTCCACAACACAACCCTGGTCAAAATAAATAGAAACAAGATCACATATTTGGTAAGGGAGGATGGGTCTATAGCCAGAGATGAGCAGGAGATCAGCCAGGGGTCCATCAAGTAATTTGAGACTCTTTTTTATTGGAAGGCCCAGTAGGCAGGGAGGATTAGGGATGATTTAATTGGTGGTATGTCGAACACAATCTCAGAAGCAAAAAATAGAGAACTTACCAAACTAGTATGTATGGAGGAAGTAAAAAAGGAAACCTTCCAGCTTGGAGCAGATAAAGCCCCAGGGCCAGATGACATCCTAGCCTTCTTTTACCAAAATTGTTGGGATATAATCAAGGAGGACCTAGTCAAAGTTGTGGAAGAATCGAGAAGGAAAACCACAATGCTTGGGGCAATGAATCACACCTTCATCATGCTCACACCAAAAAAGAAAGAGGCCAATTGCATGGGGGGCTTCAGGCCAATTTCTCTGTGTAACACAATCTATAAAATAATAACGAAGGTAATTGCAAAAAGACTCAAATTGGTAATAGATAAGGTCATCTAAGAAGAGCATAGTGGCTTCATCCTGGGGAGATCAATTGTACAAGGCATAATAGTGGCTCATGAAACAATCCACACGACAAGGAAATTAAGATTGCCAAGCATGATACTAAAACTAGATATCCTAAAATCCTACAACCAGGTGGATAGACAATTCATGTTAGATGTACTGATTGGGTTTGGCTTTGACATAAAACTAGTGGAATAGATTAGCAGCTATATAATAGCCCCAAGATTCTCAATTATGGTCAATGGAGTGGCCCAGGGTTTCATTAATTCCTCCTGCGGATTAAGACAAGGGGATCCCCTATCCCCTTTCCTCTTCATCATTATGGAAGAGGCTCTCGGTAGGAAAATTGGTCAATCTAGGTTGGACGGATCTTGGAAAGGTATTGAGGTTGCCCCAAGGGTTGGAGCTAGCATGCACCAACAGTTTGTCGATGACACCATCCTGTTCGAACAAGCCTCAAGAGTGGAGGCAAGGAGGATAAAGGAGCTATTGGATGATTACAGTAGGGCCTCAAGACAGGCCATCAATTGGAGAAAATCTAAGGTCTTCTTCCTAAACGTACAACCTAGCCTACAACGAGACCTCGCAAGGATTTTGGGAGTAAGACTAGCCAGCCTTCCTGGGAGATTCCTTGGTATGCCCCTGTTCACAGGGGCCAATTGAATTGGTTATTAGAATAGGTTTGTTGAAAATTACAAAAGGAAGATGGAATTTTGGAAAGGAAATGGCTCACCTCAGCGGGTAGGCTACTCATGGTTAAAACCGTTCTAGCAGCCATCCCTATATATTCAATGCCATGTCTAAAACTCCCTGAGGGTATTGTTGATCAACTTAATCAAATTATGTGAAAACTCTTCTCGAATGGGTCAGAGGAAATAAAAAAGGCTCCACTGCTAGCGTGGGACGAGGTCTGCAAACCATAGATGGTAGGGGGAGTAGGCATCAGGCAATGGGTGCTAAATTGGTCTGGAAAATGTATACCAACAACTAAAAGTGGGTGAGAATACTGAGGAGAAAATATTTGTATTCAAATGACCTAGTGAGTATAATCAGAACACTCAATCCACCGAAAGGCTTGGCAATATGGAACTTCATTTGTGAGTGCAAGGACATCATTTCCAAGCATGCCACATGGGAAATTCATAACGGGTTGAGTGCCTCCTTTTGGGAAGATTCATGGGATGGATTCCCAAAGCTAGGAAATATGGACTCCCTAGCAAAGATCAAAATAGAAACACTTAAGGTTTGGGGTCTGAAGGTGAACGATTTTGGAGGAAAGGTGTGGATCAATGAAGTGCAATAGTGGAGGTGGAAAACCCTCAGTGAGCTTAACACTCCTGACGGTCAAAAAAATGCCTTGGAATCAATCTTGAAAGCAAGGACTATTCCTGCAGGAGAAGGGGATGACTTATTGAGATGGAGTGTCTCAGTAGACGGCGAGTACAAAGTAAAGATTGGCTACAAGCTCAAAGAAAGGGTGGAGGCGGGAAGAAACTATCCGAATGCACTCCTATGGGGGAAGAATGGCATGCCTAAAGCAAGGGTATTTGTTTGGTTAGCCACCCAGAATAAAATTCTAACATAGGACAGGCTGGCAAAGTTGGGTTTCAAGGGTCCAAACAGATGCATAATGTGCAGGCAACAGGCAGAAATGGTGACTCGCCTTTTTCTTTCATGCCCCTATGCTGAGTTCTATTGGAAGTTCATTCTTGGGCTCCTAAGTTTTCTGACTCCACTACCTGAGAACATCTAGGATTGGTTGTCTGCATGGCCGAAAAAGACCAACAAAGGAGTCTTTAGCAGCATTTGGAAAATAGTACCCTCCACGTTGAGCTAGGATATCTGGAAGGAAAGGAATAGGTGAATTTTTCAAGAGCAATGGATGGGCAGAGAAGTGTTAGTAAGACATCTGGTTAGGGCAGTGGTGGAGTTGGCGAACATAGCTGCTAAAAGGATAGCCTTCCCAAAAATGTTTTCTCCAGTAGAGATGTTGAACTCACCAACAATTTTTTCAGACTGTGCATCCCTCCCATCATTGGTGTTGTGGATGCCACCCTGAAGGCCGAAATCAGAAGAAGAAAAAAAAAGTGGTAGAAACCGTTACATGGCTAGATCAAAGTAAACTTTGATGGAGCCTCCATGGGAAATCTTGGAGTGGCGGGTATTGGTTGTGTGGCAAGAAAATCCAAAGGTAGAGAGATAGCACAAAAGGCATAACACATTGGCCAAGCAACAAACAACATGGAAAAATATTGGGCAGCACTGTGTGGGCTAGAATTGGGAAAAGCCATCGAGGCGACGAAGCTGCACTTGGAGGGAGACTCGCTAATAACAATGAATGCTATCAAAATCAATTCCACTCTGAACTAGTTATTATGTTGATGGTTGCCTCCGATCAGGAACCTCATCACCTCTTTCGAGGAATTCCAAATCAACCACGTCTACTGCGAGGCAAACAAAGTGATAGATAGGTTGGAAAAAGGGGCGGTGGTAGAGATCAGGAATGGACAAAGGGGTGCCAGCTAAATGCAGACACGTGCGAGGTGTCAATAGAAATGATAGCTAGCCTCAGCGACGGTGCAAAGGTCTTGTCATTTCATTTGGTGGGATCTGGTTGGCATCTCATATCCATTGGGACCTATAGCCCGTACGAATGATGAGCATTGGAAAAATAAAATCTCCACACTTGGCATGAAATCATCCTCGTCAGATCTTGGTGCTCTACTCAAGACAAGGAAATGTCACCTTTGGAAGAATACCTCGAGAATGTCGGACCTACATTTAGGAGTTATTCATGTGAGAGGACGACAAACTAATATCGTTGTCAGGAAGGTGGTAGGTAGCTATAAGTGTGGGAGGCGGCCTTAGAAAGGCCACATTTGGAAGTTTTTTAGCGAAGCATCTGGAGTATATAGGTGGTAAGAGGAGGCAAGATGGATACACCTATTTGCCTAGAAACAACCACAAATATGGTGTCTTTCTAGGGTGAGGTGTCAGATGTCAGGCTGCGAGGGATTCTCACGATTAAAGACAAGTTGGTCATCCATGCAGTGTGGGAGGTTATGGGTCGTGAATTCATCTAGTCATATCACAAGCACCGGCTCAACATGGGCATCCCAATAATGTTCCTGGCTCTCACACTCTATATAGGCATGGCGAAGCCAAGGGTGAAGAACCTCTGCTAGAGACTCTTCAAACACATGTATTTGGGTGAGATTGATGCAGTGTTGGACAATGTTGATGAAAAAGAGATGATTCTTGTTCTGCAACACTACTACTTGCTCAAAAGACAGGGTGCAAAGCCAATCCCAAAGTTTCCAATCCTTTTAACGGTGGCGCCTGAGGACTTGGAGGCACAGAGTGGGGACATAGACAAAAACTTTAACCTCCTACTATGAATGGCAGGCCTCCTTCCTCCCATGACGAAGGAGGACCTGGGGAATTTCATGGCCCGAGAAGGTTTCAAGGAGGAAAACGATAGTGAGAATGAAGATACCCTAGTGTCACTTGTGCTACCAGATATGAGGGAGGACTGGTAGAAAGAGGATGGCTAGGATGTAGAGGAAATTGCCAACAACCCTACACACAGGAAATGCAAGTTGGAGTGCCCAGTGAAAGCTCATGCAACACACGCAAGACAAATGTGGAAGGAGGAGGAGAAGCGGGGTTTGAGACAAGCGTTGAGCCCCATCTTCATCGTACTGCGCAGCCCTAGGAAGCTGAAAGGAAGGAAAGGAAGGAAGCCCTGACGAACCTTTGTGACTATGTTGGTTAGCGAAAAATAGTTTCTTTTGGTTATACTTAGTTTTCTCTGATGCTAGGATGTATACTACTAGGTGGGTGGGTATAGTGTTTTTGGCTGACAACAAAAAATTTGTTCTGTAGTTGAGCTGATATGGCTATCTGAACTTGGGCTGATATGGCTATTTGAACTTGGGCCAATATCGCTATCTGAACTGTATATTTTTTGCTCGTTAATATATGGCGTTGGCCCTATCTAGCTATTAACCTACCAAAAAAAAATTTATCAAAATAATTAATATGAATATAATGTAATTTTATAAAATTTTATATATCCATACACTTATTAAAAAATTCAAACTATATTTATTCATATAAATATATTTATTAATTATTTTTTAATAAAATGGTAAATACTTTTGACTCAGACTATGGATCAATGAGTGGTCTCATCTCCAATATAAATTGTCAACAATTACATCTCAATGGGGTTTGCTTGATAGCAATAATAATAAGACAACTACTTAACCATCGCACCGTGATACTATTGACTATATATACTTATTAATTAATATAAATAGACTGATTTGATTTATTAGTTCCTGCAATGGAACTATAGCAGAGGGGGCAATTTTTAACTGATGATTAAATTGTCTAGTTTAGACCAATCGAAAATATGAAAATTATTGTTCCCAAAAAAATTCTTTAAAGTTTCAAATATTTTAATGATTCAAATTGAACAGTTTTTAAACATAATAAGATAATAAAAAATAATCTCTATAGTCTTTGGACAAATTCTTCTTCTCTGAAAAAAAATGAGAAAAACTACAATAAGACTAAATCAAGTGACATTTGGCTTCCAATTTCACGGGTTTTCCTTATTATCAAGGGAAATTTCTTGCTTGAATACATAAGTTGCAAATGGATGTTCATAAAATATAATGGATTACATTTATTATTGAGATATATTTAAAATATAAAATTACAATTTTATTTATAGAATTTTCACTTTTTAATTTTTCAAATATTGTTTAAATTAAAATAAAATATACATAAAAGTTTTATTCTAATATAATTACCCTAAAATATTCTATTTACTTAGCAATTATTGATTTTATTTTAGAATTATTAATGGGGAGGCAATTTGTAACTAGTGATTAAATTTTCTAGTTTAGACTAATAAAAAAAATGAAAAATATTATTCAAAAAAAAATCTTTTAAGTTTCAAATATTTTAATGATTCAAATTGAATATATTTTAAACATAATAAGATAATAGACATTTTTTCTCTATATTCTTTGGAACAATTTTCCTCGTATTATTAGGGGTAGTTTCTTGCTTAAATAATGTAAGATACAAATGGATGTTCATAAAAGATAATGGATTACATTTGTTATTGAAATATATTTAAAATATAAAATTACAACTTCATTTAAATAGAATTTTCATTTTTTTATTTTTTCAAATATTGTTTAAATTGAAATAAAATATACATAAAAATGATATGCTAATATAATTATTCTAAAATATTCTATTTACTTAATAATTTTTGATTTTATTTTAGAATTATTTTTTTAACTAAATTTTGAAGAGTAATTTTATCCTTACATATAATTTTCAACTTTAGTTTTCAAAAATGTTATAAAATTATTATTATTATTATTATTTATTTTTGTATTCATGATCGTAAACAAATAATTACATTGTTCCTTTTTTATTTCAAAAATGAATCATTCGATCCCCTATTTGTGATTGGCCTCGTAGGGTTGATTACATTTTACAATCTGTGTTTTCTATCTTGTTATGTATATATATGTTTTACATAATGGTTTATTTATAATACTATTCCTTTCTTTTTACAGACTGCTACATAAATCTTTGAAATTGTTGTTACTATACCAAAACTAGTCCTTGTTTCTCCATCTTTAGTCCTCTTTTTCTTTGGTACCATCCTTAGGTGGACTGCTACTATTTCTGGGACCTTTCCCAATGAGCTTCTTCAATTCAAGGTTTATATACAACCATTGGTTTTCACTTACGACCTCCTCTTTGGTGATTTTTGGTTTTCCTTTCTCCATAAACTTTTGGTACTTGGCTTTGGAAACCTCCACTATTAGGCATACCTGCGAGAAGACATTGTACGTATGTGAGTCTTCTTTTAGACTCAGTAAGTGCCCTCCTAATGCTCTGGTACTTTTCATAATTCCTAACTTTCTAAAGAAACCATAGTATTTCAGTTGTTAGCAATACCCAATACATATTATTTCCTTTTCCTAACCATGCAATTCTTCCAAGAATAATTTATTTTTTCCTTTTTTCTTTTCATTCACCATAACTTGCAAGATCAATTAGAAATAGGTTCCAAAACTCCTTAGAAAAATAGCAATCAAAAAATAAATGTGAGATGCTTTCAGTTTGCTTACATATTTAACATATGTAGGTACTACCTTTAGGATCAAAGTTGGGAAATTTTGTAATATCAACATCCATTTAAAGCCTAATTTCTTGGGTTCCAATACATTGTTCCATATCTCTGAGAATACCCTATTCCAATCATTTTGGTTAAGATTAAATTTCAAATAGCTATTTAGTTGTTCCGCAAGATTAGGGGGGCACCACAGGCTTGAAGAATTCATTATCTTTAATTTTAATTAGGTTTTCTTTACTTATCGAATCAAGATCCTATTTTTTATTGTTGTTTTATTTTTTATGATTCTGGATTCTTTCTTTTATCTGCTTTATTCTTTCATATGTTCATTTTTTATATAAGGGGATATTAAATTTTATGTAGAGCTCATCCCAGCTCAACAAATTATAATTGCAGATTACATCTTGATAGATAAAGATACCTTTCTTGTTCCACTCCTTAGCAAAACACACTTGAAGGAGTGCTAGGGGTTTGTTATTATGGAAGAGGTTCCACCAGATAGACCTCAAGGGGAGGATATTGTCTAGGTCCTTATCCACTGGGAACTGATTCAAAATGGCTTCTTTGTTGATTTCCCAATCCTTCCAAAGGCTCCTGAAAACATTGGACCTTGCAGGTGATATGAGGAATTTTCCAAACATAAGGTCACACATGGGCAGATTCTTCCAAGCTTTAGCTTTTTTGGGGACTACATTCTTTATATTGTTTCAAACCAAATTTTTCCATGGTTCATTCCATTTTATACTTCTACAAATCCATTTCACTACAAGGGCTATTCCTTGTTTCTTCAGGTCCTTGATACCCAAGCCCCCTTTCTACCTCTCAATGTAGCAAGTTTCTCACTTAAATGCATGCCTCTTTTAAATACCTTTGTCATCTGGCCAAAGAAACTGTCTTATCCTCTTTTGGATTTCCTCAATTTGGTAGCAATTAAATAGAAACACTGAGGCATAGTAGATATTGTAAGATGCCAAAACTTTTTGGCATATTTGTGCTCTCCCAGCTATGGATAGGTTGTTACAGGCTTCAAGTTTCTTGATTAGTTTGCCTTTCATCCACTCCCACATCTCCTTTAGGTTGGGATCAATTGCAAAAGGGATACCCAAGTACCTCACCATTTTTTTAGGCCCTCCCCATTGAAATTCATGTTCTTTAAGCCACTTAGGTTGCTTTTTGTCCTAGGACAACATAATTGATTTACCATTTAATATTTTTTCTCCAAAATCTTGATTAAAGAGTTTTGTTTTTTCCATTAGGTTCATAAAGTTTTATTTTTCTAACTTTAAAAATAGAGTTGTATCATTAACAAACTATATGTTAATTAGTTCCTCGTTGTTTGGTAGTATATGAGCCCTTGGACTTTTGGGCTTATAGATTGGTCTCTTAATTTATAATGAAGGGAATCGGCTGTAATAACAAATAGTGATGGAGCAAGGGGAAAACCTTTCTTTATAGATAGATTTGTAGTTTAAATTCCTCTATTAGCTCCCCATTCAACTCTACTTGTGTTGTGGCTTCATTCATGAGCATTTTGGTCATTGGACAAAAGAGATTGGGGAATCCATAAGCCTCTAGTACCATCATAATGAATTACCATTCAATTCTATCGTATGCTTTCTCAAATTCCAACAACTTAGCATCCCCAGTTCTTGATTAGTGTTTCTACTCCATTCCATGGCTTCCCAGCTAGTAATCAGGTTTTCTAGTATATATCTACCTTTAACGAAATTCGTTTGGGTATTGTTGATTATCCTTGGGAGGATGTCAGTTATCCTCCTGGAAATTATCTTAGCTAGCAATTTATCAAAGATATTAAGAAAATTTATGGGTCTCCAATTCTTTAGGAGGGATCTATCACCTTCTTTAGGAAGAAATTTTACTATACCATGGTTTATATCTTTGCCAAGTGAGCCTTTTTCAATGGATTTAGAGTAGACTTGGAAGAGGTCATCTCCTATCCAATCAATGTTCTTTTTGTAGAATTCTACAATTAAGCCATTTGCACCAAGTGACTTATCATTTCTCATTGACAGGATCGTATTAATGATTTCTTCTTTTCTTATCTGTCGATTCAATTTGGAAAATTCTTCTCTAGAGATTTTCTTTGGGATAATTTTTTTACACAAGTCTCTTGCTTCCACCCCTTGTTGGCCCAAGCATTCTATAGTAAAAATATTTTTATAGAATTGATAGAGCCTCTCCTTAATGGTATCTAGGTCCTTTCTCATAACACCTTCTTCCCAAATACATCCAATGGACTCCTTAGCCTCTTTTGATTTAAGGCACTTGAAGAAGAATTTTGAGCCTTTGTCCCCTTGGGATAACCAATTCATTTTTTATCTCTTTTCTAGGCCTTGGTATTTGTAGTTTTGGATCCTCCTTAGCTACCCCTTAATGAATATTATCTCATTGTTAGCTTCTACATCCTTTGGGGTATCCTACATCTTGCTTTCAATTTTTAGTAGTGCATTCTGAAGTCGATTTTCAACCCTCTTGCTTTCCTTGGCCCTCTACTCACTTATTGTTTGGAAGATTATTTTCCAACTTTTAACATTTAAGTTCCATCTTTCAATGGGGATTTTTTTGCATATAGGCCCCTATTAATCTCCCTTAAAGTCAAGATAGCACAGTTTCTATCATCAAGCTTTAGCAAGCTTGAGTTGAGCATGAATTTCGCTCCCTTTTTGTGAGGTATTTCTACATATTTATTGATGCAAATTTGGACCATGATAGGGTGATGGTTAGAAAGTGTCCAAAGCTTGACCTTTACTCTACTACCAACTCCTTCAACCTGATCAAATTTAAATTTGTCTTTACTAGCATAGAATCTATCGAGTCTGCAATAGATTCTCCTATTACCCTTTTGTGCATTGCACCAAGTAAACCAAATAGCTTTATTTTCCTTTTCTGCACCTTCAAGGGGATCCAATACTCTAAGGTTGTTTTTCATCTTGTACCAAAAGTAACTTTCATTTCCTTTCCACTCGATATTTGTACCTCCTTTTTATCATCAGTACTTTCTATCATGTTAAGGTCTCCTCCTATTATCCATGGAATCTTAGGAAACCTACTAAGCCAATCCCATAGTTCACATCTTGATCTATGTTCATTTGGAGTGTAAATGGAACATACTCCAAACTTTGTATCTTCTTTTTTTATGTGTATCTAGCCAACTCTATTGCATGGGGAAGTTTCATGATCTTTCACCCATTGAATCCACTTATTAGAAACTAGTGTTAGGAATAGGATGCCATTTAATTGCAATCCTAAACATATTTCATGTATCTCCTAAGTCCTTGGAAAGTGTTCCCCAACACTAGGATTAAAAAGAAATTAAATTTGAATGAAATGAACATGTAAATTGACATTTGTGATTATTCCTAAATAATAGGAACATATGGGGATGTACAAGAAGAGCTCCTACAAGATAGGAGAACATGGGGTGCCCACATGGAAGGTGGAACCCATCTTGCTTCAGTTAACTATTTGGATGATTGTTAACACTTCAGCAATGCATGTTTAGATCCTACAAAATAGGAATTGATATTTACATGAGTGGAGTGGCACTATCAGTTCACTTCAGTTTAATTCAATTTAGTTTAGTTTAGTTTAGTTTAGTTATCTTCAGTTTCATGTAGTTATTTTGAGTTGCATTCTAGTTGACTTGAGTTGCATGCTAGTTGACTTGAGTTGCCTGTTAGTTGACTTGAGTTACATCACTAATGACTTCAGTTGCATGATACATAACAGGAGAATACTTTTAGTTAAATGGGGATGACCAATCATGCATAATGTTTGCATGACTTGGTGGAGAGATATGTTTTGGTTAACTAAGATTGACTTGGGTCCACCTTGGGTGCCCAACTTGCCATCTTTTAGTTAACACCACCTTTGGCACCCAAGTTGGCATCTTTCAGTTAACACATTTTGCATGAGAATACATTTACAAGGCTCAGTTAAGTGGGCCCATTCTTGGGTGCCACCTTTGAGGTGAAGCTTCCAAGATATCTTCTTGAAAAAATTTCAATTAAGTATTCAGTTTGAGGTGCCTAAATTGAGGAAGACTTTGGTTTGACTTAATATTACATTGTGGAACTCTACTTTCCAAATCTAGGAATAAGTTTTTGTGAGGATCTTTATCCTCTTATATTGTGCAACTCGTAGGAGTTTACAATGCTCATAATTATCTATTTATTGCAGCAAGTGTATGAGAGTTCGATGAGAGTTTATTGCAGGTTGTGAAGAAGCATTGTTGAAGGAAAACAAGCATATCAATCAAGGATTGATATAGTATTATTTTAACCTTTTTCTAAGGTTAAATAATACAAGCACTATTGATTCTAGTGGATTTTTTTTCCCGAAAGGGTTTCTCCACGTATATGTTGTGTCACTTTTATCTTCTTGTCTCATTCTTTTACAATCTTTTGTCTCTTTCTACAATTGGTAAAATTGATCTAAACAGATTAATCATACACAAATAATTGTGATAAATAACACTTAATTAGATCTGCAGTCTCATAGTTTTACAATTTTTAAGCTACAATATTACCTTCATTTTCAACAACTAGAAGGGAAATTTTCCACCTTTTCTTCTCACATGATTGGAGGTGTAGCTACTGGAGTCCTTCCAGATAAACTTGAGGTTGGTTTACAATGTAAACCCTATAGCTTTAACTTCTTGTAACATTACAATTTCCTTATGTTTCTCCTATATTAGGAAACTTCTTACACTACATTTTATGTTCGGGGATTTTGGCCCCCCAATATTCTATGATATGCAGCTAAGAGTCATTTGCATCCATATCTTGGGTTTCATCTTCTATACTCCTAAACCATTCAAAGCATTTAGGAAGTTCTATTCTTTCAAAATTGCCCCTAATGTAAGCAAAGAAAAGGTGCAGAAACGCCTTCCTAATGCTAATTCTAAGAGGAATAGGGAAAACTATAGGTTCACAAACAATTACAGTTCATGAAAATTACACATTACTGGAAACAAAATAGACAATTAAAGCATACACAGAATTGGACACCCGTATTTAACGTGAGAAAATCCTTACAAGAGAAAAACCCACCACACCAAGAGAAACACTTTGTATTATAGTAAATGAAAATTACATACAAATTTGTGGTTCCCCTTTGCAGATATCAATTTCACAGTAGCAACATTTCCCTAATCAACCTTGTACAAATAAAATATTGATTACAGTTCTATGACTCACTGTTACAATGCTTATACAACATACAATGAAGAACACAAACCGTCAAATGTTTAGAACCTTTCACTGTTCTCACAAAGACCTTTTGATCTCCAATAATTTTTGTCCAAACCAATTCAGTTCGTTCAAATTTCAAGGAAGTCCAATCGTCAACCATTCTGAATTTATGGGATTATATTATCCCACATTTTTGTGGGATAGAAACAATCAATAGTTTAAATCCAAAATCCCAATGACTTTACGTTTCCACGAGTTAGCCTTTTGTTATTTACCCATTCGAAGAACTATGACCTCAATACACCCATCGATATAGCTCCACCGATATGAAAACCCATCGGCATAGGTATCTTCTTCGGCATAGTATTTCCACGTTCTTTTGACTTGCTAAGTTAAACCGATATTACCCTAATCGAGATAGCACCACTGATACAAAGCCCATTGATATAACTCCCTACATCGGCGAAGAAAATAGAGATCATTATGACAATCTAAGTCACACCGATGTTCAATAGCCATTGGCAAGACCACAAAAATTGGTATAACATTCTCAGGTCCAACCAAAGGCCAATGTTACCTCAAAGCCACTAAGGTCGATAAGACTCTCCTCGACGAAACTTCTTAGCCAGACTTCTAGAATCAACATGAGTTAGAAAACTCACATCGATAGTTCAGGTCACACCGACAACTATCATTAGCAAGACCAACCACATGTCTCACCAATCTAACCACTCGAGCCTTTAGAGATAAACTGGTTGTCGAAAAGACATCCTAGATGTCTCACTGATTTTTCTCTTTCAAGAGGTTCATGTCAAAATATTGAGGCACATGTTTCCAACAAACTCCCACTTGACAAAGATCTTCTGACACCTCTAGATCATTCAAGAGCTAGTGAGATTCATGGGCTCCAAGTCCCATCGAACTATCACACCACCTGTACTTTTTTGTTCTCACTGATTTCGTCAATGCATCTGCAATATTTTCTAGAGTATCCACTTTTTCTAAACAGACCTTTACATCCTACACCATATCTCGTACAAAGTGATACTGCACATCAATATGTTTCATCCTAGCATGGAAAGTTGGATTTTTTCCAAACAGATAGCACTCTGACTATCACAACAAATTGTAATTTTCCCTGCACTTAACCCAATATCAGAACACAAACGTCTACGCCAAACAACTTCTTTGCGCGCGTGAGTTGTTGCCATGTACTCTGCTTCAGTTGTGGATAAAGTAACTACTTCTTGCCGCTTGCTCATCCAACCAACTGCACCACCATTCAATATGAAAATATATCCACTGGTGGACCTTCTGTTGTCACTGTCCCTTGCCTAATCAGAATCCACATAACCATGAATTTTGAGTGATTGCTATGATCCAATCGAGTTACCATGATAGCACAAAGCGTATTGTAATGTACCTTTTAAATATCTAAATACCCTTTTCACAACATCCCAATGCGGCCTTCCTGGATTCACCATAAACCGGCTAAGAACTCCCACAGCTTGGGAAATGTCTGGCCTTGTACAAACCATTGCATACATTAAACTAACAACTACACTTGCATAAGGCACTCTAGCATGTCCTCCATCTCAGTAGGGGATTTTGGACAATCTTCAACAATTAGCTTTGTTCCCTGCAAAACTGGAACAACTAGCTGCTTGTAATCGGTCATAACAAATCTCTCCAAAACAGTGTTAATATACTTACTCTGGCTAAGCCAAAGATTTCTTCTTTTTTTGTCCCTGGCTATTTCCATCCCAAGAATATACCTTGTTGCACCAAGATCCTTCATTTCGAACTTTGCAGACAACTAATATTTTAGATCAAAAATCATAAACTTACTATTCCCTATGAACAACATATCATCAACATAGAGGGAAATAATAAGAATACGATCATTTTCAGTTTTGAAGTACACACAATGATTTGATTTTGATCTTACAAATCCCAATGAAAAAACAAATGTGTCAATTTTTTGGTACCACATTCTAGGCGACTGTTTCAAACCATACAGAGATTTATTTAACTTGCAAACCATATTTTCTTTACCTTTTTCCACAAAATGCTCAAGTTGGGACATAAAGATTTCTTCTTCAAAATCTCCATGAAGAAATGTTGTCTTCACATTTATCTATTCAATTTCTAAGTCACACGCTGCTACAAGTGGCAAAATAAATCTGATAGATGTCAGCTTGGCTATAGGAGAAAAAAATTCTCCATAATCAATTCCCTCTACCTAGGAATATCCCTTTGCAACCAACCTCGCTTTATATTTTTCAACACTCCCATCCAGATCAATTTTCTTTTTAAATACCCATTTATAGCCAACAGATTTCCTGCCTTGAGGCAAGGGCACCAAACTCCAAGTTTCATTCTTCTCTAATGATGCCATTTCTTCCTTATGGCTTCCAACCAAGAGTCTAAGTCAAGCATTCCAATTGTCTTTTTTATAGTCCTAGGCTCATTAGTGTTAGTAATTAAAGCATAGGCACATGTACAATATAACATAGAGAATCCATACCTATCAAGTTGCTTCTTCTCACATACAGACCTCTTCACAGGTTGAGGTTGATGTTGAGGTTGTAGTTCTTCTTCAGAACTCTCAGAGTTGCTCGAACTCTCCTCAGATTCAGATACACTATCAATTTTTTGTTCCTCTTTTTCTGGTGTTACAGGAATTTCAACAACATCATTTTCCTCCTTGAATTCTTTCATCCCTGACTGCAGATCCACTGAAGAAGGTTTCAACTCACGAAAAATAACACTTATGTTGTACACAACTTTTTCAGTCACATGATTCCAAAGCTTGTATCCTGTCACACCAATGTCATAGCCAATGAAGATACACTTAACAGATTTGTTCTCTAGTTTAGATTTCTTCTCATTTGGAACATAAACATATGCTTCACAACCAAAGACACAAACATTTCTCAGAGAGGGCTTATGACCATACCACACTTCTAAAGTAATTTTATCGACAAGTGTTGACGAAGGAGACCGATTCAATAAGTAACATGTTGTAGCCACAACCCCAACCCAGAACTTATGCTCTAGACTAGCATTGCTCAACATGATTCTTTCCTTCTCCATTAACGTCCTGTTCAACCTTTCAGTAACTCCATTTTTTTGTGGAGTGTAAGGTTTTGTTTTATGCCTTTTAATTCCATGGTCTTTACAATACCTTTCAAAATCTGTAGAATAGAATTCACCATCGTTATCTGTCCTCAATAAACTCTTTAAACCAACTGAACACTTTTGATTTACTTTTCAAAAAATATACAAATGCCCTTCTCGAATAATCATCAATGAAACATACATAGTATTTTTACTTCAACAACGAAGGAACATTTACTGGACCAAAAACATCAAAGTGAATATAATCCAGAACACTAGAGGATTTGTGAGGACTAGAGTAAAAAGAAACACGATGATGTTTTCCATATATACAATATTCACAAAATTCAAATTCCAAGTTACAATCATCAAGCCCCTCAACCAGGTTTTTATTTTTCAAGACTTTTAAACCTTTTTCACCAATGTGATCGAGCCTTTGATGCAAGAGCATAGTCTTCTCCGCTCGAAGTTTAACTTCCAAAGAGTTTACACTAACAAGAATATTTTCCTCCTTCTCTTCACGAACAATTTTTTGTGACTTTGCAAAGACACTGTTACATTGAACAACAAGTGCTTCCAGCTTGTATAGAGTACCGATTTGAGCACCCCTTGCAAGCACTACGGAGCCTCTAGTCATTTTGTAGCCATTTCTTAAGAATGAGACTTGCACTCCAACATCATTCAACTTGCTTACAAAAATTCTGAGCCAGACCTGGTATATGCATTACGCCATCAATTCCTTTGAATCTTCCATTAGGGAATTGAGTTCTGACTCTTCCATGACCATCTATTTCTAGAGATGAATCACTTGCAAAATACACCTTTCCACTATTGTATTTTTCATACTTTGTGAACCAGTCTCTATGAGATTTCATGTGGAAAGATGCTCTAGAATCAATCAACCAGACATCATCTGATGCCTGAGTTGCCAAGGCTGCAATGAAGGCATATGCATCGCTCTGAGAAGAACCATTGTCTGAAGATTTTTTCTTCTTCTTCTTTTTCTCCTCTTTGCAATACTTTTGGACATGACAAAGCTGCCCACAGTTTTAAAATTTCACCTTGGACTTCTTTCCAGGAGACTTTGATCTCCCTTTTGATTTTTATTTGGACTTATTATCCTTCTTCTTGCCTTTTTCTTCTGATCTTCCATGAACAACAAGAGCCTCCTTCGCCATCTTAGAAGATTTTCTTCTCATCTCTTATGATAACAAAGAAGAAACCACATCTTCCATCTTGAAATTGGTTGTCGTACTCCCTATAGCCATTACTAAATGATCCCAAGAGTTAGGCAAAGAACATAATAGATGCATACAATGATCTTCGTCATCAATTTTCACACTCACAGATGTTAACTAAGAAATCAACACGTTAAATGTATTCAAGTGATCAACAATAGATGCTCCTTCTTCCATTTTCAAGGAATACAACTTATTCCTTAGAATAACTTATTCACCAAGGACTTTCCCTGATAAATATCTCCTAGTTTCTTCCACAAAGAAGATGCGGTCTTCTCTTCATTAATATTTAGAAGGATAGAGTCTGTGAAACATAGTCTTATCAACCCTTTTTCTTTTTTGTCTTTGAGATCCCAACCTTCTTGCTTCATGCCTGAAGGTTTCATTCTAGACACAACAAGCCAAAGATCACAATCCACCAATAGATCTTCCATTTTGAGTTTCCACAACTCAAAATTGTTGCCATTGAACTTTTTGATTTCTACTCTTCTAGATGTGCTTTCCATTTTAATCTACACTTTCAATTACCAAACTTCTACAAGAATCCCACTTCATAATTGACACAAAAATCCAACCCTAATAACAAGGATAACACAAATGGCCAGGCTCTGGCACCACTTGTAAGGAAAGCAAAGGTGTGGAAACACCTTCCTAAAGCTAATTCTAAGAGGAATAGTCCAAACTACAGGTTCAAAAATAATTACAGTTCATTAAAATCGCACATTACTGGAAACATAATAGACAAATAAAGCATGCACAAAATTGGACACGAGTATTTAATGTGGGAAAACCCTTATGGAGAAAAACCCACCACACCAAGAAAAACACTTTGTATTATAGTAAATGACAATTACATTATACAAAGTTGCAGTTCCCCTTTGCAAATATCAATTTCATAGCAACAATATTTCCTTGATCAACCTTGTACAAATCAAATCCTTATTATAGTTCTATGACTCACTATTACAATGCTTATACAACATACAACGAAGAACACAAATTGTCAAATGTTTAGAACCTCTCATTGTTCTCACAAAGACCTTTGATCTCCAAGAATTTATGTCCAAACTGATTCAGTTCGTTCAACTATTAAGGAAGTCCAACCATCGACCATTCTGAATTTCTAGGATTACATTATCCCACATTTTTGTGGGATAGAAATGGTCAATATTTTAAATCCAAAATCCCAATGAATTTACATGTCCACGACTTATCCTTTTGTTATTTACCCATTTGAATATCCACGACCTTAATACACCCATCAACATAGCTCCACCGATATGAAAACCCATTAGCATAGGTCCCTTCTTCGGCATAGTATTTCCATGTTCTTCCAACTTGTTAAGTTACACCGATATGACCCTCGTTGGGATAGCACCACCGTTATAAAGCCAATATGGATAACTCCCTACATCGGCGAAGAAAATAGAGATCATTATGTCAGTCTAAGTCACACCGATGTTCAATAGCCATTGGCAAGACCACCAAAATTGGTATAACATTATCAGGTCCAATAGAAGGCCAACGTTACCCCGATGCCACTGAGTTTGGTAACACTCTTCCCGATGGAACTTCTTAGCCAGACTTCTAGCATCGACATGAGTTAGAAAACTCACATCGATAGTTTAGGTCACACCGACAGCTACCGTCGACAAGACCAACCACATGTCTCACCGATCTAACCACTTCGAACCTTTAGAGATAAAATGCCTTTCGAAAAGACATCCCAGGTGGCTCACCGATTTTTCTCTTTCAGGAGATTGAGGTCATAATATTGAGGCACATGTTTCCAACACCTAAGATATGGGATTCATTCTTCTTTTATTTTTTGTCTTCCCCCTTTCTTTTTTGAACAACATTTTCTTGGTACAAGATTCCTGTTTTTGTGTCATACTTAGGGATTTCCTTCTCTTGGGACTCTAACCCTATGGTTGCCTCTTGTTTTTTCTACATTCCCCTTATCATCTGGAAAGTTCCAACCTTTATAAAGAATTTTCTCTAGCTATTCTAAATCAGCTTCCTCAAGGGTAATATCTAGGCTAATATCATCCACTCTAGATCCATGGTTTGTGGCTGAGGGATTTCCTTTAATACCATCTTCAATATTTGATTTACAAATTACACCAAGAGAGACATGTTCTTTATTCTCACATTCACTATTAGTGTTATTATTTTTGTTACCATTTGACATATTATTCTGGAGGTCCTTTTTTATATTAATCTTCATATTATTGGGTTGTCTCGAGCTAGGTGGGTAGTACTTTTCTCAAAGAGATTTTATAATTCTAAAAAAAATTCTACCCCATTGCCACCCCTCAATAAGGCCCCAATTCTTTTATTATCTTCAATACTCTTCTTAATTCTTTCCATGACAAGCTCTTGAGCATTTTTCTTTGGCTGAGATTAATGGGATTAATTTCCTCGGGTGCCCCCAACCCTTTCTCTTGGTTTTTTGCCTCTTCCAAAACATCATTATACACACTCTTAGGGGATGAATCTAGAAAAGGTTTTGTGGGTGTCTCCTTAGTGGCAAGGCCACCGAAGAGATTGTCTTTTCCTAGCAATAGGGTTTCCTCCTCGAGGGAAAGTTTGAGGCTTGAATTATCAGATCCCTTGTCGCCCATGGGCAAGATATCCTCCACCCCTCTACAATCACTTGCTTCGGCCTCATCAAGGACCTCATCAATAGTCGTACTCATTATGGGGGCATCACTTCCCCCTAAAGTATCATTTTTGACCTTTGTCTCAGGGAGACGCAAGGAACTAGGGTTAGCAGCAAACTCCTTACGATTATTGCTTCTTTTTTTCCCATTGCTCCATAGGATTGGATAAATTTTTCTCAAATTTCCCTCAATTTTATAGAGGAAACAAGCACTGATTTCCCCAAGGAATTCAATTTTATAGACCTGTCATAATGGAAATTTCAGTTTCAACTTCCACTTCCTCTAGAATATCCACCCCCAACAAAATGGAAACTAAGACCCTCACATCCATATGTGGGAGGGGGTTTCTGGTTTCTTCAATTTTTGATACCCTCTCAAACTGGGTGACATACTAAGGGATAAACAAGCACAGAAGGAGAGGGAGGTTTTTAAGGGAAATCCACTACAGGTAGGCTATGGTTGTCACCTCATCATAGAGCAGGTTCATGGACCATGAGATAGCCCTAAAGATCGTGTTACCCACAGACCAAAATTATTTCGAAAGAAATATTTAATTGCATTTCTCTTGTTTTAAACAACATTAAAAAAATTCTTTTTGTATCATTCTAAAAAATGTTTGTTGAATCCCTCATTTTTTTATTCCACGCATTACATAACCATTGATCAAAAAAATTCCTCGATGGGACTTTATTTATGTCAAGAGTAGAGAAGAAGATAACAATATTTCTATATTTATGCTCCTCACTATTCATTGCCACAACCATGTCATAATTAGGAATCAAACGGGATTTTTTAACACATTTGGAGGGTTGCATGTACCTTCTCCTTTGGGTTGCACCTCTTCATAGATGGCTCCATCTTCCACGTTGATGAAGTTTGCTTCTCTCAGGATCAGTGTCTTGTTTTCTCTTGCAATAATGTCTTTAAAGGATCGTGGCTTTCTTATCACATCCTCCACCATAGTTATTTTATAACTTTCTTCCCCTATTCCTCCAAGGGTTCTTCCCCATGATTACCAGATCTCCTATTGTGGTTGGCGTACATCCACCGCACTCAACAATCACAATGGAAAATCTACAAGGTCACTGAGATGGTTAGAGAATAATGCCCTAGCCCTTGACACACATGGGAGAGCCAAGGTTAAGATAAAATTGCAAATGAAGCACAATGTTTACCATACGAAGTAATAGTGTACTCTACACTATCAAACACTAAAAAGACCAGGGTAGAAAGAGGGAAACACTCGGGAGAAATCAAACCCTTTGATGGCGTACGACCGTCATGAGGTTTCTAGAGATGCAGGCCCTTCCTCGCACTTGCAGAGCCTCCAATTTTCTTCTTCAATTCTTTCTATTTTTCCTTTTCAATAATTTTATTTATAAAATTAAAATATATATTTAAAATTTTAATATCTCCATATTTAAAAAAGAATAATAATTAACTTTTTTACTATAGAAAAATTAACTTATTTATAAAATTTATTTTATTGTTGATAAAATAAAATAAAAATATATTTATTTAACTTTAAATTTATTTATATTTATATTTTACCTATTTTTTAATAAAAAATTAACAAATATTCACATATATATTACGTTTAGTATATTAAATATAAAATTATAATTTTATTTAAAAATGTATAATAAATATTATATACTTATATATTATTTTCAATCATTTCATTTACATTATTAATATATTAATTTTATATTTATATATTTAATTTTTATATTGATTATATTATAATCTTAATTTTTTAATACATAATAATTATATTTTAATTTTTACATACTTAAAAAAATACCTTAATCCCATACAAAATAAAAATGTAATTTATATATAAATATTAATGATTTAAAATAACTAAAACCATCATTAAAAAAATTAAAATATAAAACTATAACCTTATTTATAAAACCTCGAGTTTGTAATCAAAATAAAGATTATTGTCCATTAAAGAGGGTGTAGGTGTGCAAAACTTTGTCTCCACTAAACATTGATCACTATTTTATAAAATAGAGTATCCTTTTATACTCAAGACACTGAGCTATAAATTATAGATTTCTTTATAATATCATTCAATCTCAATCTTTCATGTTACAATTAGATGTCAAGTCCTAGAAGATAATGGTAGGTTTGGCCTCAAATTCTAACCCTTTTGCAATGCATGAAATGAATAATCTCTTGGGCTTTGCATACTATCAAATGTCCAACTTATTTATTTGATATGTAACTTATGAGAATATATCTCAAACAAATTATCCCTCATTGTAACTGTAACAGTAGATTAATAGTATGTAGAGATGTATCTTTCGAATGATGATGAATAATCTGCAACTAGAATAACAAAGTTAAATCCTAATCTAAACAATAATCTAAAATCTAACAACAAAGAACGAGGAAATAAACTAAACAAACTTAAACAATTTAATGGAAATCTCTCATTGAATATGCGTTCACCCCTTCGAATTATCTTGATTGTTCTTCTCCATTTTGCCTTATTAGTATTTTTGCCCTCAGATTTCTATGTTTGAATGCAAGTATAGTTTTATCGAGTGTCTAAGAAAAATATCGAAGATGAGTCTCTTCTCAAAAATGAATGATTTCGGAAGGAGGAATAACGATAATGACAGGCCATTTTATAGATTTTGGGTTTTCGAACGATTGGCTCAGATTGAAAGAGAGATCAACGGATGAGATTAATTAATGTCATGAGATGTGAGTTTTGTCTCAGATAGAACGTGAGTTAGAACGTGAGTTAGAACGCGAGTTAGAAAACGAGTTCAGGAAAGGCTGCAAATAGAGACTAAGTTAGAACATGAGTTAGAACATGAGTTCAAGATCTTAATCTCCAAAAATAGAAGAAATAGACTTTGTATGCAAAAGCCAAAGTTAGAACTCGAAGACTAATGCATTCGAATGCAAACATGAGTTAATTAATTAAATAAAGATATTTAATTAATAGACATATCATGCATATGAGTTGGAACTAGTTAACTGACTAGTTGTGACAGGGAGTCCTCTCGCAGAAACAATCAGATGTTGAATCCAGAGATAACTCGAGAACTAGAAATAGATCTCGAGTCAGCAGGTGAGTGAATGACTTAGATAACTGAATGATAGAGGAATGTGACATAAATAATAAAATATGAATTAAATGTTAATTTAATTCCACATTCGAAAAATGAAAGACTCTAATTAAATAAATAAAGATATTTTATTTAATTTGACTGTTTGAAAAGGATAATATAAATAATTAAATAATAAATATTTAATTATAGATAAAGGAGGTTAAATGAATAATTAAATAAAGATATTTAATTATAGTTGAAATATGATAAAAAGGGGGGTGTAATTAAATAATAAATTATTTAATTGATAGATAAAGGGTGAAGAATTAATTAGTTCGCAACATAATTAAATAAATATGACTTATTTAATTAATCAAGTTGAATAAAGGTTAATAATGAATTAATGAATTAATTAAAAAGGGTATTTAATTAATAGAGGAAATATGTGTTAGAAAGGTAATTAAATAATAAACATTATTTAATCAAGACCACAGACTATAGAAAATTATGTCGAATATGTACTCACAGGCCTAGACCAATTTTTGGTATCTACAGTTTGCCCCTCTTTGATACAACGTTGGTACGATGTTGTGTCAAAGAAAATATGCTTGGATCGTGCCCAGTATGAAACAGGTTAGGGTATGCCCCAATGAAAGGGAGAATGATGAGGAGGTAGTGGTATGCCCCCTCGAGAGGTAGGCGGGTTTGAAGAACATAAGTGTGCTCTCGAAATGGATAGATAATGGTGGTGAAGATGCAGAAAAGAAGAAATGTTAGCATGGATGAATTTAGAATGTTAGTAAGAAATAAAAAAGGTTAATTGATGGAGAAAAATATATAATCTTCGATACTATGCCAAATCTGCTATACTTTCTTGTTATCATCATTGGGCAGGACATGACACAAATGGATAGTACACACTATGATATGAGATAGACCATAGTGTACAAATTCATCCATTTGTGAAAAATAGACAGTCGTAGACAAGGAGTGTCTTAACTCAGACTAAGGACAAGATGCCCCAATCGTTTTGTTGAGACAAACCACAGACAACGGACAAATAAAAGATGGGTCATGAGACGTCATTGCTCCTCTAAATCCTTGATAGGACATCCTTGAGGAAACTAGTAACATGACTCAAAAACCAATGTTAAAAAGACAGTTGACAGACAACAGCCAAAGAAAAAGAATCCATGAGACATCGTTGCTTCTCTAAATCCTTCAAGGGACATCCTTGAGAAAGCTAGTAACAGGATCTTGCACAAATCGATAAAAAGATAAGACAAAATAAGATATAAAGTCATAAAGCCAAATAAATGTATTTGCCAAAACTTGATCTTGTGGGATTGTTTGATGTTTGATGTTTGGCATAGCATAAGGTGAGAGAATGACACATACCACATAAGACGTTGAGTCTGGTTTCGACTTGGTGACTTATGTATAAGGCATGACAAAGCCTGGTTTCAGAAAGACACGTGTCGTATAAGACGTTGGAGTCTGATGACATTGAAGTGACAAGCCACATGAGACTATGACAATTTGATGACGTATGTTGACAAGAAAGACATATCTTGTTTAAGACATAGGTTGATCACTTTGACAATGTGTTTGATATTGACTTGATGACCTTGAGATGTTTTGCCTTGTTGTTGCATGACTTGTTTTGATTCTTTGACTGATAAAAGTGTGTGTATGTGTATTGACAGTGTATGACATGAGATGATGCCCTAAACTATGATATGCAACTTGTGTGATAGTGATTGTGAATGAACCCTATTAGACTGACCTAGTGTGGTCTCAGGAGCTCATCAATTGATTAGCCTTGCCTATGTTGTACACACAGAGACCTCGTAGTTTGACACGACCAATGAATTTGAATGTACAAAGAGTCATGATTTAATGTGTGTGATACATGACAAACCTAGACTGACAGACCTAATGCCTCAGGGGCATATCGATTGATGGCCTTGCCTATGTCCCAGTCACAGAGGCAACGTAGTTAGACTATGTCTACGACTGACTTAACATGACCGACTTGACATGACTTACTTGACATGATTGACTTGACTCTGTATTTGGGATTTTCTGACATTTTTGAATTTTTTTATTTTTATTTTTGGAGTTTTCTAATGTTTTTGGGATTTTGCAAGACAATTTTGATGGTTTGACGTTATGTACAAGGTGTTAGGGCATAGAACAAGGATTTTCCCCCAGTCGGGAATAAGATTTGGAATATGGAGTGGGTAATATGACGGAATGGATGCTAGATGTCAATCGTTCTGAGTAATGGATAAGACAACCATTTATTATGAGTAATGGTGAAAAAATCTGACTAGAATGATGGTAGACGGAAGAGCAAGCTTGACTACACATGGTGCTTGTTTGCCAGGTTTTTACCATGGTACTTATCCATAACACCACCCCAGCGGTTTTCACTAGTGGACGGATTTATTTCTCTTTACTTTTCTTGGTTTCCTCAAAAAAAATTTTTGGTGTTACAAAGACGCCTGTTTGCCAGGTTTTCATCAAGGTAACCATTTTTTTGTTTTTTTGTTTTTTTTGTTTTTAAGACACGGATTCTCACAGACTAAGCATAGAACCTCTTTAGATGTAGACTGTTGATAGGGGACAAAAGCGGCTCTCCTTCAGGAGTAGAGAGTTGGTACGCTCCTGATCCAAAGGCTTCTGTGACAATATATGGCCCCAACCAGTTAGGTTCAAACTTTCTTGGCTTTTCGCATTTCGCTTGGTTCTTAGGATTCTCCATTAATACCAAGTGACCAATGTCAAAGTGTCTATTGAGAACCTTCCTATTGTAACTACGACGAAGATGATTCTGATATGCTTGCAAATGAACTAATTCTTTTTGTCTTCATTCATCCAGCAATTCTAGCTCTTGTAACCTAGAGACATGGTATTCTTCATCGTCAATATGACCCTTCAAGGATACCCGTAGGGAAGGTATTTCAACCTCAATAGGTAAGATAGCTTCGGACCCGAATACGAGGGAATATGGAGTGGCGCCGATGGCAGTACGGATGCTTGTGCGATAAGCCCATAAGGTAGGATTTAGCTGAAGGTGCCAGTCACGACTAGCATCATTGACAGTTTTCTTAAGGATTCTAACGATTGTCTTATTAGATGCCTCAGCTTGGCCATTACCTTGTGGGTAATACGGGGTGGAGAAATGGTGTTTGATGTGGAATTCTTCACATAAATGGAGTACTTCTTGGTTCTTGAATGGGTGGCCATTGTCTGTGATTATGGATTGGGTTACACCATACCGACAAATGATATAGTTTAAGATAAACTTAGATATTTGTGTGCCAGTAATGTAGGTCATGAGAATAGCTTCGATCCATTTGGTGAAGTATTCGATGGTGGTGATGATGAATTTGTGGCCATTAGATGATGAAGGGTGTATCTTACCTATGAGGTCAAGTCCCCATTGGACGAAGGGCCATGGTGAAGTAATTGGACGAAGCTCCTGCGTTGGCGCCCTTATCAAGTCTCCATGTATTTGACATTGTCTACATTTCTTTACAAAGACATATGAGTCTTTCTCCATTATAGGCCAATAGTAACCTAGTCTCATAATCTTATGGGCTAGAGTAGGACCACTCAAATCAGATCCACATATACCCTCGTGTACCGCTCCCAAAGTTGTTTGTGCTTCTTCAGCATCGAGACATCTCATTAGGGCGTTATCTAAGGTACGTCTATACAGGGTTTCTCCGATGATGGTGTACTTAGCCAAATTTTGGATAAAGGTTTGGCGTTGGTTATTGGACAAGTCTTGGGGTAAGGTTTGGT
Organism: Sequoiadendron giganteum; assembly: GCA_007115665.2. NCBI lineage: Eukaryota > Viridiplantae > Streptophyta > Pinopsida > Cupressales > Cupressaceae > Sequoiadendron > Sequoiadendron giganteum. The sequence goes on along the minus strand of CM021101.1, from coordinate 649,565,214 downwards.
CAATGAGGTAGTCGAATATGTATTTATACTAAGGAGATGTAGGACCAACAATGGTACACACTATCACAGTATTGGGGACATCATAAGCGGGGACCAACAGTTGTTCAACCAGAAACTCAAACTTAGGCACATTACTCAAAATATCCAACAAGGAACCCACGGTTGCCATAGCATCTGCAGCTCTATTATGGATACGTGGTATTTGTTGAAAAGTTATATCAGTGAAATACTATTTGAAACTATCAGCCATTCGCTTGTAAGGTGCCAACTTTTCATCCTTAGTCTCGTAATCATCATTTACCTATCGGATTACCAGTTGAGAGTCGCCAAAGACATGTAAGCTCTTAATTTTCCATTGAGTTGCCATTTTTAAACCTGTCACTAAGGCTTCATATTCTGCTATATTGTTGGTACAAGGGAAAGCAATCCTGAATGATTTGGGAATGGTATCACCTTGAGGTGTGACAAATAAGATACCAGCTCTTGAACCACGATTTGTATGTGATCCATCAAAGTACATTTTCCATTTGGTTTTAATGTCAATGTTGAAGAGAAATTCATCTAGAAAGTCTACCACTAATGGATGGTCCGCCTTTATAGGTGCATTAGCTAACTGGTCTGCAATCATCTGTCCTTTTATAGCCTTCCTCTCGACATACTGAATGTCATACTCGCTAAGTATCATAACCCATTTAGCCAATCGGCCTGTTAAAGCTACCTTACTTAGGAGGTATTTAAGTGGATCAATCTTTGCAATTAACATTGTTTCTCAATTGAGCATATAGTGCCAGAGTTTTTGGGTAGCAAAAACTACTGCTAGACATGCACATTCTATGTTGCTATAATTCAATTCATAGCCCACTAAGGTATGACTGATATAATAGACTACTCTCTCATGACCTTGATCATCATGTTGTGCGAGAAGAGCCCCTAATGCCGACTGAGTTGTTGAGATGTAAAGTATCAATGGTTTTCCCTCTATAGGTGGCATTAAGACTAGTGGAGTAAGCAAATAGTCCTTGATTTTCTAGAAGGCCTCTTGACATTTAGGTGTCCCACAAATGGTACTCCTTTCTTGAGTAGATGTTGAAATGGGTGTATTTTTATTTGCCAGTTGTACTATGAAACGCCTAATGGACTGTAATCTCCCCCGTAGGGTTCTGATTTGACCAATGTTGACTGGAGGAGGCATTTCTATGATAGCTCTTACCTTCTCTGGATCTACTTCAATGCCTCTTCGAGAGATGATATACCCAAATAGTTTCCCTGATTTCACCCCAAAGACACACTTCTTTGGATTTAGCCTGACATTGTAATTCTCTAGCCTCTGGAATATCTTGTCTAAAACTTTTAAATGATCTTCCCTTGTTTCTGATTTGGCTATAATGTCATCTACATAATCTTCCATGAATGTATGTACAAAGTCATGAAAAATCGTAGTCATTGCCCGTTGGTAGGTAGCTCCTGCATTCTTAAGGCCAAACGGCATAACATTCCATCAGTATGTGCCCCATGGACATGTGAAAGCTATTTTGTGTTGATCTTCGGGTGCTATCTTAATCTAGTTGTATCCAAAGAAACCATCCATGAGGGATAGCATCTTGTATCCTGTTGTAAGATCGGCTATCATGTCGATATTCGGCAAAGGAACATCATCCTTAGGGCATGCCTTATTGATGTCTCTAAATTCAGTGCAAATGTGAATGCCCCCAGTTGGTTTAGTCACTGGTACAAGATTTGATATCCAATCTACATAGTCTATTGTCCTTATGAATCCTACATCCAGAAGTTTCTTAAGTTCTGCTTTTACCAGTAGAGCGATTTGCGGATACATTTTCCTTAGCTTCTGTTTGACTAGCTTGATGCCTGGCTGTAGTGGTAAATGATGCAATATGAGGTCTGGATCCAGCCCAGGCATGTCAGAATACGACCATGCAAAGTTTATCTGTCTCTTGTTTAAGAAATCTTTAAACTCATGTTGTTATGTCTCTGTTAAAGAAGCTGCAAAATATACTATCTGAGGATTCTCTTCTGTACCTATGCTGACTGCAACAACCTCTTCTACTAGCATTGGTGACTTTTCTTGTTCAACAGGGAGAATATTTAAACCTCTATCCTTGGGTACCTCAGAGAGGTTTTCACCCTTGGACACATCCTTTATTTTGAATTTTTCATCATCCAAAGGCGCCTTGCGGTTTTCACCTAGGGACTCATCATTTTTAAGTTCATTGTCTTTTTTCTTTTCATTCTCATTTTTGCAACTAGAGGTGTAGATAGACTCCCCAAAATATGCTTTATCATCCAAGTCTATGGTAAAACCTACCTTATGATCCCCTCTTGGTATGCCTTCTCTAAGTCCCATGAACTCAGCAATTGCTTCGTCATTCTCGAATTTATCTATGATAGGTGTACCTTGTTGATCCCAGTTGATAAGTTCGGGATATATAAGGGGCATGTCATCATCGAAGTTCTTAAAGGTAGCAGCTGACAAGGTGAGTATAGAATAATTGACATGGTCGCAGAAGTTTTGGACCAACTCCTTCTTGTTCTTCCTCCTAGGGGTAGGTATACTCTGATGTGGGACTATAGTGAGGGCCGATTTGTCAAAAGATGGTTTGTCAGGTGCCCAAGATGCATGATCAAGGGTTTCCCAATAATAGTTCTCTTGCCATTCTGCTTTGGACAAGTGTTTCTTAGGATGAGGACTAGATTTTTTTGGTACAGGTTTCACGTTGAGGTCCAATTCTCCAAATAGGGCATCGATATTCATGTACTAGTAGATGAAATGGATTCCCATTCACTATCGCTAGAGTAAGGGGATTCATCATAAACTGGAGTTTTGTTGTAAACTGGGGGTTTGTCATAAACTGGGGGAAGTGGTTCATGAGATATCTCGATGTCTGTGAAAGCACTCACTTCCTCTTGAAAAGATGACGAAGTACCAGGATACCCAATTCTAAGCGGTTGACACCCTAGCCCTAAGTATTTTGGTCATGGGTAGACAGTGATCGGTTATGTCCTTCCATTTTGATATAGCCCTAACCCACTGTGCCCGTCATAGCCTTCATTTTGCATTATCTTAAAGCCTTTTCCATACTGGTCCTTAGCTATTTGAATAGACAGGGAGGGGTATTCATGTTCTTCTTGATATAACTAGGAATCACCTTGATCCACAATTTCTTCACTTAACTCTCCCCATTTGGTTAATGTCATTGTAGGGGGAACATGAAATGTGACCACTGACTGTCCTCTATCTGCCATGGGTAGGCCATATGCCTTAGGTGGCATCAGTTGACTGACGTAGTACGATGCCTTTATATTATATTCGCCATAGCCCTTGTCTTGGATCTCGAGTTTATGAGTGGATGATGGTGGTTTGAATGAAATGGACTTAGTGAGACGTGATGGGTCAACGTATTGGGATAGAGTGGATGATGAGGCTTCTTGGTTAACTGGTACTTGTCATTGTGGAAGGTCCCTTCGGGTTGTACAATATTGGAAAGGATCTGGATCACCATCAATAGTGATCTCTGTGCCATTATACGGGAACTTAAGACATTGGTGGTATGTTGAAGGGACGACTCTCATTGCATGTATCCAAGGTCTACCTAACAATAATTTGTATGGAAGGGTGAGATCCAAGACTTGGAAGCTGGTGTTCATGATCACTGGGCCAATTCTGATAGGGAGTGTGACAACTCCTTTGGATGACCTTTCTTCATCATCATAAGCCTTGATGACTAGACTCTTAGAAGTGTCTACACAGTCTTTTGAGAATCCTAATGCCTTAACCAATTTTAGGGTACACAGATTCAAACCTACGCCTCCATCTACCAAGACTTGTCTGACCCTTGTTTGATGGACTAGGACTTCAAGATGTAAGGGGTCATTGTGATCAAACTTTTTAGTCGAGTAGTCTTGTTGGGAAAATGTGGCATGATGTGAGTTGGTCAAATATCCCACCATTTCTTCGAAGTGATTGACATCCAAGTCCGTGGGAATAGTAGTTTTTTGTAATGCTTTGTCAAGCATCGCTCGATGTTCTGGTGACAAAGTCAATAGTTCCAAGATAGATATTTTTGCGGGGGTTTTACTCAATTGATCAATGAGATTGTATCTATACTTGGGCCTCTATGTAGGTGGTTCAGAAGAAGGACTTGGAATAACTATTTTAGTTCTGCATGTATTCACATTACATTCTGGGTGCTTCTTAATGATGACGGTATCAACATGTTCGTTTGCGGCTCGGAGGCTATATATGGTCTTTCCTTTCCCATAGTCATATTTGGAGTTGGTGTAATTGGCAGAGGGATTGTTCTTGGTTCCTGAACTAGAGGCGTTTCCTTTTGTGTGGTCATGTAATGGGTCTGTGAAGACCTTATGATCACTATTTTTAGTATTTTTCTGCCCGTTTACCTCTATGGATCCGTTTTCAACAAAGTCTTGAATGGTATTCTTTAATTGGCGACATTGTTGTAGGTTGTGCCCTCTCATTCGATGATAGTCACAGAAGCGTTATCATCCCACCATGAAGGTTTGAACTATCCAGGATCATACTCTCTTGGTTCCAAAGGTTTGATGAGATTATGTTTGACCAATTCTTTGAAGACTACCTCGATTGGTTGCCCTAAAGGTGTAAATTCTCACGTGGTAAATCTCCTTTGGGGTCTTTGTTGCGAGTTCTGGACATAGTTAGCTGGTTGATCTGGATTGTTCATCATGTCTACATGTTGGTTGTATCCTCTAAGTGTGATAACCGGTCCAGTATGTATGTGTTTAGCATCAACAATGTCGTCATTCATGACATTTTTGTTCCTAGACCAGAACTTGTTTCTATCATTCGACACGTTTGGATGTTGGACAATTGGGCTCTTGCCTGGTACTTTTATTTCGCCTTTGTCAATAAGGCTCTTTTCAAGGATGATCCCCTTTTGTACCAAGTCAAGAAATGAAGTGCAACAGTGTACCCGTAAGTCACCTCTCAGTTTCGGGTTGATGGTTTCGAGGAAGATTGTGACCTTATGTTTTTCGAGTATTTCAACTGGACAACAGCTAGCTAGACTTCTCCATCTTTGGAAGAAAGTGATGAACGTCTCATCATCTTCTTGTGTTGTGTGGCACAAGGTTGCTATGGTTACTTCGTTGTCTATGTTAAAGGAAAAATGTTTGACAAACTTCTCAACCAATTCACCCCAGGATCGTATACCATACGGCAATTTAGAAAACCATTCCAACGCTATCCCTATGAGGGTTCGTGGAAATAGGCGCATCAAGTACGTGGGGTCATATGATATGTCCATGCATGTCGTTGAGAATTCTCTAATGTGTTCTAAAGGATTCTTCCTCCCATTATACTTAGGAAAATTTGGTATAATGTATCCATGGGGGAAAGGTGTCATATAGAGTGCTTTATCGAATGGACATGGACATAGGTCTTGTGCTGAGATAGTTCGTTTGCCTGACATAGACATGTCGTCCATCTTTTGTTGAATAGTTTTCATTTTATTTTGAAGGATTTCGAATTGTGTCAAGGACATGGTGTTTGTGTTATTTGGATCAATGTAGGGGTTCTGGTACACCATGTTTTGTGATGGGTTGTGATTTGGCGAGGGAATATATCCTGTTAGGATGTGTTGATTTGGTATAGGGATATTCCCTGTCTAAATGGTCTGAGTTGGTATAGGAATGCTTCCTATTTGAATGGTCTGATTTGGTATAGGTATGCTACCTGTCTGAATGATTTTATTTGGTATTGGTATATTCCCACCAACTTTGGATCTCTTACCAGTCATGTTGGTGCTAAAGGGGTTGGAGGAAGTTGCCCTCGCAATAAATTGTAAACCTTGTGTGACGTTGAAAGGGATTGTGCTTACAATTGATGATGTCTGAGTAGATATGCTACTTGGTATCATTGCGGTAATTTGGGGAATAGACACAGTTGATGTCGCAGTTTGTGTTGGTTGAGTAGACTGTGTTGTCAAAGTATGAACATCAAATCCTGGTGGTAGTGTGGCACCTTCTACTAGAAACTTTGCTAGATAGCGTTTTGGATCGTTGAGCAAACACTCATCCATGAAGGATGGAAACTCAGGATCTTGAACTGCTGCATCTATGTCTTCTATGTAAATCTGCCCATGTGTGTCCCTAGTGACATGTTTTTCAAGTAAAGGCCCGTGTGGGCGTTTGCTTCTTGACGGATGGTTTCTGAACGGATTGATAAATTCATTGGGGTCTATCATTGCTTTGTGTTTCTTTTTTGACCTTGTTTCGACCATGAAAAAGTTGCTCAAAATGGGTAATGCAGACTATGTCTAAAAACTGATATGACCTACGTCTATGTTTTTGGATTTTTTTGACACTAAATGACGTTGCTAAAATGGTTTCTAAAAAGACGTATACTAAGATGACGTATGATATGATGGACAATATGCAAAATCTTGAGTAGATTATGACGATAGTCTAAGATGAGTATAACCTACCACCTAATGGAGTAAATGCATGCAAAGATTTTTTTTTTACCAAGGAACCTGATTGGATGACAAGGACAATTGATAAGGCGGATTTTTCAAACTAGACTGTTGAGCTGAAAAGATCCACTAAATGGGACTAAAGTGACAAGGTTCAATGATTGTGACAAATTGAAACATGAACGTTTACAATGACAAGGAAAGTTATCTCTATTTCTACGACATGAAATATCCTAGGAAGTATCTATATGCATGTGACTTAGGATGACTATGACTATGACGTTTACTGTGACTAAGACATATATGACACCTAATGATACAAGTTTTTTGAGAAAAATTTACCAGTTTCTAATCCAAGGTTGATCTTAAGAACCTAAAGCAAATATTGACAATGATGTTTCGGACTCAACCCATGGTTTTTGATGTTTTCTGTTGACAAGCAAATGCGGTTCACCAAATAGTTGTGGTTCAGATTCTGGCAGATGCGGTTTTTTTGACAATGCATGCGGTGTTTTTGACAATTGCAGTTTTTCCTATGACAAATGTGGTTTACCGATACACATGTGGCTCAAAAATTGACAGATGCGGTTTGCATGCACACATGCGACTCAGAATGTGACAGTTGCGACTCGTGACATGCAGACTATGAAAAGTGAATTTTTTGACAAACAGATGTGGCTTTTCCCCTAACAGATGTGACTCGCTAATACACATGCGACGATTAAACTGACAAATGCGACTCGATTTTCTGACAGTTGGATTTTTTTCGAAAGTTAAAATTTTCCCGAAAGTTGTTGACTGACTTTGTTTGTTTGATCAAGATTTTGATGAATACAACAAAGAACAAACATAGTAATCAATGTATTTTTAGTTTTTGTGATGTAAGGATTGTTAAGACTCGAAAAACATTTACAACCTAGGCTTTTAGGACAATACTTGTTGAATTCTTATTTGGATTTCTCCAGCTACGCATATTTATGGTGAATGACTAGTAGCTTGACCCCACTGGCTCCTCTCCACGACACTCACTTATACGAGGCAGCCAAGCTATTGTATCCATCAAACTCTCATGGCATACATTTTATTTCCACACATAAACTGTAAGAATATAAGACGGCTTCATAGGGCCGATCCTGTTGCGCCAACAAGTAGGTAGGATTTTGGTAACTCTACAACAAGGTTTTTAATAAGGGCATTTTGTTCATGGGACACTATCCAACATCGGCGAGAGTCCATTTTTGTCCATATCATCGGAATAGTGTGCGTGATTCGTGGGCTTTCCCCAAGAATCCTCTTTTATATACCGGCTGGAATTCGCTTGGCTTTAGCGTACTACCAGTCTAAGTCGTCTTGGGGTGAGTACTTTTTCCCACCAAGACAGTCCCAAGTTCTAGAGTCAGTAATCGTTTCTCTTACACCCAGGATCGCATGACTGCGCAAGGGGAGAGGATACTTCAATATACTAAATCATAAGGGTGAAAAATACGTGCAAAGCACCAAACAAAGAAGATAGTGGTTCTTTTTAATCCAAACGACAATTGTCTATCTACCAATCAGAAAGATCTTTTTACTCCACACGACAGTTATCTATCTACCAAACAAAAACTTGCTAAATAAATGAACACAAAGGCATTAGGTCTTGCATGAAAATTTATCAGTAGTTCATTGGTCTTGTCTTCGGCTTTCATCCTACAAAAAATATTGTCTTTGGTTTTGTTATTGTCTTCTATGCTTCGTTCTGCAAACACTACGTTATTCGACCTTAACACAACTGTAAACAAAACATTAGCGAAAACAAAACAAGACAAAAATGACAATGATTAGAGATGAAAGATGGAATGTGTGCACCTAGAATTATTTAGCTCCAAGTTTTTTGTCCACTTGATCCAATGTGTGCTTTGAAGTTTTTTTTTTTGTTTTCTGCACATTCACAAACCCAACAAAGCCAAAACCCTAATAGCTAGTCAAGACAAATCCAATTTTTGGAAATATTTTTGATAGTAAAAATAAAACTACAGAGAATAGACCCATACTAAAATTTCAAGAGATTTCCAAAATTGTAAATAAATCTGAAAGATTGTCTGTTTTGCACCTGAAAATATTTTTTTATGAAAAATCATAAAAAAATTATTAAAAATTCAAAACACATTCAAAAAATCTGATTTTTTCACTGAAGGTGCCTAACACAATTCCAAATTGGTAAAAAACAATTTGTGAATAGATCTACAATAGTTTGTGAGATTCAAACAAATATTTGTGAAACCTTAATTTTCAAAGATCTGTTGTTTGAATAAAACAAATTTATCCAAATTTAAAACCTAAAGAACATACCCCTATTCAAATTTAAATCTCTTTCCAGAAATGTAAACATATTCAAAAATATCAACAATTTTCTCTCAAAAATTGATATTTTATGAAAAATAACAAAAAAATTATAAAAAATTCAAAACATCACCAAAAAATCTGATTTTTTTGGTGAAATCTCTTGATAATGTCATCTACTTCCACACAAATTTTCGTGAAAAAGTGTAGCCATTTGAAAGTTATGGTTGAATATGTCGGGTTCACCAAATGTAACTGTAGATTAAAAGTAGATGAGATGTATCTTTCGAATGATGATGAATAATCTGCAACTAGAATAAAAAAATTAAATCCTAATCTAAACAATAATCTAAAATCTAACAACAAAGAACAAGGAAATAAACTAAACAAACTTAAACAATTTAATGGAAAGCTCTCACCAAATATGCGTTCACCCCTTCGAATTATCTTGATTGTTCTTCTCAATTTTGCCTTCTCAGTATTCTTGCCCTCAGATTTTTTTGTTTGAATGCAAGTATATTTTTGTCGAGTTTCTAAGAAAAATATCGAAGATGAGTCTCTTCTCAAAAATGAATGATTTCGGGAGGAGGAATAATGATAATGATAGGCAATTTTATAAATTTTGGGTTTTCGAACGATTGGCTTAGATTGAAAGAGAGATCGACGAATGAGATTGATGAATGTCATGCGATGTGAGTTTTGTCTTAGATAGAATGTGAGTTAGAACGCGAGTTAGAAAACGAGTTCAGGAAAGACTGCAGATAGAGACTAAGTTAGAACGTGAGTTAGAACACGAGTTCAAGATCTTAATCTCCAAAAATAGAAGAAATAGACTTTCTATGCAAAAGCCAAAGTTAGAACTCAAAGACTAATGCATTTGAATGCAAACATGAGTTAATTAATTAAATAAAGATATTTAATTAATAGACATATCATGCATATGAGTTGGAACTAGTTGTGACAGGGAGTCCTCTTGCAGAAACAATCAGATGTTGAATCCGGAGATCACTCGAGAACTAGAAATAGATCTCGAGTCAGCAGGTGAGTGAATGACTTAGATAACTGAATGATAGAGGAATGTGACATAAATAATAAAATATGAATTAAATGTTAATTTAATTCCACATTCAAAAAATGAAAGACTCTAATTAAATAAATAAAGATAATTTATTTAATTTGACTATTTGAAAAGGATAATATAAATAATTAAATAATAAATATTTAATTATAGATAAAGGGGGTTAAATGAATAATTAAATAAAGATATTTAATTATAGTTGAAATATGATAAAAAGGGGGGTGTAATTAAATAATAAATTATTTAATTGATAGACAAAGGGTGAAGAATTAATTAGTTCGCAACATAATTAAATAAATATGACTTATTTAATTAATCAAGTTGAATAAAGGTTAATAATGAATTAATGAATTAATTAAAAAGGGTATTTAATTAATAGAGGGAACATGTGTTAGAAAGGTAATTAAATAATAAACATTATTTAATCAAGACCATAGACTATAGAAAATTATGTTGAATATGTACTCGCAGGCTTAGACCAATTTTCGGTATCTACAATAACATATCACATGTGGTTATAATTGCATGACTTGTTGATCTAGGAGGATCTACAAATTATAATATTCATTGTATTTTAACCCTAACCTTATCTTATTTAACCCTAATCCAAATTGATCCTTCATTGAACCATAACCCTAATTGAGCTATAATGCTAACTTTGAATCCTAAATAAATTATAACCTTAAGTGAACCTTGATTGTAACCCTACTAGTAACCATAATTGAACTTAAATTGAATCACATCCCTAGTTCAACTTTAATCCTCACCCTTACTCTATTCCTATTTGATCCCCAATCCTAACCCTAACCCTAACCCAAGTGATTAGTAACCCTAATTGAACTCAAGCTTTAATCCTCATTAAACTCTAACCCTTATTAAACCATAACCCAAATTGAACCCCCTAACCCTAATGTAATTGTAACCTTGTCCTTAATGAATTCCTAACCCTAACCCTAATTCTAATTGACCATTTATTGAATCCTAACCCTAATTAAACTCCAACCTTAACTTTGAGCCCTAATTAAATCACAACCTTAATTGAACCTTGACATTAATCATAACTAAATAGTAAACATAATTGAACTCAAAATTTTAGCCTAATTAAATCCTAACCTAGAAATAATAGGCATTGTTGTTCAAGAAAACAAATTTCCCATACAAAGGAAAATCATTATTTATATAGAAACAAAATTTGTAGAGCAACTTGAAGTTCCTGCCTAAATGTGCAAGAATAGTCATGTTTTTATTTTTTGTGTTTGCTATGTTTTAGCAACAATGTTGATATTATAACAACTTAATAGTAATCTTAAAAAAATTTAGATGGTGACATGCTTGATACCATAAATAATTTGGGAAATATGGCAAGTTGATACAAACAGGAAAAAAGTATTGTCCTTTCAAGATTAACAATCTATGAATCTAGATCAAATAGATAGCTCCTTGGTTTATGCTACAATTCACATTGTTGTAATATTTTTCATTGAAGTGAATGCTCAAGATGAAGGAACTTTCTGATTGTGCATTTTATGTTAGCTTTCTACCCTATACATTTAATTACATATCTTAAACAACAGTCATAATATTTTGTTGATCCTCACAATAAACTGATTCATCCATGCAACATATTGCCTCTTCAATTATATCATATTCAATGTATGTATCTTTCACTGATTACACTACATGGTTGGTTTCAAACAATTCAGAACTTGTCTCAAGCTATCAGTTTTTTTCCATTTTAAATTGTGAATATAAACCTCTTACCACCAAATATGAAAAAGCATTAAGCTTCTTATTAATGACAAGAACAAATTTCATATACACCATTGATTATCTCCTTCCAAGAAAAAAACACATAAAACTCTTAAGAGCAGTTATGATTTTCCCTATTTTCCAACCTCTCTATGTGGGCTAAAAATATTTGTTCTATAGGGGTGGGTACCAAAATGTTTCTAAAATAATAATACAGTTTAACAGACTAAGGTAGAACTGACATCGCTCAAACAGTGTAGAACCAACATCTCTCAAACAGTGTAAGTTTGTTGAATTGTTTCAATATCCAATCCCTTCAACTTTACAACAGACTCAACATGCCCTTTGAGTATGTAGCTCTCTCAGCCTGTAAACATCAAGATCAAATAACAAATATTTGAATACAAAATTTTTCATAATGTGAAGAATAATGATTGACACAAAGAACAAAAAGGTTATGATCTTAAGATCTTACCTTGCAATCTCAGCACATATTTTTGCCTCTTTAGCCATCTGATTGAGGTCTCTAAAGTTGTTCCTATCACCAAATGTCTTAGTATCTAGAGGTTGCAATCCAAGAAAAGTCCTTTAAGCATGGGCCCACTTTATTTCTTTGGCTTCTTTGCCAAAATCCTTTTGGCTGGTGAAGGCAATCTGAAATATACAAGATCATGAACAAATTATTTTTGCAAAGGCAACCAAGTGTCTTGATTGCAAAAAAACAAATAACATATTACTTTAATTTATACACTCTTTTCTCAATATAAGTAAATTGGAGTTTATACTTACTGGAAAGAAATATGTCTTGAAGGCTGCCTAAAAAAATATGACAGTCATCATTGAAAAATGTATGATACATTATGGGCCATATTCCTTCACTATTATCAAGCCATGCTTTTAGTGATGTGTTATAGCTATCACATAATGTTATAAATGATTATTTCCTTCTAATTTCCAAACCTACAAGTTTGTTATTATCTACTAGTTTGTACTAGGATTCAAGGTGCCAATCATGCTAAAGTATTCTTTAAAAAAATAAAATACAGTAAAATAAAACTATGTTATTAATTACAATTACTACGCTTAGATATTTGAATATTAAACTATTGATTAACAATAATTGTATTTGAATATGAACTTCAAATTTTATATAAATATACTATTGTTAATCAAGTAGTACTATGAAGATTAATACTTCATTTCTATCCCGCTTGTTTTATTTAGGTCTCTTGTTGTACTACTTTAATTTTAGTCCTAGCATTTGGACAAACTTGTCATCAGGTCACTCCCAACATCATCTCTAAAACTTACTCATGGTTTAGAATATACTGCTTTAAGTTATAGATATGGCATTTCAAGAGAGCTACCTTATTTACTGTGAGCTCAAACCAAAAAAATAAAACTTACAAGTGGTATTAGGTATTCTACTTGTAACATCTATCTCGCTTTCCATCTTATTGGGTTTCTAAATGTAAGGCTTGTAAATTTTAGTCTTGTAATTTGAAGGGAGCTAACTCATTCATCATCAGCTCATGCCAGATGTGGTCGATGAAACTTTTGCATAGGAAAGGATGCACTTCTAACTTTCAGTGATGACATTCAGAGCGAGCTATCTCATTCATTTTCAACACACTTCAACTTATAGATATATCTTCAAACATTTTCACTGAAACGTAGATTATTTTCATAAGTTACCCAAGACAATATAAATACTTGCTAAAATATTTCTTTTACATATTATAAAAAATGAAGATTCACCTGAATTTCTATAAAATAATGCTCTCCATCTCTAATAATGAGTCAATTTCTGGTCATGGCATTTAGAGAAAACTGCCCCATGCATCATTGGCTCACTCCAAATTTCTTGACTAAATTAGACTAAATTTTACATTCAGTATATCCAAAAGCCTTAAAAAACATATAGCTAGGAAAATCTTCATAGGGACTAAATTTTGTGCCTAGTAATGCCAATTTTCTATTACTACCTTTAACCTTTAAGTTTTAGGCTTGAAATGGGTTGAGCCATCTCACCCATTATCAACTCACTTGAAATAAATTGTGTAAAGTTTACAAACTATATCTAGAATAATATAAACATTATAAATGATCGACAATGCGATGTCTAAAATCTATCACCTTTATATGCAGAAAAAATATAATTGAATTGATATGTCACTAGTAAAACTTATGTACAAGAGATCCAAAAATCCCAAGCAAATAAAAATGGGAAATTCCATAGCTAAGATTTTTACACACTATATCCAGAAACCTAAAATAGTAGATATTAGCTGGCATGTCATGACTAAAATATATACACCATGTATCCAGAGACCCTAAACAATATAGTTGATCTAAAATGCAATGACTAAAACTTGAGCACAAGGTATGTCCACAAGCCTTAGACAAGATAAATAGACAAGAGAAATAGAATTGCTTACATATATTTTCCCAAAAATACACACCATCTTGTTTAGAGCCTTTAAATTTACTGTTGCTAAGATTTAGTTCTACCATTTGGAACTCATAAGCTACCTCACCTACCATCAAGTCATTCAAAACACAATTACTAAAACTTACACCCAACATACCCAAAAAATTGAGATGATACATTTTTTAAACAATCTTGAATTTATGATATTGCTATCAGGATTCAACTGTGTAGTTTTGAGTTAAACTCATTGACCCATGTTTCATGAGTGGTGGTTCACAAGAACCCGTCTCTCACGATAATGAATGGTCCACTTAGAACTCCTTTCATCTAGGTGATGCTCACAGGGGTGAAGCATTGGGCCTTCTCAAGAGGTCACCCATCCCAGTACTACTATGTGGTTAAGTGTGCTTGAGTTGGAGTAGTACTGGGATGAGTGACCTCTCAGGAAGGCCTAGTGCTTAACCTCTGTGAGCATCACCTAGATGCAATGAGTGCTAAGTGGACCATTCATTATTATGAGAGATGGGTTCTTGTGAACCACTACTCATGAAACATGGGTCGATGAGTTTGACTTGGAACTACACAGTTGAATCCTGATAGCAATATCATAATTTGACACGCTATGGAAAATACCTCCTACTTAACAATCTTGAAATTTTTTTCAAGGTAAAGGTGGTGTGTCTCAACTGTCAAACTCTATTAAACAATATCTTTTTATGAGAAGTAGCCAAATTTTTGTATCACAAGAAAAGTAGAAAGTTTGTCTATGATAACTAACCAACTTTTGTTCTATCATGGACACAAATTGGCTCAAAGTAAAGGGTATAGGAAGGTCTGGGTGGAAGGTGACTCTCTAAATATTATAAACAATTTGAAGAAGGCCTCACATTCGTCTTGGACTATTGAGGCCTTGGTCACAGACTCTATTGAAATTATTAATTCCTTGGATAATGTTTATATCTCTCATATATTGAGAGAGGGAAATATGTTAGCTGATTTCTTTGCTAACTTTGGTGTTAGAGAAAAAAAGGAATGGGATTTAAATGATCCTATTCCTTTTGAAGCAACGACTATTATTATTAATCAATGCTAATCTTATGTCAATCTTAGCTGGCTTTGGGGATGCATGTCCTTAGTCATGTGGTCGAATGGTTTGAATAAGGATGTTAAAGTTATGAGCATGGAGGACGACTTTCACAAGGATCAAAGTTATATTTCATTATTGCATATTTGTCATTTCCCTGGCTTTGTAGGGATTTTGGGTGATACTTATATTAGTTTCTGGAGTCTTTTGTTGATTATTCTCACTCTGGGTGGTGTTTGTATTAGTCTCATTTGGTTCTGGTTGTATGCTTCGCTTCAGCTTGCGATGGGTGGGGACATAAATTATGTCGAGCCTAATTCCTGTGTTTCTGCTAAGCAGAGGAAGGAGGTGTGGGAGATTTTAGAGAAGGGTGGTTTCACTGTGTATATGGAGATATTGCATGGCTACAATTCTCAGGTAACCAATATGGTTGCTCAAGGGTGGAATGAGAGAACCCTGAATTTGGGAGGTAGGGAAGTTGTGGTTGACAAAGAATTCATAGCCCAAATTACTGGTTTGGCTATGCAGGGTATGAAGGTGTTTAGAGACAAGAAAGACTCATAGGATGCGATGTTTATTTTCTTCAAAGGGAATGAGGTTGTTGCTTTGAAAAAGGTGAAGAGTGGTGGTTATCAGAGGAGCTCTTTGAAAGCATTATGGTGTGATGTTGCGGAAGAGATTATGAGGTATGTAACCTTGGAAGGAAGGTATACGATGATTATCAATTATCATTTCCTTCTGCTAAACCATTTCCGACATAAGAAATGGGTTTCCTTTCCTTACTATTTTTTTATGACATTTGACACGAGGATTAAGGAACTTATGAAAAACCCAAAGAACCCTGTCTTGCATGTGGGGTTAATTCTCTTCATCTATGAACATGTCAAAGTGCATGAGGTGCATAAATCTCTTGTGTCTCCAAAAGAAAATGTTGGTAAACCCCGGGAGGGTTATGAGACGAATTCGAGTGAGGAAAGGGCTAGTAAAAACTCTATAAGAAGAGGAGGCTTATTTTGAGCAAAGAGTTTGAGTCTGATAGGGATGATGATGTTGACTATGTCTCGGATTCTTATGCCTCTTTTGAGGAGGGACCCTCTTCCCCTATTCCGGGTAAAATTAGGAAAAGGAATTAGGATGATAAAGAGGGTTATACTACTTGTAGTGATGATGTGGTTGTGAAGGCTCATCCTAAGGGGGCTAAGCAAAATAATGAAATTTATGGGGAATCTTCCTCTCCTCCCCCAACAACTATACATGTGTAGGAGACTAAGGAGGGGAGCTGGAAGAGAAGGGAGTTGAGAACTGCTAACCAAATATTGGAGAAGGGTTTCCCTCTTTCCCTAGCTAGAGGTATCTATGGTGAGGCCTCTTCGAGTGTTGACATTGGGATGAAGCAGGGGAAGGAAAGGGTTGTGGATGGTGGAAATTCTGTGGGAACTAGCAAAGCGGATGGGGATAGGATGTTGAAAAGGAAGACTGTTGCAGAGGAAATCACTTGCTCCATTCGAAAGATGAAGTCTCCTGTCTTTGCTAGAAAAGGTAAGGATATTTCTGCTGATAAGGTTCAGGTTATTTCTTCTGATGAGGATGTTGTTGTGGGGAATCGAGTCGAGAACTTTGATAGGGAGGAGTTGTCTGATGTATTGGGCTCAACCCGTGAGAGTGTTAATGTGTAGTTTCAAATTTTTAAATGATTCTTTCATGAGATTAATAGGATTAATGTTAGAATTAGAGGTGTTTCTAGTAAGGTTGAGGACCCTATTATCCAAAGCCAAATCGATAATCTGATGGAGTCTCTTAATATTGTGGCTAATACTATGGTGGAGGAAACCATTAATTTGAAACTGAATTTGGAAGGTATAATCTTATCCCTTGAGGATAAATTTGATAAAATGTGGAAATTTGTGATGAAGAGTGGAGATGCCTCTAAGGTTTTGGGCATTTCAGATTCTGCCAAGGTGATCTCCCCTGTGATTACTACAAAGAAGAGAAAAGAGATTGTGCTTGCTGATGATACTGCTGCTAGGGGTAAGTTGTTGGATGTGGGTTGTGCTGGTGAGAAGGATGTTGTTAAAGGTAGTGTTTTGAATGATGAGGTAAACACTGGTGGGTTGGGGGTCAAAACTAGAAATAGAATGAAAGCTTGGGTCGGGGCCTCTGGTATAGAGGTGTTGGATATTGAAGACAATGCGCAAAAGATGGTCACTACTGATATGGAAGTTGTAGACATTCTGAAGAATATGTAGTGTTGTCGGTTGGCTTCCTTCTTTTTAGCTATTTTTTGGCTGATGGTTTGCTATCATTGGGTTGATTGTTGCATAATTTTATTTTTTTTATTATCAGTTGCTTTATTTTGTAAAGGGTTTCAGACCCCTTAAAAACCTATTTTTTTACTTCTAATCAAAACTAACCAACTTTTGTTTCAAAAAATATAAAATTGTAGGAAATTAGAAGACTATTGGTTGATTGTGAGTTAAATTAGTCACACATACCATGGTGCTAACTTTTGTTTCAAATAAATAAAATCATATTAAATTATAAAACTACTTGTTGATTGTCAGCAAAATTGGTATTGAAAAAGAGTAATTTCTAAACATGTAAAGGTGTGTGGTTCCCTAAAAAGTTTCCCCATGCAGGTAGCTGATATCGCTCTAGAAAATGATATGATGGAGGCCATCGAAGATGAGATTAAATGCATAGTCAACATGCAGGTCGTGACTTACAGGTCGCAGACCTGCCAAAAAATTGCCCATGCAAATGCCACGATAATTGGAAAGGGGTTTATATATATATATATAACTTTTGGGAAGGGTTTATCTATATATAATGCATTGAAATCATATATACCTTTTTTGCATCAAGATTCAAGCAATGTGCCGAGATAAGGAGATAGGTGGTAATAGCAGTCATTAGAATTATGTAGGTGCCAATGATTTGTTCGAGTTGATTGAGAACTCTATAAAACAAACAAACGAGCATCTAAATGAAATAAATTCCAATGAAATTGAAAATGGTATATTTATTATTTATTATTAATGATGTGATGAAGGAATAGTTGAGGACCTGCACACAGTCAAACTATTTCATCTATTTACCAACAATATCAACTTCATGAGTTTAGGTTAATGGCAAATAAAATACAGTGGCATGAAAGAAGAATTTCAATGTAAAGCTCAAAGAAATAAATAAAAGAAAACCAAACAAATAAGAATGGACGGAAATACCAACCATTTCCTCTTGCCATGCACGAAATTATTGTAGCTTCGCATTTGTTTTCTCTCAATTCCAAACTGCCTAATTTGAATTAAAAAATTCCAAATTGAAATAGCAAACTAGACTCCCCTTTCCATCTTCCATTTTTACGGCCACTATGATAATGGAACCGTATAAATCGCCCTTATGGGCAAAAATTTCATGCTAATAAGATTTAAGAAAAATCATTTGTCAAATATGTTTTGTTATAAAATGTGTATCTATATTTTAACAATATACAAATATAAATTTTAAATAGAAAAAAAATGAACGCTTATTTGCTAGAAACATAATTAATAATAGTAATAATAACTAGTAAAAAAACAAGTTAATAATGAATTACAAATGTCTTACAAATAATTGCAATAATTATAGGTGTTCTTTAGTATATAATGTATAAAATAGAATAATTAAAAATTAATCATTTTTAGATAGATATATTTAAAATATTTAAATTAATTTGTGTTACAATTTTTAATTAAAATTATTTGTATTTTATGGAGTCTAAAATTATAAATATAAATACAAGTCTATTTGAACATAATGTTTATTAAAAGGTTAAATATATACTATAATTAGCATAAGCTTTAGCATCATAAAATAGATAGAATTTATGTAAAGTATAGTGAAGTGATTAATAATTAATTTATTAATTAAATATCACACACTATTTGATAAAAGATTGTAACCAATTTATACATGTAAATGAAATATATTCAATCTGTTTAGGTGTGGAGCCTGATCAGTCTCCAAGTGGGAGATTGTTGGTATGTGGCAACTGATCATTCTATAATGTACACTCTTCATGTATCCTCGCTGGGGTCCGAGGTCGGGCCGAGCCCCGGACGGGGGTTCGGGGGCAGCAGCCCTCGAAAATGGGGGTTCGGAGGCGGTAGCCCCTGAGAAAAAAATTTGTCTTGCTTTTTCGCGAAATTACTGAAAAAGGGAAAAATCACAAAAAGGGAAAAAACCCCGATTTTGTATAACCCTAATTTATAAAGGGTTTAGGATAGAGTTACAGTATCATAAGAAACAGGCGATTATTCACGATATTGTAATAGGGTTTTACACTGGTTAATGAAATCATTGGATGGTTGCAGTTTGGTGGATGTAGTCCACATTGGGTGAACCACGTTAAATTCTCTGTATTATTTTTTTGTCCTGTTTTTTCGCGAAATTACTGAAAAAGGGAAAAATCACAAAAAGGGAAAAAACCCCGATTTTGTATAACCCTAATTTATAAAGGGTTTATGATAGAGTTACAGTATCATAAAAAAATAGGCGATTATTCGCGATATTGTAATAGGGTTTTACACTAGTTAATGAAATCATTGGATGGCTGCGGTTTGGTGGATGTAGCCCACATTGGGTGAACCACGTTAAATTCTCTGTGTTATTTTTCTGTGTGTTTTATTTTTGGTTTATTTGATAAAATCTGCATTTAGCTTTTAGATATCTGCCATTAAAAACCTAACACAATCCCTATATTTAAGGGAGCTATATAGTTTTGATTATGGTTTTTGTGATGGAAAAATGTCTTGAAAAGCCTACAGTCAAAAAGTTTATGGTTAGCATTCCTAATCGACCTTATCGCTCAAAGTTTATGGTTAAAAAAGTTAGAAAACATGCATTTAACTTAAAAAGAAAATAATGAATTTTGATTGACTACAAGAAAAACATTTAATCACTAGTTAAGATCCAGGGACTAAAAAACAAAAAAAATAGTTATACATGGTGATCAAAGGATTTTCATATTTGACAAAAACATTTCAATCATATGTCTTCATCATTGTTAAAATAACAATACAAAACCATAACTACTCTCAATTTTTCACAAAACTTTTTCTTCACTTCAAAGAACAAAACTACAAAAAAAACTTGTTTAATTATATTGTATATTTTTTAACTTATTTTTACATATTGATAAGGTTAAAATTATGTAATAAATATGATTTTAACCCTAACGTAAGAGAGAAACATATGAGAGAAATACTATTGTACATTAATTATTAGTTTGACATGAAATTGTTTCTTCAAAGTGTATTTAATTAATTTATTGCCATTAATGTTTTAGTACATCTTATAAATTGTTTACATCATGCAAAGTATTACAATTATTTGAAAGAGGTTTTTGCATATTATTTAAATTACATACATTATTTATTAAATAAATCTATATCATATATATATTACAAGATCTTGACAATATATATTAAATTTAATAATAAAATATATTATTATTATATTTTAATTAAATCGTCGATAATCAACATATATTTTTAATATATAATATGTAAATTATGGTTCACGATATATATATAATATTTAAAATTAATATACTCATTCCATCCGGAGGAGTTACAGGTAGTTAGACAATCCTGCCACCCCACCGGAAATAAGTTTCTGAAGCAGGAGGGTCGTTAGAAGAATATACTGGAAGCTGTTGAGGCCTTTAGATTGCTCAACGAGAGCGCTGGAATGCATGCCAATTGGCAACCTGAATTCAATATATTGCGGAGATGGATAATCAATCTCCATTACTGGATCTTTTGGAAACGATCGTATTTGTTTAAGCCAACGTGGTGCATCTGGAACCAGCCACCTAGGTGGGGGGCGCGGGTCGGTGAGGCGAGGATGAGGCGGTTCAAGAAGCTAACTCTATCTGTGGGTTTCTTTATTCAGAATCTCAAGGGGGCAGTGGAACTGAATTGGACTAGGTCGGCGATCAGTTAGATCGGCCCGCAAGCTACTCAGCATATATTCCTGTATAGACGCTATATGGAAGTATCTATTTCTGGGGTGAAAGAACATCAAAAACAGTTAGGGTGCCCTACTATCTATAGGCAGCAATGCGTTCTATTAGATAAGATTGAGGACCAGTTAAGTGATACTATACGAATTCCCTAGCTTAGCTAAAGGTCACCCAACTGGATTCTAGGCGCTCCTGGAGATGCTGGTAGGATAGGGTTTCAGCAATCTTTGCGGAGGAGTAATACCCGTTTGTACTTGGAGAAACATAATGAAAGATAATGGGGCATCCGAGACTGGACAGTATTCTTAAGTTCAGGGTTTAATGCTCCCCTTGAGAGCATCCCTCATAGTCTGTACATCATAAGAGATCATGGAAGATCTTGGCGATATGAACAGAAGTAGCAGCCAGGATTGGAGTTATTATGCTCCATTGTCAGTGGCTTATGCTATGCCACTATTGAGTCAGGAAAGTGAGATGGTTAGTCATTTGGAGAGACCAAATGTGCCAAATCTTGTGCAGGAGATTGAAGAGAAGCTTCATAAAAGTAAGGTGGAATGCATGATATGCTATGAGAAGGTGGGAAGATCAGCAGCAATATGGTCTTGTAATAGCTGCTATGCACTGTTTCACCTGCATTGCATAAGGAAGTGGGCACGAGCTCCAACTTCCACAGATTTGTCTGCTGGGCAAGGGCAGAGTTCGAATTGGAGATGTCCGGGTTGTCAATCAGTGCAGTATTCAAGATCAGAGGATCTTCAGTATTATTGTTTCTGTGGAAAAATGCAAGACCCTTTCAAGGATTTCTATCTCACTCCACACTCATGTGGAGAGTCATGTGGAAAGTCACTTGATAAAGGGAACAGAATGTCTCGTTGCCCTCATAGCTGTACACTCCAATGTCATCCAGGTCCTTGTCCTCCTTGCACAGCAATGGCTGCGCCTGAACCATGCCCATGTGGCAAAAAAACAGTTACAAGGAGATGTTCTGATCAGAAATCAGCTGAATCATGTGGACAAGTGTGTGAGAAGGTTCTTAACTGTGGTCGACATTTTTGTGATAAAATATGCCATGAGGGTCCTTGTCATTCATGCACTGTTCTAATAAATGCATCATGTTTTTGTGGGAAAAATGAGAAGATGATGCTTTGTGGGGATCTGCAGTTCCATGGTGAAGTTGACTGGAAGAGTGGTGTGTATGCATGTGAGAACATTTGTATGAAGATGCTCTCGTGTCAAAATCACAATTGCAGCTTGGGATGCCATCAGGGAGAATGCAGAGAATGTGATTTATTACCTGAGAAGTTAAAAACATGTCCCTGTGGTAAAACACAAATTCTAAAACAAAGGAAGAGTTGCATGGATCCTGTGGCAACCTGCTCAGAAGTATGTGAAAAGCTTCTTCCTTGTGGGAAACACAAGTGCATAAATTCTTGTCACCAGGGCATCTGCCCTCCTTGTTTGGTTTCTGTGGATCAGAAATGTCGATGTGGATCTTCTTCCATAAAAGTCAGCTGCTGGAAAACCACATCATCCACAGAGGACAACAAAGAAATTTTGTGTGAAAAGGTTTGTGGACAGAAGAAAAACTGTGGTAGACACAGATGCAATGATAGATGTTGTCCTCTGTCACATCGAGGGCTGTCTGATATTCAAACAGGGGATTGGGATCCACATTTATGTCTTATGCCTTGTGGGAAGAAGATGAGGTGTGGTCAACATTTCTGCCAGGAGCTTTGCCATAGTGGCTACTGCCCTCCATGTCTTGAAACTATTTTTACTGATCTCTCTTGTGCATGTGGGAAGACCTCAATTCCTCCTCCAGTACCATGTGGAACACCTATTCCTTCGTGCACATTTCCTTGCTCCATTCCTCAACCATGTGGGCATCTTGCAACTCATAATTGTCATACTGGAGAGTGCCCTCCTTGCACAGTGACTGTTGCAAAAGGATGTGTGGGAAATCATGTAATCCTTAGAAATCTTTCATGTGGTTCACGGGAAATAAGATGCAATAAGCTTTGTGGGAAAACAAGACAATGTGGAATGCACGCTTGTGCTAGGACATGCCATATACCACCCTGTGACACAGTTTCCATGGAAAGTTCATCATCTAGAGCCAGAATCTCATGTGGGCAAATTTGTGGAGCTTCCCGCAGAGATTGCAAACATACATGTAATTTTCTGTGTCACCCATCTAGCCCTTGCCCTGATACCAGATGCACATTTCCAGTGACTATTACTTGCTCATGTGGTCGATTGACTGCACAGGTTCCATGCGATGCTGGAGGTAACAATATCAGAGCTGATCCAGTCTTTGAAGCTTCTATTTGTCACAAATTGCCTGCTCCCCTGCAACCGACAGAGTCATATTTGACTAGAGTTCCTATGGGCCAGAGAAAGCTTGCATGTGATGATGAATGTGCAAAGTTGGAGAGTAAGAAAATTCTGGCAAATGCCTCTGAAATTTCAACAACAGTTGCTCTGCCAGGGGTGAATGGAGCAACGTCAGAAATGCTTGCTGACTTGATTCGGAGAGAGCCACAATGGGTCTCAGCTGTTGAGGATAGGTTTAAATATTTAGTTCTGGGAAGGACAAAAATAAACACAAGCACTCTTCGTGTCCACATTTTCAATGTTGTGCCAAAGGAGAAAAGGGACATATTGAGGCAACTTGCAGGAAGGTGGAACCTTTCTGTATTTTGTGCTGGATGGGAACCGAGACGCTTCTTAATTGTACAGGCCACACAAAAGTCAAGAGCCCCAGCACGCAACCTATTACTTAAAGGTCAGCTGCAAACCACAGGGTATGTGCAACCTCCTGCTTTCAATTCATTAGTAGACATGGATCCAAGGCTTGTACTTGCCTTATTTGATTTACCAAAAGAAACAGATGTCAGTGTAAGCTCATTGATTCTGAGATTCGGTGGGGAGTGTGAACTTGTATGGCTGAATGAAAAGAATGCATTAGCCATATTTACAGATGTGGCAAGGGCTGCAACGGCTATGAGACGTGTTGACCATGCATCTGCATATCGGGGTGCTGTTTTAGTCCCCCAAAATGGTGGATTGCCCAGCTCCAGTGCTTGGGGAGCTAAAGAAGTGGGGAATGCAGAGAAAGAAAATGCATGGAAAAAGAAGGAACATGAATCTGCAAGGATGGATTCATGAAGCGAGGATTGGTCGACTACTGAAGCATCCAATTCAGCCTGGCAGTTAAACAACAGTCCCAGTATTGCTTCTAAAAAGCCATGGGGAGCTCTAGAGAAAGAGAGTGAAGCAAGTACAAATTCTTTACATAGTCGGGCCCAGTTGACTTGTAAGCCTCCAATAATTGAGAGTTCTAGGGAAGTTTCTGCATTTTAGAAAATTCAAAATGAGAAGTCTGATGTAGATGACTGGGAGAAGGCTTAGTAGGCTAATGATTCTTGACCTCCTTGCTTAGTTAATAAGGTTAATCAAGAATAAGGGTGAAGATATTATTATGGTATTTTTTCATATGGTGTATAAACACCAGAGTTACTGAATGTTTCAGAATGTGAATAGTAGGAGAATATGAAGGCTAAGATGCTTAAGTCAGTTTTTCAGTGTTACTGGTGATTCAGTGTTCTAGGCTCTTCTTTTATGGAAAGCTGATTGTTACTCACAGTCTCTCCTCGAAGCAATTAATAAATACAGACAACTTTTTCTTGGTCAAATCAAAATGTTTGCCATTTTTGTGCTTTTGTTAGGGTTTTATGGAATGTAGTATTTAAAATCATTTAAATTTCACGAGCTTGTAAGCTTAAGGTCTATTCAGGCATATTTGGAGTAATTCTGTACTATTCCATGCATTGCATTTTTATAAGCTGGTACTCAATTCCCCTGTAAATATGTATGCCCTTATTTCTACCAAATGCCTATTTGCCACTGAAATTCTTCTTTTCTAGTCATGATAAACAAGTTAACCTTGATTTATTTTTTAGTGTGTGCCTTAAAGCATGACAATAACCTTGATTTCGTTTTTAGTTTGTGCCTTAAAACTTGACAAGAAAGTAAAGAATAAATCTGTAAATGATTGAAGTAGTTATCTGCTAGGTTATATTGTGTGAGCTTGCGAGCTCCCAAATTGAGTCCCAGGAAGTTGCACAGTGCTGATAAATTGTTCTCAGACGGGAAAAAACGCTGTGTTTAAATAATTGCGTTAAATTTCTAATCAATACAGTGGTAAAATCTCTTTGCACATTCTACTTGAATGTGCTAAAGAAAGGTTTGGATTGTCTGAGCTTGCAAGCTCCTAAGTCAGTCCCGAGAAATTGCAGGAGGCCAGTAAATTGTTCTCACTTTGTTTAACTAATTGCCTTAGAAGGCTCAATTTTCCGATCAATACGGTGGTGAAATCTATTTGCACAATATTTTTGTATGTATACAAATAAGATCAGTTTGATTTGATTGAATGCATTCTTGAGAGCTTTAGCTGCATTTTCTCTGTAATGCTCTCTCCCACCGACCTAAATCCTGCCACCTCTTCCACCGGCCCTGAGTGTAGTTAAATACACTACAATTATTCTGCAGAAGATCTATATCAATCCAACATTGGTCTCTCAATCCAAGTCTGTTTAAATCCAAGGTTCGCAAGGATTCCAAGCAACCAAAGCAGCCAATCTTCCCTGGAATTAAGCTCGTAAGCTTTCTGAATTCTCTGTTTATGGCTGGAGATACTAAAAAGGCAAAGCTGTATTCATCTTCTGCTGTAAGTGAATCTAATTCATTCGATTCTTCTCAGAGAAATGAAGATTCTGATGCACACAATTCCTTAAGGCAGCTGATAAAACAATTATAATATGAAGAAAATAACAAATATTTTAATAATTGGAACCCCACCGACCTGCCCTTGGGGACAGTTAGTTGCATGCCTTCGGCAGCCCGCAATCAAAAGAGCTTTTATACTTATAGGGCTTACAGCAGAGACCAAAACAAATAAATCATCATACAGTACTTATCAGAAAATGACCAGTCAATTTATGCAATAATACTATGTATTATTTCTGAGAGAACTGGTTACACAGCAGTTTCAAGGCTTGCATAAACAGCACAAAGACAAAAATATCTATAGAGGTCGCAGCTTCTTAAAAAACATAAGTTCGCAGCCTCTAAAAAAACAACTTTTTGGGTTCAACAATGATCTTTGGAACCAACATTACAACTAGAGATCAATACTACAACTTTTTAGGTTTAACAACGATCTTTGGGATCAATGCAATAACTTTTTAGATTCAACAATGATCTTTGTGATCAAGAGTACAATTTTTTAAATTCAACAATAATCTTTGTGATCAACCTTACAACTTTTTAGCAATGATCTTTGCAATCAACACAACTTTTGAGGTTCAATAATGATATTTACCAATGTTACAACCATTCAACAATGATCTTTTTGATCAACACTACAACTTCTTAGGTTCAACAATAATCCTTGCAATCAACGTTACAACCATTTAGTAATGATCTCTACAATCATCACTACAACTTTTTATGTTCAACAGTGATCTTTGTGATCAATAGCACATATTTCACATATATAAATGCTCTAACTCTAAACCTCACACCTCTACATGGATGGAATTCAAGAGGCCCTTATAGTGGTCAAAATTTTGTAGATTAAATTATATGGTTTTTAGGATGATATCTAACCTTACATGATTTATATTTATACCGACATGAGAATATTTATTTATACAAAATTTTGAAAATACTTTGTGACCTTTTTCCAATTAGATACACCAATCCATCCACAATCCATCTATATACTATATTTTAGAGGTTGTTTCTTCCATTTTCTAGTCCAACACAATTTCTTGGAATGATTCTTCATTCCACAAATATTACAAGGATGAAGATCCCAAAACATTTATTTTCTATGTCCATGCCTATGACGATGAGAACACTCCATAAATTGTGTTCTTTGAGATGATTTGTTTGAACTTGTAATACATATAACAACATTTTTATTTCTTTCACTACTAACATATCACCTGCCTTTATTCCTTGACCTTATTGTTGGTTCAATGGGTTATCTAATTCCTTTCTCATACTTTCTCAACCCTTTTCCTTCATATCCCATTTTTTTGTGATCTTTTTTTTGCTCCATAAGAAAGTATTTCTATTAATATTCAAAAAAGGATTACATTAACTCCTTACATACGAGAACATGCCTAGTGCTCTTATTCCTAGCATTCCAAAAAAGGAGGCCAAACCAACTTACAAAAAGGCCTCTCTGACTATTCTACAAGAAACCACTTACAATATTGCCTTATTAGACCATAGGCTAATCATTGACAAAAAACCAAAACTTGAAAACATGAGCTTATACCACCCCATTCTCTTGCAGATAGTTTATGAACTCTCTGACCCATGCAAAATCCTAGACCGGCTCCAAATGCAGCCACTTCTTTAAGAACCTCACCCCCTCTAAAACCCGTGTTCAATGTGGCAAAAAATTGTCACCTTTGATGTTCAACAGGAAAGGGTATAACCTAACAACTACACTTGGAGCATTAAGCAACCCCATATCCTGTGGTCTTGGAATGCCAGTACCTAGTTGAGCGGTGCCCACCGTCTCCTCAAGACCACCCAACAACTCAGGCTTCATCACCTTGTGATTTGTAAGACTTCATTCTTTGGCAATTGAAGGTCAACAACCCTACCACAAACGTGGAAATTATTTCTATGTCTACCTTATATCTCTCCTTCGACAATAAAAACACACACCCCATAATCAACTTCACTGCACCAAGTGTCAAGAAATCACTCTAAAGCAATATCCTTCTCAACCTCAAATCTGAGACTTCCCCCCAAAAAGGCCATTTTCCTTTGAGAGATGACCAATCTTATCAGTGTGTCCATTGCTCTACCCACACAACACCAAAATAATTTTATTGATCAGCCATTGAGTTCCACTTTTAAAGAACAATTCACTTGTGTCAAAGCTTAGCAATTAAAGGCTTACCTAGATTGCAATCTTTATGTGTAATATTTTTAGACTATGAAATCTTCCCTCCAACTTCTCACATGGATGAGAGACAGACTTAATTAATGCCACACCATAACACCCTGAGTTGGCCCACATGTTAGATGCTTAAACTAGCTTGATTGATGTGACTTTCTAATTAATCCACCACCCCAATAAAATCAACACAAATGATGGAGATATTGTTTAATATTAGCATTAAATTTGGGTTGTAGTACAGAGAACCCCCAAACCTAGCAAGCTCAACAACTTGTGCTCGACTTCCACTTCTCACACCACTGCTCCTCCTTACAATAATGCTCATAAAAAAACTAAAACATAGTGCTAAGGCGCTAATTGTCTGCCTAACACATCCTTCCCCATTATAAAATAAGCATAACACCTGCAGGTCGAATGGTCACCATGTGCATCCAAATGCCAAGGGTCCAAACTAGTCAAGCAGGAACCACCTGTCTACCAAGTGTAACTCCTCTTAGCAAGGTTTAGGCCTTAGCACTAAAACATGCGCATGGACGACACTTGTCAACCCAACACACCACATCATAAAAATGCATGTGTTTTACACCAAAGCAAGCATGTGGATGCCACGTGTCAACCCTACGCACCTCACCCTGACTATGCCTATGCTTTACACCAAAAATAAGCGATCAAGTTCCACGTATACCAAGGATTCATGTTGAAACCCAATTACCACCTGAATTGCACCAAACTTTTGAAAGTACCAAAGGTGCCCGACCACCAACTTAGGCTGTACATCCTCAGCAGCTACCTCCAAACCCTTCTTCCAAATGTATTTGCCTCCTAAATTTGCAAACATCAACCACTAAACCCTTTGAGAACAGAGAAAATATTGTTTCTTGGAAACCTCATATGTGCCAAGATTTTCTAATTTGTCCAGCCCCACATTGGCTTCTCTATATGTGTTTTTAACCACAAAGTGTTCAAACTTCCTCAATAGACCTATAGCACTCTCCACCATCCCCTTTAATTTCTAATTTAAAATCTTACCTGACCTAAGAGCACTTATCACTAGAGTCAAACCTCCTTCCACCTCGACGCTTTTGCACTTAAGCTCTAGGCAAAACTAAAGCCCCTAAATCATTCCCTAAAATTCTATTGCATTGTTCATCCCATCTGGGAGAGGGGTTGAGAACTCCCCCACCAAAGCCCCTTCTCAATTCCTAATTATGCATATTTTCCTCGATCTTCTAGGGCTCCCTCTTAATGCCCCATCAAAATTCAATCTGACCCATGACTGCTTAGGTGGCCTCCAAACCACCTTGGCTTGAGGTTCTTGCTATCTAGCAACTCCTTGATTCCCAAATTTTGGGATATTGAGACCAAACCATCCAAGTCTCAGCTTCGCATCCCAATCTGTGAATTCTAATTTCTAAGGATTCAATCTAGAAACTCCATTGTTCACAACCTCTTCTATGACTGCCTCCACCTTATTTTGAAAGGATGATATATTCATCTCATTACCTTCGAATATCCTCCTATTTTGCTCTTTCCATATCTCCTAAATCATAATGGATGGGCTTATTAGCCTTATGCATGAATACATCACTCTCATTCTTAATAAGGGCCATGATTTGGAAAAGGACAAAATGTCATTTAGAAGAGAACCAACCCAACCAAGTTTCACACACAACCACCTCCAACACTCCTGAGAAAAGGTGAATCCAAGCAACAAATTATTAGCATCTTCCTCACTATATTTTCACATCACACACCACAATGAAACATGATAGCCCAGTTTGCTAAACCTATCCACCATCAAAATCCTCCCTTGGATCGCAATCCAAGTAAAGGCCCCAAAATTTTGAAGGCATCTACTATCCCAACATAATTTCCATGGAAGTGAAGTCCTCCCATCTTGTCTCCCCAACATCAAAAAACCATCCTTAGTGGTGTACTGCCTTGAACTAGCAGCAATCCAAACCAACTTGTCTTTACCCTCTCTAATCATTATGATTCGATTTTTTAGAATTATTTGCAGTTGTGTGATTTCAACAACAGGAAGATTTAACCAGTTGAATTCCTTCCATTGCTAATTGTTGAACCCTTCAACACAATTGATCACTAGGTAATCGCTCACATTCATTCCCCAAATTTGCGTTAGAATACCTTTCGACTGCTGCAATTCTGCCAAATTATCTATTGATGGGTACCCCACATGAGTCTTCCCAAAACAGTGTTGTATTGTCGTCATGAATGTCCCAAGATAAGAATTTTGTGATTAGTGGTCTGCATTCTGACATGAAAATCCAAATTATGGATCCTTTGGGAAGAGTTTTGGTAGTGAGGATGTTGCACTCATTGTTGTCCTCTAGGTATTTATTCTAGAGAATCCGAGCCCATTTCAACTTGCTTTATATATACATCTTCCAAATCAGCTTAGCCCCCAAAGCTTTGTTTTGTATCAAAATATCTTACAAACATGTTCCTCCTGCCTCCTTCACCTTGTAAATCATATCCCATGTGATTAGTGTGTACTTTTTCTTCTATACATTACATTTTTAGAATAATTTCCTCATACTTTGGTTTAATGTTTGATATGTCCCCTTGGGCAACACCACACATGACATTAAATAAATTAGGAGCATCGAAATAATAGCCTTTAGCATCACTAACCTACCAGCCCAAGATAACCACTGCCCCTTCCATGAAGACATCTAAATATTTACCTTATTTATTAGAGAATCCCATAACTTGCCACAATCCACTCCCTTTTCTAATGGCAAGCCCAGGTATGTGCATGGTAGTTGTCCTTTCCTAAATCTCAAGACTCTTAAAATCTCTTTCTCTTTACATGGAGTATGAAAAAAGTAGACTTTCGACTTTGCCTCACTTGCCTCTTGACCTGAGGCCTCAGAATAAATCTCTAGAATCTCCTTTATCTTCCGAGCTTCATAACATTTTGTAGCCCCAAAAATGATAATGTCATCTACGAACTGTTGATGGGTCACAATCGGCACGTTGTTTGTTACCTAAATTCCCTCTAACTTCCCAGCACTTGCTACGACACTAAAATCCATTCCTAACACCTCAACCATGATAATAAACAAAAAGGGGGAGAGAGGATCTCCCTATCTAATCCCCCTCGATGCTTCAAAAAAACCCTCTGGTGTGCCATTCACAATGATTAAAAATCTAGGGCTATAAATACAATTGAACACCCAGTTTATCCATTTATTGTCAAACCCAAAGGCATACAACACCCTGCACATAAACCTCCAATCCACCTTATCATATGCATTTTTTATATTCAATTTCAACAACATTCTCTGCTTCTTATTTTTTTGAATAGAGTGTATGGATTCTTGTGCAATAATGACTCCTCCTAGAATTGACCTCCTAGGTACAAACCTAGTTTGCTCCTCTAACATTATTTTTGGTAGAATTATTTTGTCTATTTCCCACTACTTTCACCATGATTTTGTATAATGTATTACAAAGAGATATGGATCTAAACTCATCTAAATATGATGGCTTCTCCTTTTTTGGGATCAAAGCAATGAAGGTTTTGTTCAATTCCCTCATGACCATTCATGAGCTCTTCGAGTCTTCGATGGTCGTAACCACTTCACTTCCCATCGTGCTCCAACATTTTTGAAAAAAACATGTCAAAAACCCATCCGGTCCAAGAGCTTTATCTGGATGAAGCCAGAAAGTTGTAACCTTAATTTCCTCTTCCATGAATTCACTCATCATCATCTTGGTATGCCCTTCATTGACCAACTTTTGGATCAGCTCCAGAAGCTAATTTTGTGGTACTAGCCTTGAACCTTCTTTCTTATTTAACACAATTTCAAAATAGGTGATTGCTTCCCTAGTGATGTCCCTAGGAGACTCGACACTTATTTCATCAGCTCCATGTAGCCTTGTAATTTTATTTACTTCTCTATGAGCCTTAGTGCTATTATGGAAGGATTTTTTATTCGTATCTCCCTAAACCATCTAGATCTCCCTGGATTTTGTTGCCTATACACTTCATCTTTAGCCTGGATCTCCTCATATTCTTTAAGCAACCCTTTTTCCTTCAGGTATTTTTTACTCTCCATTCTTGCATATAATGTCACTTCATTTAGAATTGATACCTCTTCTTCAAGCCTACATTTGGATTCGAATATGTTTTTGAAATGTCTCTTATTTCATTCCTTTAGTTGTTGCTTTAGGAGCTTCAATTTTGATACCACACCAAACATTTTGGTTCCCTCAACTTTCCATCCCTATTTTGGTCCTTGAACCACATATTTCTAATTTGAAGGGGCATTTCACTAGTCTCTTTTCGCCCATTATTTCCAACTTAATGGGATAGTGTTCCAACCCCAATTGAGGTAAAAAAATTCCTTCAAAGGTGAATGAGAAAGCTCCTAGCTCTCCTTTAAATAAAAATTGATCTAATTTTTTTATAATGTGGTTGAATCTCAACCTTTGATTTGTCCATGTGTATTTCCCATTCGCCAACTAAATTTCAAACAAATCATTTCCCCTTCAAAACTTCTCAAAATCTACTTGGGATTGATACTTTCTTTGCATACCCCCCATTTTATCTTCATTGTGTAGGATCACATTGAAATTCCTCCCTAAAATGTATTTCAAAGCTACCCTACTGCAA
Source organism: Sequoiadendron giganteum (assembly GCA_007115665.2). Lineage (NCBI taxonomy): Eukaryota > Viridiplantae > Streptophyta > Pinopsida > Cupressales > Cupressaceae > Sequoiadendron > Sequoiadendron giganteum. The sequence goes on along the minus strand of CM021101.1, from coordinate 649,532,452 downwards.
AAAACACCAAGCTCCACCCATAATTCCCTTTTCTTAATGCAAATTGCAAGGCCATAAATATTTATCAATGTAAAGATCAAATTTGATGAGAGACTTCTCACTTTGTAGGCTAACCAGTTGTTATATGCCACAACCTTTCCTAGATAAATAGCTTGAGGTCTCCAAATGATTAGCATACCCCCTAAGGCACATGTGGCTTCCACTTGCTCAGCATTCCAACTTTTTCATTTCTTCATGAAAATTTCCACTTTTGCATTGCTTAATTTTGACTCCTAAATCATGAAGACATCAGCCTTTGAAACCTCCATGAAGTGCCTTCGTGGACTCTTTTTGTTAGGGGTGTTTAAGCCCCTAACATTCCATGATATGATTCGCATTGCTCCCCGATAAGGGTACCACCCTTCCCTGATCTTAGCATCATGGTGAGCTTTTTGTTGTCCTTTTGCATCACCATCCATAGCCCTCTTCTCTATGTTTGACAACCTACCTTTCCTCCTGCCATCCCCGCAGTTAGGTGATTTCCTAACTTTATTTATTAGCTTTAATCCCAATTTTCCCCTGATTCACAGGGGTGGTTGGGAAGTCTACATTGTCTTCCAATGAAGCAACCTTTTCCTCCAACTCTCAGACCTCCTCTTCATCTAAAGGGTTATTTTCCTTTAGAATATTTCCCTTCATACTATTATCATCATCTTCACCCATATTTGGGTTTTCTGCTTCTTCCTCCAAGAAGGGTATGTAGCTCAATATTTCATATCCCACACCCATAATTTCCTCTAGACCCAAAACTTCCTCCCTATTCCCTTCATCTTCTTGTGGTTTTGGGAACCACTCTAAAGCCCCATTTGTATTCTCCTTTGTAGCAAAAACTTCCTCATCTGCATACTCATGTCCCCCCTTCTCCTGCAAAGTAACTTGTTCAGTTCCCTAACCATAGCTTTCCCCATTCGTTTGCATTGCCCCACCATTTGCAGCTCCATTACCTAACTCTTCCAAGCATCCATCTTTTGGTTTTGAAGCCTTGTTCATAGCATCAAATTTTGAGAAGGTTGGGGCCTTGCTAGCGGAGAGATCCCAAGCTATTTCTTGGATCCACTTGCCCTACTTTGTAATAATTTTCAATTCTTCCAAGCATTCGCTACCTGAATTGATTTCTATACAAATTCTCACATGTACCTTCATTTCTCCATGAAGCAGGGCTTTATCTACCCCAATATAAGTACCCAATTGATTCCCTATCAGACTTAGGACCCCCTCATCCCAATATTTTGAGGGCAAGTTGAGAAAATTTACCCATACTTTCATTCTATCCAATTCATTCCTATGGGGGTTAAAATTTGGCTCCCACTCTTTTATATAAAACCTTATTTCATCCATTGGCAGGATTTTTTCAAACATGATGTTGTCCTTCAATTGTGGCAATGGGCATATGATTAAAAGAAAGCTACGAGCCAAAAATTTGATACATATCTCTATATAGGCCATTGGTCTCTCCACCAATCCACCATCTTTTTTTGTAGAGCATCTGCCTCCTCCCCACTTTGCGAAGAAAGTGCGCTCTTTCAACATATCTATAGAATTTCTTAGGTTTTTATTAGGCATGATCATCACCTTACCATTTCTTCTCGGCTCATTGATGAAAATCCCTTTGCCAGAGACATCATTATCTCCTTGTATTAGACTTCTCCTGCACACCAACTTCTTTTAGCTCCATTTGATCCTCATTCCCCGAATAATGATCTTTGTTTTCTCTGTTTGCATTTACTACTACAACAAAGTGGGGGGCTTGTCTATCCCAGCCACTAACCACTAAGTTCATCCCTGCATTTCTTCTCGTAGTGATCCCCTTCTAGAGTTTAGGTTGAGTCGTCGCAATCTCTTCTACTTTTCCTGAATCGCCCATTCCAATCCCCTCAGGTAGGCTCCTTGAGGGGAGGCCTAAGATACTTCCTTGACCTCCTGGGGAGAGGCTTTAGATCTCACAAATACAATGGTGAAAAATGTGCTCTCCTCTCATCTACATTGGGTTGAAACCAAGGTCTCCCCCTAGAGTTTTCACCCCATATATGCTCTTGATTATTAGGGTGAACCCAAGGATTTTTGGTAGTTTCTAACCAAGATCTAGCTTGAGCATCCTATTGGTTCTTATGTTTAGGAGCCCCTCTTCCCAACATAATTGCATTAGATCCCATGGTGTGGTGAACGCCCAAAGAGTCTTGATCCTTCTATCCAACTAAGCTTGTGTCTTTATCAACTCTTTCCACCTTCAGGTGCTTCTTCTCCATAGTGTTGACCCTCTGTTGTAGCTTCTCTAATGGCCATTCCCACTCTACGACTATTTCCCATGAACCTACGCCACCCACCATCCTTGGATTCTCCATTTTTTCATGATCTTGAAACCAACATTCTTTTCAAAATAATTTTGTTATTCTCATCAAACTATCAAGTTTTGTATATTCAAACACATTATTATCTTCAACCGTATACTCTATATTTTATGAAGCTTCAACTATAACACACAACTCATTTGTATTGCATGAGATAGCACATAGTGTAGGCTTAGACCTTAGCATTGATTTTATTTTAGGTATGCCTCTATAAAAAAAATTAGGTATGTACTTTTGGTGACGGGAGTCTAGGAGGCAATTTTTCAATGTACGAAATTTTTTGAAAAAAAATGCAACACTATTAATTAGTGTTAGCCACTAGGTGGCTCGACCAACAATCATTGACCGTCTTATGACAATAGTGTAGCTATTGGCCGCTAACGACTTCAACCCCTAGCACTAGCGAGGTCCCCTATCCACAGCTTAGCTGGCAATAGGAGTGGGCCTTGATATATATCTTTTATGTTTTTTTTTTTTTTAAACTTAGCCTACCTAAGGCGGCATGGTCGACCAGTACCTAGCCCCTCGGTGGAAATCTTTTTGTAACTTAAGAAAGATTGGGAAAATCATGATAACTTTTCACTCAGGTATTGAAATCAAGCAAAAAAGATATTGTCAGAAAGATGATTTTGAGAACTATCAAATGTGGCTAGTTTTTTCTCAATTTTTTTGCCAATACATTTTATATATCTCAAAGTCATATGTGTTGTTTTCACTCCCAAGCTCATAATTTTTGACTAGTTTCTCTGTTTTTTTATTGTAGCAGTGTTGGAAAGGTCTTTTAGAGAACTTCACAAATATTTATTCATTTTTTTCCATATTTTTCCCCAAGTACTTTTTTTTTTATATTTTCACATTCTGGTGAATTACTTAGACATTTTTGCTCCTGGAAACTTTACATTTGTGTGGGATGACTTGTTTTAGGTTTTTCTACATGTATTTCTAGTTTTTTGTCCTATTTGGGCATTTTGAAATTTTTTTGCATGCAATTTTTTTTGTAGATGCACTAAGATAAAGTGTCACTATTATACTTGGTTTTGGGGATTTCACACATCTTGTTGCACCTTTTATACTCGCACTATGTTGTAAAGTGTCATGGGGGGTTGTGAGTGCCTTTGTTTTTTATCACACCTTTATCAAGTGAGTGTTCCTTCCAATACATCATCAAATCTGAGTGATTCTTGTCTCATGTGAGTGTGTATTGTTTGCACCATTTTATTTGTAGGTAATTTAATATGCACATTCAGATGTTCCTTATTCTCCTACATACACTTCTTGGTGACATAGAAGTTTCAGTGGACCTATCTTGGCTCTCACTTTTCCACATTATGGGGGGTTTTCTACTATTGGTGCTAATACTTGGTTTCATTTTGGAGTGGTCTATGTATCTAGTTCTTGTTCCTATGTACTAAGCGGATGTAGTGATTGGTTACCCATGCATTTCAGGGAGATGGAAAATTTTCCATATGAACATTCTTGCATTCATGTTTTTTGAGGTGATCTTCCATTTTTCACTTAATTATTTTGTTCTTCAGATTATTGGTACTTGTGCCATTTGTATCTTCGTTTTACAGATATTTTCCTTTGTTTTCCTTTTGATTTTATTAGTGTGATTGGGGGAACTCATGTAGATAATTATCTTCTTTGTCCCGATCATCATCTATTTCAAAAGAGGTTCTTCATTTCAGCACTATAGCAGTCACTATTTGATAGTTGTCTTCAGCTTCTTCGTGTTTCAACGATGTTCTTCAAGTTCCTATTCTTTTTGGGACACTATTTTGGAGGCTTCTTATTCCTTCATTTGTCTTTCTATCTTTTGGAGATGATTTTTTCCAATGAGGTTTTCTCCTTTTATCCATTTGTGAGAGATTAGATTGTTTGTACATGGGTACCTCATCAGGCCTTGTTTGTTAGGAACCATCCTGCATTCTTTACTTTTTTATGCATTGAATTTCTAGAATGTTTTAGTTACTCCCTAAGTTACACTTAAGGTGGGGTGTTAGAGTAATCATAAATTAGCTAATAATTAATTTATTATTATTTAATATTTAATTAATTATTAAGTTAATTTCTTTTCATGCACTTAAGATAAACTTAGGAGTTCATTTTTTGTTAACTAAAGTGAGATTTTATTATATCATATTATCTTATCACATAGGATGAAACACTTTTCATGATCCAATCCCTTTATCATTTAGGGTTTCTCTTATAAAACACTCTCTTTATATTAATTTATTTTGTAAGTTTTTCTAGTTGATTTTATAGCAGATTATTGTTTGCAACTCTCTTGTGGAGAAGGTTTTTTTGTTCGTTGTTTGATCTTATGTCTCATGTTTCTCACAATTCTAACATTATTTTCATGCATTAAACTTTAATTTTCTTTCTTTTCTTTTTTACCAATATTTTCTTTTGAAACAAATAGTTTCCTTATACAATTAAATTTTAACCACAAAAGAACCACTTATATAATACCTAGTGGTGATTGATTATAATGGCTTCACACACTTTCACTCTTCTATAATTTGAAATAATCTAGTCTTAAAAATTATATTTTAACAAATAGTACAGACTTCATCATATGTTGCAAATATTTTTAAAAAATTACAATACCTTTGTTTCTCTTATCTACAAATTATTTTGAATTTTATTTGGCAATTGGTCGATCTTCTTCTTTGAATTTATTAATTACTTCAAGACTCTAAATTTTTACCATGTTCCTCTTCATACACTAAATTTATAGTGATCTTGAAATCTCTTCCATTAATCTTCTTTTTTCTAAGCTACGACTCCTTCAATAGCAGCTTCTTTGAACCTTAGTTTAGTGAACAATTTTTCTTTAGAGTGGCAAATGAACTGGTATGGTTACTTATATTCTTAAAAAATGTGACTACTTGCTTGGTAGTTGCAACCTCTTCTTTGCAAAATATTGTGTCCTTTCTTTCTATTCAGATTAGATTTATTACTATTTTTATGGTATATGAATGGATATTAAGAGCTATGACTCCTTCCTTGTTCTCCAGTTAGCTACAAACTACTTGTGGTTAGGAAAACTTGATAAATTTAGTTTCTAATCTTTTGATTCGCTGGTATGACAATACCTTGCACTCCTCTTCAAACTTTACAAACTACAATATTCTAAAACTCACAAATAGATATCCCTTAAACAATATTTGAACTACTCAAATGACGAATAGGAAAAATCTTCTAAAAATTATAATCTACTTTTACCTCTTTACAATGATCTTTCTTTTCAATTATCTTTAGACTCATACGATCTCATTTCTCTTCTTCCCTTGTCTCAATTTTCCTCTCCTCTTTTTGTTAGGGTAATCATGCATTAGCTAATAATTAATTAATATTTGATTGATTATTAGACTAATTTATTCTCATGCACTTAAGCTAAACTTGGAAGTGTTTTATTTTTTATTAGATGAAATCTATTATTAGATCATTTTGTCTCATTACATGAGATGATGACACTTGTCATGATCTAATACCTTTCTCATTTAGGGTTTTCTCTTATAATCGCTCAACCCTCATTATATTATCTCTTGAGATTCTAGAGATTCATGGAAGCTTTACATTTTTTAACTTTTTCTAGTTGAGGATATTGCATATTACTGTTTGCAACTCTCTTGCATGGAAGGTGTCTTTGTTCGTTGTTTAATCATGTTTCTTGTGTTTTTCACAATTCTAACATGGTATCAAAGTCTGGATTCAACAAAACCCTTCAAGATTTATGAGGGTTTTCTTCAACTAGGGTTACAGGGTTCGGATCTAGAATCTCCATTGTTTTTTAACAATTTTTGGAGGTGGACAAATTTTAGGTGTATTTTGGTACGAAAAGGACCTCACAATTGCATTCAAGAGGTCAATTCAACAAATTTTGAATATGAATTTATCTATCTTTCTCATTGGGAGCCTCCTTTGGGTACAAGGACCATATGGCCCCTATACGACTGTTGCATGAGTTCTAAAAAACAACAAATCGGGTCGAAGCTTTTTTTTAAATCCATTTTTATTTTAGAATTTTTTTTAAATATTAAAAAGGTTAGTTTCATTTTAGTTGGGACTGATTTAATTGAGGGTACCCATAGGGTACATGCACCTTGCAGGCCTCGTACATTATATGAGTTATCGTGCTAGCAAGGCGACAGCTCCTAGTGGTACCCAACAAGGGTTTAAACCTCGATGGCGGCTCTTTATCTGTTGGCTGACAATAGTTTCAAGACTAGTGTCCACTTTATAACACCCTAAAAAACATTTTCTAGTGATATTTTTTTATCACAACAATAACCCTTTATCGACATTGACCAGGGTTTCAGGTGGCATTTTTTGGCATATTTCGAGTACAATGAAGGAATATTCATGTGACCTTTTTTTAAAAGTGAATAGAATATTCCTTGAATATTTTGTTGACATCAACATGATGTTAGTAGTATGGCTTGCTAGTAGGGCCCCTTCGAAGCCCCCTTTGGCCCTAAAGGAGCTATATTTTCCTTTTGGCCATAACTTGGGCATATGGTATCAAAATTTGGCGAACAAGATATCATCAAAAAGTTGGTTCCAATCACTATGAAATGGTGATGATATTTTTCTCATATTTTGTTGTTAGTGCATTCTACATCCTATTTAAGTTATATGTGTTGTTTTCACTCTCGAGCTCACAAATTTTGACCTTTTTTCCATTTTTTGTGGTTCTAGTGGCGTTGGGATGGTCTCTCAAATATATTTATAGCCATCTATGCACTTTTTCATATTTTTCTCCATGTAAATTTTATTTATTTTTTGGTGTTTTCACACTCTGGTGAATTACTTGGATGTTTTAGCTCTTAGAAACTTTTTTATGTGAGATGACTTGTTTTAGGCTATTCTACATGTATTTCCAACTTTTTTCCCTATTTGGGCATGGTAGACATGTTTTGTAAGCATATTTTCTTTTGTATATGCATTGTGATAAAGTGTAATTCTAGTGTATATTTTTTGGGGATTTTGCACATCCTGTTATGCCTTTTGTACTCGCACTATGAGATAAAGTACCATGGAGGGAGTTTAGGCCCTTTTTTCATCAAACCTTTTTCAAGTGAGTCTCTCTTCCATGAGAACATTGAATCTTGGTGATTCTTGCATCATGCATGTGTTCCTTATTTTTCACTTTTTATTTGCAAGTACTCTTTTGTGCATGTTTAGATGTTCTTTTTTCTCCTACATGCACTTCTTGGTGACACATTTTTAGTGTAATTATCTTGGCCCTCCCTTGTCAGCATTATGGGGGGTTTCTATTGTTAGTGCTAATGCTTCCTTGGTTTCATGTTGGAGTGATCTATGTATAGAGTATTTATTCCTATATTCTAGGTGGATGCAATGGATAGTTACCCATGCATTTTAATGAGATGGAGCATTTACCGTATGGACACTCTTGCATTTTTATTTTTGGAGGTGACCTTCCATTTTTATTTGATCAATTTTCTTCAAACTATTGGTACTTGTGCCATTTGTATCTTCGATTTCCAAACATTTGCCTTTGTTTTCCATCTGGTTCAAGTGCCACTGCGGACATTCATATAGATTCTTGTCTTCTTGATCTTAATCATCATTTATTTCAAAGGAGGTTATTCATCTCAACACTATAGCAATCATAATTTGATAGTTGTCTACAACTTTTCATGCTTTAGTGGTGTTCTTCATGTTCCTATTCTTTTGAGACATTATTTTGGAGGCTTCTTAGTCCTTCACATTATTTTGGTTGGAGGATTCTTAGTTCTTCAAAATATTTTGGAGGCTTCTTATTCCTTCACATTGGTTTTGAGGCTTCTTAGTACTTCATTTGCCTTTCTCTCTTTTTTAGAGGAGTTTTCTCTCACTAGTGTTTCCTCCTTTTCTTCGATTGTGAGAGATTAGATTGTTTTTACATGAGTACCTAATTAGGCCTTATTTGTCGAGACCCATCATGCATTCTCTTTTTAGGGTTTTTAGCTACTCCCTAAGTTCATCTTAAGGGGGGTGTTAGAATAATCATGCATCTTCAATTAATTATTAGGATAATTTATTCTCATGCACTTAAGATAAACTTAGGAGTTATTTTATTCTTTTATTAATTGAGCTATTATTAGATCATTTGTCTCATTGCATGAGATGTTGACACTTGTCATGATTTGATCCATTTCTCATTTAAGGTTTGTTCTCATAAGCACTCAACCCTCATTATATTATCTCTTGATATTTTGGAGATTCATGGAAGCTTTTCATTCTGTAACTTTTTCTAGCTGAGGATATTGCATATTATTGTTTGTAGCTCTCTTGTGTGGAAGATGTCTTTTTTCGTTGTTTGATCCCTGTCTTGTGTTTTTCACAATTCTAACACTTTTAGATTGATGGCTTCTGCTTTACAAATTGCAATAACCTCTTCGATTTCTTGTGAATTTCTTCATGGAATCTTTTTATAAGATAAAATTGTGAGTAAAAAAAAGCCATGACCCTCTTTTCTTATATTTATCTCTTTTGTTTGGCGACTACTTTTCAAACTTGTTGTGATTTCCTTTATAGCTAGGAGAACCTTCTTTGGTGACTTCAGCAAAACAAAAAATTATGATCCAAATTAGTAGCTATATCTTCTTTCTAATTGGTGGCAGATCCTTTGTATGCTAAAATGTGGTGTAAACAAAAGATAATGTTGTTTGTGGCATTCAATTTTCCTTTGAACCTTCATATGTTATTTTTCTCTACAACAATTCCTACCCATATAATATAAACTTCTACTACTTTAACAACTCATTATAGGTCTTTCATTGTGTTTGGTGTCTTAAAAGGTGTTAAGTGATTGATACTAATTGTGTCTATTCTTCACAGATATTTTTCCACATTCATTCAACAAAGAGTGAAGTGTATTCCATCATTCATTAGAGAAATCAAATTTACTCAAAAGTGATTAGAGATTGCAGTGTGTTTTTGTTCCATAGATGTTCAATTTTCTAAAAAAAAAAACATAGTTCTTTACAACAAAAACATGGTAGACATTCAAACAATATTGAATTGAATTTGGGTCTGCTACCAATTGTTAAAAATATGAGAGCTTGAATTGATATTGTCTTCATCAAACAAAGGGATCCAAAGATCTTTAAATAAATAACATGTATGAAGAAATGTGTCTCTTGCATGAGACATGAGTGTACATGAAAAATATGACATAGTATGATTAAATACAATTTATATTTTTAACAAAAGATAATTTAAATTTATTTTCTTTTTATGTATTTAGTATGTAGGATTAGTTCATTTCTTAAAAATAAATAAAGCATGTGTACTTAAAAATAAAAAATTAATTTAATTTGTGCATGATGGTAAATTATATGGTGGTGAGTTTCTATCATTTATCAACATACTTCTCGATATTGAGTGGACTCACAATATAGCCTCGAAGTATCAAAAATTGAACCTTTGCAAAAACCTTCATAAAGATATCCCCAAGTTGTTCTTAAGTCTTTATATAGCTCAATTTTACTTTTTTTCTAAATTAAATTTTGAATTGAAATTATATTTTAAGTGAAAATTATTTGTCCTACTATGATGGATACATTTATTGGCCAGTTTTATTGCACTTATGGATAAGTGTAGAAATATGCGACACAAAAATGATGCCACATTCATTTGTTTTCCCAAAATGAGCATTTTGACGCTCACCAAATGTGAATGATGCCTCTATACTGATACCTTCATCTGTAAATTGAATGCCCCAAACCCTACACCTCAACCCTAGATACATGAAATAAAAATATAAGTTTAAGTTGACATTTACATATGGATATTTACTTTCTTATACTTTAAGTTATATTGCATGTATATAGTTTCATGATGTTTGAGGGTGGCTTCAAATCTCTTGGAGTTATAATGCAAAGTCTAGTTTTTGGAAGATCTTATAATTTTTTAGACAGTCAAATTTCAATAATTAGCATGTCAAATTTTAGTAATCAGGAGATCAAATTTCAATAATAAACAAGTTGTATCATCTTTCTCTCTCTCACTATCTCCATCCCTTTATCTAACTTTCTCCCTTGAGTTCAAGAACTCTCTCTCACACACACACCCACCTTCCCTCTCTACTTCTCTCTATATAATCTATCCCTCTATACCTCTTTCTCTCTCCATCTCTCCTTCCTTCCCTCGCTCTCTCAATCTATCTGCATTCCTCCTTCCCTCTCTCTCAATCTCTCTATCATATCTCTCTATCACCTCTCTCTCTCTCACACCTCACTCTTCCTCCCTACTTCTCCCTCCCTCCTTCTCCCCCCTCCCTCTCTACTTTTGTCCATCTCACCTCTCTCTCCCTCCCTACATCTCCCTCCCTCCTCCCCATCTCTCTCTCCTTCCCTATTTACTTCTCTCTATCTATCTCTCTCCATCTATACCTATCCCTCCCTCCTTCCCTCTCTCAATCTCCCCTATTACACCCCCAGCAATATTACCTATTTACTATTACCTTGTTCGGTTAAATTGATTGAATAAGTGGATTTGTTTTATGGATCTCTACATGAATGTGTTTTATTAATATTTATATGAATATGTTCAATGAATCTTTAATGGAAATATGATGAATGAATAATTGATGCACTTTGATATTTTATAATGTTTCTAACTATGAAATGTATGATGAATATGATTATGTTGTGTTCGGATAAATATGGTTATGATGTGCCAAGTTGAGTGCAAGAACATGTTTGATCCTCTAGAAGAGAGGGGGAGTATCACTCAGGAGAAGAACTTGGTTTGATAACCCTTAATGAGTCTAACTGAGTAATCACACACTCACTTCCTAATTGGTCATAGAGAGTCAAGTCAGTTTTGGGGAAAGGTAAGTAATCTTTGTTGTGAATTTTGTGATTGAGAATTGTGATTAAGTCTTGATGTCCTGTGTCAGTTTTTCCTTGTATGCTTATTGTGGTATCGATGAGATATATGCATAAGATGTATATATATGTATATGTGTACATGTCTATGGTAGACTCACACATGTGAGTGAATACATGATGTACCTGCACATGGATCACCCATATGCTTGGAGAAACTGATTGGACTAAATTGGCATATATATATATGTATATATGCATCCCATGTATGTATGTCGATCGATGGGATTGTATGTATAAGTATTTTATAAAGATAATTAAATAGGATTACGTATATATGTACATGTGGTATATATATTAATATATATAATCATACATATATGAATATGTGTAATATTATTCTTTTTTCATATATTGTATAAATATGTTTGTTAATTTATCTGGTAAACCTTATAAAATAAATAAATATATATATATGTTTATACTATGGAGTGTATATATACATATAATATAATATATATATATATATGAGAATTGAAGTTATTAATATAAACCATAAAGGGCATGAGATAGTGCTCATCATATTATTAGTAATATGCAGCAAGGCATATAATATACCATGGGGCGCATGAAGCTTAAAGCGCAACTTTAAGTAGTAGTTAATCCAACGCATAAATTAAAACATGACCAATTCAAACATTAAAGCATAAGAACATATGAAACTTATTGCAGTTGTGTTAAATGCTTAAGCAGGGAATTAAATGTTGTGTGAAGCAAAGAAAAAGTTAGCAGGCCGCACCTGTGAAGGTGGTGCCAAAGAATAGAGGTGGTGCCATATTTAGTAGATTTTGTAATGCAAAAGAATTCTATGAATTTGATTAATCTTGAAAATAAGTGTTTTGAATCAATCAAGTGAAAACTTGGCATCATTTTGAAATAAAATTTGAATTAGGAAACTTGTTTTCAACTTGTTGTCCCAAATACTAAGTCGACTCAGCCATGAAACTATCACGTGTTTCAAACCTATGGGTGAGTGGTTGCATGAGGAAGTAAGGTGACAAAAATACTTGTTTGTAGCCTTTGGTTGCTCACAAATTAGTATATATAGAGGTGCCCATTATTCCAAATGCTACACTTATCTTTTTGAATATCTTGACATGTTGTTTTGTTGTGAGTTGAGAGTTATTTTGGTATTTTGTCTTTACGGTTATTGTAATATTTTGTGAGAAGTTAGAAGAGGATAGTCAAGTGGAACTTGGAGGAGGTGTCAAATAATTTGAGGATTCATACTAGGCTGGAGTTTAACCAATTAGAGCTTATACATGCATGTTGTTTTCTATTCCTTTTTCTTTATGTTGGAAAGGATAAATTAGTTATTTATTATGTTGGAAAAAGAGTGTTTCTGAATACGTTGTGGACTTTGTTTGAGATTGTTTGTTTCATGGTTATGCAATATGTTGTAGAACCTATCTTGTTGGTTATGTCCTTGTGTACCCTATATATGGGAGTTTATTTAAGTGCAATGTATTTGTACTATGAGTAGTTATCTTCGCTATATGTAGAAAGTCTATTATAGACATATGTAGCATTATGAAAGATGTTTAAATCACTCTAGTAGTATAGTCATATTGTTATGGGATGTTATGTGGGGTTATTCTTGGGATTAGTCAGGTTCATGGGAAAGGGGGTAACCTAGATATAGAGTATAATGGTCATTATAAAACAAATCAAGCTAGGAAGGTGGGTGAATGTGTGGCATCTACTCTAAGTTGATGGAGAAGAAGAAGAACTCTCTCACAACCCACATAATCCAAATTACAATCAACTATGTAAACAATTAATCCTAAATTGACAATAACTTGTGTGGATTTGAAATCGATTTATAATTGCTCCCATTTCATTCAAAATTGAAAACAAATCAATATTTTTATTAAAATTTCATGAAACAACTTTACAATATATTTTCCAGCAACTCCTCAGCCCATTGGTCTTCCAACTCTTCATCTTCCCCTGCTCATCCACTCAATCACCTCCTCTAATTTACCTTTGCACATTCGATGCTCGGACTTCTTTGAATATTCCTGCATCATCAAACTGTAACGTTCTTCAATGGTCTTGCATCCATAGGTCTACTCTTCACATCACCTCAATACTTCGACAAACCCTTTCTCAAGGTGTTACACAACATTCACAATACCTATGCATTGGATGTTATTCCACAATCCTTCTTTATATACTTCCTATGTATCTTCTCACACTACTCATGCACCCTTTGTTTCCATATGCTCTAACTTGCATTAATTATTTTGATCAATGCTTTCTCTCTCTTCATTGGCATCTCCCAACTCTCACTAAGTTGGGTCCTTCCTTATTTGGTCATTATATCATAACTTTGGTTCTATACAAATCTCCAAATGCATTCTCCATCTAATGAATTCTCCATCTGATGCCTTCCTCCATGCAGTTTCCTTTCATCTTCTTATACTTTTAAAAGCTACACTTCACATTCATATGTGTTTTCATTAAAGTCCCTTCATTTCAATGATCTTTGGGCACAAGCTTCATACAATCGAATCTCTTCCTTTCTGGTGTGATTAATTGCTTCTGCAATTGAATTATCACTTGTCCTCTTTTCTATAGACTTCCACGTTTCCTACCACCATATTACCCTACATTTTTAAACATTAAAAAGTGTCTTCTTTCCCTTATGAAGGCTTCAATTTCTATCCTTCAATCGATCATATTCTTGGCTCCAACACTCACATTCATTTCCTTTGCTACCTTATCATTTTATGCACTTTTTTTTATTTTCAAGAATTAAATAAACAAAATTATCTCCTTCCAATGGCCTTAGGCAAGGGTTCATTGGCATAGCTCCTTGTTGTGTTCTTCATAAAATTTTGTGCAACTTGTTGATAGAGTCTGCATGCTTTTATTCCATCTATCTTCTTACTTGAGTCATGGCGTGGGACTTATCTTTCACCTAGGTGCCTTCCTCCATTCACAAATCTACATTATATTATTCAACTTTCCCGGTGATGCCTCTTCGCATTCCTTTCGTAATTGCTTCAACTTCCCCTTTTTATCTTCCATATATTTTTCCATTTTCACATCCTCATAACATTTGAATAATAATTTTCATAATTTATTCAGATCAAATTATTATTCAGTCACATGGTAAACTGATTGATACATGAAGGTACATATACAAGCTCATGAAGAGACATATAATGAACATTCAAACTTATGATGTTGATGACCACCAAACCAAATGAAGCTGCCCAAGGAGAAAAGAAAATAAAAATCAAACTAATTTTTTTTTTGATGTTGATCGATCATGGACTTGAATGCTCCTGCATCATAAGTTAAGGGTAATGGAAACTTTGGCCAAAGCCATGTAAGTAGCCACTGTTTACACTATCGATTTCACTATGATTTGAGATTACATAATAGGCATGGGATTTTCATACATGTAAGTTGTAACCACTATATGTCAGTCTAGAAACATATAGGACACAACACCAAGCTCTAAATAGGCTATTGTTATGAGTTTACCAAACCAAGCTCTTCGTCGAAGGGAAGGGCCATCTTACCTGTTAGGTAGATGTGCAGGGGACCGCAATAAGTTTGAGGTTGGAAAAAAAGAGCTTGAGTGATGCTTCTCCTCTTTAGTTGGTGGACAAAATTTGAGGGGGAATTCTTGGACCATTATACTTTATACTTGTTGTAAGCTTTTTTAAGCTATGTATGTAATTTGTATCCAGCTTTATTGAAATTGAAAATAATAAATGTCATATGGAAATTATGTATCATCATTATTTGAATCAATGAAAGGAATTCTTTTGTATGCAATGGGAAAGTTTTAAATGTGCATTATTATTCAAAGGAAAATAAAAAATGTATTGTTCTTTAAGGTTAGATGCATAAACTATTCACTTGTGGATAAAACATAGGAAAAATTATTGTGTAGAAAAATGGGCATGTTACATACCCACCTCTCTCTCTCCCTCTCTCTCTCCCTCCCTCTCTACTTATCTCTATCTCACCACTCTCTCTCTACTTCTATCCATCTCACCTATCCCTCTTTATCTCTCCCTCCCTCCCCTCTCTCTCTCACCCACCCTCCCTCCTCTCTCCATTTCTCTCTATCTCACTTCTCTATCAACTCTTTCTCCCTCCCTCTCCCTCCCTCCCTCTCCCTCCCTCTCTATTTCTCTACTTCTCTCGATATCCTCCATCCCTCTCTACGTAACTCTTTGTTGCTCTCTCTCACACCTCTCTCTCTATCCCTACCTCTCCCTCCATGCATCTCTCCTTCTCTCTCTATTTCTCTCTACCTCTATCTCCCTTATCCCTCTCTCTACCTACCTCTCCCTCCATCACTCCATACCACTCTCTCTTCTCTCTCTCTATGTAATCAAGATAATCTCATGATAATTAATTAACTATTAATTAATTATTAAGTTCCTTATTACTTTATTCACTTAAGCTACACTTAGGAGTGATTTTTTATGTATTAGATTGGGCTAATTATAGATCTAGTTCTCATTTGAGATTAAGACACTTTTCACAATCTAATGCAATCTTCATCTAGGTTATTTTGTTTTTATAAGCATGCACATTCATTGTAATCATTAATTCACATTTATTCATTCAATACAAAAGGTATGTTAAATGATTTTGTGGATTCAAAATTTTCTCTCTTGGTTGCATAACAAATTAGTTACTTTGATCTCTTAGATGTGATAGGCATTTTGGTTGCAGGTATTTCTAGGAATTGTGGGGTTCACTATCAACTCTAACATGGAATATGAGCAGTTGCAAAAAAAATGTTTTTTCCCTGCACAAATCTCAAGGTGAAATTTGTACGGTTGTACAATCATATGACCACCTCTGATCTATGTAGGTAGGTACATAGGGTATGAATTTCAGAAAACAAGTTTTTTTAACTTTTTATTTTTCCTACATTCAAAAATATCATTAGATATATTTTTTTTTAAATCAAATTTCAAAAAGAAATTAGGATGTTGTCATGCAGGTGGCATACCCTGCATTGCAAGGCAGACCCGCTAGGATATGTGCCCTCATCAACGACTGCAAATCCCACCACCAACGACCACAAACACCCATAGGTTGGCTACTTCACCTCCCTGATGAAATCATTTACACTGCTCTGAAAATTAAACAAACATAGACAACCACTAAAAATCTGTTACAAAATCTCGACCAAAATCTCTAAAACTCGACGTACAAAATATTCGGGAGAACCCAACGTATATTCTAGCAAGGGTACAAAATATTTCGATGACATCTAATTTTCAAATAGATCAACAAAAAAATTTAGGTGAGGGGAATATTCCCTAAATATTCATTAACATCATGATGATGTTAGTGTGGCATCATCCATACAGTTGACCTCTCCAAGCTCCCTCCAAACCCTAGTTTGCATGCAAAGGAGTAGTTTGTTTCTTTTCATCGTAACTTAGGAATACAATGTCAAAATCAAGCAAACAAGATATCATTGAAAATTTGGTTCTATCTACTTTTTAGTGGTGGAGGTCTCATCATTAGATTTTTCTATTGGTTCTTGTTATTCTTAGTCAAAGTCAGATCTTATTTTTTGCTCTCGAGCTCATAAATTTTTGACAATATCTCTGATTTTCACAATTCTAGTAGCGCTGGAAAGGTATTTTAAATGTCTTCAAATCTATTCATGCATTTTTTCCAAAATCTACTCCAAGTACATTTTATTCAGTTTTTTGTGTTTTCACAATTTTGTCAATTACTTGGATGTCTTGGCACCTAAAAAGGATCTATTTATGTTTGATGAAATCATTTGATCTATTTTATGTGCATTGAGGTCATTAGTCTCTAATTTTTTCATTTGAGGAAGTATCATGGTTTTTTCTATTCATCCTTCCATGATCAACTTGGAAAAGGATAATTATGAGTCTTGGTGCAATGGAATCTTGAAACATCTTAGGTGGCTTGATATTTTTCCTTACCTAAATGGACTCATACCTACACCAAACACACCAGGGATTTTATCAGCATGGGTATCATCAAAGATCATATTGTAGGGGTTATATGTTCTAGTGTTGATCTTGAAACTATGTGTGTTGTATCGGACATTGAATATCCCCACACACTTTGGACTCAACTTTGAGAGATTTGTGGAGACCCTCATATCTCTCCATAGCCAAAGGATCCTGCTACATATTGTCGCATTCCTCTTGCAGATGTAGATTTCCTACCCTTTGATGACAATAATTTAGAGGAGCTTGAGTATATCATAGGTCTTGTATGTTCTGATGGTTCAGAGACTTGTATTCATGTTCCCACTCTTCAGATCAAGACTTCATCATCATCTTTTGGTGTTCCTGATCAGTTTGACATCATTGCATCCTTGGACCCTATTGATTTAGTGCAACAGGATGTATACATCTTTCAGACATAGCTACTTGGGATTCATATCTTATAGACATATCATCCTCAAGTTTGTAGAGTCTCATATTGCATATTTGAATGATAATTTTGAGGACATTCATCTCCTCTTTGTTGACAACCACATCATCATTGTTAGCCCACCATCATCTTCATCATCTTGGATCTTGCTCTACATCAGTCTTCACAGAATCTTGGATCGAAATCATCACTTTCTAACATGTGGAAACGCGATCACTTTTTAGAGAGACACGTCATTTGGATTTGGATTCCAAATTCACCCATTCTTTTAGATTGGCTTCTCCAATCACCAATGGATTTGTTTCTTCCTAAGGGGAGAACTATTGTTTATAGGTAGTGGATCATATTTTGTCTTCAGGAATTCACCATTGGCACATGAGCTCTTTCTTTATGGGGGGATTCATAGCCTCATTTTCTCTCTCCCATCAGGGAGACATCTATTGTACTTGTGTGATAGAAGCGGTCCTTGGGGGGTCACATTGAGTCCTCCTATCCTTCTTTCACTAGTGTAGTCATTTCTTTTTCTCTCTCTTGGAGAGGATTTTTTCCCATGTGGTTTTCTCCTTTTCTCTAGTTATGAGAGATTCATTTATTTGTACATGGGTACCTCATCAGAACTTGTATCTAAGACCCATCCATGCATCCATCATTGCATTCTTCATCAGGGTTTTCAGCTTCTCCCTAAGTTAATCTTAAGGGGGGGTGTTGGATTAATCGAGAAAATCACTTGATAATTAATTAATTGTTAATTAATTATTAATCTCCTTATTAGTTTATTCACTTAAGCTAAACTTAGGAGTTATTTTTTATTTATTAGATTGGGATAATTATCGGTCTAGTTGTCTCATTGCACATGAGATTAAGACACTTGTCACAATCTAATACAATCCTCATCTAGGGTTTGCTTTATTTTTCTTTTATAAGCATGCACATTCATTGTAATCATTAATTCACATTTATTTACATAATATAGAAGCATATCAGATGCTTTTGTGGATTCAATATTTTCTCTCTTGGTTGCATAGAAAATTAGTTGCTATGATCTCTTAGATGTGATAGGCATTTTGGTTCAAGAGAATTTTGAGAATTGTAGGGTTCACTATCAACTCCATCATATCTATCTCTTCCTCTCTTCATCCCCCCTCTTTCTATCTATCCTCTCCCTCTCTCTACCTACCCATCCCATTCTCTCTCATTTGGCTCTAGCATTCTAAAAATCCATTTTCATTTGGAGAGAGAGAGGGGGAGGGAGATGTAGGGAGAGAGAGTGAGAGGTGACATAAAGAGTAGAGAGAGAGAAAGAGAGATAGAGATAGAAAGAGATGGAGAGGGGAGATAGAGAGATGTAGAGAGGGAAGGAGGGAGATAGAGAGTAGAGAGTATAGAGGAAGGGGAGAGAGAGGGGGGGATGAAGAAGTAGAGAGGTAGTTCTTGATCTCAAGGGAGAGAGAGTCAGATAAAGGGATGGAGATAGTGAAAGAGAGAGGTCTAGAGCATAAGGGATAAACAATGAGTGAGAGAGAGAGAGAGATGATAGAATTTGTTGATTACTTAAATTTGACTGTCTAAAAAATGATAAGATCTTCCAAAAACTAGAATTTTTATTATAACTCCAAGAGATTCCAAACCACTCTCAAACATCCTAAAACTATATACATGAAATATAACTTAAAGTATAAGAAATTACATGTCCATACGTATTTATGTCAGTTACCTTGGGCATCCAATCCAAATGGTTGGACGACCATTTCATGCCAAAGACGTGTTTTTTGAAAAGGTAAAAAATTCCACACATTTTTTTGTGCTTTTGATTAGGTTTGCACATGTTTCAATGCAAATTTATAAAAAAACTTGATGACATTAAGCTCTCTCTTAGCTATCTAACCATAATTTTTTTTACGTTTTGATTATGTTTAGGTTTTCATCTTTAGTTTCTTTTGTTAGTGTGTGTATTTTTTGTTAAAAACCAACATGTGGTATTTTTGGTATAGTTTTTTACTCATTCATCAAATTTTGGAACAAATGATATTTTTAGAAACTAGACTCCATTATACACATATTGAAAAAAATAAAATTGATTTTCAATTAGTTTTCAAAAAAATAGGTGGGAGCATGCTCATTTTTTTATTTTTTAAGATGTGTCCACTTTGAAAATTAGTTAAAAAATCATATATTCACTATAAAATTATCTAGAAAATCTAGTACATAAACTACATGATGTTAGCTAATTTCTCACCAAAGCAATTTTTGAAATTCTAAAAAAAATTAACATTTTAGGGGGAGCACACCAAATGCTATGTTATGTTTTTTTGAAAAATAGGATCACTTTGTGTGCTCCCCCTTTTTGAAACCCTTATATTATAAATTAGAAACTAGACTCAGAGCACTACAACCCTTCTTCTTGTTGCATCTTCAAATTTTGAGCATAAATATCTTTATTTTCTTGTTGAATGTCAGAATTTTTTTATTTTTAGAAAGAAAAAAGTGGATTCTTAAGACCCCCTTTTTGTATCACTTCTTGGTGCACTTACCCTTATGTTATTACAAAATAAAATTGTAGGTTGAATTTATTTCACCCCAATTTCTTCTAGAAATTTTTGAAACCATAATGCTTATGAACCTGTGGAAATGACTACAATATAATTTGAGATGAAAGGATAACTATATAATACTTATTTGAGTTCCATGTAACCAAACCTAAACCAATTGAAAAGACTACTAGATGTCTAGACCTTCAATCATCCAAACTATATCCCCAATCAAAATCATTAAAGCCAACTAGTTCAAACCTTTTTAGAAGTTCAATAATGAATACTAAAATTTGTAATACCTTTCACATACCTCAATATTCTTTTGGATGCCTTCATATGAATTTCAGAATCCTCTATCTATACCTTGAAACAAGAGATTGAATTAGCAATAGTGGGTCTTGTATGAATTAAAAACATCAAACTTTCAACAATAGTTATGTAAGTTATTTCATCAACTATTTTAGCACCATTTTCTCTATATAACACAACTTCATGACCAATTGGAGTAGATGTTAAAGTTTTCTATCCACCATACTAAATTTATTCAACATATGAATGTGCATAATTTATTTGGAAAATAAAAATTTATCTCAACTTTGATGAACTTTCAATCCTAAAAAATATTACTTAACACCTATTTTTTAATTTTAAACTAATTCAACATATCAAGTTTGAAATCATAATTCTTCATCTTAGAACTATTACCCATATACAATAAATCATCAACATACAAATTTACAATACGAGTATCTTTACCTTATTATTTTTAGTAAAGGGTAGGTTCATTATTATTTTTCTTGAAGATATTATGTTGAAAATATCCATCCATCCTAGTATGTACCACACTCTTGGTGCTTTCTTGAGGCCATATAAATCCTTGTTCAACTTGTGGATTTAATTTTCTGTTCCTTGTACTTTAAAAACCTTGTGGTTGTTGTACATAGACTTCATATTCTAAGTACCCATTCAAGAAGGCACTTTTCACATCCATGCAATGAAAGCTTCATTTATTTTGAGCTATTAGTAAAATCATTTTAATAGTCTCTTGGCTTGATACTAGTACAAATGTTTCTTCCTAATCTATCTCATACCTCTATGTGAACTCTTTAACAACTAGTTATACCTTATTTCTTTCAACACTACCATCATTGTTGTACTTAATATTGCAGATCGACTTAGTACCAATCTTTTTCTTATCATGTGGAAGCTCTAGAAGCAAGTCCAAGTATCATTGTTGTGAATGGAATCTATATTTTATTCCATTACTTGCACCCAAAAAAATTTAATACATGCAACTTCAAAACATGATGGTTCAAAATCAAGTTGTGAAAATAAAGAGAAATTATTGTCTAAATTCTTGGATTCTTCTCATGTGCTTGAATTGTACTCCTTTAATAAACGTCACTTAAATTTCTTATCTTTCTTGTAGAACTTGGACTTGAATTTGATGTTAGAAATAGGATCACAAAGACATATATATAATAAAATGAATGTTTAAGTAAAATATAAAAATAAAATAAAATATACACATATATATACTTGGTTCACCCAATATGGGCTACGTCCATAAAGAAACAACCAATCCTTCCTTTATTCCATCAAGCAATATGAATTGATACAACCTACAACATATTTTTTGTAACTTCCTCTTCTCTCTATCATAGTCTCCTCACACAAATACAATACAGTGCAATGTAATAATCAGTCATAATACAATTCCTTCGTATAAAAAGGGGGTTTCCTTCTAGAGCAAGAAAATTTAATATAACCTCTACCATTAAATATGTGACCTAATGATGAATATTTCAAATTTATAGTGAATATATATATGTATGTACACACACACACACACACACATATATATGTATGTATATATAGATATATATATATGTGTGTATATACACACATATATATATATATATGTATATATATATATATGTATATATATGTATGTATATATATATGTATGTCTTTATATATGTATGTATTTATATATGTATATATATATATATGTATTTATGTATATATATATGTACATATGTATATATATATGTACATATGTATATATATGTATGTATATATATATATATATGTATATATGTATATATGTATATATATGTATGTATATATATATGTATATATATAGTGGCTTTTGTGGGTGTTGCCCCCAAATACCCATTAGGGAACACAACCCTCAAATCCCTTGCTAGGGGGATGGGTCCCCAAACCCTATAGGGGGTACCCCCTACACCTCTTGTGCTATAAATATTAACCAATAAGATCTGACTTCATAACCAACAATTGAAGTTGTATTAAAATTAGAAGAGGGGCTACTTGGTGGATTTGTAGTAATTGGAATTAAAATATTGGTGGGTTACTCATTAACAATATCATTTGTAATAACACCATTTAAAAATAGATTTTGATTTCTCAACATGACCTCACAGTTAAAATGATAGGGGAAGACACATTTATAGCACTCTTCTAGTGTGAAATATTTGATCAAGTAGAAAATTACCTCATCCCAAGGAGCTAGTAAAGCCTCACCTTAGTATCCTACTTGATATTTGACTAAAATTTCCTTTTCTTTAAAGAAGGCATGTGTATTTTCTTTCCTCTTAGATTTACTTGATTTATGAGCCTTCAATCTCTTCATGGATAAAATAGTGATAGCAACAAACCTTCCTTAGTGGTCAACATAAAAACCTAAGCCTCTCATTATCACCTTCCTACCCTTCCAAGAATTAGTGAATTCCCATGGTTTTCTTCTTAACCTCTTCATAGGATAAATTTATAATTTTCATCATCTCCCTACTATAGTGTCCACCTTGTTAAGTATTGTTAGGAAAGGTATCTCAACCTTGATCCTATTAAAAATAAAAAAAAGTACAATTTTGGGGTTATAAAATAGAAAAACTCAATTTCGAGGTTGTAGAGTTAGTTTTTGGCCAAAAAATATATTCTAGGTTGTAAAGAACTACCATGGGGGTGATTTTTGTGTAGGTCTCTACAATATCTATAATTGTTTTAAAAAGGCATCCAATCGACCTCCCAAATCAAAAGTTATGCCTTTGAAAGTTTGCATAGAAAATGTAAAATTATGTTAGATACATAAAAGAGCTATAAGAGGGAATTGCACTTGTTGAAAAACTTATGTTGTGTGTTATGCCACATCATAAGGAATATTTTATGATCTAGATAATAAAAAAATGAAACACCCAATTTGGGGAGTGGATTATAATGAGGTTATGACAAGTGGAAGGAATATGTTATTTTTAGCTTGTTGACTCATCTTGAGATTTGGGATTTGGGCACCACTTTTTGGTTGATTTTAGCTCATTTTTTTCTAGTTACCATTTGATTGTTTCATGTATTTTATTTCATATATATTAGGTGATTAAGATGGAGGCTTGTGTAGAGTTTTTTAGATATTGTTAAGCTATTAGAATTCCTCTAGATCTCTAATTGGTGATACTCCTATGAAGGCGTAATTTATAACTGTGTTGTTTACTAAATAATATGTTAGGATTTAGAGTGTGGGTTTTTGTCTTGAAAGGGTTTTCTCATGTATATCTATGTTTATGATAAGGAAAATCAAGTTTTGAAGGTATCTTGAAACCCTTTACAATGAAAAAAGGCTGCAAAATAAAATACAACAAGCACCAACAACTCCAAAAAAGCTATCAAAAGATAAACCTAGACAAACTGATAGCAAAACCAACAACAAAACATCAACACATAAAGCTGATCAAACACAAGTTAAAGCATATTTTATAAAACCTTAGTCGAGTTTAGACTACTAAAGATGACATTTTCCTGCATCTCCATCACTTCCTTGAGCTCCTAGAAAGAAATGGCCACCCTCTTTTTAGTCTTGCTCCTAGTATGCAAAAACAGGCCCTCATCCACACTCTTCTCCATCTGGTTCATTCGGCTAATATCAACAATCGCCTCCTCATTTTCACCAAGGTCCAGTTTCTTACTAGTCCAATTAAGGGCTTTCTCATTCAACATAGTCAATCCTTTCACATTAGAATTAAGGGACTGGTTGCTAATTTTCACCATAGATTGTAGGTCACTGTAAATCTTATTCACTTTGTCCTCCAAGGAAACAAACCTCTCCTCATGAACCCTATAGACAACATCTTCTAAAGTTACCAACCTCTCCTCATGGTACCTACCAAGTTTCTCAACATCAGTGACCACCTTATTGAAAATCACTTTCATAGTTTTGAACTTGCCTCTCACTGACCATTATTTTTTTTATAGTTCATCAATGCCACACAGACATTTTTCCACTCATTCAGCTTTGTATTGAGGTCCTTGACCTCTGAGAAGAGCCATTTAGCAAGAGAAATGATATTTTTGGTACCATCCTTCGCCATTCTGCAAAAAGATCCATATCGGTCTCATCCCAATTCACAGGTGCAACTGTAGGTAAATATGCATTCTCAGGGTGACCCTTTCGATCCACACCTTCACCCTCCAAAACCTCCTCAACAGGAGATTCCTCCAAATCGACAACTTCAACCTCCACCTATTGTTTCTCAAAATTCACGACTGAGTTCGCCAGCATCTCTAGAAGCACTTTCTTGTCCTCAACCTTTTCAACCTATGCAAATCCCTTGCAGTCAAGGGAAACCAACCCACCATGCATAAGGGAAGCCTCCCCAAAATTCATGATACACTCACCCTTAAGGATTTTTTCCACCATAGTCTTCCCCTTATCATCCTTAATATTCCATTGAATCCCCTTATCAGTAAGAACATGGGGCACATCCACACCATTCACCCCTTCCTCACCCGGTTTTAAAATACACTTCTACTTCCTTTTACCCCTTTCTTCCCCTTTGAATCCTTCTTAACACCAAGAGTTAGAACTTCCATTTCAGTGTCAGTTTTGTATCCTTTCGACCATGAGTTAGAAACCTTTGTATCATCCTTAGAACTCCCCTCTTCATTCAAAGACTCCTCATCATCATAATTATCCTCTTCATAATCACCATCCCATTCTTCAGTCGATTCACCAGTATCATAACCAGGCGCAATCCCATTCTTTTTGTGAGGAAATTAAATCTTACGAATCTCAGGTATAAACTTCAATTTGATATGGTCAATAATAAGCTCATGAGACCCTCATGGAGGATTGCTTTACTAGGGTTATTTTTTTGATCTTCTATGCTAGTTTCCATAGATAAAAGTAAATAATAAGGGAACGATACCAAATTATTGTGTCTGGAATGATTAAGCAACATAAAGTGGTAACCATAAATCACAAAGTAACTGCCATCAAGCATGAAGTATTTCATAATATCCAACACCACATCTTCCCACAATGGCTTAATGGAAGTTTGATTGTACCCACCGCTTCCCACACACCCAAGCTTCTCCCTTTCCTTGCCTTTGAAAAAATTAGTCAAGGCAGTATTAGAGGCAACACAATCTCTATAAAATTCATTTCCCTTCATAGATAAACCAATGATTTCAGTGATGACCTCCTTAGTGACATTCACCTCCACCCCCTGGTAGCACAACATTCTATTGTTCCACCCCTTCACAAAGTCCACAGTCACCTCTGAATATGAACCATGAAGTTTGAGCAAGTAGGGGAAAATGACACCTTTCTCTAGATACTCCCAAACAATCTCTTTCTCACTAAATTATTCATAGGAGAATGGCTCATGTGTGCAACGATCGCCACCCATGGCCACCAGAGACAACCAAACCACAACCTTCACCTTGTTTCGATGAGCAGTAAGGGCTAAGCAAACAATCTAGAAACATAGCCAAAATGTACCCATAAACTATGCTAACCTGACACCGTGAGTAAAACCAACAATAAAATCCCAATCCATGATCTCTTTTTCATAAGATATGCAGTAATTACTCAAACAAGCTCTGAACTCAAAGTTCATAAACCAAAAAAAGAGGAAATAAAGAAACTTATCTCCCAATGTTTCTACCACCATGACAAGATAGTTGATCATGATTAGTAATACTTTGGAGCTTAATAGGAATGGTATCATATGAATACCAACAATTATGGGACACAACCCCGAAATTAGCAAACCCTTCAGCAAGAGAATTGTCCTCACGAAAAACATGTGATATTTTAACATCATCAAAGGAAGGAATAATAGAAAGAGCATCCTCGATTAAATGCAATATAGACCACGACAAGGGATTTACCTTCAAAAGGAAATTAATAATATTAAGGGAGTCCCCTTCCAACCATAGCTTCATCACCCAAGCCTCTTTAGCAAGTAAAAGGCCATGATAGGTTGTTGTTGCCTCTATAAAGTGGTTTGTCTGGACTCCCAAATCATTTACATCTATGTTATAGTATATTGTTTAATTTATTTTTATATGTGTTTCTTCTTTCTATAATTTATTTGCACAACACTTTCATTATAATTTTAGTGTAGGAAATATTTCCACATAACTTGCTTCCTTTCAACCATTACATGATTAGGCTATTTATAAAAAATAAATCTAACTAGAAAAAAGGAGCCAAGAGTGGAGTTTGGAATTCTCCAAAAACTACTTAGACAAGTGCATAATCAAGCTACCCCTCTAGGAGTAATAATTATTATAGATCAATGGGAGCTTGCATTGAAGGATGACAAGATATAAAAGGGAAATATGAGAAAAATCAAGCTAAATAATCATACACAATATCTTAATGTACCATTTTTTTTGTTTTATATGGGCCAAATTACAACTATATAAGTCCAATGAAGCATAATATCCATAATCACATAAAATCATAAGGGCGTGCCATTTTTTTTAAGGGAAATCTCACCACCTCACTCTAATATCTTAAACCTTCAAGCCAAACTCTTATGTTGGTCGATAAATCAATTAACCCATTCCACTCTCTATTATAATTTTGTATAAACAAGAATTCTACCTAGGATCAAATTTCTAATAGCTAAGATCACAAAATGGGATTTTTAATATTTAACATATGAGACTACTATCAAAATTGCTTATTCAATGAAAGAAAAGAGTTATAATATATACCCTAAAATTATAAATTTGATGATGATTAAAAAAGGAAAAAATCAAAGAACAAGGGATTGTTTTATTTGAGTTTTCAAATTTGAGAAGATAATCTAAAAGTATAATCCCATGAAAGAAGGAAATGATATGTACTTGATTATCCTATCTTACCTAAGTAAACTTAATATAATAAGGTGCAGTGAAATAATTACACCAACACTCTCTATATATGTATAATATTGATCCCGATGAAGGAATAAAAAAGTTTAATTGAGTCCTTAATAATGTTGTTGATGTTCCAAGAGCCTAGGGACAAAAGAGAAGGTTAAGAAAATTAGTGACATTAAGAGAATCAATCTCAATAATATGATGAGAAACCTTGAGCTATTTGGTAAGTTGAATGCCCCAAAATATAGTTGTGGCTTCTACTATGTGATTAGATTGGGAACAAAAGCACCATGCACAACCGACCACAAAACTCCCTCTATTAATTTTTATGATTCCTCCTCCTCCATTAAGGCAAGGATTTCCTCTTACTAAACTATCATAATGTAATTTGATTCAATTAAAGACAATGCAATTCCACTTGGTATACTTTATCTTGAATAATTTTGTGTTAGGGATCCAATAATTAATAGTAGTTCCCCAATTAATATCAATTCTTAGTTGAATCACTTCCAAAGTTGGTAGTGAAGGCTCCTTGATTTTGATTATAAAGAGATTTTCCATGGTAGCATGTCAGATCCTCCAACCCACTTATTGCTTCTCTTTTCTCTCTTAAAGGTTCTAACATTTCTCTCTTACCACAAACCCAATGGTGATCCCACAATAGTGTGTCCCACTTTTTGGTCAAAGTGGGACATTGAAATCAACATTTTTTACCAAATTTTCACCTTTTGTCACTTAGAGCAACTAAATTATTAAGAATTTAAAGATGATGAGAACTAGCAATTTTTAAGATTTTTGTGTAGATTCTAAATTTTTAATTTTTTTTTAAATAAAAAAAATTGTGATTTTTTTAATAACTTATGTTTGTAGTTAATAGTATTTTTTAAATTTTTTAAGTGATTTATTTTGTAGCACACAACTTATTTTATAAAATGGATAAAATTATATATTTTTAAATATAAGTTCTTAACACCAATATCTAGTGTGTATTTTTATTTTTTTGTTGCATGTTTTATTTTTATTATTTTTTAAATAATATTAATTATAAACTAGACATAGGTTTATAGCATAATGCATACATTTCTTTTATATAGTTTAATTTATTTTTTGTTGAAACAAGAACATTATGTAGTGTGTAATTTTTTTTTTTTAAATTCTCTATTAATTTTTTTTATGTGCGAGGAAGAGAGACATTGATATTTGGTGAAAAATCAATGTTCACTAAAAAAATATAATAGTCAAATTAAATATATTCAAAATTATATTTTTTTAAATATTATTCTGAGGGTTATAATTTTACAAATTATCCTAATATGTTGATTTCATTTGTTAGTTCAACCCAAGCTTTAAAAATAAAATTTGAGAAAGATCTAAAGACCAAGGTGGAAAGACCAATCCAAGGACATTTTTGAATGAAGGTTCATTTGAAGGTATCAAAGGACCTTCATTCAAAGGTACCTTAGAACAAAGGTCCTTTCTATGACTTAAAAAATAATAAAATAGTAAAAAACTATGCAAAAACCTTTGAATCTATTTTTTTCTCTCCAACCATACAAATTTCTACTATCACATAAGTGTGACACACAATTGTGAGTCTACCCCTCGATAAAAAATAGGTATATGTTTAAATACAAAATTTCTTTAATAAGAGAATAACAAAAACGAGAAGACCAACATAAGGTAAGGTTGAGAATAGAATCAAGGGAAGTCCAACTTAGCATAAAATTTCAAGGTAAGAGATTGAAAATGTGCCAACCAATGGTCATTCTAGACAAGATGAGTAATTGATTCAACATCATCCCGACAAAGAACGCACCTATTAGGAATATGATGAACCCCCTCTTAATCAAATTAGGGTGAAAGTTTAAATCTGTATCACACTTTAGGTCAACTTATTAGTACAATTTAAGAATTCTTAATTGAAAGTCAATTTTGGTTAAACATATGGTCTAATTGGATTCATTCTAGCTAAATTAGATTTAAGCCATAATTTTTTCAACTGAAGTCTCCACTAAATACATTAGCATCAATTTAGGACCAATTTACTAAAAAAAAAAACTATTCAGAAAACTTGATGTTCTCACAACTCTTACTCATGAAGATAATATTTATTTTAAAAAACTAAAAGGCCATTTTTTAGATCTATAAATGTAATTTTTAAAATATATATTTTTGATAGTTATTATAGCAACTCAATTAAAGCAACTAGGGCTCTCATTCAAAATATCTCAAAATACAATTTTTTTTACTAAAATCGCCACCAACAACAAAATATAAGATTAATTGTCTTGTCAAAAAAATATTAGAGTTTACTAAAAAAAAAATATGATGCACTAAAGAAGAGATTTTATGCCAAGATGATATAATTTTTTTCTATTTTAAATAAATAGTTAAGACAAAAAGTGATGCCTCATCAAAATAATTTAAGATATATTTTTAAAAAATATTGAAATAAAAAAATATATCCATAAAGTTTGAAGTTGCATGTACAACAAAATTGAAGAAAAAGATTATTATAAATAATGTCTCACTTAACCTCAGTTTTTAATATTTTATCAACAATTAAATTAAATCATAGTGTTAATTTTACAAATAAATAAATTCAAATATTTTTTTCCTAAAACATTATAAAAATAAAATACACTGAAAAATCTATATTTTATTAATTTACGTTATTTCAAAATTTAAAACACATATGCCACTTTATAAAGTTTCAAGTTAAAAAGAAATAATTGTTGGTCAATTTTTTATAAAAGTAAGTGTTATCATTTCATTTATAACAATGTGACAAAACTTTGAATTTTCATCCATTATCTATTGTAAAGATTTATTTTTGACAAGAAATCCATCAAAAGAAGTTCATCTTTGGTGACAAAGACTTGTTCCAAATCTTTTGCAACTTAAAATCATCAAGAGGAAAGTCATAAAAAGATAAGTATCCCAAATCAATATAATAGATCTTAGAGAAGATTCAACCCAAACAATTTTATCTTTTTAATCAAATTGACATATGTGAAAACCCTTTAGATGCTCAACTAAATTAGAATCAAATAATTTGAGCTAATTGAATTCATCCAAACCCATTAACAGAATTCTACAACTCGATATTGGATCTTAACAAATCATACAATATGCTAAACAAACCTAAATGCAATCTAGAAGGTTTACTTAGAATATGAGTTGAGAACAAACATTTTACTATGATGTGTAGAGATTGGATTGATATAGCTTGCCAATTTAAAGAATTACATGGTATATGCCCATGAAGAAGCAATTAAATCAAGATACTAAAGTTGTCAAAGGAATGGTACCAAAATCTATAAGATAGGTAGTAAGAAGGTATCGTTGTAATGTAAAATTGTACCCCTTACAATTTCACATACATTCTTGCATCCGCTTTAGTGTCCATTCGCTTAGCACTTGTGTAGGCTCATTTTAGCCCTTGTATCAACCTTTTCCCCTCTCAGGATGCTCAAGACCCCTTTTCAGTAGCTACCCTCGCACATCAGCTTTGCATCAAACCTTGTGCTTTTCCTATTCTCAACATTTTGTAGCGCGATGTGTTTGAACACTAGCATGCTACGTGGACGGTCCACACACCACGCTAGCGTCCCATGACATTTTGATGTTCAAACAACCGTTTTCGAGAGCCTTTGTCACTTGTCAGCTACTTTCATCGATGGTAATGGCCTGGGACACCTTGTAACATCTTAAGAAGCTTCGTTTCCCTCCTCTTCTCTCTTTAAAAGTTATCTTTTCAATCTATTTGGTCTTTTTGGATGATCTCTTGAATTCTCTTCTCCTCTTTGCAACATTCTCTTGCTCTTTTTCTTTAACAAATCTCTTTAGCTCACTAAAACAATACTCTCAAGCTCTTACAACACTCTTTGCAACTCTCTTGGCTCTCACAGCTCTATCTCTCTCAAGCCTTGTAAGTGATATCTTTCTTATCTCGTATCTTTGAGCATCTTGGGATTCCTCACATCCCCTCTCTAAGCATTTTACTATTTCATATATCTATGTATCTTGTGATATGGGTTCTCCGCCTTGAGCGGGGATTTCTTTTATCACTTTGTATTTGTTTACTTTGTGTGCTTTCTCTATCTATTTGGTTGTCTGTGGAGGTTGGAACACCAAAATAGGGGTTTGACTGTGGCAAGCCCCTAAATTGCCCCAACATTTTTCCCTCGATCTTATGTGTGTAAGTATTGAAGATATCTACTTGTTGGAGGCTTCATTGCTTGGTTGGTTGTGAGCACTTTCTTCCTCTTCTTTCATTCTATCATCATTTAATCTATATAAATTACTTAGTTTATCTTACTTCATTTCAATTATGCTATACTTTGTTAAGTCTCCACATTTTGAAGTTCTTAGCAATTAGAATAGTAGTAGTCGCTTTCTTGTTTTATATGATATTCTCACTTTTTAGTCCATACAAGACATCAATGCACCTCTGGGACTACATTGCATCGCATTGTCATTCATATTCCATGTTGTCATCCTGGACCAAAAACTTGCTAGTCTGTCTAGAAAACCTTTGTGATCTACTCTTTCTGATTTAGAAACTCTAGCCTTGTTCCTTGACGTAGTTTAGGTAAATTCACCCCTTGGGATTCTCTTGAGAATAAAGAGACTCATGAGTAGTGAATCCCCTTTGTCTACAATCATAATACCAAATTCATGACAATGATGTTACTAGAAACATCCTTGAGCCTCTGTAAAACTACATGGATGCACATGGTGCAATCAATGAGGGATAGATCACCCTCGCACTACACAACCCCATGGACAATAGAGTGTCTCCATTAAGACTCCCACTATAGGTCTTTGCAGTAGAAGTCGTCATCTTTTTTATCACATCAATATTTAGAGTCTATTCAATAGAGAATTCAATACTCCACTCCTTAGTTAACTGATGAACAAAATAAGATTGCTTCCTCCACAAAATCAGCACATTATTCCAAATATATTTGAAATGCATTGTTAAATTCACTTTGTAGTAGCACAACATGGAGGAATTTTTTTTTAGAGGGATACTCCTTTGCTATGGTTGTGAAAGGATATTGGTTAGAAATACATGATAACAAAATAAAACTGCACATCAAACCAGATGAAAAGAAAAATAAAATCAATATTATGCTCTTGAAACAAACCATTAAGGGTGGGGTTTCATGGGGGGCTTCAGGATCTACTTTAAGGAAAGGTCTCATAAAGTCGAAAAAAATTGCTACATGATTAATTGGAATCTTTTCCTGAAGAATAACAGCTCCTACCTTGTAGGACTGTATATTTGAGGGGGTGAAAATTGGGTGGGGCTAGAGATTACCCCTATAGTTTAGAAATTTTATTTGTCATATGTCAATCATCTCAACTTTTAGACTCCCCCAAAAAATAATTGGAGGGAAAATGTTGTGTATTTTCTTGTTTTTATCTCTACAATTACAATACACTCCATCTAGAGCAGAAGAGAATGTGTGCACAACAACTAGTTCATGGGACCACCACCTTCCTTAAAATTTGGAGCTTAAACTTTTAAGCTGAATTGCACTACTAAGTTCATGAGACCACCAACTTTAAAAAAATCTTTGCATCACTCGCTAAAACTTTTCAGGAAGCCCCCCTCCATGGGACCCCACCCTAAGGCTAAGGTCTCATGGGGGTTTTTGAGATCTATTTTGAAGGAGCAGAGGGTCCCATGAAGCAAACAAAACAATCTACAAAATTAATTAGAATTTTTTTCTCAACAATAGCAGCCCCTATCTTTTAGCTCAAAAAATTAAGCGGAAAAGGGGTGGGGCTAGAAATTACCCCACCAACATAAGCTTTTTTCTACCACTTGTCAATCATATGAAAATTTAAAATTCTCATCAATTAATTTTTATTTATTCATTTAATCTGTTGAATTGAATATGCAAAATAATAAAATTCATGAGACCACCACTTTAAACTTAAACTATGCTACAAAATTTATGGGACCACCCACTTAAAAATAATCCTAAAAAATCTCATCAGCACCCACTGAATCTTTTTAGGAAGCCCCTCTCCATGGGACTCCACCCTAAACTGTTTATATCAAAAGAACATTCTACATGCTCTATGAAAGAAGCCACTAAAATTTTGACATCAAAAGAACACTCTGCATTCCAGAGATAGGGATTTCACAACGAAACACAAAAAAAACTAAAATCAAAAGAATCATAATTAAATTTCTAATTAATTTTTTTGTAAGTGCTATTATTGTTTTGAGACTTAGAATTATTTCAAATTTTTATTCGTCATATCAAAATATAGTGGAGAAATTGAAGGAAAGAAAAGAAAAAAACTAAACTTGCATCCAAAGTTGAAATTCTACCCCTACCTCTAATCAACCAAATTAAGTAATACAAATTTGATTAAAAACTTAAAATCAATGCAAACCTAGTGTTATAAATATGTGCTTGTGGTGCATTGATGTTGAGTTTCTTGTTGATTCCTCAATGTGGTAATGTGTACCTACTTGGATCTTCTTCTCTTCAAGATGGCTTGCAAATAGGCGGATTTATAGATTTGATGAGGGAAAATAAAGGGTTTAGATTGATTTAAGATGAAGGGTTAAAATTTCATGAGAGAAATTTTGACTTTGAATTTGGGAGGGGGGAGAGAATTAAATTGAGGTGGTTGGTGGATGGAGAGCTAGGATTGACTTGATTAAATGGATGTTGAGGATTAAAATTTGGTTTGAATTTGAATTGAAGATAGTTGGAGATGAGTAGTTAGGATTAACTTCATTGATTTGATGGCTAGGATTGAGTATTAATTTCATTTTGGATTTGGTATTGGAATGCTTGATTTGATTATTTAGATGGCTATAATTGAATGATGACATGATTTTGGATTGATGGTTTGCATTTAATTTAATTTTAAATTATGAATGTGACATGATTATCCCATTAATGGGGGATTAGATTAAGATTAGATATTTAGGCTAATTAATCAAATAATTAGATTATTTAATCAATTAAGAGGAATGGATGTAGGATGCTAGTTTAATTAAATAAGTATGATTTATTTAACTAATATGATTAGTCCTAATTATTTAAATAAATATAATTTATCTAATTAATTAGTATTGATCATATGATAAGGATTTGGTTATGTCTAGGATGTTAAGTGTGTCAAAAAAATTGATATTAGGTGTGTTGGAATGGTGATGTTGGGTAAGTCATGAGGATGTGGTCAAAATGTTAGGTGTTTGTAGGCCCTATAAAAGAGGAGGATGGATATTAACTTTGATTAGAAGGGTTAACAAAAAAAATAGAAAATATTTTAGAGATGTTACATAAATTGATTCGATGAAATTCATTGAACATATTGACACCTTATTTCTTATAGATTAAGATCAATAATGTATTATTCAATTCCCTAAGAAATTTCCCTAAAACAATATTTATTAAAAAAAAATATAACTTTATTTATATTTTAATATTTTGAATTATCCAATTAAAATATAAAAGAATATTTTCTCTTAATCTAACTAATTTTTTTTGAGCTGCCAAATTTTGAATTTAATACTTAAAACTCGCAAAGTTTTGGAACACATGTGGACGTGCCGGAGTGGTTATCGGGCATGACTAGAAATCATGTGGGCTCTGCCCGCGCAGGTTCGAATCCTGCCGTCCACGATCTAAAAGATGCATTAGTATCATTTACATACAGGTGTTTTTACCAACCTCCCATATAAAAGTTTAAACCCATACCATTCGGACTGGTTTATGCTTATTTCAGCAACCACGTTTTTCCAAGAATTACATCACGTGTAATTGGTTATTATTTCAAAAAAATTCACAATTAGTTTTTAAGTAATAATATTAGTTTTTTTTAATTTATGAGGGTAGTGCAGTATATAATTGGATTAATTCTCTTAATCTTTTTCAAACATTTTCATATTTTTTTATTTATTTTTTAACTCAAGGGTATCCCCGCGACCCAGCCCAGCGCCCAGCAGCCCGTATCTTGGGTACCTGAGGCGAGCTGAGGCGAGACTAGTCCCCTGGGGATGCACCCACTCACCCGCATAACCCGTATTTTCATATATTTAATCTCTCTTTTATTTTTTATTATTCACACAAATTTCAATATGTTCATTTTACATACTCATTTATTACATCTATTAATACAGTTAACTTAAAATAGCCATTGTACATCTAAAGGTGACTATTTGCCCACTTAGAGTTATTTCCATGGTTATAGGAAAATTCAAAATTTGACCAACTAGCCTCCTTTAATTTCTTGCCCTAAGCCAACTAAGTACACATTTTACAAAATTTGATGGTATCACTATTATTTAAATGCATTTATTGTCGTTCATTCAATACCATTCCAAATCCACAAGTGCTCTCTTATCCTAGAGCATTAAAAAGCCAATCAATAGTAGAACATTTGGATTTGGCAAATTAAAAACAATAATAATTATACATATATTATTCTAGACCCTCACTTGTTGTCTTTGATCTTCACATATTTTTGGGAGGACTTACGAGAAAATGTCTCCTATACCATAATGATAGTCCTTAAAGATATTTCTAGATACCACACTGATCACAATATATCAAAGAAGAGCAAGGTATAGGAAGGTTAACCAAGCAAGAAATAGAGCAAAAGTGTATATTGCATACGGTCATATTTGGATGCAAATTCATATGAATTTACAATTGTAGACAATCTCAAATGGAGCACAAAATCAACATATGATCCAAGGCAATTCATTGAAAAAAAATCACTCTTCTCGAGATAGAATTAGTCAAGATCTAGAATCTTCATCAAAGCACAAGTTCTTGGTGTAGAGATTCATTCTTCATTTACCCTTTTAGGACAACATTAATCAATATTCATTGTTCTCCATCGTTACTTCTAGATGAAAATTTTGTTCCCCTTTCAATTTGAGAATTCATGGGTTGTAGGTTGTTACACAATTTTTCTATTGCTTTTCAGTAAGTTATAGGATTTTTAATGGCTCCACAAGTTTTCTTTAGGTTAGAGCATTGATAACATATCCACACCATTTATCATTTCATTAATCAACCGACCAACACAAAAATAAAATATTGTCAGTCTAACACCTCTTTTCTATTGTGCCATAGGTGAGAAATGGACACATTGGCATGTGTGAACCCCACAATAGCAAAAACCATGTAAAGAAATCCCTTGATATTTTGGAACCATTAATCTCATCTAGAGGATCAAATGATTGGCACAATATTTCAAAGTTGTCAATCTAATAACTTGGAATTGTTGCACTATTGGATAAAACTTAATGAGTCAGGTAACTGGTGGGCCCATTTTTATTAGTATCCTTTCACTGATATAGAGCTATAAAGCAAAGATAATTTGCATTGTTTGATATGTGTTTCTTTGGAACTCCTCAAAAACTTTGTCAAATTGGCATCTCATTCTAGTTTTTCCATTGGCCAAAGATGATACAATGGATAAAGTAGGCCCTCCATTTTGATAAAAGGCAAGATGTACAGGCTAGAGTCTCAAAGAAGCAAAACCATCAATCATTCCCATAACCAATTATGTGCACTCTATTTCAAGAGTATAAGTTTGACAAATTGAAATTATTGTGTCATTGGTAAAAATAAAGGTTGCTCCTTGCACGTGAAGTTACTATGACAACATGCATTACTCATCCATTACATCGTTTATCATTATATCATCAATTTATCCATAATCCCAATCATGTGTCATTTAGTTATATTATATCCTTGTGAGATGTCATTATCCAACATGTATATCCATGCCAATCCAATCCAATCATCCTAGTGGCATTAGTCCAAATGCCCAATCCTTAATCAATCATTTAGTCCTATATTCATGGCATGTACATCATCCCAACATGATCTCTCTCAATTCACCTTTTATCCTTTATGACATATCTTGTCTTTTCAAGATACCTATTGTGTTCCATTTCACCCAAGAGTTCTCTTGAGGGGACATCACTTCCATCATCATCCTTAAGTGACTAGGGCAACTTGCCACTGAAGCTTCATTCCATCCCAAACTACTTTTTATTCTTCTTTTCCATAACGTTAACTGGTTGCATTGTATCAAATAGGGGCAAAATATAGACACCTAAAATATTCCCTACGTTTATTCATCATCACTAAACCTATCACTTAATTCTTAATTAACCAGTTTCATCATCCAGGCCTTTGTACCATCACCTAGTCCTGATTAACCTAGGACATATCTCTTTCACCTAAATTCCATCACTTAAATTAAATAATCCTATTATTTAATTTATCACCTTTTCCATCTCATCACATTAAATAAATAAATAATTACCTATTCCACCTATTATCCAACTCACCCATGTGGCTAATTAAGACTATTTCCCTCCCCATTTTCCAAGAATAATGGAGACCTAGGAACACTTGTCCTTGTGCTCCCATTATTCTCCCACATAACCCTAGAATCTAGCCTCCCTAGATACATATGCCCCTAACTTACCTCATGTCCTTAACCACTTACTAAAATTAGTAAATTCATCCTAACCGTGCACATCCTAACTACCTTATCTCCACCCTCCATGTTCTCCTAGATCCTAGGGAATTCCTCTCAAGCATTCTCCACCCTTGATCTCATAATTAAATCTTGACCATCCATTCCCCATTCCAAAAATCTATAAATTTAGGCCTTCTCTCATCTAAATCATAATCAATAATCATTCAAGCTAGGTACATGCTATCAAATTGCTGATCATTCAAGCAAGAAGCATCCAAAAATAAATCATCCAAGGAGAAAATCATTCAACAATGGAGGCTTTGGGTAAAATTTTATAAAGTCGGTTTTAGAGTTATTATCTTGTTTTGCTTTCATTGTTGAGTTCTATCTAGAGGTTTGTGATAGTTTATAATAAGAGTCTCTTATATTGCATTTGGTTCTATTTCAATTTATAAATTATCACTTACAACATGAATTTTCATTAATATACAAACCTCATTATTAAGTGATTACAACAATGAATCCTCACACAAAGAAAACAAAAAAAAAACTTAGGTGAGGATAAAAGAAGATCATGACATGTGTCATAATCTTATGATGACACAAAAAAGTATAAGACTTAAGTAAGCTTAAGTCCTAGAGCGAAAAAACTATTAAATAATTAATTAGGTAAATACCCTTTACTCTAACACATCCCTTAAGTGCAACTTAGGGAGTAGCTAAGACCTCTAAATGACAAATGTATAAAATGTAAAAGACATGAATCCTGACAACTAGGCTTGATGAGGTACCCATATACAATTGGAAAAGATATCTCATAACTAGAGAAAATGAGAAAAAGACATGGTAAAAACTCTTCTCCAAAAGAGAGAAATACATGAAAGACTAAGAATCCTCCTAAAAAGTGTCCCAAATAGAATAGGAACATGAAGAACATCATTGAAGCACAAAGAAGCTACAAAAAATTATTGAAAGATGACTGTTATAGTGTTAAAAATAAATAACCTCCTTTATAATCGGGATGAAGATCAAGATCAATAAGACAACAATATATATGAGATCCCCTAATGATACTACTCAAACAATGATTAGATGGAAAACAAAGGAAAAATATCTAACAATCGAAGATATAGATGAAAAATGAATCTATATGAGTGACCCTAACAACACTAATCAATAATGCAAAGTAAACTACAAGTCAAAAATACAAATTTTAATATAGTCTAATTTTTTTGATAAACTAAGGATGGAAAGTCACCTCCACAAAATAGGAATGCAAGAGTCCAGACCTATATGGTAAGTGATTCATCTCACCGAAATGCATGGGTAATTAGTCGTTGCATTCACCTAGTACATAGTTCACTCCAAAGAAAAACCAAGGAAACATTAACACCAATAGTATGAAACCCCCCATAATATTGATAAGGGAGAGGGATGACATGTCCACTAAAACTATTTGGCATGAACTTGGAGAAGAAATATCATCTAAACATGCACAAAAATATACCTACAATTAAAAAAAGATGTGCAAACCAAGGAACACACAAATGAAGTTAAACAAGGTTGTAATTGAAAACAAGAAGTCGCAACATGACAAACCCCCATGGCACTATATAAATAAGTGCATAATATAAATTGAGGCACAACATGATGTGCAAAAACCTCCAAAAACCATGTAGACAATTATGACACTTTATCTGAATGCATCTACATATGCGAAAGTGCATTGAAAAGATGTTCAAAATGTCTAGGAAGGAAAATATGTTGAAAATACATAAAGAAAAGCCCAAAATAAGTCATCTCACACTAACAAAAAAATTCCAAGTGCTAAAATATCCAAGTAATCAACTAGAACATGTGAAAATATGACAAACTGAATAAAATATACATGGGAAAAAATCTAGAAAAATGCATGGATAGTTGTGAGGATCTCTAAAGTACCTTTCCAACACCATAAGAATCACAAAAATGTAGGAACTACTAGTAAAAAAATTATGAGCTTGGGAGCAAAAAAAGAACATTTGAATTTGGTGCGCAATAAAATGCATCTGTAATAAAATATGAAAACAAGACCTATGCTACTAGAAAGTTCTTAGAACCAAATTTTTGAAAATCTTATTTGCTAAATTTTGATATCATATGTCCAAGTTATGCCAAAAAAGAAAAAAATAGCTTCTTTAGAGAAAATAAGGGCTTTGGGAGTAGATAGGGATCAACCATACAATTAACGTCAATGTGACATCATTCTGACATTAGTAGATAGGATAGTCTTCCCAACACTAAAATATTTTCTATTTGGTCATAAAATGTCAACTTGTTCAAGTCATTGGAAAATTATGAAAAATGCCAAAATATTCTAAGTGCT
Source organism: Sequoiadendron giganteum (assembly GCA_007115665.2). NCBI lineage: Eukaryota > Viridiplantae > Streptophyta > Pinopsida > Cupressales > Cupressaceae > Sequoiadendron > Sequoiadendron giganteum. The sequence goes on along the minus strand of CM021101.1, from coordinate 649,492,209 downwards.
AATAGAATATTCCTTTGAGATCATGAGAACTTTCATTTGTGTGCAAAGTAATGGAAAAAATAATAAAATAAATTCCATGGGCATAGAAAATATTTCATATGCGATCGAAAATTTAAAACTAAATCAGTCTACATAGGTCAAACTAGGTTTCATGGTGCAGCTTATTCCAAGACCAAGCTACTCAAAGAAACTAGATCACATGGTACAACCTAATCCAAGACCAAATCGCATGGTGGTCATATCCTCAATAATAAGAACCTTGGATCAACTCAATCACACCTTGATCTTGTTTCTTATATCTTGAGCTTCTAGCACATCATACCAATTGATTAACAACAAGATTAAAATAAATAGCAAGCCAAAATTGACTAAGTAAATTATTCTCTCTTGATTACTTAATACTCAACTCTTATTTTTAAGAATAGTTTTTTTTTTTTTTTGTGAATTAGCATTAGACTTGAATTAATCATAGTGAGAACAAAGTTAGTTATTTTCCATACTAAAACAAATTTTGAATTGAAGATAATTTTATCTCTAATCTAAAAGAAAATTCAATATTAATAATATTCTTAATCTATAAGTTGGAGGTTCCAATTGAACCTTCATGCACATAAGATATTAAAAAACAACACAAAAGAACAACTAAAAAATCCAAATACAAGTTACAAACTCAAAAAATAAAGTATAAATTATCAAAAAAATCTCTACATCAATAAAAGTAAGGCCTAACTACATAAAACCTAGCCCCACAAAGGGACCAAAAAGTCAACTAGGAAAAATCCATTACCTTGAACTACAAGGCAAAAGGTTGTGCCTAAACTATAAAAATAGGGGCATTTCTTTAACAAACAACCTTGATACATTCACACTACACCCATCCTACATAAAATTCTGATTGTATTTTATGAAAAAAGATAATCTTTATTTTGTCATTAAGGGCATAAATACGGTCATTCAGATATCAATTAAACTACTCTTCAGTGCATTCATGTGCCTCATCTAAAATTATAATTATTGAGGGCCCAAAATTTTCCCCTTCATGAGATTCAGATTTTGACAAAATTATTGAATTTTAAAGTAAAATTACATAAATCTACACATACAACCATCAAATTCAACCCCACTTTATGTTTCATTTACATATTGATAAGAAGACTCCAATTTCTCTTTTGGATTTATGAAAATAATTGGATTACATAGATATCAACATCTTTGTCTTTATTTAGCAGATTTGTCACTAGTCTGAGAGAACATACATCCAAACCAGAAGCTATCTTTTAAGTCAACTATCACAATAGGAATATCCAATCCATCAAAGTCACTCAACGGTTGAAATGTAGGAAATGGAAGCCCTACAAACCTGCACAAAAAAACAATGCATACAAAATTTAAAACAATTTAAAAATAAAGCACACAATATGCAATATTTTACTGGGAAAAGCTCTTTTGAATGAAAAACCTAACACAATAACCTTCTTTCTTATTACATAAGAATTCAACCATTCATAATACAATAATAATGCTCGTACTCCACCTTTATACACATGTAGATATTAAACATGAAGAGTATGCAACACTTCCAACATGAATCTGATCCAATCACATCTCTACATATATTTAAACTTTCATAAATTGACATAATCAAAAAAACATACCTTCATCCTCGCTAATTAAACTAACCCTTACAAAAGCAACATAAACTACCTGCTATTCAATTAACAAAACATAGTGATAAGTCCTGTGCCAATAAATTGAAAAAAAAAACAACCCAAACTGTAATGAACAAAGAATACCACAGCCGCTTATCATAAATAAATACCCATATGACAGATTACTGAGAGCTGCTTTGGCATTTGATTAATAGATATCTCCAACAGGGGTGACCTGAGAACACATGCCTACTCACCCACAGCTTGGAATAACACATTATGCACACATATCTATGCCAAATAATGGTTTTCTATGCCCTGCTAAAAGAAAGCTATGTGAACGACATGTATTCTCAAAGTCATCCCTGTTGCCTTCATCCATGCCTGCAACTTCACTGCTAAAAGAAAAGAGCTGGCCTGTTTATCATTTGAAAGTTGAAATCTATTCCCTTAACATAACAAACAATGCTGTGCTTTCAATCAGTTGTGGATATATATATTCCCTAAACAATTCAGTCTCTGCAAGTTCATGACGAAATAGTTGAAGGTGATGTCGACAGCAGAAGTGAAGAAATCCACATGAAGTAGAGTGGTGTGGGGGAGGGTGACGACATGTTGGTGTTAGTCAACATATACTCCTCATAATGTCGACATATTGTCCTGTTTGTTTTGAAAGGTTGGTAGAGACACTAAGGGTATTTGTTATATTAAGATTTATTAATAAAATATATTGTTAGGTTGAGAAGTATATTTTTAGTAAGGAGTGGAGTGTCGTGACATGTATTAGATAAAAAATATTAAAGAGTCAATATGTAAAATAGTAATTTTAAAATTAATGTATTTAATAAAATAGTAAATAGTTATGCACTTTAGTATATAAAATAGTAGATAATACTTTAAAATGAATATAAAAGAGGAAATGGAGATGTGTGACGAAAATAGATTGGGTGAAAAAGAGCAAAACATTTAAATAAGGAGAAGCATGATAACTTTGGACTAGGAGGGTTGGCATAGGTGAATTTGTCGATAGTGGAGAAAATAAATGGTTCCTCGACATACCAATTTAGGGAAGATAGGGGGTTTCTCTGGACAAAATGGAAGTGATTAAGAGGTTGGATGTTTGTTGGAGGTCAAAATTAACTTGAAGGAGGAGGCAATAGAAGAAAGTATAAAGAAAATAAAACTTTCAATCTTTAATATTAATCTCATTGTGGATTGATTTGTATCAGTGATCAATATCCCTAATGATTTTTTAAATTTAAGGGTGGAAAACATGAAAATTAGTCATAATCATGAAGTTTATATAGATCTAGAGTACACAATGAGCAAAATAAAACAATGGATGGAAGAAACTTGGCTTTTTTTTCCATGTCCTAGCATCAATTTTGTAGTGTTGGATTTTTGCAAATCACCTTCTAATCAAAGGATGACAGTGACAAGACCTTTAAGGGGGACCATTGGTTTATGGGTAATGCACATTTATACTTAAGAGCTTGGTCCCCTGGTTTTGATCCTAGGAAAAATTGCTTACAAAATCTCCTATTTGGATTAAAACGTATAAATTTCCAAAGGAGCTTTGGTCCAAATATATCTTCAAGGAAACTAGTAATACTTTAGGAGAATATGTGTGTAACTCTATGACAATAGAAAAATGAATTTGACATACATGAGGATTTGTGTTAGAGTGTCCATCTAAATAATCATATTCATCAAATGTTTCATAGAGTTAAGATCATTTTTATGGGCTTAGATATAAGAATTAGACAACAAATATTTGTCAATAGGATCTTTTAATTGCTAGAAGGTTGGTCATGTAGCATGTAAGTGTGGAAGTGTTAGAACACACAAATATACTAAGAGGGAGGTGAATTAGTATATCCCTCAAATCAATCTAGTTTCAACTTTTCAATCAAAACTTTAAACTGCCTTAGTCAAATAACACATTCAAAGCAAGAGCATAGAACCATAACACCAAATTTATGTGGAAAACCAACAAGGAAAAAAAAAACGGTGAGAAAAGTTGCTTGGAGCTACTATCAAAATCCAGTCTCATAAATGAATCAATAGTTACAACAAATTTAAGGTCTTTAACCTAAGGAAGTTTAAAACTCTCTACTTACTTATAGAATGAGGTTGCAACCTCATAATTTACAACTTTTTGAAGAATTCGATGATGTAAATCACAACCGCAACACTTTTCTTACCTTTGGATCACTACCTTCAACATTTTTACACCACTATATCTTTGGATCACTACCTCCAACACTCACTTACACAATTTGGTCAACTCATTGCCTCTAGCAAGCATAAAACACTTCACTGTAAATTCATACACATTACTCTGTCTTTAGTGCACTGTTGTCAGCAAATTGCATTAATCACACATTGAACACTTGTTCATCTTGATCTTACATTTATACCTTCTGCAAGCAACAAAAAATTTCTCCTTGTTGACCATCTTGAAATGTATGAACATGAAATGTGCAACAACCATATTTGAGTTGGCTTCAACACATCCACGAGAAATGGAAATCAAATACGATCCAAGACAAGAGATAAGAAGAACCTATTTCAAATCTACATGCATTACCATACTAGCGCACCCACAAAAACTTGGCACAAGTGACTTAAAACACTAAGTCAGCCCAACAAAAACTCAACCCTTGAAATATTAACTCCAGACCATAAGCAATATCAAAGAAGCAAGATAGCAACACACAAACAACATCACAAGCATCAAATGATATTTAGGATTATTTTCATGCTTTTCTTATATAATTACATGCATCATTATGTTGGTGCAAGCAAATAGATACAAAACCAATATCTATCGCAAACCCAAACAACACAGTCTTGAGATATAACTTTGACAGCTCAACTTGTGGTACACTTCAACAACTGTAACTCAAGGAGAGACAACAAATAGACATTATAAATACATCCCCCAAATTGCAAGACCATAACAATGACTGCAGAGAAATACAGAGCATTTCTTAGAACCTTTCATGACTGCAATAGTTCAATCACCACTTTGCTTACTCAAGAAACTTTTGCAGTAACATCCAAGCTCTGAAAAATAGAACACATACATTGAACACTTAACTAAATGTCTAACCTTCAAACCGCAGGAATAAATTATAAAAAGTGGAGGAATGCAAAGCATTCCATTCTTCATAGCCTTTTTAGAGTACCTTCCTAAACCAGTGTCTGTAAGAGATTCTTCTATGTAGATTACTACAACAAACAATGAATTCAACATTCATATAATTATATACACATTCATGAGTAATAGAAAATAACTATTATAACAACTCATGACATCCAACTTTATACATTATATTTAATCATCTTGATTGTATATGCAACCAGCCACACACTACATCACCTTTCTGACAACAAAGACAATATCATCAACAACCTTCATATAGTTTAACATCAATGACATCCAACAAACACCATACTATTGACATCAATGACAACACCTGCAACATACTTGCAACAATCTCCCCCTTTTCCATTGATGGCAACACTAATAAGAGCAATACCAACAAGATACACAATATCTTTCCTTTGCTCTAGCTTTTCTCTATCTCTCTCCCTTTGACATCAAAGACAAAGGGCTAATGGTCTTCAACCGAGCTTGCCACAACATACAAGATCCCTCTATTTTCATAAAATTTAGTATTCTTCTACTTGCTCCCCCCTGAGAGGTAGCCTTCATCAATCCAAGGATAAATATTTGTCTTGAATTTCTCCCCCTAGATAGATGCACAAACTATGTATCTAGTTAGAAGGAGGGGAAACAACCCCTAGATTCCATTTGAGATACTCAAATGTATCCTTTGAAATTTCCTTTGTGAAGATATCTACAATTTGTTCCTTTGTGGGAACGTACTCCAACCTCACTTCCTAATCAACAACTTTCTCTCTTAAAAAGTAATATCTTATGGATATGTGCTTGGTTCTTACATGCATCACTAGATTCTTTGAAGTATTGATGGTGCTTGTATTATCACATAAGATTGGAATAGGATTATTATACATTACCTTGATTTCCTTCAAGGTTTTCTTCATCCACAATACTTGAGTACAACAAGATGTTGCAACAATATACTCTACTTCTATTTTTGATAAGGACACTAAGTTATGTTTCTTGCTAAACTAGGAGGCCAATCTATCTCCTAGAAAGAAAGCTCCACTATTGGTACTTCTTATGTCATCAATACTACCGACCCAATCAACATCAATATAATCATTCAAATAAAACTCATTACCCTTTTGATACCACAATCCATAGTCCAAAGTGCTCTTCAAGTATCTAAAAATCCATTTGACGACCTTTACATGAGTTTCTTTTGGATCAACTTGAAACCTTGCAACCAAGTAAATTGTGTGCATAATATTCGGTATTGAAGCAGTTAAATACAATAGACCTCCAATCATGGACCTATACAAAGTCTAATTAGCTTTAGGCGACACATCATCCTTACTCAAATGGCAACCAATTACCATTGGAGTACTTACTAGTTTACAATCTTCCATACCAAACTTTTTTAGCATTTCCTTAACATATTTTGCTTGAGAGATGAGAATGCCATTATCTGACTACATAATTTGAAGTCCAAGAAAGAAAGACAACACACCTAACATAGACATTTCAAATTCATTTTGCATTAATTTAGAAAACTTCTTACACATTTCATCATGTGTCCCCTTGTCCATTGAAAAAGAACATACCACAATCAAATCAGGTATATGCCTAATCAATGAATAAGGTGAGAAACTGAGATAATTTGAAAATTAAAATTGAACAAGCTTCAAAGACAATGATGGTTTGACAATAGTTGTGCAATGACTATCATCAAAGAGGAGATATAACCCCTCAAATGTGTCCTCCAAATCTGAAATGTGAGACTCCACAAATAAAGATGCAATGTCTAATAAATAGGATTCCCAATCAAGAAGACAATGTGATACCTATTGGAGTGAATCATTGTAATTTCTTAATGAATCACCAAAAAAATATGAATGGTCCTACTGAACATGAATGATGGGAGCCTCAATCAATTCACTAAAGAATCACTAAAGATGAAGGTATCACTAAAGATGGAGGTATCACAATTGCCTCTGAAGGAGAAGAAGGAGCATCTAAAGAAACCTTGTCATCCTCATCTGAAGATTCAATGTACTCCAAATAATAAAACTTTGGAATAGTATCATAATCAAGGGTATCCTTTTTGAAAAATAAAGAAACAATCATTTGGAATGGTTGAGTATCAAGATCTCCATATATCTCCCAAATTTTAGTTCAAAGGGCATGAGGACACCCAAATGAACAATTTCATTCAAAATTTCATCATCAACATGAATTGCAATAAATCCTAAGACATGATCCCTTTTGCAATTTCAAGAAAATTTCTTAATATTAGTACCTAGAGAGGGAACAAGAACATACAAATGCGGCAACATATGAATCCAATAGAGATGTTTTATTATGCCATCTCTCAATTGTATAATTTCCCCTTTTCAAGATGATCAAACAAGGATGAAATGAAAAACCTATAATGATATTCACCTTTTGGGACCTACAACAGCTAAACCGTTAGAATTTGAAGATGATGCGAACTAGTGATTTGTTGCAATTTGTGTTTAGATTCTAAATATTATTTTTTAATTTTTTTTTTTGAAATAAATCACAAATCTTTCAAAATCTCCTTTAATAACTAGTTTTAAATAGTAAACAACATTTTCAAAAAGTATCGTTTATGTTATCAAACATTACTTTTTTTTCTAAAAAGGATAAAATTCTAATTTTTAAAATATAGATTCTTAACATCACTATCTAGGGCAAGGATATTTTTTCATAATTTTTGTTTACATATTTTTTAATTAATTTTTGAAGTCATTGTAACAATAATTTGGACAAAAAAATATAAATTTAAAATATAGATTCTTAACATCACTATCTAGGGCAAGGATATTTTTTCATAATTTTTGTTTACATATTTTTTAATTAATTTTTGAAGTCATTGTAACAATAATTTGGACAAAAAAATTATAGAAACATTAGTCCCAAACATTTTGAACTCTCGCTTCTCTCTCCTTTGTTTGCATTTGAACAGCCTGCGTGCATGGTGGATTCTGCTTTGAGGGTACCCCATGGTCCCCTTATTTCCCCTCCTGACTCAAGCCTCACCTTGTCGCATGCGGACTTGTGTCCCTCGAGAGCCACTACTAGCTTGTCCGAGTCTAAGGTCCCCGTGATCCTGGGTCAACCCAGGTCACCTGTGATTTCAATCATATCTAGTGTAGAAGTGTCGGCGATCGTGGTCCTTCCAGAGGTTGAAGGTTGGAAGGATGTACTGACTAATGGTAGTCAGAGTACTAAGGTCCCCACTCCTTGCCCAAAAGAGGAGGTCATTGTCACAGGCACAAATTTTGATATCTCTGATTCAATCAACAATATGATTCTTTCCTCAATGGAAAATACAGTGGTGGGTTGTTTCCTCTCCTTTCGACCTTCTGTGGATATGGTCTGGAGATGGGTTGCTGCTAAATGGCACCTTAAGGGAAGTGTGGACATATGTGCTATGATGGGAGGGTTATTCATGTTCAAGTTCGCGGCTTTAGATGATTTGGTCGCGGTCCTCTCTTCTGGGCCTTGGGTGTATGGGAAGCATAGTTTGGCCTTATGTCGCTGGAAGTCGGGTTTTGACCCTACAAGGGATCTTAATAAGGTGGCGCCGCTTTGGGTTCTCCTACTAGGTATACCTCTGGAATATTGGGATGAATCCATTTTCAAAAGCATAAGGGATTCATTGGGTCAGTTTATTACTTCAAACTCCATTACCGAATCCAAATCCAGGTTAGTTTTTGCCCATTTTTGTGTCAATATTGGTGTGCACAAGATGCTTCCTACCTCTGTGAAGCTATGCTCTAAGTTTGGTTCTTGGGTCCAACCAGTCTGTTATGAGAATGTTGTGGTCTACTATCAGCAGTGTGCTAAACCTGGCCACCTTATTTCTGACTGCAAATCCACTTTTAATCGCATGTCTAACCCTAGTGATTCAGTTCTTGACGATCACTACCGCTTCAAAAAATAAATCCTGAACATTATTGACTCTTTGACTAAGTCTAGATCTCTTGCCTTGAATGAGCCCCCAATCCTTGGGGATCATTCATTTGGGGAGGATGTTTCCTGTTTAAGTGTGGATTTTGTCCCTGTTGCTCTTGTTTTGGCTACGAGTGTGGTTGTTGGTGCAGACCTAGTGATCGGTACTGTTGCTCCTGTGTTCGTTGTGATTTTGTCTATTATGGAGGACCTGGTGGTCGGGTTTGTCTCCCCAGGCTAGAAGTTTTGGAGGGCTACGGACTTTAGTGCCTCCTTGAAGAATGTTGGGTCTGGCCTTTCTGCTAGACCCAGTATGACCAAAGGTGAAGGCAAAATTTTGGAGCAAGTGGTTACCAAAGTTAAAGGTGAGAAAGGTGTTATGGATTTAGTGGATTTAAACCAGGAGAAATTTTTTGAAGAAGAGTCCTGGTCAATCCCAAAGAATAAAGGGGAAAAGAAGGCATATGTGGGTGGTGACTCTAAACCGGGTAGACCCAACCAATGAAAAACCAAGTAGAGGGAGACAACGAATGAGATAGCAATTGTTAAACAAAGGACATTGGAAGTGTCCTCAAAGAAGAGTAGAAAAATGAAGGTCTTGTCCTAGAATGTGTGAGGGTTGAATAGTTCTCATAAACATCTAGCGCTAAAAAACTATGTTTTAGAACATAAGATAAAAAAATTTACTGTTACAGGAAACTAAAATGAAAAAAAGAAAATTTTGATAATATTGCTAAGTATATATGATCGGGTGCTATTTACTCTTATAGTGATGGTAACGGGGTGTCTATTGCGCTTGTTGTGTTATGGAACCCCTCCAAGATCAATGGTATTGAACTATTTCACGGTCAGAGTAGTGTGGGAGTCTTATTTTCTTGCCCGGGTGGCTCTTGGTCGCTTATTAATGTTTATGCTCCTAATCAAAGGAATGCGAAGAATGCCCTATGGAAAGATCTATCTGATAGGTTAAAAAATAATAGGGGGGTCTCACTAGTTGGTGGTGGGGGACTTCAACTCCCCCTTGTTTCCTTCTGAGAAAAGTGGTGGTTTGGTGGATTATTCTAACATCATGGTTGATCTAGTGAATTTCCTGAGTTCAACTAGCTTGATTGACATTGACTTATCGGGTCAATCTCTTACTTGGACCAATTGGAATAGTGGGGAAGGTTTGATTCAAGTCAGACTAGATAGGTTCCTTTGCTCTAACAACTAGTCAGCCTTGCTTAGCACTAACCTCCTTGCCCTGCCCAGGACTTTTTATGACCATAACCCTCTATTGTTGGTCATGAAGGATCTTTTTGTTGTTGGACCCTTCCCCTTTAGGTTTGAGATTATGTGGAACTCTCATCCTGATTTTAAAAATAAAATTGTTGAATGGTGGAATATTCATGTTCGTGGTTCACCCATGTTCAAGATCTTTTATAAACTTAAACATATCAAATGTATGGTGAAAGGCTGGAACAAAAGAGTTTTTGGAGATGTCTTTCAAAAGAAAAGATATTTAGGGGATAAGTTGAAGAGTATCCAAAAAAATATGGAAGATGGGGATGTTAGCTTGCCAACCTACAATTAGAAAAGAGAGAGTCGAAGGGAGTGGGAGAAAATTTTCTGGAAACAGAAATCCAGAGTTCAATGGCTGGAAGAAGGGGACATAAATACCTCCTTTTTTCATGTTTTTTCCCTAAAACACAAGAAAATAAATTAGATAACTAAGTTGCATAATGAGCAAGGAGTTGTGGTCAAGATGCCCACCCAGATCGGTCTACTGGCAACAAACTATTTTCAGAAGGCTTATTTGGCCCCTACTGAGGCTTCCAATCTGGCTTTGGACAATCTATTGTTGGACCCTCTCTTGACCACCATTACTTAGGATGATAACCTCAGCATCATCAGTGTTGTCACTCCCGAGGAATTATGGTTGGCCACTTTTAGCATGGGGGCTTACAAGGTGCCTGGCCAAGATGGTTTGGCCCCAACTTTTTTTCAAATTTTTTGGGAGATTGTTGGTGGGGACCTTATTTTGGCTGCTAGGGATTTCTTCAAATCTAGTAATATTCTCAAACAATTGAACCACACTTTTATTGCCTTAATTCCCAAGATTGTTGATCCTCAGTCTATGTGTAGTGTCCCTTTGTGTTTGGCTCTTTCTTGAGGTATGATTAATTTTACTTGGGGTGTGTGTGGCGGGGTGTTACGACTCGGTATCATAGCATAGTTTCATACACTGGGCACTATGATCCCATTATGTTAACCTTTTTGTTAGACTCTTGAGTTTAGGTTTTCACCCTTTTGTCGTTCTCACTTAGCAATCTGAGTTTGTCCCTAGGTGGTGTCGGTCCAATGGTGCAGAAAACTGGTGGAAAGGATAGGAACCTCGGTGTAGTGCACAATCCACCAATATCCTTCCTACTGGGGATGCATTAAGGACCCTCGTGTTGTCTTGTGGTGCATTTTCTATTGATGTGAATTCGGGTGTGATTGTGAAGAGTGTGTGTGTGTAAATGATAATGTTTAACGAAAATATGTGCTTGTGTGGATAACTATGCTACATTCTTATGGAAATGTAGCATATCAAGGGTAAAGAATCAACTTGAATGACTGGTACTAATGTGCTATGTTTCCACCTTAGTTTGTGATTTCTAGGTAGTTGGCTTCAAATCTTGACAAAGAAGGTAAATTAATTGGTTATGTTTATCATGTGGATTTAGTGCCATGGTGGTTATACATTTGATTAGTATGTGATATTGATTATGATGTCTTACTCATTGTTAAGTGTTAGAAGGATGATGTTGTATCACTCAATCATGAGAAGCATACGGCACGGTGATTCCCTCTACACTAGATTGATATGATATTTTATAAATACATGTTGTACACAATGTTTTCTCTTATACAGGATTGTAGGTACCGGGTATCGACTCCACTTGCACTGTCAAGTCTGAGCATACCTCAAAAACCCAATGGATATGATGTGGAAATAGGAGATGACAAAAGGTCCCCAACCCATGTTTGGTAACCCCGTATGTTGGTTTGTTTACTTTGTCTATTGCCTTGTTTGGTATCTTTTTCTTTGTGTGTGACTTGTGATGATGTTGTTAGTAATTGCATATGTTTTACCTGACCTTGCGACTTCCAAGAGTAATTCAAAGCTTAGGGGGGGAGGATGTAGTGTCTCTCTGTGTTTGGATCTTTCTTGAGGTATGATTAATTTTACTTTGGGCGTGTGTGGCGGGGCGTTACACTATGACTAATTTTAGGCCCATCAGTCTATGCGATAATTTTTATAAAATCCTCTCTAAAATCTTGGTAAATCATCTTAAACCCGTCCTAGACAAAATTATCAGCCCCACTCAGAAAGGATTTGTTCCTGGTCGACATATTTTGGATGCTACTATAACTACACATTAAATTGATCCACTCAATGGACAAAATCAATAATGCCACTATGGCCCTCAAATTGGATATTTCAAAATCTTATGATAAGGTGTTACGGGACTTCATTCCGAAATTCCTAGCTAAGTTTGGTTTTGATCAAAATGTGGTCAACCTCTTAATGGAATGCATATCCACGGTGAAGTACTCTGTGTTGGTTAATGGGACTCCTTGGGGCTTCTTTAATGTTGGGAGAGGCATCAGGCAGGGGGATCCCCTCTCACCCTATCTTTTTATCATGGTCGTGGATGTTTTGAGTAGGAACATTTCTAATCTGCTATCGAAGGGGGCCATTAAAGGTGTTAAGGATGCCTTTTCTTTAGAGCCTACTGTTATCCAAAAATTTGTGGATGATACCTTTCTCTTTGGGAAGGCCTCAATGATTGAAGCTAGGAAATGGAAAAATTGTCTCAATAACTATGTTGCTTGCTATGGAAAATGTATTAACTATAATAAAAGCATGATCTATTTCTTCAACAACAGTCCTACTCTTCAAGCTCGTGTGACTATTTTTCTTGGTTGTTGGAGTGGATCTCTCCCTTCAGTGTATCTTGGTTTACCTCTTACTGTTAAGGAAGTCACCCCTGACTTCTGGAATTTTGTCCTTGAAAGGATCCAAATGAAGTCGGTTGGTTGGAAAGGTTCCATCCTCACTCATGTTGGAAAACTGCAGCTCCTATCAACTGCTCTTTAAGGGATCTTTGTTTACTTCCTCTCCATTTTCAAGATCCCCATATATATTGCTGAAAATTTCAAAAAGAATCAAAGGAATTTCCTTTGGTCACGGACCAAGGAAAAGAAAATTTTTACGTTGGTTAAATAGGACAAAGTTTGTAAACCTAAACCTTGCGGTGGGCTTGGGATAAGGAATATCCCCTGCATCAATAAGGCTTTGACTACTAAGGTGGGATGGGATCAACTGAGAAACAAAAAATATTGGTGTAAAATCTTGAATGCTAAGTATCTTCAAAATAGACCTTTGATTAATTGCTTTTTTGAAGATCACCCTTCGGGGTCCTTGGCTTGGAAGAACATTTGCAGTCTACAGGGGTTTCTTAGGACAAGGATAAAATGGAAAATTGGGAATGGTTGCAATATCAGATTTTGGGAAGACTCTTGGTTACTTGCCACCCCTCTAGTCCATTCTAAATTTAGAAACCTGATGAGACCTGCACAAATTTTCTTTGGTTTTTACATTAGAGATTATCTCCTTGGCCTGCAAGGGGCCCGAGGATGGAATGACCTGGACCTTTGTTTCCCTTTGTCTCTTGAGTTGTGTCTCCTAGCCAAGTCCTTACAGGACCTGCTTTCCCTTACCAGATTACCGTTAAACAACATGGAGGATGAATTTTTCTGGACTCTTGATAAGCAGGGGAGCTTTATGTTAAAACGACTTATTATCTACCGTCGGACCAAGGTGTCATCCTCAGACCTTGGAAACAGGTTTGGAATAGACACATGATCCCAAAGATAAAATTTTTATGGTGGACTGATTGCCATTACAAAATTCTCACTCAAGATAATTTGAGGAAAAGGGGATTCCAGATCCCCAATAGATGCTTTTTTTGCAAGTGCAATAAAGAATCTATGGACCACTTACTTCTGCACTATCCATTTGTTAGTGTGTGGGAGAAGGCTTTGGAGAGGTTTGATACTCAGTGGGCTATGAACAAGGACATTAATTCCTTTATTTTGGGTTGGTCCGGGCCTTTCCTTCACCCTATTCCTCATGAGATCTAGAACCAGGTCCCCCCCCATTATCTATTGGTGTTTATGGAAAGAAAGGAATAACAAGATATTTAGTAATATTGAGATGAGCCCAAAGGAGGGTTTTGGTATAGGGGCAAGGCTTATCACGGAAAATATTTCAGTCTTCAAAGGGAAAATCCCGGACAAGGCCCCAACTGAGTGGGAAATAAAAATGGCTAAAGCTTGGCATCAAAATCTGGAGGCCAATTCCTTTGACAACTCCAGATCCAATGCTCAACAGGACACTGTCTGGAAACCTCCTAACCTTGGTTGGAATAAACTCAATTTTGATGGAGCTACCAAAGGCAACCCGAGAAGGGAAAGTATAAGAGGTATAATAAGAGACTACAAGGGAAATTTTGTGATTGGTTACTCAGGGGGGGATTGAGATTCAATCATGTACAATTGTAGAAGCTAGAGCACTTCTAAAGGGCATTCAGTTGGTTGTCACTATGGGGATTGGGAATCTATATATTGAAGGGGATTCTATGTCTTTAATTGATTCAGTCAACCTGAGTATATTACTAGGATGGAGTACTGAGGATATTTTAATAGAGATGAAACATCTTATATCTAAGCTGAATTTGAAGGTTGTTACCCACATTTATCGAGAGGGTAATCAAGTGGCGAATGCTTTGGATAATTTTGGCACCCATTGGAAAATTTTTAAGTGTTGGCAATATTTGGGGAATCTTTGGCCTAGTATTCAAGGTTTAATCCTTAAGGAGCAAGGCGCATGTATGATCCATGATAATGAATAAATATGCAATGAATTTGACCTTTTAGGGGGTCCACATTCTTGTCTTCTGGGCTATGTGGACGAGTTTGAATGCTAAGGTCTCTTACAAGTGGCAAATTTGGAATAATGAGGTGGAGATCATTTTTTAAAAGGAATTTATGAGGAGTAATTTATGATTACAGTCAAGTTGGATTTGGCCTTACGTAATCTCTTATTGGGGTTTGATCTTTGCACCTGTTTAATAGTGCAAATTTTTGAATTTAAATTTGATGTAACTAGCTTTTATGGAGTGAAGCTCTTGATTGGTCCTTTCTATCCTGCTAAAATGATTCTATTGTTAAAGGGTAGGATTTTGTGTTTTTCTAAATTTGGCCCCACGGCCAAATTTCATTGGAAATTATGCAAAAGCAACGTGGATGGAAAACCTTCTTATTCCATCATTTCTTACTTTCCTGGCCGCAAGTGTTTGAAGATTTGCATTAATGTGATAGCAAAGATTCCCTTTTGGGATGGTACTATTCAAGCGTGTGTTCTATACATGGTCTTGATTTCCCAAGGTCGCATTGTTTGGCTTAAAAATTTATATGTGTGGGAGACCGCTCAATTTATCAAAATTTCAAACCTTTTACTCTCACAAGCATTCTAGTTTTTTCTATGTATAGAGCGGTGAAATGGGTGGAAATAGAGTGTGAAAGAAGCCTGATAACTACAAGGAATTTTGTAAGGACCCTCTAGTTTGGCACATATGCGTGGAAGGTGGGTTGGTACCTTTAATGGAAAATTTGGTGGGTCATGATCCTAAGTTATCTGACCAGTTTGTGAACTCCTGGAAAGAATGAAGGGTTACCATGGGTGGTATCTCCTTTGAAGTTAATGAGGAGGTGATTTCTCAAGTGATGGGGTTTGCAGTGCACCAAAAAGAAGTACCCAAAACACATTGAGGCGCAGGACAATGAAAGCTTAAAGGCTTTCTTTGTTGGTAATGAAGAACTTGTTTGCAACTTGTCGAGGTTTGAAAGAGAAGCTCTTCCGCGGCCTTGGAATCAAGTCCGCCTTTCCCTAATGAAGTACGTCACCCTAGAAGGTAGTTATAAAACCTACTATTTCTATCATTTTCCTCTTCTGAATCACCTCCGCCATAAAATTTTGTTAAGCTTCCCATTTTTCTTGCTTACGGACTTCGAAAAATCTATTGAGAAATGTATGGAATAAGCTGCCCAAAACCCAAAGGATCCTCCTCCTCTACTACTCCATCAAGGCCTCATTTTAAGGCTTACCATTTTCATCTCGCTTTTTGCCCGCCCAAACCCATCTCCATTGTCCGAATTAAGGAAATTGAACTCCCTGCATAGACTATTTCACTAACCGAGTCTAAGGGTCCCAAAAGAAAAACCCCTCCAGTTACTGCTGAAACCCCTAAGCCTAGACCAACCCCCAATGTAATGCCCCACCATGCAACCCTAGAGGAAGTTTCAACTCACTATAAAAGTGTACTAATTTTATTTTTTATTGAAGTGAATTTATACATACAAGTTCACCTAAATTGACAACCTCCCCTAAGGCTACGCAACTGAGATTACTTAAATCCCCATTAACATACATCATCTAAATTACATTGCATTAAATAACTCAAGTAATAACATTCATTCAACATAAGTAAATACAAGATAAGAATAGAATAACCATTACATAAATCATTACAAGATTACAATCCTCATTCCCAGAATGAGTCAAAATACATAAGTATAATAATTACAAGATCCACCTCATAACAACAAGAGGGGTAAATACAACTCATTACAAGTAGAATTACAACAGTACTAGAAAAGAATAACAAGATCCGCGAGTTGTCCAACTGGACGTCTCGCTTCCACGAATTGAAGAACAAGGGGGACCCAATGGTTTTGGTGCATGTTCCACCCAACCTAGTGGTACCTGAAGGCCCACCCCCCATGCTAGGAGATAGTAAAAATGCAACATGGACAAAAAATCTACTACCTCTAACCAAAGGCAGACTCATACTGACACATACTGACTCAACCAAACATATGCACAATATAAATCTAACACTAACATGTTTACATTGCTTCGAGACATATTATAATCAAGTGTGCTAAAGAATCCATACACACAACACAAACTCAAGTTTATCCTACATAGAGTGTCATCGCAAGTTGCGTCATGAGATCTCCTTTGGGCATTCTTCATAGGCTCCGATAATCCTGGTGACCTCACCAAATCCCAGCCCTCATACTCACTCATGCGTAATCAACTACCTTTCGTATGGACAAGCTAGTTGACCTTTCCATTCTAGGCCTTCAACTTGTCATTCCAGGCCTTCTCACTCACCCCAAGTCTAAACAAGCCCTTATGTCTACGAGTGAGGTTAACTTATCTTGGTTAATGTGAATGCATCCTAGTCATCTAAGTACTTTACTTTAATTATCACTTATTAAAAACACTTTCGAAGGTTACCCGGTTTACCTCTTTGGGCTCCGACCCCTAACAAAAGCCACTCTCTAATGGATAACATGCCACTCAAATCTAGACTCTAAGGGTGACTCAAGTGTTATAGAACTGAACTACACGATCTCTCCTAATCTAGGAGACGACAATAAGAATCCCACTCCAACACTTGGAGGAAAACAAACTCATACAACACTACCCAAGGAAAAACGAACATTAACTAACATGGGAATGACCCACATTCACTGGAAGACTTCTCAATGCATAATAGGATTACCTGTTCCCAAAGCATTCACCTAAAAGGGAAAATAATATAATATTGCATTGATAAAGAAAAATACTATGTTTGGATATTTTAAATCCATATTTATACTTAAAGCATCTCGCAGCAAATTAAATTACTATCTTTCCAAATTTTCATATAAACAAATAAATTTCTTCATTAAAATTAACAATATTCTCAACGTTATCTAATCATGCACATTAGTCATACTAGTTTAAATTGCTCTCAAAGAACCTTATATGCATTCCTATGCCTTAAACAAAATATTAAATCTATAAATATTCTTAAAATATACTCAGTATGCTTCATATATTTAAATACAAATATCATATTTATTCTCAAAACTACATTTAAAAATAAAGTCTACATTATACAATGGTTTTAACCTTATGTTTTACTAAAAATTCCTAAACCACAAAACTGTTTGATTTTGAATAATCTCCAAACTTATATTCACATTTTCCAATATATAAATATATATTAATTATTATATATAATAATAATATTTATATATATATCAAACATATATATTAATCTAACATACAAATAAAAATAAATAAATAAATAAATTAAAAAAACAAAAGTTAATTTTTAAGCATACAAAATTTCGCATTCACCGAAAAGTATTAACAGGCAGACAAAGTACTGTCGACGCCCTTAGGAATAACCGCCGACTGTACAATGGTACAGCGGCTACCAAGCCTTGGGGAGGCCACACTCCCCATGGGACAGTGCGTCCCCCCCAATGGGATGGGCGCACTGCCACATGGGCAACGCATCCCCCAAGCGCTAGTACGGTGGTAGGTGGGATTTGACTCCCCACTAACCACAGCTTTAATCCACATTTTTTTTATAAAATTTTTCTTAGCTCCCTAATAAGCTCGAAATAAAATATGGGAAAAATTCAAGGAACTTTTAAATTCATTTCTTTTATATTTTATTTATTTTATTTTTTTAACACAGAACCCCAAAATGAAAAAGGAATATCCGCCATTAATACAGACACGGATTTCGAGAAAAGGAATTTTCAACAATAGAATTTTGACAGTTATATGATTTCACATATGTAGATTTATATTATATATACAATATACAAACCCATACAATATATAAATATATTTATATATTTACTAGAATTTATAAAACTGGTCAAATTGAGAAAGATATTAAAAAAAACCAATAATGAGAAAATTAATTAATTTTTTTCCAGAATGTCTTTCAAAATTCAAAGGATGTTAATTTAATTTCTTCCAATCTATTCTTCCAGATTTTGAATAATTTAAACAAAGAACTTTGTACAGATCTAAATTTTGTTTAATTTTCAATGAAGGTTTTCTACGGGGTTTGAGTTTAAAACACAGATCTGACTGTCTTCAAAGGTAAAAATTTCCATAATAAATTCTAAATGTTTGAAGCACAACAATTATTGAATTTCAACAATGGATCTACGGGTTTTGTTTACTAAATAATTTCCTACAGTAAATTTATCAAATTTTCACAAACCATTAAATTGAAAATTGAATTAAACAACAAGTACAAAACCTAGAATCTGAAGCTACAGAAGAAGATGAAATTTCTTTGATACAAGCCTCCTCCAAGAATTTCCTCAAACGTGCAACGAATCCAATTCCAAAATCCAAAGATTGATTCAAACCCTTCTTGTGCAAATTCTTCCAAAATTTCTCAATCCTCTGAAAATAACAATCCTTTCCAAAACTTCACTTTTTTTTTTCCAAAATTGAAAAACATGCATTCACATAAAACCAAAAATGTCTAATCCAACCCTAATTCCCTTTTGCATGCAAAGTAGATAATTAGATATTTCTTTTCTTTTCTAATTTTCGAAAACCCAAAATTAAATTTAAAATACAATTTCAATTTCCTTTCAATTTCTCATGATTTAATTTAATTTAATTTAATCCAATAAACTTAATTAATCAATTTTAATTATTTAATAACTAAATTTAACCCTTTTGAGATTAAAATTTAATTAAATTAAATTTCATTATAAACTTTTAAATGAACATCAAAGCATAATTTAATTTAATATTAAAATAATCACTACTCTTTCCAATGCAATTTTTCTAAACATTAATCTAATAATAATGCATCTAATAAAATCACATAGCATTAAATCAAGTAAACATGACTCACAAAATAGGACTATCGACACACTAAGGCTAGGGCGTAGACCTGACACATGTTACCTAGCTACTATCTCCCTTTCAACTTAACCATTGGATCGACACGCTCAGACCTGTGAGACCAGGTGGAGTCGATGTCATGTACCTGCAACTTAAAACCAAGTAAACAACATAATACAGTATATCCAGCATATAATACACACTGGGAAGAAGAAATCACGGATTCACAGGGCGCTCGCAAGCGAGTGATGCGAAACCGTCCTCTTCACCAATCCACTCATCAAAGACTGACATTACATCACAATCAATAATCACATAATACAATATCTCAAGCTAACTCTACTAACATCATTAATCCATAATGCATGTGAAACAATAATCAGATAACCACATCACACAATAATCATTGTCGCTCAATAGTAGCAATCAAAACACAAACAACAAGGTGTGTCCAGTATCATAGTAGTTGTATCCCAAACATAGCATAAAGCAAAACAACAAGAAGCAAAATGGAGGGGTATTACATTCTCCCCCCCAAAGACCAGGCTTACTCCTGGAAACCTGCAAACAAGTAGGGATATAACTCCCTCATCCTAACTGCATCCTCCCAGGTGGATGAAGTATTATCACTAGGATCCCACTGTACTCTTACCTGGTCAATATCTTGCCCTTGAAGAGCGAGCGTTCTGCGCTCCGTTATGGCCACAGGCTCCAAAGCCAGCTGCCCATCCTCTACTTGTAAGGAATTCCAATCAAGGACATGAGTAACATCTGGATGATAAGGTCAAAGAACTAAAACATGGAAAACGTCATGTATACGTGCAAGACTGGGTGGCAAAGCAAGTCGATAAGCAACTGGACCAATCTTTTCGAGTATCTCGAAAGGTCCGACAAAGTGAGGTGCCAAATTAGAACCCTTTCCATATCGGATAGGACTCTTTCGCGGATGCACCCACAAAAATACTCTGTCACCAACATAAAACTGACGATCCACTCTATGCGCATCCACATACTTCTTCTACCTATCTTGTGTTGCTACCAAGTGCTCTCTAATCTGATCCACCTGCTGCTCCATATCCTACAACATCTCAGGTCTCAATAACACTTTGTCCTCCAATCGATCCCAACTAAGAGGAGTATGACAAGGACATCCATACAAGGCCTGAAAAGGTGTCATGCCAATGGAACTCTGGTAACTATTATTATAAGCAAACTCCACTAGATAAAGGTAATCCTCCCATCGTGTCTGCTGATCCATGACATACATGCGTAACATATCTTCGAGGATTTGATTAACCCTCTCTTTCTATCCATCTGTCTCAGGGTGATATGTTGAACTAAAGTTCAACTGTGTCCCCATAGCATGCTGTAATGATGTCCACAAAGCTAAAGTAAACATTGGATCCCTATCAGAAATAATTCGACACGGAATATCGTGCAACCTCACAATATCCTCCATGAACACTCTAGCAACTGATGATGCATTATAGGAAGCACGCATAGGTGAGAAGTGTGCTACCTTTGTCAACCTATCGACTATCACCATAATGGCATCATGTCATCACGAGGAGTTGGGTAAACCAATAATGAAGTCCAATGAGATAATATCCCACTTCCAATCAGGTATAAGGTGTGGTTGTAGAAGCCCTGCTGGATGTTGGTGTTCAGCCTTCACCCGCTGACACTCCAAACATCGTGCTACAAAGTCTGTAATATCCCTCTTCATCCCTGGCCAGAAATACAACTGGCGTAGATCTGCGTGCATCTTCTTCACCCTAGGATGGGCTGAATAAGGCACACAATGAGCCTCGATCAAAACCAAAGATCGAAGGTCACCTACTGAAGGAACGTAAATATGCTCTGAATGCCTAAGTAACCCATCTGACTCAAGTGAATAACCTGTAAATCTGCCCTCAAGAGGTCTCCCTGCCTCAATCTCTGCTCTCACATCCCGGTACCAACTATCTGCTGGAAGAGTAGAAAGAATCTGACTCCGTAAATTTACCATAAGAGTCATCTCGGATATCTCATGCCTACGTCTACTGAGTGCATTAGCTACAACATTCTCTTTTCCCTAAATATACTTCACCTCGAAGTCATACTCACAAAGGAACTCCATCCAACTCCTCTATCTAGCGTTAAGGTTCGGCTGAGTGAAAATATACTGCAGACTCCTGTGATCACTATGTAGCTCAAACTTGTGCCCACGTAAAAAGTGTCTCCATCTAGTCAATTCATGGACTACTGCCGCTAACTCAAGGTCATGTGTGGGATAATTAAGTTCATGATCCTTAAGCTTACGCGACTCATAAGCTATCACTCGTCCTTCCTGCATCAGGACTGCACCTAAGCCCTCTAAAGATGCGTCTGTACAAACCACAAAGTCTCTTGTGGGATCAGGTATCGCTAAAATCAGTGCACTAGTCAGCTTATCCTTAAGAATCTGAAAAGCCGACTCACACTGCTCTGACCATCCAAACCTCTTCCCTTTCCTCTGAAGAGAAGTGATAGGATGACCTATCCAAGAAAAACTCTGCACAAACCTCCTGTAATATCTTGCAAGCACCATAAAACTATGGATCTCTGCCACATTCGTGGGCGCAAGCCAATCTAGAATAACTTGAATCTTTGAAGGATCCACAGATATTCCTTCTCCTGAGATCACATGACCAAGATACTTGATCTCAGACTTAAAGAACTCACATTTCGACAAGTTGGCGTAAAGTTGGTTTTCTCGCAAACACTGCAGAACCTTTCATAAATGATCCTCATGTTCCTCTACTGTCTTGGAATATATCAATATATCATCAAGAAACACAAGAACAAACCTATTAAGGTACGTGCGGAATACTCCATTCATCAAACTCATGAACATAGATGGCGCATTCGTCAACCCGAATGGTACCACAATGAACTCGTAGTGACCATATCACGTCTGAAACATCATCTTATGGATATCTGCGTCAAAAATACGAAGTTGATGGTATCCCGACTTAAGGTCTATCTTCAAAAATATGGTAGCACCTTTGACTTGGTCAAACAAGTCATCTATTTTGGGAAGTGGATAACGATTCTTGATCATTACCTTGTTCAACTGTCGGTAATCAATGCACAACCGAAGTGAACCGTCCTTCTTCTTCACGAAGATGACAGGTGCTCCCCAAGGAGAAACACTAGGATGAATAAATCCCTTCTCTAATAACTCCTCCAACTACAAGCAAAGCTCTTTCAGCTCTTGAGTAGTCATACGGTAAGGTGCTCGTGAAATAGGTTCTGATCTAGGTACTAAATCAATCTTAAAATCCATATCTCTCCTCAGTGGAATCCCTGGAATGTCATCAGGAAAGACATCTGTGAACTCCTAAAGAACAAGATGACTATCAAGAGTTACCTTATCCTCTCCATCTCCTAAACCCAAGTCCTCAACTGTAACTGCAAACAACTGACATCCACAACGAACACATCTCCTCAACTGCATAGCTGAGATGATCCTCAAAGATATCGGTCTCTGAACTCCTATAATATCCACCTCTCCACCAGATGCATTAATGCACCGAATCAACTTACGTTGATAATCAATAACTGCTCAGTGAGCCTCTAACCAATCCATACTTATAACAACATCATAGGATCCCAGTGGTATAACCCGAAGATCTAAGGTAGTGAGAAGTGGTCGAATCTCCAACCTATAGTCAGGTACTATAGAATGCGATGCAACCTTTGCACCAGACGCTAACTCTACTTGCCACCTATCGGCTTGCCTTATGGTTCCCAGTCTGCAACGTGACACTATCGACGAAGAAATGAAGGAATCAAATGCTCCTAAATAGAAAAGAATAGTAATAGGGTTACCCAATAACATATCATAGGTCTCTACCATGGTATCCTGGTGCTCTGCCTGGCGGTTATCAACCACTGCGAACACACGATGGCCTCTACCAGCATCTCCCACTGTCGGCTCTAACGCTGCTGGTCTTTGTGTAAATCCCGATGTGCCCTTATTGGGACACATCCTAGCAATATGGCCCTGCTGACCACAATAGAAGCAACCTGTACCTCTACCATAACCTCTGCCTCCTGCTGGTGCACTAGACTATTGTACACTGCCTCCAAAAGTGGACTGGGCGCTCTAAGTAAGTTGCTCAGCGTTGAAACGCTTCATGCGCCTCTAGTTCCTACTACCCTGTCCCTACTAGAAACCTTTTCATTTCCCCTGAAATGATTGTTGATGACTGCCCTGTACTGATACCTGTTGAGTCTTAGGAGGCACAGCTCCCTGTGTCTATCCCCCTCGATCACTAGTCCCAACTCCTATACCACTGCCAATACTAACACCTATATGACCTCCCAGTGCCATAGTCAGGTTCTCCTCCACCAGCTGTGCCTTCTCCATAGCTATCTCCATAGACTTGGGTTCAAAGACCCGAACACCACCACTAATACGGGCGTTTAAGCCCTTGATGAAATGTTGCACAAGCATTCCCTCATCGTCCCCTATTCCTGCGAACTGTTTAAGTTCGTAGAATCGCCTCTCATACTAATCAGCTGTCATGGCTAGCTGATGTATGGCATGGAACTCGTCACCTCTACACTGACGCCAATGATCGGAGAGAAAGCAAGCTCTGAATCGCTCCAGAAAGATCTCCTAAGATACTGTACTCATGTCTATAAGGAGCTTCTACTCCTCTAGCTTCCACCAAGTGGCTGCAAATCCTTGGAGATGAATAACAACACACCGCGCTTTGGTGTTACTATTAAACGGGTGCATGGAAAAACATCGATCAAGACCTATCAACCAAGTTTCGGCCTCAAGACCGGTACCTACTCCATCAAATTAAGGTGGTTGTGATCGAATCAAGTCCCTCATATATTTCACTACTAACATATCAGACTGATCTGTAACTGTCCCAACCACAAGGTCACCTACAGGTACTTCCTGTCGCGGACCCAATAATGCCATAGCCTCCTCGAAGGCTCTACATGCAGCTTCAACCCTAAGAGGATCTAACTGTCCACCACCACCTCTTGGATCATTCTGCAAAGCCTGATGCTCCTCCTGCTCTGGTATATGTGGCACATGAGGTGGCAAGTCATGCTAACTCTCCCCTCGACCGTCTACCCGGCCACGTCCACGTCCTCTCCCTCGTCCGCGTCTAGGAGGCATAATCCTACACAGACACAAAAGGGTATTATACAAGGTACTTCTAAAAAACCTACGCAATTAAGCTTAATGGGTACATCATAATCCCAAAACACCCAGTGTTTGAACCTTGGCTCTGATACCATGTGTATTGCCTCACCATGCAACCCTAGAGGAAGTTTCAATTCACTATAAAAGTGTACTATTTTTTTTTTATTAAAGTGAATTTATACATACAAGCTCACCTAAATTGACAACCTCCCCTAAGGCTACGCAACCGAGATTACTTAAATCCCCATTAACATACACCATCTAAATTACATTGCATTAAATATCTCAAGTAATAACATTCATTCAACATAAGTAAATACAAGATAAGAATAGAATAACCATTACATAAATCATTACAAGATTACAATCCTCATTCCCAGAATGAGTCAAAATACATAAGTATAATAATTACAAGATCCGCCTCATAACAACAAGAGGGGTGAATACAACTCATTACAAGTAGAATTACAACAATACTAGAAAAGAATAATAAGATCCGCGATCTGTCCAACTAGATGTCTCGCTTCCATGAACTGAAGAACAAGGGGGACCCAACGGTTTTGGTGCATGTTCCACCCAACCTAGTGGTACCCGAAGGCCCACCCCCCATGCTAGGAGATAGTAAAAATGCAACATGGACAAAAAATCTACTACCTCTAACCAAAGGCAGACTCATATTGACACATACTGACTCAACCAAACATATGCACAATATAAATCTAACACTAACATGGTTACATTGCTTCGAGACATATTATTATCAAGTGTGCTAAAGAATCCATACACATAACATAAACTCAAGGTTATCCTAGATAGAGTGTCATCGCAAGGTGCATCATGATATCTGCTCTGGGCATTCTTCATAAGCTTCGGTAATCTTGGTGACCTCAACCGAATCTTGGCCCTCATACTCACTCATGCAGAATCAACTACCTTTTGTATGGACAAGCTAGTTGACCTTGCCATTCCAGGCCTTCAACTTGCCATTCTAGGCCTTCTCACTCACCCCAAGTCTAAACAAGCCCTTGTGTCTACGAGTGAGGTTAATTTATCTTGGTTAATGTGAATGCATCCTAGTCATCTAAGTACTTTGCTTTAATTATCACTTATTAAAAACACTTTCGAAGGTTACCCGGTTTACCTCTTTGGGCTCCGGCCCCTAACAAAAGCCACTCCTCTAATGGATAACATGCTATTCAAATCTAGACTCCAAGGGTGACTCAAGTGTTATAGAACTGAACTACACGATCTCTCCTAATCTAGGAGACAACAATAAGAATCCCACTCCAACACTTGGAGGAAAACAAACTCATACAACACTACCCAAGGAAAAACGAACATTAACTAACATGGGAATGACCCACATTCACTGGAAGACTTCTCAATGCATAACACAATTACCCGTTCCCAAAGCATTCACCTAAAAGGGAAAATAATATAATATTGCATTGATAAAGAAAAACACTATGTTTGGATATCTTAAATCCATATTTCTACTTAAAGCATCTCGCAACAAATTAAATTACTATCTTTCCAAATTTTCATATAAACAAATAAATTTCTTCATTAAAATTAACAATATTCTCAACGTTATCTAATCATGCACATTAGTCATACTAGTTTAAATTGCTCTCAAAGAACCTTACATGCATTCCTATGCCTTAAACAAAATATTAAATCTATAAATATTCTTAAAATATACTCAGTATGCTTCATATATTTAAATACAAATATCATATTTATTCTCAAAACTACATTTAAAAACAAAGTCTACATTATACAATGGTTTTAACCTTCTATTTTACTAAAAATTCCTAAACCACAAAACTGTTTGATTCTGAATAATCTCCAAACTTATATTCACATTTTCCAATATATAAATATATATTAATTATTATATATAATAATAATATATTATATATATATATATATATATATATATATCAAACATATATATTAATCTGACATACAAATAAAAAAAACTAAATAAATAAATAAAAAAAACAAAAGTTAATTTTTAAGCATACAAAATTTCGCATTCACCAAAAAGTATTAACAGGCGGACAAAGTATTGTCGATGCCCTTAGGAATAACCGCTGACTGTACAATGGTACAGTGGCTATCAAGCCTTGGGGAGGCCGCACTCCCCATGGGACAGTGCGTCCCCCCCAATGGGATGGGCGCATTGCCACATGGGCAACGCATCCCCCAAGCGCTGGTACGGTGGTCGGTGGGATTTGACTCCCTACCAACCATAGCTTTAATCCAATTTTTTTTTATAAAAATTTTCTTAGCTCCCTAATAAAGCCCGAAATAAAATACGAGAAAAATTCAAGGAACTTTTAAATGCATTCCTTTTATATTTTATTTATTTTATTTTTTTAACACAGAACCCCAAAACGAAAAAGGAATATCCGCCATTAATACAGACGCGGATTTTGAGAAAAGGAATTTTCAACAACAAAATTTTCACAGTTATATGATTTCACATATGTAGATTTATATTATATATACAATATACAAACCCATACAATATATAAATATATTTATATATTTACCAGAATTTATAAAATTGGTCAAATTGAGAAAGATATTTTAAAAAAAACCAGTAATGAGAAAATTAATTAATTTTTTTCCAGAATGTCTTTCAAAATTCAAAGGATGTTAATTTAATTTCTTCCAATCTATTCTTCCAGATTTTGAATAATTTAAACAAAGAACTTTGTACAGATCTAAATTTTTTTTAATTTTCAATGAAGGTTTTCTACGGGGTTTGAGTTTAAAACACAGATCTGACTGTCTTCAAAGGTAAAAATTTCCATAATAAATTCTAAATGTTTGAAGCACAACAATTATTGAATTTCAACAATGGATCTACGGGTTTTGTTTACTAAATAATTTCCTACAGTAAATTTATCAAATTTTCACAAACCATTAAATTGAAAATTGAATTAAACAACAAGTACAAAACCTGGAATCTGAAGCTACAGAAGGAGATGAAATTTCTTTGATACAAGTCTCCTCTAAGAATTTCCTCAAACGTGCAACGAATCCAATTCCAAAATCCAAAGATTGATTCAAACCCTTCTTGTGCAAATTCTTCCTAAATTTCTCAATCCTCTGAAAATATCAATCCTTTCCAAAACTTCTCTTTTTTTTTTCAAAATTGAAAAACATGCATTCACATAAAACCAAAAATATCTGATCCAACCCTAATTCCCTTTTGCATGCAAAGTAGAGAATTAGATATTTATTTTCTTTCCTAATTTTTGAAAACCCAAAATTGAATTTAAAATACAATTTCAATTTCCTTTCAATTTCTCATGATTTAATTTAATCCAATAAACTTAATTAATCAATTTTAATTATTTAATAACTAAATTTAACCCTTTTGAGATTAAAATTAAATTAAATTAAATTTCATTATGAACTTTTAAACGAACATCAAAGCATAATTTAATTTAATATTAAAATAATCACTACTCTTTCCAATGCAATTTTTCTAAACATTAATCTAATAATAATGCATCTAATAAAATCACATAACATTAAATCAAGTAAACATGACTCACAAAACAGAACTATCGACACACTAAGGCTAGGGCGTAGACCTGACACATGTTACCTAGCTACTATCTCCCTTTCAACTTAACCGTTGGATCAACATGCTCAAACCTGTGAGACCAGGTGGAGTCAATGTCATGTACCTGCAACCTGAAACCAAATAAACAACATAATACAGTATATCCAGCATATAATACACACCGTGAAGAAGAAATGACGGATTCGCAGGGCACTCGCAAGCGAGTGATGCGAAACCGTCCTCTTCACCAATCCACTCATCAAAGACTGGCATTGCATCATAATCAATAATCACATAATACAATATCTCAATCTAACTCTACTTACATCATTAATCCATAATGCATGTGAAACAATAATCAGATAACCACATCACACAATAATCATTGTCGCTCAATAGTAGCGATCAAAACACAAACAACAAGGTGTGTCTAGTATCATAGTAGCTGCATCCCAAACATAGCATAAAGCAAAACAACAAGAAGCAAAATGGAGGGGTATTACACCCAAGAAGATTAATGGAAATGTAGGGATCGCCCAATCGAGTGTTGCGGATGGTCTCTATGAGCTAAAGTCTGGCCCTACCAAGATGGTCAACAAACCTACCACCAAAAAGAAAGCAAAGGATGAGGGGGAGGGTTTGACGGAGCTGTCAGCCACAGACAACAGAGGCAAGAATGTCATGGGGAAGGATTCCAAGGGTGATACTATGGTTACTGCCACAATGGAGATTCAGGTTGAGATAAGCAACACCAAGATATTTGGAAGACTAACAAAAAATAATAAGAAAGTACATATTAATGAGTTGGATTCTAATTTGAGGAGCGGTCTGACAACAAAGGTGCTAGAGATTGGGAGGAGTCGAAGGATGTTGAGGAGCTTTTTGAAGGGCCTCACACCCTCTCGGATTTCAAAAAAGTGCATAATGAGAACTCAGTTTCCCAGTCTTCTCACCCTCTGGATGTGGAGCGTACTAATATTGTGAAGATTGTGGATAAAGGAGAGGATATTCATGTGTTGTAGGAGAGGATGAGGAAGATGGAGAAGAAGTTTAGAGGATTTACCTGATTCACTCTCAAGTTGGTCCACTGTGTCACTAACACTCTCTTTGTTGTAATGAAGGACGAGCTAGACATGAAGACTGTTGAAGAAGGCCTTGAATGGTTCGGTGATGATGTTATCAACACCCTCTCCCAGAATTTGGAGAATTCCCTTTAGTCTTCTGCTGCTGTGTGGTGCATCTGTTGGTTGTTGATATGTTGTGTTTGGTTTTTTGGCTATGTTTAGTTTTTTGGACTTGATCTTTTTTGGCCCTAGTGGCTCGTTGTATACAGGGTACAACACCCTGTAAATTTTTCTTATCGTATCAAAAACTATGATTTGGACATAGGCGTATGTCGTCAAACATAACTTGTTGTGTATATATTGAAATCTATTTTATTATTTTTGGTCAAACAAGGACATCAATACTTATGACAAAGGTATTTTTAAAAAAATTTACTATTTTTACACCTCTATAGAATGAAGAACTTGATGTTCAACGATAGACCTATGTTTAGTAAAAATTGAAAAATAAATAATGATAAAATGAAAACATATCAAAACTATACTTGTTGGAAAGATCATTTCGAGGGCTACGATCTTGAAAAATATATTTTTTAAATGACTTTATTTAATCCCTCAAAAGTTAAAGAAAAAGCATTTTTTGCCAACATTTTGATAGGTGCAAAGGATACTCCATTTGTCTGTATGATTGAATACTAGAGGGGTTATATCTAAGGGGGTTTGATCTAATGGGGTCTTATCTAGCCCTCTTCAATTAAAACCCTTTAGATGGAACCTCTCAAAGCTTGAATCATTAGTTTTTTTCTAAAAATAAGTGATTTTAGGTAAAAATTAGGATGTCCCAAAAGTGAGACACGCTATTGTGGCAACACCTCTCGGAGGTCCAAATGGGAGATCTGACTTCAAACAAAAATAAAACATTCCACCAAAAAATTCTGGAAAAATGACCTACACCACTGGAAAGTGTTTGGAACTAGACTTTCGACGATATCTTGTTTTCAAAATTCTGATACCCGAGTCAAAATCTATGGCAATTTTTTTAAAAATGCCCAATTAAAGCCTGAGGGGCCAAAATAAGCTCCCTAAGGGTTGGTGGGTGATCATTGTAATGATATATATTTTCTCTGCAAGGTCAAAAACCAGATTAGTAACACATGCAAATTAATAACAACATCAAGCAATCGAATGCAAAGGAGAAACAACAAGAAATGAAAGAAAACAAAAAGATCTCACCCATTCCTAAGCTCCATGACTAATTTCCATTGCACCTTCTACCTTTGTTGTGATAATGGATGCCCTCAGATTTGTGTATGTGAGAAAATCCTATAGTGTCTAGCCCTAAACAAAGCTTTGAAGGATTTATAAATAAACTCTCTATGGAAACTAGAAATTCAATCCTAGTATGCAAGTTATTTAAATAAGCCTAAAAGATGATATGATGATGATAATGAGATTATAAAAAGATAATAAACGATTAAGCGATCCCAAAAATGAGATCAAGATTGTCATTTTATAGAAAATGGAATCTTGAACGGACGAATGAGATGAGAGATTGAGAAATGCCCTAGAATCAATGGTCAAGATTCAAGTTGACAACTCTCAATTAGGGTTAGGGCAAAATCCTCAAATGTGTGGATGAGATTTAATTTAAGAAATTAAATCAATGGTGGAGAATAAATGTGACTTTGAGATGAAATTAGTAAAAATCAAAAGACAAGAGGATGAGATTTTTAGAAAATCGATAATTTTAGCAATTACATGATTTGTAGAAAAATATTTCCATTTTGAATTAAAATAATTCAAAATATGGATTTGTGAGATAATGAGTAATTGATTTTTGAAATTAATTACTAAAAGAAGAATCACTTAACTATGTGAAGTCATTTTTAAATAAATTATTTTATTTAAAAAGAGGGAATTGTCACATAAGGTAATTAAATAATTAAGGATAATTATTTAATTTAGAAGAGGCGGTTAATTAATTAAATAAATTAATGAATCTATTTAATTAAGAGAGGATTTAGGAATTAGTGACCTATTAAATTAATATATTAAAATATATTTATTTAATAATCAAGAGGACATTAATGATAAGGATTAATTAAAAAAATTGATGACTTTATTTAATTATTAGAAGATTTTGACAATTAGTGACATATTAAAATAAATAAATAAGATTTATTTATTAAATAATCATGAAGAATGAAAGATTATGAATTATTTAATTAATAGTTGAAGGTGGGTTAGAAACATAATTAAAATGTCATAATTATGTTAGGACGAAAGGTGGTAAAATGTTGCTTGCAGGCCTTGGTCATTTTTATGTTTCTACATTTGTCTCTCTTTGTCATAATGCAATTTATCGCATTATGGCAAAGAAAACAAGTCCAGAATATGCCCCAGCGAAGATACGGAGTGCCTATGCCCCTTGGGAAAATTTTCAAATTTTGACCTGGGATTAGAAAATTTGGAAAATATCTCGACTAGTCAAATTAATGACCAGATAAACAACGGTGCGATCGGTTTAAAAAATGGAGGACGTTAAATCAGCGAAAATGTCAATCAAAGGTAGTCAAATGAGCCTCCAGTACAACCTACCAAGTCAAAACCCTAATTTTCAGCCTATAAATAGGTTGAAAAGGTCAATCCAAGTGTCATTTGCTCATTTGTTATATAGAAATTTTAGTGATCAGAGCTTAGAAGGACGATGGTGATTCCAGTGACTACCCACCGTGGATACTGTGTGCGGACATTTCGACGACCCGAGGGCACAGAGGCATCGGTAAGTACCCTACCCCCCTTGTCAATTTTTGAATTTAATGCATTTATTAGGATTTTAGGAGGGGTAAACACATGCGTTGCGATGCAAATGACATTGCGTAAACCACAAACGCCTTCGCATTTGACGCATTTGATTACGTCGCGACGCAAGTGCGATGGGTAGTTCAGGTTTTGTTGTTTGATTGCGCATCTGCAAGGGGAAACAACACAATCGTCATGTTGCGACACAAGTGAGGGTTTTGCGATGCATCCTCTATTCTATGACGCAATTTCTAGGTCAAACGACACATTTGTGAAATCACAACGCAATTGCCATGCCATACAACACATTCATTGTTAGGTTGCACATTCGCTACCTAGAATGACACATTTGACATAATGCAACGCAATTTCCATGCTCAGAGCCGCAATTGACTTGTTGTGGCGCATTTGTGGTCAATGTGACGCAATTGAAGTTGACCAGATTTGACTTTTGTTGACTTTGTGCCGAGATTAGTTTGGATGCACCCTTGATTTCTTAGTAGTAGTAACGTTTCAACAATGTTGCTCAATATGTGCTAATCCTTGGCCTTTTCCTGTGCAGAGTCGACTTGTGCCTATTTACACCTAAGAGTTTCGATCGGCGATATATGTCTTTAGAGATTGCCTAAGCGATAGACATAGACAACGATTGATGGCACTAGGTTTGTATCATATCACCTATATGCCCATTATTCGGGCAAACAGGGGTTTGCTGAGAGCGCTTTGTGAGAGGTGGCACTCAGAGACTTGCTCGTTTCATTTGTCTACTGGAGAGGCGATAGTGACTTTGGAGGACATCTACCACATTCTCTACATTCCAATTAGCAAAGAGAGTTATCTATGATCCACACCAAGGGCGACAGGCCCTATCAAATATGTATGAGGGTGTCGATGGTGCCCAGTTGGGCATGGATGGTTATGAGATTGGTTGGGATGTTGTAGCCGATCGGTTTCCCAGGTTTGATGCCATGCTAATGACTCTGATTGCTGGATTACTTATTCTAGATCGTCGTGGTCATGGATTTCCCATTGGATGGGGGGATGTTCTGGTCCGTATGTGAGGATAGAGGACTATTTTTGCATGGGGGCCTTGCTTGTTGGCCATGCTTTATCATTAGTTGCATGAGGTTGTTTATCACCAGGGGCACAGTATCAGTTGTGACACTACCTTGCTCATGATCTGGGTATGGGAGCGTATTCTTGTTTTTCGACCACCGGTGCAGATTCAACAGCTAGGTGATGGGATGTCGTATGTTCTGTATGCGGGGTCAGTTAGTTAGACTTGTGTGGGAGATGGATACTGGCGTCATCGGATTGATACGATGATCAGTTTTGTCTGGAGGCCTTACAGAGATTGTCATCAATGGCCCAATGAGGATGGTCATTTATCCTTTTGCAGACAGTTTTGATATTTGATTGGCTACACAGTACAAACCCAACATATTATTGAGATGTACCTGCCCAGCGGGTACTATGAGAGTTCAGAGAGCAGCAAGTTGTGCCCAACAAGTTGTGCCAGTAGGCATGATAGGGTACACTCGGTCTTCCAAGGAGACCATGTGGGGGCCGCCCATATCAATGACAGTGGCAGAGTAGCAGGTTGATGGATTAGTTGGAGTTCAGTGGGTGTGGAGAGGGGGTCTGACAGATCCAAGGACATCTGCCGAGTTTGACGCCTGGTGGCAGATTCACAAGCCTATTCCTTTGATAGATCCAGATGGTCTACCACCTATAGATCGGAGGTCCATTATTCCGTGGGTACCGAGGAGAGGTTAGGGTGGCAGGGATGGAGGCAGAGATGGCAGATGGGCTAGGGGGAGAGATGGTGGAGGCAAGGGAGACGAAGGTAGAGGAGACGGAGGCCGAGGTGGGGGAGATGATGGGGGTGGTGCAGGGGGAGGGGATGGAGGATATGGGAGGGGTGTGAGGAGGAGGGATGGCGGAGGGTAGAGGCATCCCAGGAGAGTTAGGCAGGGAGTGGATGGTGTACCATTGTCACCCATCTAAGAGGAGGGTGAGGAGAGAGAGGTGCCTGCCGAGCAGGAGGTAGAGGAGGAGGTCAAAGGGGGGGAGGAGGAGGTGTAGGTGAGGGTTAAGGAGGAGATCTGGGGTGGCGATGAGGAGGCAGAGGTGAGGGCGGAGGAGAGGACAGATGAGGATCCATTTATTGGGGGACACCATCTTGATATAGATGTGGAGGAGGTCCAGGCTGAGGAGGAGAGAGACGAGGAGGATGAGGCAGACCAGAGACTGCGGGAGCGTATGATCTCTAGGGATGACGAGGATGACAGATCACCCATTTTTCCTGTCGATGCCACCATTGATCAGCGGATCACAGATTTGCAGAGTAGACTTGATGCAACCTTGTTTCAAAACAATGCCTTGGCAGCGGAGTTAGAGGTCACTCGAGTGGAGAGAGATCAGGTTGTCCTCCAACGGTAGGAGTCAGATCGGTGGGTGACAGAGTTTTTCGAGTTATGTTCAAGGACGACATGAGATATGGACAGGGAGCTGGCCAGGATGGTAGAGAGAAGGAGGCGGTACAGATTATTATATGAGCAAGCGGTTCCCCCAGAGAGACGGGACCCAAGATTGTCCTGATCCTACAACATGATAGACAGTGGAAGCCGGACACACAGTGGCAGTCATACTAGTGCTGGGGGGTCTACTGCATCAGGTCGGTCATCGGGCCATAGGTCACACAACTCTTACAAGCATTCATCAGGTCACAATCATGGGTCAGAGCATGGGCACATATCAGTGTCATCAGGACACCAGACAAATCAGAGCCGGCCTCATGTTACCGAGGCCTCGAGCTCTCAAAGTCAGACTCAGGACACCACTCCCATCTAGGTTACATTCCACGTGGTTGGTCAGGCATAGTTACCTCACAGTTCACCTCCACGAGACAGAGGAGGGCCATCCTAGGACTTGCTTTTAAACACTTGTATATTGAGCTCTATTTTTGGGATATCATATGACTCTATCCTGTGACGTGATATTTTTGAGATTATATATATATGCGATGCAGTTTTGATGTGGTCTATATGATTGTATATGTTATGGTCCTTTTTATGCTTTTATCAGATGTTATGCAATGCTTTTATGATTATGCTATGAGATGTATGGATGTTATGTATGTATGCAATGTGCAATGTGATAATGATGTGATTTCTATGCTAATGCCAATGTAATATATGATGCCTATATGTTGATGCAAATTATGGTTTTATGAATGATAGCGTTATGCAATGTAAATTATGGGATTTGATTTATGCAAATATGGGATGCGAATATGAAATGCTCATGTGATCATGTATGCAACTTTGTTTTTGTATGTCATAGGATATCATCAAGAACCGAGAGAAGAGAAGATGAAGATTGATGTTAGTGCGAAGAAAGATATGCATGTTAGTGCGAAAAAAATCCTTCAAAGCTTTGCTATAGTGCTATCCTAGTTATTGCTCTTAATCATCATTGGGCAAAAATGTCTTGATGGTCAAAAAACACTATGATATGACGTAAATCAATAGTGTGCAAGGTCGAACCGTCACGTAGATCAAATAGTCACAAACAAAGATGATCATGACTCATACGAGGAACGTAATTGTCCCTAGTCCTTTTGTCATGACCAACTGTAAGAAAAACCAAAATAATCATGAGACGTTGCTGCTTCTCTAAATCCTAACGTCAGGACATCCTTGAGAAACTAGCCACATGATAGTCAAAAAATAGACAAGAAAATCATCGTACTACATCTTTGCTTCTCTAAATCCTGAACAGGACATCCTGGAGAAACTAATAGCAAAGTAATTAAAAGACAAGGATAATCATCATGATATGTTGTGGTTCCTAAGACATAAGGAACTAATATCATGATAATCATCAAAAAGACAGAAAAAGTTTGCCAAGTGTTTTAATGTCATGTGCTGCAAAATGTCGAGCGATATCAAATTTAGGAAGGACACATCCTAAATGACGTTGATATCTAGGAGATTGATTCTCGAAGTTAGGAGAATCCATCAAAATGTCAGATGATGATGATGATGCTTAAGAAGGACACATCCAAAAGCATAAAGGAATGACGAGAGTATTTTTCGAAAGGACACATCTGAAGAAGAACCCCAAAAAAATTTCTAGGTGAATTGTATTGATTGAATTTGACTACATGTCATTGCTGACATGCTGAATTGACTGAAATAGTTTATCGATAGACTGCCTGTTCGGGATTGATTGAAGATTTGCTTGATTTGTAGATATATTTACGTGTGTGAAAATGTTGTGCCAAGAACCCTAATGGACTGACCTAGTGCGGCCTCGGGGGCTCATCGATTGATGGCCTTGCTTGCGTCGTGCACTCAGAGACCTCGTAGTTTCACATGACCAATGACGTTGTCCTAAAGGAAAAAAATTTGAATCATGATTTTATTGCGACAAACCTAGACAGACTGACCTAATGTCTCGGGGAATCAAAGATGAATCTTGCCTATGTAGCAAATGCGTAGAGACAACATAGTTCAGACTTTTGACCAAAGATTGATTGATGGGATAGATTGAATTGACCAAACATAGATTGAATTTGACTCTGTTTTTTGGATTTTGACATTGATTTGGATGTTTTTGTATTTTCTCAGGACATTTTCAAATTTTTAGGATTTTTTTCAGGACTTTATCAGTTTTTAAGGATTTTCTTAAGACTTTTTTAGATTTTTAGGAATTTTTTTTTAGGACTTTTTTAGATTTTTAGGATTTTTTCAAGATTTCCTAAGGATGCAGGATCATGTGCGGCACCCACTACAGTTACTTGATAAAGGTCTTTCCCCTAGACTAGTCGAGTACTATGGACATAGGCAAGGATATGCAATGGATGATGTCAACCAAATGCTAACCATGGCCGGAATTGACAGGACTTAGGATGGATGTTGTGAATGTGTCAGGCCTTTGTTGATTATGGAAAGTGGATAAAGGTTGATTCGAGAAACAGTAGATGGCAAAGCAATGATCGAATACGCATGGCGCCTGTTTGCCAGGTTTTCACCATGGTACTTATCCAAAGTGCCTATTTGCCAGGTTTTCACTATTGGACGAATTCATTTCTTTTTACTATTTTTTCCAATTTTTTTATTTTTTTGGTGTCACCCAGACGCCTGTTTGCCAAGTTTTCATCAAGGGATGAGTTTTTTCTTTATTTTTTTGTATTTTTAGGTTTTCAGCCAAGCTCTCTGATGCTATGTGTAGAAATTTCTCAAGTGTAAGTTGTTGATAGGTTCTATCAACTGTTCTCCATCAAGTGTGGCTAACTGATAAGCTCCAGAACCGAATGTTGCAGTAATAATGTAAGGACCAAGCCAATTAGCCTCAAATTTGCCAGGCTTTTCGCAGTCCGCTTGATTTCTTAGGTTCTACATTAGGACTAAGTCACCAATTTCAAACTTTCTTACCATGACCCTTTTGTTATAACTTCGACAGAGACGATTTTGATATGCCTGCAAATGATTCAAGGCATTTTGTCTTCTTTCCTGTGATATTTCTAGCTCATGCAGGCGAGACTATTTGTACTCTTTATCATCGATCATTCCTTTCAAGGAGACTCAGAGAGAAGGAATTTCGACCTTGATGGGCAATATGGCTTAAAATCTGTAAACCAGGGAAAATGGAGTGGCTTCGGTGGGGGTATAATACTGGTACGATAGGCCCATAAAGCAGGATTAAGCCGCAGGTGCCAATCTCGGCTAGCATCATTGACAGTCTTCTTCAGAATGCGAAGAATTATTTTATTTGATGCCTCGTCTTGGTCGTTACCTTGTGGGTAATATGGGGTAGAGAAATAGTGTTGGATGTGGAATTGCTCACAGAGTTCACGAACATCCTGATTTTTGAATGGACTATCATTATCTATGATGATGGATTGTGGGACACCATACTGATAGATGATGTAATTTAGAATACACTTGGATATTTTATTTTCGGTAATTTAAGTGAGAGGGACGACTTTAATCCACTTAGTAAAGTACTCAGTGGCGGTGATTATGAATTTATGGCCGTTGGAGGAGGATGGATGGATCTTGCCCATGAGGTTGAGTCCCCATTGTGCGAAAGGCCATGGAGAAGTAATCAGTCTCAATTCTTGCGCCGGTGCACGAATTAGGTCACTATGCACCTGGAATTTCTGACATGTTCTGACAAATTGAAGAGCATCTTTTTCTAATGTTGGCTAGTAGTACCCCAATCTAGTGACTTTCCTAGCTAACGTTGGACCACTCGAATGAGATCCGCATATACCCTTATGTACTTCTTGTAAAATTGTTTGGGCTTCATTAGTGTCGAGACAGCGAAGAAGGGTGTTATCAAAGCCACGACGATATAAGGTGTCACTGACGATGGTATGTCGGGCGACTTTTTGGATAAAGGACTTTCATTGGTTGTTGGAAAGGTTGGGTGGTAGGGTTTGGGATTTAAGATAATCATAGATGTCCTAGTACCAAGGTGAACTGGGACCAACAATCTCGCAAACCATTTCTAACTTTGGGATGTCATATGCAGGCATCAACAACTGTTCCACGAAGAACTCAAATTGTGACACATTTTTAGGGATGTCCAAGAGAGATCCGATAGTAGCCATTGCATCGGCTGCCCTATTTTGTACCCTTGGGATTTGTTCAAAAGCAATCATTGTGAAATATGTCATGAATCTATCCACCATTCAGTTGTAGGGCAACAACTTCTCGTCCTTTGTGTCATAATCATCATTCACTTGGTTGATGATTAACTGAGAATCTCCGAATACAAGCAATGTCTGTATTTTTCATTTAATTTATATCTTGAGACCTGTGACCAATGCCTCGTATTCTGCAATGTTATTTGTACAAGGGAAGGCGATCCGAAATGATTTAGGAATTGAATCCCCTTGTGGTGTGATGAATAAGATACCAACTCCTGAACCATGACCAGTGTGGGACCCATCGAAATATAGCTTCCATGGTAATGCAGGTTCTACGTGAAAGATAGACTCATCAAGAAAATCAACAACCAATGGATGAGTAGCCTGAATGGGTGCATCTGCAAGTTGATTTGCTATGACCTGCCCTTTTATTGCTTTACGCTCAACATATTGTATGTCATATTCGCTCAATATCATGACCCACTTCGCCGAACGGCCTATCAATGCCACTTGTCTTAAAATATACTTTAGTGGATCAATCTTGGCTACCAAGTGTGTTTGGTGGCTCAGCATGTAATGTCTTCATTTTTGTGCCGCAAAGACAACTGCAAGGCATGCACGTTCAATTGTTGTATAATTCAACTCATATCCTATCAGTGCGCGACTGATGTAGTATATAGCTCTTTCTTTTTCCTTATTGTCATTTTGTACTAATAATGCCCCCAGTGCATTTGTAGTTGCAGAGACATACAGGATCAATGGCTTGCCCTCAATAGGCAGCATCAACATTGGTGGTGTCAATAGATATTCCTTAATTTTTTCAAAAGCTATATGGCATTTGTCTGTCCATACAAAGGGAATGCTTTTGCATAACAGATATTGAAATGGTTGACACTTGTCTGCCAACTGTGCAATGAAGCAGCGAATGGACTACAGTCTACCCTGAAGTGTTCTCAGCTCACTGATGCCTTTTGGTGGAGGCATGTCTATAATTTCTTTGACCTTTGTGGGATCAACCTCAATGCCTCATCGTGAAACTATGTATCCCAAAAGCTTTCCTGAAGTGACTCTAAAGACACATTTTTTTGGGTTCAAACGAACCTTGTAATCTTCCAACCGTCTGAAAATTTTGTCCAAGGCCTTGAGATGGTCTTTCCGTGTCAAATATTTTGCCAATAGGTCATCCACATAATCTTCCATTAGGATATGCATCATGTCATGAAAGATTGTTGTCATAGCCCTTTGGTATGTGGCGCCTGCATTCTTTAAGCCGAAAGGCATGACATTCCAACAATATGTTCCCCAAGGGAAAGTGAATTTCGTTTTATGTTGATCCTCTATTGCAATTCAGATTTGGTTGTATCCCGAGAAACCATCCATTAGGGATAACATCTTGTACCCTACTGTGAGATCAATGATCATGTCTATGTTTGGTAAGGGTAAGTCATCCTTTGGGCAAGCCTTGTTCAAATATCTGAAATCCGTGCAGATACGGATTTGTCCATTTGGCTTTGTGACCGGGACAATGTTGGATATTCAATCAGCATAGTCTATTGACCTTATGAAACCAACATCCAGTAACTTCTTTAGTTCCGCTTTTACCAGTAGTGCAATTTGTGGATGCATTTTGCGCAACTTTTGTTTGACTGGCTTGATTCCTGGGATTAAAGGGAGGTGATGTAAAACCAATTCTGGATCAAGGCCTGGCATGCCAGCATATGACCATGTGAAGTTAATTTTCCTGTCTATAAAGAATTGTTGAAATTCAGGTTTTTCTTCCTCTGACAATGATGCGACCAAGAGAATCATTTTGGGATTCTCTGGTGTGGCTATGTTAACTTCCATTGTGTCTTCAATGAGCATAGCTGATTTTTCCTGTGTCACGAGAAGAAAGTCCAATCCTCCATCCTTAGGTGCCTCAAAGAGGTTTTCACCTTTGGATACATCCTTTGTTTTTACTATTTTGTTGTCAGAAGGTGCCTTGCAGTTTTCACCTAAAGACATTTCTTTTTTTGTTTTATTCTTTGTATTTTTGTGACTGGAGGATTGCACAGTCTCCCCGAAGTAAGCTGCACAATCTAGATCAATAGAAAACCCTATTTTATGATCACCCCATGGTATGCCCTCTCGAAGCCCCATGAATTCTGCAATTGCCTCATCATTTTGAAATATGTCCATCACTGGTGGTTCCTGTTGGTCCTAGTCAATCAGTTGTGGGTAAACAAGGGGAATCCCATCATCAGTGTTGGTAAAATATGGGGAAGATGCGAAAAGTGTGCAAATTGAAGCCTCCAGCATGAAGGCAAAGTTGTCAATTTCAACTTCCGTTTCAGACGCAATAGATGGACCGTACTCAGAGTCAGATAAGTCAAATTCAAAGTCATAATAGGGGATGAAATTATCAGCATCATGACTAGTGGTTGGCATTTCAGTAGTATGCACAATAGGTTCAGACATGTTAGGCTCTTGGGTGGGCTCAGGAATGGGGTGGGAAGATTCAAGTGTTGCCGATGACACCTTATGTTCTTCTGGGTTCCAAGGAATGCTTACCCATTCCTTCTTTTTGGAATGTCGATCAATAGGGTCAATGTTATATTCCTGTCAGAATCTTTCTTCAAATGGGAGTTGGCCAGGTTCTAGGAATAGTTCGTCAATGTCATAGTCACTTAGGGTTTTGTCAGATCCCCATTCCCATTCATTGGAGTCTATTTCGGTAAGGGATTCTTCGCATGTCTCAACACTTTCTATAGCCGTTACGCCCTTACTTGAAAGTTCATAGGTACGTCAATTGTCAGTTCTGAGTTGGTCAAACCCTAGCCCTATGTACCTTGGTCTTGCTTTTATTATAATAGGTTCCCTCCTTCCATTGTTGTCTTTTCCAAGACCACTTGTTCCATCAAAACCTAGTGCCTTGCATATCTCATAGCCTTTTCCATAGAGATGCACTGGTAGCGGAGGTAACTCCTTTGGGTCTTTGTAGATCCAATTAGCTATGTCGTCAATGACTTCATTACCCATATCGCCCCAGAATGTGAAAACACTTGTTGGTGGAACCTTGAAAGTTTTTTTGGGCTCAACTGTGAAACACAGTCTACCATAGACTTTTGGTGGCTTAGGTATTGTGGTGATACAATAAGCCGTATTCAATTTGAACTCTCCACAACCAAGGTCTTGGATTTGAAGGTCTTTACTTGGGATGGAGGCCGAGGAAGATGGTGTGGTAGAAGTTGATGGAATGGACGATCTAGTGAGTATGGATGGATCAATGTATTTGGATGAAGTGGAAGTGGAGGCCTCTCGATTGATGGGTACTTGATACTCAGTGGTGGCTCGCAAATTTGTACAGTATTAAAATGGATCAGGATCTCCTCTGATAGTGATCTCAGTACTGTTAAAAGGGAATTTTAGGCATTGGTTGTATGTGGATGGAATAGCCTTTAGAGCATGAATCCAGGGTCAACCAAGTAAGATGTTGTAGTGTATATCACGATCTAGGACCTGGCATGTTGTATCTATGATAACTTGTCCTACCCGGAGTGGAATTGTAATGACGCCTTTAGAAGCGCGTTCTTCATCATCGTATGCCTTGATGACGATGCTATTGCTAGCATCTACACATGCATCAGAGAAACCAAGAGCTTTAACCAATTTAAAGAGCAGATGTTCAATCCTGCCCCGCCATCTACTAAGACTCGTCTAGCCTTATGTTTGTGGACAAAAACCTCGATGTGAAGGGCATCATTATGCGATGGTTTGGGCGAGGAATAGTCACTATCCGAAAAGGTGATGTGATGAGGCGAATTCAGGTATCTGACCATAGTCTCAAAGTGGTTGACATCAATGTTGGTTGGGACAGACGACTCTTGCAAGACTTTATCCAAGATGGCCTTATGTGCGGGTGAAATACGAAGCAGTTCGAGAATGGATATTTGAGCAAGTGTTTTATTTAGTTGCTCAATGAGGTTGAACTCTGGTTTGGGGGTTGACTATCTAGCAGATGGACCAGGTATGGTGATTTTGGGCTGACGTGCCGAAGGACCTGGGATAGTGACCTTGCCTTTATGCGTGGTGACATTGCATTCTAGGGCATTTTTGATGGAAATGGTATTAACACATTCATCTTCATCAGCAGAGCAAAGATTGTTAATATTGGTACCACCAAGATAATTGTAGGCAGGACGACCATTAGTGTAGGAAGGACAGATGCAATTTGCTTGATTATTGGTATTCTTTGTGCCAGATGAGGAAGTTTTACCATGATCCTGCAGTGGGTTTTTGTGGATAGTATGATCTGCATTAGATGTAAATGATTGACCACCTAACTCAATGGTTTGGTTCTCAATGAGGTCTTGTACCATATTTCACAATTGATGACAAGAAGAGGTTTTGTGCCCTTTGCAATAGTGGTAATCACAAAATGCGTTGTCATCCCACCATGATGGCTTGAACTGATCGAGGTCACATGGTTTAGGCTTTTCCAGCGTTATGACGTCATTTTGAAAGAGTTTCTTCAAAACAATTTTGATAGGTTCACCCAAAGGGGTGTATGTACATTTTTGGAATTGTCAGGGTTGGTGCAGTTGCCTTTGATTATTTTGAGTAGGATTTATTTGGATATCATTTGTACTTGGTGTCGGTGTAGTTACAGGTGCGTTTTGATTTTGTACTCCTTTGATGGTGAGTACATGACCTGTTGCATTGACAGTTTTTGCATCAACCACACCGTCATTGGTGATATGTTTGTTCTTAACCCAATATTTGGTTTTGTCATTTGAGCTACTTGGGTTATTATTTGTGGTGGTGTTGATGGTTTTGCCACCATATTTTAATTCGCCTTTGGCGATCAAGGCTTTCTCAAGTTGAACACCCTTTTCAACAAGGTCAACAAAGGTGGTGCAACAATGGACTTGCAAGCCATACCTTAGCGGTCCTAGGAGATTTTGTGCAAACATAGTGACTTTCTCCTTTTCAGGTATTTCTATCGGACATCTGCTTGCTAAGGTTCTCCATCTTTGAAAGAATGGAATAAAAGTCTCTCTTGCATCCTCTTGGGTAAGTCTGCATAAGGAGGCAATGTCGATATCCGTGTCAATGTTATAGGCATAGTTTTCAACAAACTTGTTTGCCAATTCATCCCATGTTTTGATTCCTTTAGGAAAAAGTGAGAAGCATTCTAGTGCATGACCTACGAGACTTCTAGAAAACAGTCTCATGAGGTATGTTTGCTCATATGCAATGCCCATGCAACTAGTGGTGAATTCTCTTATGTGTTCAATAGGGTTTGTTTTGCCTTTGTATTTGGGAAAATGAGGTACCACATATCCATGAGGAAAGGGTGGCATATACAAGGTTGTGTCAAATGGATATGGACACAAGTCATGTGACATGTATGACTTTTTGTTGGATTGTTGCAAGGTCTTCACTTGTGTTTGAAGAGCAATGAGTTGGAGTGTGAGTGCTTCCACCATGGGGTTGTTGGTAGCATCACACATGTTGGTGATAGGGACAACTTGAGTGCCCACCTGTTGTGATGAGATGTGTTGATTTGGAATTGGTTGTCGGTGAGAAAAATGAGTGTTTTGATTATGCGGTTGTTGGAAATGAGTGTTTTGATGAGGGATGTGCTAATGTGCATGCACTTTAGAGGCATAAGTGGGGATGTGAGATCCTGCTATATTGGATTGAATTTGAAGGCCTTGTTGATTTTGAGCATGTGGATGCCCAAATGGAGTGAAGGATTGAGGACCTTGTTGAATTTGAGCTTGTTGATGCCCAAATGGAGTGAAGGATTGAGGGCCTTGATTGCCTTGCCCAAATGATAAATTGTGGCCATG
This sequence comes from Sequoiadendron giganteum, assembly GCA_007115665.2. Lineage (NCBI taxonomy): Eukaryota > Viridiplantae > Streptophyta > Pinopsida > Cupressales > Cupressaceae > Sequoiadendron > Sequoiadendron giganteum. The sequence continues at coordinate 649,447,501 of CM021101.1, read as the reverse complement.
CGGCATGTTGGTGTTTTGGTCCACGAGAATGTTGGTGTTTACCTGTGAGGAATTAGGTTGGGTGCCTTGTATGACAACTCTTCGTTTATTTCTCCCAAAAGGGTTGGATGAGTTGGTTGCCATAGCATTTGAAGAACCTAATAATAGGTTTGCTGATGTACTCATGGAACTAGATGCAGTTCCAAAGAGGTCTGAAGTGGTTGCACCCATTGTTTGTGAAGGGATGGTGGATGTTTGTTGGGGGATGGATTGTGATGTGTTGTTGGTTTGGGTAGATGATCCCCCAATAGATGTTGTGTTGGTTGTGGTGGTAGTATGACCAAGGGAGGTAGCATTGAGGGTTTTGATGACATTTTGTGAAGAGGCTCCCATAGATGGATTGTGTGATGAGTAATTTGGAGATGTTGCTCTAAGAGTGTCAAGATCAAATCCCTTTCGTAACTTAGCCCCTTGGTCAAGGAGCATAGCTAGGAATCTGGAAGAGTCATTTAAGACTACTTCTTCTACAAAAGCAGCAACTTCTGGGTGTTGGGCAACAGCTAATAAGTCTTCTTCAAAGACTTGCCCATTTTTATCTTTGTGGAAAAATTGTTCAAGAAGATGCGATGGAGACGATGGAATGTTCATTTCACTAAAAGGATTGATGTTGGAATTGCCCATGTCAAAGCAAGGATTGTTCATGGCATTAGGGAACAAATCCATGCCAGTTGTGAAATCAATAAAGTTGGTGTCTTGTCCAAAGGAATCCATGAGTCTTTTCTTTTTCTATAGTCTAGTTTCAACCATAAAAGTTTTGCTCAACTTTGGGGTGATGGAGAGAATGATCTAAGTATGACACTATGTTTTTGGTTTTTCGTGGATTTTTAAGGAATGCTATGAAATGCAAGTGAGACCAAAATGAAACTAAAGATTTGTGAATGCAAATGGTGTGACACTAAATGGAGATGCTAAATGGTATGCAACTAAAGGATCCTAAGATGTACTTACTATTGAGGGATCTAAAGAGGACAACTTGAGCAAACAAAGTTTTTTGCAATAATTCAATTTTGGAAGACCAATGGACCATAAAAGGACTATAAAGAGGACAAAGCGAAGTTTCCACACTAGACTATTGAGTGGGAAATAATTCACAAAATTTTTGACAAATGACAAAAGGTAATTGGGTTCAATGATAACCTACTATTGAATGCAAAGTTTGGACAATGAATGATAAGAGTCAACTCCTAAAATCTGTAAAAGGAAGTGTCTAAAGAAATGGTGAAGTTACTAATGCAACTAATGGAAAGCCAATGGAAACCTATTGTGATCTTAAAATGGCTCCTATAATGCAATGTTTGATGGAAGTTGAGCAATTTAGAGTCTGGTTTGAACTGTAACAGTGAAGGAAGACTTGATTGAATTAAAGACAAGTTGTGTACTTTCAGTTTTGACAGTGAGAAAATGATTTGAAATTCTTGCAAATGTGTCGCATCAAATGCGGTACGACAGAGAGAATGCGGTTCAGAAAGTGTCGATTACAACATAGTATGGCGAATGCGAGTTGATATTTCTCAAATGCGATTCAGGATACTTAATACGGTTTGAGACTGGAAAATGCGGCTCTATGTGTTTCAGTTGCGGCTCATCAGATCGAATGCGGCACAAGACGTTTCAAATGCGGCTCAAAGGATGGCGATTGCGGTTTAACAGAAAATAGTTTGACCGATTTTGAAAATTTTAGGTCCAGATTGTTGATGTTCAATTTGTTGAAGTTTGTTTGAAAATAGTTGGCAAACACATAGAAACTAAATTACTTCAAACAGACTCACTCTTAATAGTCAAAAGGTCATCATAACAATCACAACCCACATCTTAAAATCGCGTCGACTCACATAACCGTGTCACCCCCTAGAGGGCGCCTGTGTTTTTGTCTTTTCCAGGTGCGTACTCAAGGTGACAGAAGTGGATACCGAATCCCCTGAGCAAACAGTTTGTGGTGATTATATGGTGAGTGTCTTGGGGGGAGATTCTTCCCTCCCCTTGCACCGTGATTGAAACAATGTTTGGTTACTGAAACGGCTAGCTTCTACACTATGGTTCTTAGTCGAGGTTTCCGTTCGGTGTGGCAATAGATAAACTCCCTCGAGAGACCTCCCAATCTTTAGAACAAAGACTTTGGGGATGGTTATCTTGCCTACTATCGTTGAATATGGGTTTCCCCAAAATTCACTTTTGATTATAGTGGGTTGGAAAACCTGGCTTTGGTTGTTCCCACTTAGGTCGTTCTTGTAGGGTGAGTATTTTTTCCCACTACGGTAGGCCTTCTAAAGGATTTAATAAAGTGGTAAAAATGCATAAAGAAAATGGGTAAGTCTGGTTTTTTGGTCACCTAGTAAAGGGGAGAGCATATACCTATTACCTAATCAAGCACAGTAGACAAATTGTTCAGTTTTAAATCCAAATGAAAATTGTCTACACTAAGTGAAGATGTTGCTTCACAACAAGCATGGGGTTCATTTTAACCAAACAAAAATAAAAAATGTGGTGACTATCCTAGGATTGATATATTCCAAATTATATTGCCTATCCTAGGATTGATAAATTTTAAATGACATGTCTACCCTAGGGTTGGTTCATTTTAATCCCATCAAAAGGAAAAACTGGTCATAGTCGCGTCAGATCCAGATAACAAAATTAAAAATAGAATACAACCAGTCATTTGCGGCTTGTTAGAGCAGATGCGGTGCAAGGTCTATCAAATGCGTCGTATGTTGTCGAATGCGTCGTTCTGTATCATGTATGCGTCGTGACAGAGCGTGTGCGTCATTTGCGATAGCAAGTATGGCGTGACAGAGCACTTGCGTCACGTAGGCCTGTGGTTGCATCGTTCCGTACTCCTGTACCTGCAAAACAAAATCCGAGGCCGTACGAAACCTGCAAAAACATGTTAGATTGTCGATTTCACCAATGTAATGATAGAATATTTTCTCTGCAAGGTCAAAAACCAGATTAGTAACACATGCAAATTAATAACAACATCAAGCAATCGAATGCAAAGGAGAAACAACAAGAAATGAAAGAAAACAAAAAGATCTCACCCATTCCTAAGCTCCATGTCTGATTTCCATTGCACCTTCTACTTTGCTGTGATAATGGATGCCCTCAGATTTGTGTATGTGAGAAAATCCTATAGTGTTTAGCCCTAAACAAAGCTTTGAAGGATTTATAAATAAACTCTCTATGCAAACTAGAAATTCAATCCTAATATGCAAGTTATTTAAATAAGCCTAAAAGATGATATGATGATGATAATGAGATTATAAAAAGATAATAAACGATTAAGCGATCCCAAAAATGAGATCAAGATTGTCATTTTATAGAAAATGCAATCTCGAATGGACGGATGAGATGAGAGATTGAGAAATGCCCTAGAATCAATGGTCAAGATTCAAGTTGACAATTCTCAATTAGGGTTAGGGCAAAATCCCCAAATGTGTGGATGAGATTTAATTTAAGAAATTAAATCAATGTTGGAGAATAAATGTGACCTTGAGATGAAATTAGTAAAAATCAAAAGACAAGAGGATGAGATTTTTAGAAAATCAGTAATTTTAGCAATTACATGATTTGTAGAAGAATATTTCCATTTTGAATTAAATTAATTCAAAATATGGATTTGTGAGATAATGAGTAATTGATTTTTTAAATTAATTACTAAAAGAAGAATCAGTTAATTATGTGAAGTCATTTTTAAATAAATTATTTTATTTAAAAAGAGGGAATTGTCACATAAGGTAATTAAATAATTAAGGATAATTATTTAATTTAGAAGAGGCAGTTAATTAATTAAATAAATTAATGAATCTATTTAATTAAGAGAGGATTTAGGAATTAGTGACATATTAAATCAATATATTAAAATATATTTATTTAATAATCAAGAGGACATTAATGATAAGGATTAATTAAATAAATTGATGACTTTATTTAATTATTAGAAGATTTTGACAATTAGTGACATATTAAAATAAATAAATAAGATTTATTTATTAAATAATCATGAAGAATGAAAGATTATGAATTAATTAAATAATTATGAATTATTTAATTATTAGTTGAAGGTGGGTTAAAAACATAATTAAAATGTCATAATTATGTTAGGACGAAAGGTGGTAAAATGTTGCTTGCAGGCCTTGGTCATTTTTATGTGTCTACAATCACCCCATGTGACTAGAAGCTATCAGACTAAGATGAGCATTAGTATGATGGGCGTTTAACTGTTAAATTTAACATAGTCCTCCTTGATGGTCATTTGGCCATCAAATTTAAGATAGTCACCCAAAATTAGAAAAAATCCTCGCCAAATTTTTTTCCTTCCAAATATAAAGTATTTTATATGTAAATGGGCGTTTTTGGGCCTTCTAAATATAATGGAAGGGTCTATTTTGACCCAAAATACTCCAAAATGAACCTATAATTTACAACTTAGCCACAAAAAAAGACACCCCAAATTTGATAATTTTTTAAAATTTCTCTAATTCACTATATCACCATATGGTGCAAGAGAAAAGCATACTCAACATTACTAAGAACCACCAAAATATCTCATTTGGAAATAACTCCACCCTTAGATATGAGAAATAATATGCATGGCCATGGCTCCGATATAATGTAGGAGCCACTCACGCTCTGATACCATGTAGGAGTTGAAAATTAGCTCAATACCCAAGACCACTTGTAAAAATAATGAAAATATTCCACAAAAGAGTATGCAAGAAATGAGCTTGCTTGATATTAAGTTCCATCAAATATGATGATGATGTATATTACAAAAGTGTACAGTGACCTTGCTTACATAGATAAGGTGTGATGAACTACCTAATGCAAAATATTAAATGATTTATGTCATTATTAAATGACCTAGGACACTAGAATTAAAATAAAAGTTAAAAAGATAAGATAGGATAAAATCTTATCTAGACAACTAAGACTTCTAAAAATATGCCTAGGATCTAAGTGGAATTAACATGCAAATAAGAGCCACTAATTAACTAGTTAGGTAAATTACCTATTTACACCAACATAATTTCCATGTTGAATACTTGTTTTACTATGACATGCATTTACCTAGTATTTTGCATACACCTTAAACTACGAGCAAAACATAATGGTTAAAATTGCATACCCATGCCCTTTTCCTTTATGTTTTAGTCACATTTCAATTAGAGTGTTCTTAATGTAAGAACATGTCATCAAGTGACATATTCTTAAATGAATTTGACTAATGAAATCCTCCTATCTAGATCCCATCATGACTCAACCCTAAATATTGATCTCGATCCCTAGTCTCCCATTCCCTTTTTTGGATTAGATCCATAGGTGTAGACTTTACCCAAGACAATTATACTATTGTGGATGGTTGACATCATAAATGTGTGTCTCACTTCTTGGCCTAAGTGGGCCACTCAAATCAATATTTTTTTTTCTTTTGCCAATTGAGATAACAAGTAATCTACTAATAATTTGAAGACAATGTAAATAAATAATTTGTGAGATTTCTTATGTAGATTCTATTATTTTTAAATATCTTTCTAAATTTTTGATAAAAAAATGTTTCTTATACTTTAGAGTATTTTTAATGATTAAATTTACCCATAATGTATGACTAGAACTGTTAGATTTTGTGAGAAGTGAGAATCGAGCCAGCATCTGATGTCGGTCGTAGATCACATGCATGCAAATTCACTCAACAGATGATCGAAGATCAAAATAACAAAATGAAGAGAAATATGAAATGAGAGAAAAATATAAACAAGTCAAGAGAAATTGCAGAATACTCTCAATACTCCCACCGAGCGATCACAGAACTAGTCATACTAGTGAAGGTGAGAGGAGAGTGCTCAATATATAGAAAAATAAGGGCAAATACATCCAAGAGGTGCATTAACTCCTACAACCCATAAAAGGTGGGAGGTTATCACCTATTTGGTAAATGACAAAACATGTGGCATAACCTCCTTAGGTGAAGAAAAAAAAGAGGTGACACATAAATCCAAAAGAGGGTGAGAAACCCAACTACCCCATAACCTACCTAGGTAAAAATAGAATAGTGGTCATGAGAGGTGGCACAACAAGCCAAAAGAGGATGTGTAACTCAACTACCCATGTGTGGGGAGAGAGTGACACATGTAGCTGATGTATTTCGCCACATGTCCTCATATTAACCACACCTAATAAACCTAAGCAAGCTTAAATAATATGTGTAGGAAAAAAGAAATACTCCTAACATAAGGAAAAATAAAAAACCTACAATAACATGAACTAGAAATAAGATTTTTTTATAATTTCTAAAATATTTATTATGAACATTGATTTCTATTTTTTTTTATTTTTTTTACATATTATATTTATCATTAATTATTTAATTTGGATTTAATTATAATTAGACATGTTTCCTCATCATGCAAACTTTTTAATATTTACAAATTATGATTTTTTGTTGAAAGGATATCAATATGGAAGACAATCACATTTTTCTAATTTTTTGTTGTTTGTTATTTTTCCATGTATGTCAAACATAGATCATATATATATATAAAGCTTACTCTAAGGGCTATATTCATGTAAAATCTTGTATGATGATGACCTCCTTTGATCATGGAAAATGTTGCCCAAATCAATAATTTTTATCTAACAAAAGCTTAACATGTGGAATAAACGGAGCAAAATGCCACATAGGTGCCACTTTGACACCATTGAAGGTCATGTGACATTATGTAAAATGCGGTGGGCTTTGCAATTTCATGTGCCATTATATATAATGGAGGATCTTTAATTGAAGGTGCTTGATATTAAAAGGCTCCAAGTTTGTAATTTTTCGAAGTGATCCAAAAGTGAGACCAAGCTTTGTACTTCAATGCAAATTTGAACCTCAAACTTTTAAAATTCAAAATTCAAATTTACTATCTGACAAGCTCTTCGTAAGTCAAATGTGTGAGCCAACCTAGTACATTCTTGTGTTTATTTGTGTGCTATGTTGTTGTTCTTAAATACATTCATTCATTCATTTGCAGTCATGTTGAAATCATCAAGGACATCCTAAGAATCTAGAAATGAAATGAATAATCAAATATCATTTAGAGCATCACAACATTGTTATTAGAGTATTACATTAGTGTACATCACCCGAAGTGCATTTCACACTTGCCTCTTATCCTCGACCATTGTTCCAAAATTGTTGAATTGATCATACTAGAGATTTGATAAAAGAGAATATGACCCTTGCAATTTAATAAATTCCTCAAAAGTGCTTCTAGATGTTACCAATTCTTTGAGATTTATACATCAAAAGATTAAAACAAACAAATTCTATTTGTTCAAGGTTAAATCTATTTAATTATACAACTAGTTCAATATATAATTATTTACAATCACAACACATTTATTTAAATCGAATCCAAAAATCATATTAGCAAGAATCAATATGGATTGTGGAAATGTGATATCATTAATTGATACTCTTTATGAGAGAGAACTGTACTTTAAATTTGATGCAAAAAAATTGTACGCAGTCAAATCGAAAAATCATATTAGCAAAAATTTATTTGACTAAAAAATCTAAATATTTATTAAAGTTTTTATTATTTTCCTCACAATCATTCAGCATTAAATAACAATTGATAAATTTATTAGTTGAACTCAAGCAAGAGGTGGGCATCTATTCAATTTGGAGGGGGGAGAACAGGCCATGTAACTTGTTGGTGGGTCATCCAAATCCTTATCGTATTGAAGAAAATATGAAGTTAGCAATCAGCGTGCTTAGCGTGCTTATCTAACTCCCTCTTTTGATCTCCCAGATTTCAAAGCCGCACAAGCCATTTAAGGAGAGCACCCTGCCTCATAATTCTCAACAACTCTTAGATTCAGAGTCTTCATCGCCTGGTTGGCTTTCAAAATACTTAGCTGTCAGTTACCTCCCACCACCACTTAATACAATGCAAAATGAAACTTGGGCTTTTAATAAAAGCAATGGCTTAGTTCTATAGCCTCTACTTTACCGTGCGGTCTTAATGTTGTTTGTTGTGACATTTAATGAAACAGTCTGTGGCCTCCATGATACAAGGGTGTAAGCTGTCAGACACCTTTATTCCATTACTGAAAAACCCACCAAACCTGCCGCGTTTAAATTCCTTTAAAAGCTAGTCAAAATGTAAGTCCATTAGCAGACTCAAGGGGCGCCTGTGAACTCACAGAGCCATGGCAACTCTTCTTGGGTTTACGTGTGCTACAGCAATATTTGCTATGCTGGTGTATGTGGAAGCTCAGGGTGGGAGCTCCCGATTTCCAGCAATACTGGTTTTTGGGGACTCGACCCTTGATCCTGGCAACAACAACAATATCAACACGCCTGCTAAGGCCAACTTCCCGCCTTATGGTAGAGATTTTCCCGGACGTATTCCTACCGGCCGCTTCACCAACGGAAAACTCACTTCAGATTACCTTGGTATGCTTAGCTTATTACCAGTAGAAATATCAATTTCTAGTTTTAAGTTCATATGTTTGAAAAAGCAATGATCTTCATTTCTTATGCATGAACTGTTGAAAAATTATCTACTCTTTGAAGAATTTGAAATATGACCAAATGCTTTGGTCTGCACATATGTACAACAAGCTGTAATGGCTGATTATTTTTTATTTCATGTCTTTTAAAAATAGTTTTTGAGTACTGCTTGAAATGTTTTATTTGCTGGTCTTGTGATTGATCGTGCGGAGGCTTTTTACAGCATCTGCTCTGGGTATAAAAGAAGTCGTTCCAGCATATCTTGATAATAATCTCAGCTCAGACGATTTGCTCACAGGAGTGAGCTTTGCCTCAGCTGGCTCTGGCTATGACAATTTTACCTCAGAGAGCGGAGTAGGCAATTTTTTATTTTTATTTTATATATTTCCATTTATACAGTAGAATGGTTATATTATCAGTGTATACTGTGGCTTATTTATTGTCTGTGCTCAGATCTTTTATGTTGTGGTTGGTGTGTAGAATGTGATAGCATTGTGGAAGCAAGTACAGTATTTCAGGGAATACAAGTCTCGAATAACATCCATTGTTGGGGCGGAGCGGGCGTCGAATATTATAAGCGATTCGCTTTACTACTTGGCTGCAGGAAATGCTGACTGGGGCGTGAGTTATTTCTTCAATATTGGAAATGCTCAAAATAACCGTGCCATGAACTTCACCATCCCTCAGTATACAGACTTTCTTATTAGGAGTGGCGTGGGCTCCATTAGGGTAAGACCTTGAAACCCTACTAAAGCTTGTTTCATTCAATGGTTGTTATAGGTGTGTAATTTCTTGATGTTGCTGTCATTATTTTGATGGGCAGTGATGAAGTTCTGGTTTGGTAAGTTTGAGATTTAGTAGTACCAATCTGGATAAGGATAGTTACTGCTGTTTGTTTCACGTTAAAATTCCTGAGCTTTAATGTGTGGGCTTGTGTTAAGTGTGCGTTTTTGTGGTACTGGTTGAAGCATTTATGTTGTCCCACTTTTGAGCGTTCAGCGCAGTTATGAAAGGCAGTACAACATTATGAGCTTTAAAAGATCTTTAATATGCTAGTGATATTGAGATTGAAAACTCGTTGCCACATTAAAATAGTGTCCAATCTTTAACTGGTTAGTCCTGTTTGCCCTCGCTTGAACAGGCTAAGTATCTCAACTTATAATCATGCCTGGTGTGTGGCGTAAGTATTCCGCCACTGCTACTCTTCAATGTCTTAGCTTACTTGGAAGAGCTAAAAGTTATGTTTTTGGATTTGATCGAAAATTATCAGAAAATAATCAGATGTTAGGGTAAAAAGTTTGATGCGCCGCTTCCCCCTCTAGTCATAATAAAATGATAAGACAGGAAAATCTTATGTTCCATTGTCTGATTTTAGTCAAAACAAAATGAATGGTCCTATATTACTACGAGGAATCCATATTTTATGAGTTTGTTCATGAGAATTTATCTGTCATGAAAATGAAGTCTATTTAACATTCATTGTATTCAGATGATGTTTATAAAGACGAAACATTTAGATTTCTCTTGATCTTTATTTTGAGTAATTTCATACAAATCTATTTTTTGAGAATAATAATCTACTCATTTAACAATCATTGCATCTAAATGATACTCACAAGATTGAAATGTCAAGACCATCTCAGTACTACTGACTCAGTATGTTCAACTATTATTTTTTTCTAAAATCAAACTCACTTAACTTAAATGGCAGAAAATAACTTATAAAAATGACTGATTACTAGGTTGAATAGGGTGTGGTTGGGGTTAAGCTTAGACAACTGGCATCCATTTTCCATCTGGCCAAAATAAAGTGTGCTGTAGATATTGGGCCAGGCATGTTCTTGAGAACAAGGCTGCTGCATTTTCACTTCAACATTTTTATCTTCAAGGTCGAAGTGAGTCTGAACCAACTGTAAACTGGCATTTATTTATTTGTGGGCTCATAGGAAGGGTTTGGGTTTATATATTATAGACACTCCCATGGATTTTAAATAATCTAACCATAGAAATAAAATGATTTCATTGTACTATATTCCTATTATTAATATAATAGGCTGCTTTGTTTAATCACACATTGAACATTCTAAATAGCTTAGGGCTATACTTAGAATACCAGTTTCGAGTTAAGTAGAAACAAATTACCATTTTTGGGAGCAAACAACTTATTTTGTTATCCCTCGTTATATACGATGTATTAGGACATGTACAATGTTGGCGCCAGAAAGTTCATCGTAGCAGGGCTATCCATACTGGGTTGCTCGCCTTCAGAAAGAACATTTCTTGCTGTGGCAGGGAGGCCATGCAACTCAAGAATAAATGAGGCATCAGCATACTTTAACAGGAACTGGGCACCTGCACTCTCCAACTTGCAGGACTCACTGCCAGGATCAACAATCGTTTATTCAGACATTTATGACATTGTGGTGGATGCCGTTGCATATCCTTTGAGATATGGTAAGTTCAAATAGAATAGCTAAATTTTTTATGATTGTATTTATGCTATTTTTGATTCGATTGTGTGAAGCTTTTTCATCGACATTTTAGATCGTGAATCCATATTAGAATAAAGACCCTAAGGAAATGCAAATGTATTTATGCTGCTTCTTATGATTGTATCAACATTGTTTTACTGATAAGAAACATTAATACAGGGTTTTTTGATCCAACGAGAGGTTGCTGTGGAACTGGTCTTGTCGAGGTGGGAAGAGACTGCGCAAGAGCTGCTGCAATATCTTGCCCGGATGCATCAAGATTTTTATGGTGGGACTCTGTACATCCAACTTCAGCCATGTATGAGCTCATTGCAAATCTTGTTATGCGACGAGATGTGCCAAGGATTCCCTAGACAAACTCCATCGAGAAAATGACCACATGAGAGGGAGAATATTTATTTATTACTGCTTCTGTGCTAGCTTTTCTTTGTTAGGATATTTCAACTAAGACTATTAAGCAAATCCCAATTTCATTACCCAAATGAAAGTTCGTGTTTCCTGTAATAACAAGAAAATTCGTGCTATTGTTCAGTGGACTTAATTAATATAGATCTACTAGTTTTGTGCACCATGTTCGTTCATGTCATTGTCAAGTCGAGTAATCAATTGTTCTGCATTCCTATTCTTAATTGTCTGACACCTCAAATAAATTTTGAGTTGGTGCTTTAAATTCGAGTAATAGCTTCCAAAACTCGATGTTATATTTTCGCCAGTGGGAGAGGTTTGTATGGCCAAAAACTGCAACGATCCTGTGTAACAAAAGGCTGATAGTGGTTGGGTTCTTATTAAATGTTAAAGATTGTATTAAATGTCACATGCAAGTCTTCTTTTATCAATGCAGAACATTTATATTAAATGTCAAATGGAGCATCTCAGATTAATTCCAGTACACATAAGCTTTTGTAAAAACAGTGATATGACATATTGAACCTGAAGTGTGAGGTGAAATGTGCTTTTATGGTGCATAACATCAAATATTCATAGTAAATGTTATTTATTTATTTTTATTAATTGTTAAATATATCTTATAGTACGAAATAAGATTTCAATACATATTATATCTTTCATTGTTCAATCAAAGAAACAGATTTTGTTTAAGGTACCAGCATTGTTTTAACAATTATTTTTACTTGTTATCGTAGACACTTAAATTTGATTAACACATTTTTTCAAAACATCATCTATTTACATTATGAGGTCTCATCAATTCATTTTCATTGTTTAATTATTCAAATTGGATTATGAATTTATTTTAAAAATGTTACGTATTCATTTAAAAAATGTTCCCTATTCATTTACTCTTATTAATTGTTAAATATTTTTTATAGTACGAAATAGGATTTCAATTTATTATATCTTTCATTGTCCTATAAAAGAGATAGATTTTGTTTAAGATATTAATGTTGTTTTAACAATTATTTGTACTTGCTATTGTAGACACTTAAATTTGATTAACACATTTTTTTAGAACATCATCCATTTTCACTATGAGGTTACTTTTTGCTCTAATTGAATAATTTAATTAGATTATATATTTAACCATTTTTTTTTTCTATTAAATCCCTCTTGTAAATTGATTAAATAACTTGTAATTATTACAAGTTATTTAATCAATTTATTTCAACATTAATTTATTTTCAAGTCGCATTAATTGAATAATTTAATATAATTATTTAATTAGAACTAATTATTTTTTTAAACATTATCATTTTTTAAAATAAATAAAATTATGTATCTTAATTATTTATTCCTTTACACACAAAATAAATGATTAGCTAATTTAATTATTTATTAAATACTCATGTATATTTACTTCGGGAGTCAACTCCCACTCACTTTGAGTTCACTCAATCAATTCAATTTTCTATTTAAGTCTATTTTATTTCATTAAGAGTTGGTCACACTTATTTCTTCAATCAATTCTTTTAATTGATTTAAAGCATGTAGTTAGTTAACTTTTCATCAACTCCTTTGAAACATTCTTAACCATTGATTTTGATAGTCTCACATTTGATCTCGATTGTTGATACTTATAAATTTAGTTTTTGTTCATCTGTTATTCTCTCATTGAAAGAAATCACATATCATTCTAAAGTGCTTTGTGTTAAAGATCTCAGAGCAACCATTCTTCAAGGTGAAATTGAAGAATATTGGAGTTAAGCAATGTCATTGTGCAAGATTGCATTGGTTATTTCATTTGGTTTCCTTTGGTTATTTCATTTGGTTTGCATCATTAGTGATTTTGGAAATTTGATTGTGTTTGTGATGTGTTTGTTTATTTCACCATCAATTTTCATGATACACAACTATCATTATCAAAAACTAAGAGGGAGTCAACTAACTACATATTCTCAAACATCTCATTGCAAAAAGAAGTAGAACCAATGAAGTCGACCTTAACAAACACATGTACCTTCAACCCCTTTGCCAATTGGTGTAGGTGACATTATTGCTTAGACTATAAAAATGTCCAAGCTTGTAGTTAAAAATATTTTTATATGGTTCTCAATGCTAAAAAAGTGATCATGAAGGGGATAATTTTTTGCAATGGAAGAAAACAAAATTGATGCACAACGTGGGGCTTGTGCAACATCAAATACATTATGCATGCCTATTGACTATTTAGGGTGTAGGAGCATCTTTGTCATCACTAGTCTTAGTCCAATTCCAAGAGAGCCATACATTTCCTTGGCCAATTCCCAAATTCTCGTGAACCATCATCTTAAATTTGGGTTCCCAATTTCTTTCTCCACTAGTGCAAATAAATTTTCTAGCATATCAGATCGCCATACTCCATCTTTTCATCTATGCTTTACCTTCCTAAACTTACCACACTCTTCCAACCATTTTTATTTTCCCTTCCCAAGCTTCATGGAAGCATCCATACATGCATCTCAACAAAAATAAGACTCATGGAGTAGAAATTGATCCCACACATTGATCATGGGGAGGTGAAATTTATAACCTTCAAGCCTTCAAGAGTAACAAGATCATATATCTCCATATTATGTAAGATTGTGATTTAAATATCTATACTTTCATCTGTGCTTCACCTTCTTAGACTTACCACTCCTAGAAAATATAATGATTTAAGCATTGAAAGGTTCCATTTAAAGGGTTATAATTGAAAAGGGTTTGATCAAACCCCCTTGAATAAAACCACGCTAGTTTTAAACTATACCTATAATAGAGTGTCCTCTACACCGACCAAAATGTTGATTAAAAACAACTTTTGATTTACCTTTTGGGTGATCAAATGAATTAATTTAAATTTAAATTTTGTAACTATGTATTCCTTCTTATAAGCTTCACAAAGAGTATAACTTTAAATAAATTTAATTTGATTATTATATTTATTTTTAATCTCTTGTGAATGTAGGTTTGTCATTGAAAATCAAGCTCTTTGTTTTGCACATGTGGAAAAATAATATATTATCAAATTTTTTTTGAAAAAATATATGCCCTCGATATTGATGTTCTCGATCCAAAAAAAAGAAAAGAATTTCAATACATACAAAAAAATTATGTATTAGCAAGTAAACTTATGTCTAAATTATAATTGGTTTGACTTCAAAACTTAATTAAGAAAAAATATTCAATAAAACACTATGAAACCAAATGCATGCCCTAGATATCATAACTACAAATCTAAATTTGAAAAAATTAGAATTATATCCTTCATAGAAAAAAAATTGTGTTAGCAAGTACACATCACTCTTTAAAAATATTGTTTACTATTAAAAACTAGTTTTCAAAGGAGATGGAAAAATAAATGCAATTTGATTCCAAATTTTCTTTTTAAAAATATATTTAGAATCTATAGACAAAATGTCACAAATCACTAGTTTGCATCATCTTCAAAATTTTCATGGTTTAGTAGCTATAAGTGCCTAAAAGTGAAGATTTAGTTTTTAAAAAATAGTTCAATGTCAAGTTTGGCCAAAATGTGTAACCCATTATTGGGTATGTGAAAAATCATCATGGAAAAAACAGGCTCTTAAGTGACGATGAAAATTCAGAAAAAATCAGAGTTAGACAACTTGACGTAAAAATTTGAATAAATTATCTATATTATTTCAAAAATATGTAAGAATATAATTTGTAGCAAATTGAATGTAGTTTCTAAACTATTAGATTTATTTTTATTTTTAAAATTATTTGGTGAAAATTTGAAATTTCAATGCAGTAGTACTTAGCATAAAAGAGTACATAGAGGTAAAATAGTTGAAGGGGAGCCAACAAAGTAACCTAGACACCAAGGAGGACTTGTCAATAGTTTGAAATTGCATTACCTAATAGGTTTGATCATGGTCAAATCTAGTGATATCAAGCAATTTGCAAATAACATGGTTGACTAATGTCAAACACGTCACTTACAATCAAGAAACACACACATCAAAGAATAACAAAGTAAGAATTTTTAAAGCATTTGGAGATGTCAAGTTTCGTTGACATTCTCAACTCATTGAAAAGCAAGTTATAACAACCCACTTGCAATTTATAGAAGGGGTTCCTTTCATGGTATGTAGACTATAACTAAGTGTTATAATAATCAATGAGTCATATGAATGTGTGTCATTGGAATGTCTAGGAATAGTGGTGTTTTAAAAACTTATGTTTTCTACAAGTCAATTCATGTTAAATGATACCCATGAAGGCCTCAAGAAGGAAGTAATTCTTGTAATCATCAATTGGTGAAACTAATCTAAGGGTGACAACATAAAGGTGTATCTCACTTTTTTGCGTAAATGGGAAACACAAATCATTTTGAAAAAAAATATATTTTCTATTAATTATAGCAAACAAATCACTAAAAAATGGAAGATAATATAAACTAATAATTTGTGATATTTCATATTTGGATTCTAATTCTAATTTTTTAAAAGTTGTCACAAATATTATCTTATGTTTTAAATATTTGGTTTTTAGATATAATAGTGAGGATTCTATAGTGGGGTGACCAAGAAATTGGAAAGTGTATTACAACATTCTAACAAATAATGTACTTTCAAACTAGATGTGACAACACAATAACTCAAAAAGATAACATTATTATTAAATAATTCAATTTTTGTCCACCTCTCAACTAACCAACACTATTGGAAAAAGAAATCAAATTTTCCTTTTCATATGCAACCTAAATACCATCTCAATGAAGCATTCCTTTGGATTTGGCTTTCCTAGCCTTTACTATTATACATTTGTTATTTGAGAATTCATACATCCTTTCATGTACGTATTTCTCACTAAGATTCTCTTTTGTAGGAAAATGCATCATCATAAGAGAATCCTTCGAGCTAAAATTCTTACAAATTTGAACATTCTTTTGAATTAGCATATGATAATTCTAAAAGTCTTAAAATTTTATTTGTTCATTTCTACAAATTTTGATGCTTCTCCCCCTACTTCTTTAGGATTCTCATAATTTTTCTTTAATGTTACAAACCAACTCCCTTGTCTTCTATGTTAGCATTTCAACCAAGTATTAATTCCTCTATGTTTCCCTCTTACGAGGTTGGAAGAGTGTGAAATTAAATTCTCCAATTCCCGCCTGCACACCAAAACCAAAAATCTGAAATTAAATCAACTGCAAGGAAAATCACACATTTTTTTGGGTGATGAGGATTGCCATACACCCAGGATGCTCCTATATTAGACACGTCAGGTAGGAAAATTTGTGAGAATAGCTCACAAAGCGGAGTTGAGTAGTAGGACTACTTTCCCAGGTTGTAAACAACTTGCAGCGAACTCCATCGCTGTAACAAGTGCATAAAATTGTTTCTTCCTTATTTTCCAACTCCTAGCTAGAACAAGCATCCTTCTCCTCCAACTTCTTTCACTGCTCTTCTGTTCTCTCATGGATAATTTTTATCCACCATTTACTCACCTCCTCCTCCAAAGAATTTTTCCTCTCTAGTTTTCCTTCGTGGGATCAAACCCACCTCCAACTGACCATCTCCACCAAAATCTTGCAACATCCTTCACAAATTTTGTATACAAATATTGATTCATGTACACCAATATTCAAATTTATATTCTCTCTTACTATATACTCGAACTAGCTCCTCAATAATAGGATATTTCAACTCAACTTCCTCATCATTGAATTCAATAAAATTTAAATTTACCTTTTCTTTCACTATTGCAACTTCATCATTTGTTGCAATGTCTTCAAACTTTATTGTTGCAATCTCAACTGTATCTTCATTCTGTTAGGGTTTTGGCAAATCGGAGCAATAAATATTAACAATTATATGCAGATTAAAATAACCCAAATATAACAAATAAGAATAACACAAAAGAGATCAACACAAAAAATTAGCGTGGTTCACCCAATATGGGCTACATCCACCAAAACTTAGCCACCCAATGATTTTATTATCCAATGTAGAACATATTACAATCTCACGAATACGATACCATGACATACATCCCAACCGCTTATAACAAGCTTTTTAGAAGCTTCTAGAATTAGGGTTTCACAAGGCCATTTTTCATTTAACGAGAATTTTTTTTCTTGAGGGCTGCCACCTCTGAACCCTCGCTCGAGGCTCGGCTCGGCTCGACCCCGAACCGTGACAAGGATATGAAAAGAGTGTAGCATGATTAGTCACCACAAACGAACACATTCTTTGTAGTTGCAAGATTTTTCATCCACTCGTCCTCTATCACCAACATCTTCAACAACAAATCTTCTTCATCCTTGCCATCTTCAACTACTATCGTTGCACTCACTTCCTCTTGCTCATTCTTTTCTTCTTCTTCCTCCATATTATTCATGTCCTCCAAAGGAAAATTTATTTATGTTATTTCTAATTCTTCAACCACAACTGCAACAAATTCCTCATCTTAATTCTTTTCCACCATGCCTTCTTCAAAACATGTTTTTGTTGCACCCTCTTTGTTCTTTCCTGCAACCAAAATATTATTAGGAAAATAATATTTTTCCAAGGCATCCATTCTTGCCTCAATATTTTTCAACTCTTCACAGAGCTTTCGGTTCTCTAATTCCTCCCAATATTCTTCCCAAAATGGGATTATCACTGATCTCCTCATGATCCATCTCGTCCTCTTATTTGAAGACATCTTCTCACTCTCTCAATCTACAACTTTTTTAATCTGCACACACACAATTTCTAGAGCTAATGCTCTCTGCAACTGTAAGTACTCCCTACAACAAAGTTCACACTCAACCTATCCTCTACCCAACCAAGATTCTGGAAGACGCTCCACTCAAGATTTCCTCTACCCAACCAAGATTCTGGAAGACGCTCCTCTCAAGATTTCCTCTACCCACTTTCACTCAGTGGAGGAAGTTCACGCACCTTCTACCCAGCTTTATCTCAGCTGGAAGACAACCAACACACTTTGCTTCTCTCCAGTTACAAAAATTAAAACAATTTTCTCTCCACACTTCTCCCAACAAGCAACCGGCTCTGATACCAAATGATGTAGATCAAATAATGTGAACCTTATTAGGAAAACAATTATTTGCAGTTGGAATGAGTTCAATTCACTTTGCACTTTCAAAAATGAAGAAATCAAAAGCTACAGGTAGACAATTTATCCTTCAAATTTATTCATTCACCATCTAGTTCAACATAAAACAAGAATCAAATTCTCTCAGCATTTTATTTAATTAATTTTTTTTTGAGTTTTATACAATCAGCTCCAAAATACCACACAAATAATTCATGCTGTAAATTCCATCTTCCAATTTCAACATCTCATTCCTGGAAACAAATTTAACACACAAATATTCAATAAAATTTTGATTTTTTAAAATAAAATTCTCCTTCCTGGTTAACTTCTACACCTCCCCTGGAAGTCTAGATTGATTACTATTAATTCTAAATTTTTGGACACTTTTCTCCAACTTCTCTCTTCAACCTTCACCAGCAACAACCTCAGATTTTTTCTTTTTTTTTACTAATTTTTTTTCTTCCTTTCCTGAAGTCTAATTTCTTGGCTCATCCCTTTCCAACCAACTCTCCACTTCCTCATTTTTTCATTCCTTCTCTCTTCCTTTCTCCAAGGCCTCTTTTGTCTTTTTGATTTTTTAATAAAAAAAATACAATTTTCACCAAAAAATATAATAAATTAAAATACAAATGTTTCCTGGCAATTCTGATTTTTAAATTTCAAAGTGAGCATAAGAATCAATTAAATAATTAATTCAAATTGCTCCTATGACTCCACTTGAATTCTATTGGAAGAGTATGAAATTAAATTCTCCAATTCCCGCTTGCACACCAAAACCAAAATCTGAAATTAAATCATCTACAAGGAAAATCACACATTTTTTTGGGTTATGAGGATTACCATACACTTGGGATGCTCCTGCATCAAAAAATTACTTTTTCTCCCACTCAATCTACCAAGATCCATCTATAAGATTGGCAAATGGTTTTTCAAAAATGTCTGGCAATAAGATGAATATGCAATACCTTAAACCCTTTGAATTAAATTTATTTTGATAAAAAATGAGGGCTTTCAAATGGTGATGTTTATCCCACTAGCTCTATGTTTTCTACATGAATCATTTTTAGCTCTTCCAATCCTCCCATATGAATATGCTTTAAAAAGGACTCATTTGTGAAGATATTAGGCTTGACTCAAACCCTTGCTCCTTCCCAACAACAACAAACATGGCAAACCCTTCAATTGTCCTTGACCCTCTTTGTCTAGCCTTCAAAAAAATATCTTTAGATTCTTGCAACAAATCCCCTACGAATGGCATGAATACAATGAGAAACTTTAGTCCAAATGAACCACATAACAGAGGTAACTTTTTTATTATAATTAAAGATGAAAATATCTCTTCAATTTGTGATCAACTTAAGGATGGGCTTCACAAGTTGGGGGTTTCCTTCCATGGTTGAACATGTGAACTCTCTCATCATTAATATTTGTAAAGAAACTTTGGATAATGAAGCGGTCATAGAGAACCATACTCTAATTCATCACTTCAACAATATGTGGCCAAAGGTCTAGGAAGTTAAATAAGTGGACATTAAAAAATTGGTAGCCTCTCCTTGAAGGTGAAATCTACATCATTTGTATGCTAAAGTATTTTTCTTTATCATTCATAAAGCTTTTGAGGTCACAAATTTGTTACTTTAGGAGGGACCTTAGCCGTGGGGAAAATATTACATGTGCATGAAGCCATAGTGTTAAGAATTCAACCCTCTCATACATGCCTTTAATGTCATTCCAATCTAGGTGAGATTACATAACCTACCAATGCATTTTTTTGGTTCCTTCTATTTGATGTCAGTTGGAACCTCCATGGAGAAATTCATTTCAAGGAAAACTATGTCTAATGCTCAATCCTCTTTCACTCTTCATTCGTGCTTCACTTTTTCTTGAATTCTAGTGGAATCAACCTCTCCAAACCTTTACCATCAAAAATAGGCATCAAGGTTGGCAACAATATTTGAAAATAACAAGTGGACTATAAGGGATTGGAATTCAAGTGCAAACAATATTATGATATAGAACATGAGGAAAATGAGTGTTCTAAATTTAATCTTATTGAACAACAAAACCCAAGGTGCAAGCCATATAGTGGAAAGGGGTTGATCTAAGCCACCAACATATATTTTGAGTTGAATGAGAGGTTGTTGAGCATGTGGCTTCTCTAAATTCTAGGACACCAAAGTCCCCTACCTCTCCTCAAAGAGATGTGATTATTGAAAGAGTTGTGCCTTTCTCCCTTAGGACTTTGAATGGGTATGACCAAAACAAGGAGTCTTTCATCAAGTCAACTACTTCACAAATTTATCAGCTTGAAAATGACTATCTTTCTAAGGATCTCACAAACCAATGGATAATTGTAAAGCAAAAAAAGAAGGGAAAGTGTATGATGAATTTGTGTTTCCATGTTAAGATAGGAAAACAAGGTTCTTATGCACAACAATTTTTTTAATTTTACTAGTTGTATTCCTTGTATTTTCCAATGGGCCTATTTTTTGATCTAAATTATCTTCACTTAGTATTAAACAAGTTTCATCACTCTTATGCACTCCTATTTACAAGGTCAATGCGCAAACCTCATTTTTTATTTTTTCAAGCTTTTATTTAAAAGTGGTAGTCCCAAGGCAATTCATCAACCATAAATAAATAAATAATATGTGTGGGAGGGTGTGTGGATATGTTTGTAGGGTGTATATTCTCCTCACCTAGTGTCTATCAAACTTCATTACTCTTATGCACCCCTATTTATAAGATTGATGTACAAACATCATTTTTAATTTTTCAATATTTTATTTAAAGGGTGTTCCCCAAGTTCACAGATAAATATATTTTTTCAAAAGCTTACTTTGAGGGTCACATTCATATAAAATGCCATGTCATCATGATTTCATTTTATTATGAAAATGCTTATCTAAATCAATAATGTGTGTCTAATGAAATTTGTACATGTGACTTAAAGAGAAAAGGGCACCACAAAGAATATTTAAAGGACACACATATGCATGTTGAAAATATCATTTATAATGAATTGAATATATTTTTACTTTTGTACCAAGATTAGGGCATACTATTTTACATAAGTAATAAAATTAACATATGATTTACAAATAACACACCTTTATACTTCCACTCCTAAAAAGATTTACTCCCACTCCAATTTTCATCCAAAAAAAAATTCAAACCAATTCTTTGTGTTATGCTTCATTTTTATGTAAGGCTTACTCCCTTCTATTGTTATTTCTTCCATCATGCTTTTTTTGGCTCAAGACAACTACAATTTAAGGCTTCTAAGACTACAAAAACTATATCAACTCTTCATTAATTAGAGAAATTCATGTTGAAAAAGCTAGAAGAATATCCAAACTATTTATGAATCAGTCCTAGATTAGTTGAGCAATATAAGGTGCCAACTCATCATCCACAATGAGGATGACAATTTAACCTCTTTCACACATTTCCTAGCTAACTTTGTAACTTTTTTAGTTTATATTTTTTTATGAATGTCCACTTCAACATATTCTTAGAAATGTTCTTCCTATAGTACACCTTTTTGAAGGATAAGAATGAATTACAGAAATAAGAAAAAAAAATGAACCCATTATTTGAGTAGCCGAAGACCTTTCCTAAGCTTGCTAGAGTATTATCTTCCATTTACCAATTTGTCCTTCCAATGGTTGAGTTGTACAAAGGGTGGATATTTAAATATGCATTTGTTAGTAGGTGAGATTGAGATTAGTTGCGTTAAACTAAAAGAAATTGACAAGATAGAATCTTGTTTTTGAGAAATGCATGGTTGTGGAGATAATGAAATAAAATAAACTTGATTTGCATTTATATTAGATTTGAGCAAAAATATTAAATTATTCAAAATATGGACTTTTGTAAGTTATTTTGTATTAATATTCAAACTTTGGTTAAAAGATGATCAAAATGTAAATACATGTAGTTCAATGGCAATCAAGATTTGTGTGACTTATTTTACAAATGAAAATGAAATTCTTTTATAGTTCATGATACTAAACAATCTATTTTTGGATCTACACATGACGTATAATATATGAGACTGCCCCATATTCCCAACATATGGAGGCACTTGGAAAAACAACATTTATCCCCTTCATGTGTAGAAGCACGATGCAAAGCAGCGAGAACTCCTGTTTGAACG
The DNA here is from genome assembly GCA_007115665.2 of Sequoiadendron giganteum. Lineage (NCBI taxonomy): Eukaryota > Viridiplantae > Streptophyta > Pinopsida > Cupressales > Cupressaceae > Sequoiadendron > Sequoiadendron giganteum. The sequence continues at coordinate 649,424,829 of CM021101.1, read as the reverse complement.
ACAGTGAAGGCGCAGTCGAGGGAGAAGCTTCTTCAAAGGGTGACGACGATGCTACTGGATTTGGGGGTGTGTTGGAGGATCATTTTCCTCTTGGGGTCTAGTTTCGTGGGGGTGTGGTGTTCCTGGAGCGAGTGCAGGTGGAGCCTTTTCCCTGCCTTGCTTGCTGTTTGTTGGAGTTTTTTGTGTTGATGTTCATGGCAGAGGTTGTGGCTTTTGTGTTTGAAGGGTTTTTGGTGTTTGTGCGGACTAAAGCTTACCTTCCTATGAACCCCTCGTATGCGTTTGAGTCAGTGAAGGTTACTTTTCTTGCCTTTGTGGAGGCTTTGTTGGCCTGTTGTGTGTTCTATGACCCTACTCTGCCTCCCTATGTGGTCTGTGAGGGTCTCTTGTTCCTATCGGTTGTGTTTTATATGGTCGTGTTGCTGCCTTTCTCTGAGGGTGTGGCTTTTGCCCGTGGTTCTTCTCTCTTTCAGTTTTGTGTGCTTCCTTATGGTGCATGCTATTAGTCTGACTTGGTCATCGTATGTGAGGTTGGTTGTGGGGGTGAGGTTTGGTACTCTGGTTTTCTCTTTCACCCGTTTATGTGGATCCTTTTCTCTCTACTCTAGGTCTGTTTTAGAGTTTTGGGTGTTGTTTTTTATTAAAGGGTTTGTTCTTTTTCTGGTAGCTGCCAGTTTTTTGTTGAAGACCTTGGGTATTGGTTGGTGGGGGGTGGATTTTGCATATGTTAGAGGTTGTTGGCTGCTGGCTGGGTTGATTTTTTGTTTTATCTTCTAATCTAATTGTTCATGCTTTGTAAAGGGGTGAGGTTGATCTCCTTGTGGGTCTCTTTGAGGGAGTCCTACGCCCTTTTGTATGTTAGCATATTGTTGGCTAGGAAGAGTTCAATGTTGTTTTGGAATACCCAGTTGTATTTTCTTTATAAGAAACATGATGTTGTTGTTGTTGAGTTGTTACAAAGGTTTATTATGAAGGCTCAAATGTGGTTGTGTTCTATGTTGATGCTTATCTCTTATTTCAAGATCCAGTATTTCACTTTGCCTAAGTAGGATGTAACTATCCTTTCTATCAAATTTCTTTCTTTCTTCTAGGTTCAATAGATGGTGTCTTCTATGGAGGTGAAGATTGTTCCTTCTATGGTGGATCCCTCTCCTTTTGAGGTGGACTTGGTTGTTATTGACTTGGTGGGAAGCTCTCTTCTTTACTGCTTGTTTCTATTGAGGTGGAACTCGTGTATTCAGGAGTGTGTTGGCTTTGGTGGTAAGGCTTTCTATTTCTTCCTCTCCATTAGAGGGGAGCCCTCTCCTATTGAGGAGGAGATCAGGTTGGCTTTTCAAGTGGGATGGAGCTGCAAGGATATGGATGATTACCAATGTTTTGTTGTTTTCTCTAGCTTCCCTATTGAAATGGGGAGTTTGGATTTGATGGGCTCATTACTCTTGTTATTGAGTAGATGGATTGTTGCAACCTGGTTGCATTGTTGCCTGACTGTTTCAGGTGGTTACTACTGTCAAAACCTGGGTCGTTGGGTTTAAGGTCCCTTTGGTTCTTGATGTTTGTAGCTTGAGTTGTCTTGCTGATTTTTATGGTTGTTGTTGTTTGGTTGTCGATGTTTTGCTATTTATTTTATGTTAGTAGTTTTCTTACTTTGGATTGGGTTGTATATCCCATCAAAACCGTTTGTACTGGGTTTTGGGGCCCCATCAAAACCTATTTTCCCCATAATAAAAAACATGTGGAGGCACCTAACCGTGTTTCTAATACAAATGTGTATATCTTACTTCCTGCAAGATATGAACTTGTAACTTATTTTTGAAGAGTACAAGTTCTCCACCATTAGAACAATTTGGGAGTAGAAGTGATGATCTTGGTATGGTGGTTTTGTTGCTCATTTACTACTTAATGATTTATCATTTGCACTAAAGACCTTAATCTAATGGTTACTAACCTTGAGAATGTTTTGTGATTTGTTTTTTTCTATTGTTGCTTGATAGGTATTTGCTCTTGATTATGTTGGCTAATCAAGAAATCATGTGATGGGGAAATAAAGAAGATTTCAGGGTATGTTTGTCAGAAAAGAGGTATGACTAAGGGGAGGTGCATGTGTGTGGAATAAATTAAAAATGGTCATCTTTGTGTTGTTCTTTTAATACAATTATTATATTTTGTAGACATCTAAAATTGACACATCATCATTATCTGACTTTCTTCTATAATTGATTGAATACAATCCTAATCATTCAATTAAATATCCTATTTTTATCTTCTTAATTAAACAATTATTTAATTACTAAAATCACTATTCATTTGCACCTATTTCCTAGCCTAAATTATTGAATCACCCTCTTCCAATAGTCCACCTTAGGTAAATAAATCCAATCATTTATTTATTTACCGAAGTCCACCATCCATTTCCTAAAAAATAAATAAATATTTTATTTATTTAAAATTCATATTCTCCTCTACTTTTTATTAAGTGAGCTAATCAACTTAGTTTGTTAATCCTCTACTTACACATGCTTAATTTTAGTTGACTCACCATCAAATCCTTTGCATCCTCCAATATAAAGCCATGGGCCTTTGTACATGTGACATGCACCAAAGGACTTGGCCATCCTTCAAGGGTACTCCCAAGTACACTTTCCATCTTGTTCATCCAATCTTTCCAAAGGAAATATACACCATAGATTCTCCCCTTAATCCCTCTCTCCATCTCCTCCAACCACATGAGGACACTTATCCTTCTCTCATATCTCCATGGCTATCAACCAATATGAGTCATTGATCTCATTTTTAATCTTAGTCATCCATCCATTTACCCAAAATTTTATAAATTAATCTCAACCCAAGCTATTTTCCATATAAACCTTGGAATACAAAGTTATGTTGTCAAAGTAAGCACAAATCCAACAAATCAATTGAACAAATCCACTTTATGTCCAACAAGGAATCTAACATAGGATTAAATTGCTTTTATCTTATGTTTTTTTTAGATTTCTTATGCCTCAATTGAGTGTTTGATTATCTTTTGTGTTGTTCAAATTTTAGCTTTAAATTCTTCATTATGTGCACAAATTCTCTTCATACATTTATCACACACCCAATGGGACCCACATGCCTAATTTACTAATAAAAAATTATTACTTTTTTGTGTTTTTGTCATTACAATTTCAGCTTAGCGAATACGCTCCATATCAACGATAGTGCTATGTGGATCGATAGTTGCAGCAACACTTTGACGATGGTTTCGGCCAAAAATTTAACACATTTTCCCTACATTAAACTCATGTTTTTCATCATTTTCAGAATAGTTGCTCTCAGGTTTCTGATACACAAGGTTATGCTGGTTGGTTTTTCATTTCCATTATTTGCAGTCATTTTACCACTCTTTGGATAAATTGTTTGTGTTTTTGTGTACCTATAATAAAGTTTGGTGAATCTGTCTGCAGATTGATGGTGGTGTTTTGTACATCAGTGGTATCATGAATTTGAGGCTTCAACGATTCTGTTTGTGGAATGGTGAATCTGCTCTATACACAACAATTGCATTCGGTATAGTTGTTTTTCACATTTGGTTAGTTTATTTTAGATTTTTCATTTTGCAAATTGACCAACTAACATAGTTTTTACAACCAACGTTAGCCCAAGGATTCTAAATAACAAAACTACTAACGTGTCACTTTGCAACCTTGTCGACAAAGAATTCTATTTTATCACTAAATTAGGAATACTAAAGTATATTAAAGTGTCAATTAATTTGTTTTTCGTGTTTGGGATCTCCTTATAGGTGTATGCTCTCTCCACACACCATTTGGTGATCTTGGAGATCAAAAGCCTTAAGAATATCCAAGTCTTGTGTGTTGAATCTCAAGAGCACTCAATCGGATGTATGCTCTCTCCTCACACTTCGTGCGAATTTGAAGATCAAAAGTGTCAAGTGTCTCTTTCCTTATAGGAGGCTTGTTTGGGGATTTCATCACTCCAAAGACCAACCTCAACCACATTTTTCGATGGGGTATTAAAAGGAGGGAGAGAAATGTGTGCCTCAAGAGTGATCCATCATCACGCTTGGTTAAGCCTCGAGACCCTCGCTCCACCGAGACTTGGTGATGAAGAGTCTAAGAGAGACCCTCCTAGTTCAAGAATTTATAGACAAGCCCCTAGTTCATGGATTCCCCTAGTGGCTTATGCATAGTTCGGCCTTCAACTATTTTATAATTTGGTGCAAGGATGTGTATCATATCCTTAAGTTACCCATGATGTACCTCCATGTGGTGAGATAGAGCTAATTAGGGTGACGTTTTTAGCAACCTTTGTAAGAGATTTCATGTGTGCACGACTATCCCTAGCTATCAACTCACAAGTAGATGGTATTAAAAGATTAATTTCTATTGTGAGCCCATACTACGAAAATACTCCTGCTTGAATAATCATAGGGCATGTGAGAATTTTTTTCATGACTTCAATTTGCTAAACCAATTAATGTCTTATTCCACACTCCAAAATCTATCTTGCCAACTGTTTCTTTTTTTATTTGTGCTTAACTGTCTTTTTCCAGAAATCAACTAGTCGAAATTTTTTCTCTGTGCTACAATGGTTTCGCTTAAGCCTAGAAAACTTAGGTTGTCCAAAGATCAAACTGTAGAAAATTGTCAGTTTGATTTTTGGTGATTTCGTCTTACCCAATTTACCAGCCCAGTCACAGTCCAATTTTATCCAACTACCTTTCGATAGTCCTATCCAAATATCAATGAGTTCATTCTATTGTTTGGTAGATTCATTTACCTTGAGTTAACCTACACTTAAATTACCCAAATTTATCAAACTTTCTTTTATCAATTCTAACCTACGCTCAACGAATTCGTTCTATATTTTGGTTATCTAATTTTCTCTTTTACTAACATTTGCTAGCACTGAAACCTCTCAATCTATAGATCCATGTTCATGTTCCCAAATCAATAAATTTGCTATGTGTTTTAGAAATTCCATATCCCATACAAATTCTAGAGAGCTTAATCCCAAGTCAAAACAGAAAAAAAAAACCTTGTTGATTTTGATACCCCAACTTATTAGGATCGTAACTTCTATACACCATTAGAAAGTTCTCCCAGAGATCTAGTTTTAGTCTCGTCTAAAGCATGATTTCAATGGTCCAATACATATGACCGATGACCATCCTTAAGCCAACTTCCACTTTGAAAGCCTTTGAAAATATGATTTACTAAAGCATAGAAAGAAATTGAAAAAAACTAAATTTTCAAAATTATCCTAACTTGAACTTTAGTATATCAACACCTAATATCTTCTAATATCCAAAACAAACTTTAATATTTCTTCTTCCATGTTCTTCTAATCCATTTCATTTACCTTCTAATTATCTCTTCCCATCCAACTCATCAAATCATCATCATGGATATGTTTTGCTTTGATGAGTCTCCTCATCATAACCATCCCCAAAATCCACACATTTCAATGATGATGAAATTCTTGTTGATCGAGATGAGTATTAAATCAATCCCCTTGATTTCATTATTGCTAGCAAGCTCTCCCCAAGTGTCCACCACTTGTCCATGCTTTTTGACCAAGAAATAGCTAGCACAAGCTATCCCATCGCACCTTCAAGTATATTATTCAATTCCTTGACAAAGGAACTTAATTTTATCCTCCATCCATATCATCCTATTACCTCACACCCACATATCCTCCTCATCAAATATCCATACCTCTAGCTTCTCCCATAATCACATCCCAACTTTCATCTTTGTATGATCACTTCATCACCTTCACCCATAATCCAACTTTGTTATTCCTGCTATCCCCCAATACATAATCCTAATCCTCCATCTACTCCTAATCCTCCAATCCATAATCCTAACCCTTCATATAATCCTAATCCTCCTTCTAAGCCTAAATAATAGATATCTCCATAATTCCTACAAGAACCCATAGCAAAGAAGCCATCACAAATTATGGAGTCATGACACCTCACTCAACCACGTGAGATCGTCAGTGATGAGGCCCTTCTTCATCCTACACCCATCATTCCTCCAACTCATAACATGATGTAAACCATTAAAACAATCCAATCCATTGAAACCATCTTGTCTAGTTCCCATCTTCTACCCTTAGCATTAACCAACCCCAATCATATGAATTGTGGGAATCCCCCATCCATCTACCCAATTTGAGGGGTATATTCAACACTCCTCTCCCAACACATCCAAACATGCATGTTGATAATTTATCATCATGTAACTGTTTTAAAGCCAAAAATTTAAGAAAGGTAATTTGCTAAGTCATGGGCGTTGAATAAAGGCTTGGTAATGAAGGTTTAAATGAAAAAGGAAAATAAGAAATTGACCAAGTCTTCTAAGCGCCAAAGTGAAGGAGAAAAAAATCAAGTTAAATGTTATTATTTTTTACTATGTTTCAGTTTGAGCACCAAATGTGAGATGGGAGAGAAAAAATAATGTTATCCACTTTTTCTTATTTCACCCACGTACAAAAAACTTAGGGTTTTCTATTACAATGGTGTTGAAAGAGTCAAATCCGATTTCACCCACGTTGCAAACAAGAGGAGGAAGTTTATGGCATGTTGCAGATTTGAGGAGTTCAGGTTCATTGAAGCCTTTTCCATATTACAGAGAGGATAAATTGATGCACGCAAGTTGTAGTGAAGAAATAATATTTACAAGAGTTCATTCATTCTTCCTCCATGTATGCAAAACCCTTAAATGTAGGTTTTGAATGATATATTCTCTACAAATGTAAATATCCTCATTCTTTCCATGATGTATGTGTAAAGACAATGGTCTATTGTTTGAAGGATTCATTAAAAGTGAGAGGTTGTTGGTACATTTTAATCTAAAAGGGTTTGTTGTCATCAATATGGAAACTAGTGATAGGTTATGGTATCTTGTGTACGTACAATGCAATGACCAATATGTTCATAGGGTTTTGTTAATATTTTGGGGTGCTCATGAGAATATTGTTAGTCTTGTCATATATAATTGCAACCTATGTTTTCCTTTGCTTTATCTGAGTCTAAGTGGACAGTCATATGAAGAACACAATCCTACAAAGAGAAGGCAGTATGAAGGGAGAAACAAGGACAATCAAAAGCTCAATGACAAGGAAGAAACATAGGGATAGTAAAACCTAAGGAACATAGAGGGAATGCATCCTTAAAGTTCATACCTAATATGACAATGAACTCCTTTTCTTGTATGTCATCTCATTTAGAAAAAAACAATCTGAAGTGGCTCCACACCTTTCTCAAATAGGGTTCATCAAAGGAAATACTAAAAGGTGAAAATAACAATTAAGGGTATGGACATATATGACTATTTCAAGTCTAAATGGACAATACATAGAAGGTTTTTGACCCTACATACATAGATATAATGATCAGGTTTCAACATGGACTATTTGAAAACATTTTATTTTAAAGAATAGTGTGAAATGTAAAGCCATGAGAGCTTAAGAAAATGAAATGATTGTCCTAGTTGCTCATAGGCTTCATGATAGTTCTTATGCATGATAATAAATGCATTGTTCAAAGTATTTTCTTGTAATGAGATTTCTTGATCATAGGTTAGAGAAACTCATGACTGTCACAAGTGATGATGGCATTAAAGAGGTCTGAAACCAATTCATTCAATGGAAGATTTTGTTTTGAACGATAGAAACTGAAAGCTCATTTGGTTTCAGACTTTCCTTTGCTTACTCAAATGAAGTTTTTCTTTGTAGAGACAGTTATGATGGGAAAATATGTCTCAACCTTGCAATTACATAAGGTATTGTTGATACATCAACAATGGGGGGATCCTCAAAAAACTAAATTTTATTTATATTTTATTATTGTCAATATAGACCATTCATCACTAGGTCTCAAATCTGACAGTCGATATTTTGTTAGCTTAACTTGCCCTAGAAAGAAACCCTCTTTAATGAAGGTGTTGTATTACGATTGTGTATTCTGATGTAAATTTTGAGAGTCTAATAATGATCGCGTTGCTTCTAGATCTCTGGTTGGTGATACTCCTATTAAAATATTATTGTAATATTTTATGGTCATCATTCTACACATCTTGGGGTGGGGCGATAAGAGGGGGGGAAATATTTTATGGTCATCATTCTACAACATCTTGGGGGGCGGCGGCGGGGGACATTCCCAAGCATATTTTAGGTTGGTGTGATACTAAATAGCTTTGAAATCGGTACATTTTTTCCTCCCACACATTTAAAAACACGCCTCGAGCAGGTCGAAGGGATGAAGTGTTAAAGCCTCCGTTAAGTAGAGTTGAATGCCATTAATGTTGGTACATTTGTTGCGTGTTATAAGGTTAAGAGGTATCAACGATATCATTCTTTTATTTGATTGATTCTCAGCAAGGATGGAGATCCCCATTTGTCTCACCACCCCACGCAAGCAATGGGATTTTCTGGGAAAAATCATGGATAACAGGTTGCAGTCAATCTTCATGGAGGATGGCAGCCTGGTTGTGGAGGCAATAAAGCTGGTGTTGGGGTCTGATTTTTTGATCTCCAAGGAAAGATACAAGGTGAACATTGACATTTCCTCCCGGTTCGTCACCTCCCTTCTAGATTTAGACATGTCAAAGGCGATGACACTACTTATGGAATGTAAGTTGGTATGGTCGGAGCTATTGGAGGGTGTAGAGGACGTGATCATCATAGGTGAGATTGGGATAGGCATTCTATGGCTGTAGGATATGTCGAGGATCTTCCTGCCAGACGCTCGAGTGAAATGATACCATTCCTGCTAGATGTGAAGGGAATGGCCCTTCTGGAGCACAAGGCTCGAGCTGTTCGCAGTGATGAATTCCTTCATCGGTTTCTCTATCTGGAGCCATCCCCTAACGAGGATTGGAGAAGCCTCTTCCGCGAATACCTTATCGGAGAGGGTGTGGAATTTGATTGAAAGGTTGATGAATTTCCTGTTTCTTTTTGGTGTGTTTGGTTAGGCCTCGGGTGAGTTCAATTACAACTGCTAGAAGCATATAGGTAATCTGTATTTTGGGTGGTTCATTGGGTCTGAAAGAATGTACCTTCTACAGCGTCGGCTTCTAGGTTATGCTTGAAATGTAAAGCACTGCATGTAAGGGTGGTCGAGGGAATTAGTTGGGTGCCACTGACCCAATGAAGCAATGATGTAAATCCTTTGAATATCAATAAAATACTGTTTATATAGAAAAAAATAAAAAATTAATGGCCATCTTAGTCTTTAGTTAGTCAATAGTTTACTTTTTGTTAGCTTAGTTTGTTTCTATTAGTTTTCATAACTTTCAGTTATTTGCTTTATTAACAATTGTGTCTTTTTAGAAACATTGTTTTGTATTGTATTATTTAAGGAGATTTCTTCTCTTTTGTAAATAACGAATAACAAATATCAATTACCATTTCATGGTATTAGAGTTTAGGTTCAATCTTTTTTGACAAATTTTTTAGCAATAAAAATTTGTGTTATCTTAAGAATTTTTTTAATTTTTTATATGTTTTTGTTCGATTTTTTTTAAATCGAATATTTAAGGTTTTACCCAAAGAAAATTTGAAAAGTTTTACCTGATTTTTTAATAAAAATCACAAGTTCTATTGCAGTAAAAAAAATTGAGGGTTTTATTTTGCAAATATTGAGGAATTTCTGGTGAAGAATTGTAGATCAGTTTATGCACATTTTTCAGGGTTTTTTACAATTAAAAATCATGCACTTTTTTCTTATTTTGGGCAATTTTTTTCGAGGCATTTCCATGCAAATTGTGGGTTTTTTCTTTTGTTCATGGGCGGACGTGGGTTTGGCGGCTTTTTTTTGTTTCCATGGACTTTAAATCGTGACCTAGATTTTTTTAAGAAATCGCGAGTTCAAAGTTTTTATGCATAAATCATGCCTAAGTGTGTTTTTTAGAATTCGCAAGTGGTTTCTACGTGTGTTTTCCTTCCTGCTCATGGGTTTTCAACATTTTTCTTGGTTTGAAAAAAATGTGTCAAGCTTTTTGCCTCTTTTCTAGTGTGTGACTCTGTTCGTGTTGTGGTGCAACATGTTCACGTTTTTCTAAGACTTTTTTGGGCATCTTTTGTTGCTCGTAGGATAAAAATTTGTGACAGATTTTTTGAAGTAGTGGCCTAAAAAATCTGACCCGTTCCTACATAGGATTTGTGTCAGCTTTTTGATGGATTTTTTTGAGAAAATTTAAAATTTGTGAAAAGATTTTTTGAAAAAAAATTCTAAAAAGAAAATTGTTGGTCATAAAAAGTTTTTGAAAATATTTTTTGAAAAAGGTTTGCAGATTTTTGAAGATTTGAAGAGTGTTTGAAAAAATATTGCATTTTCTATCGCCTAAGGTTTCTGGGCAAAGTTTGAGTTTTCTGACAAATTTTTTGAAATACATGGAACACAATTTTTGAGTTTTTTTTTCTGAAAAAATCTTTGTTTTTTTGCCACCTAGCGCAAAGTTTGAGTTTGTGGTGATTTTGTTGGAATAAAATTGTGGGATACTAAGCCTTTGTTTTACAATTTTTTAAAATCGTGGGATACTAAGCCTCTGTTTGACAATTTTTTTAAATTGTGGGAGTTGTGCTAACTGATTGTCTTGGGTTTCATGCCACCTAGTCATAGACTTTACCTCACTTTTTGTGCTTTTGGAAAATGGGAGGGATGGCATCTTTGACCAAATTCATGTTAAAAAGTACCCAAAGGTTCAATGAGAAAAATTATAAAACGTGGAAACAAAATATTTTTACCATCTTTGGGTACCAATGTCTAGACGCACTTGTTCTAGGTACAAAATTTTGTCCCATGACTGTAAGGAAGGATTAGGACAAGTACGAAGGAGGTAATCAGGAGGCAATTATGCTTCTCAAGTTATCTGTCACCGGATGGAGGTAATCAAGAGGCAATTATGATTCTCAAGTTATCTATCACCGATGAGATGTTACCATAAATACCATCTAGTAAGTCTGTTGTTGAGATCTAGAAACATTTGAAGGATCTTCATGAGACCTCAAACAAGAGCAGGGCTTTCTTCCTGAAGAATATGGTGTTTTCAATTATGATGAATGACAAAATATCTTTGCAAGATCATCTCACGAAGATCAAATACATTCACAATTAATTGGAAACTATTGGTCGCAAGATGGAAGAGGATATGGTGGTCATTATGCTAAAAAAGTTGCCACAATCCTTCAAGCACTTCATCAAAACTCTCAAAATTGCATCCACCAATGTTGACTTGAAGTTTGATGAATTGTGCAACAAGCTCTTGTAGCAGGATAGGTGGAGGAAGCAGTTTGGAGCAACAATGATTCTCCCATTGTCGAACAAGCATTTATTACCAAATATGACAAAGGCAAGTCCGCTTAGAAAAAGGATGAGGCAATTCTGTGGAGAGCTCCAAGAAGTATTTCACAAGCCATTACTCTAGGAAGATTGGTCATATACAAAAGTATTGAAGAAAGTAATTGGTTGATGAGAAGTCCAACCAGGAAGAGTCTCAGTAAAGTGTTCAAGTGGCAAAGTATACTGAGCATAAGGAGTTTGCATATTATACATTCATGGCTAGAACACCATCAAAATATGGGTAGACTTAGTTTAGGTTAATAGAATGACCATTAAGAGAGGGTATTAAAGTATTATTATAATATTTAATAGTCATCTTAGTCTTTAATTAGTCAATAGTTTACTTTTAGTTAACTTAGTTTGCTTCTATTAGCTTTTAGTAACTTTCAATTATTTTCTTAGTCAATGATTGTTTCGTTTTAGAAACATCATCTTCTATTGTATTATTTAAGGATTTTTTCTCTCCTTTGTAGATAACGAATAAAAAATATCAATTATCATTTCAACTCTTGTGAGCAAAAATGTTCTGCAAAGAATATTTTAATCTTTGTAATTTCTCAATAATATTGGGCGACTTTTGGAGTGTGGGTTTTTTCTCCCGAAAGGGTTTTCCCCATGTAAATCATTGTGCTGTGGTATGCATGATATTTATGTTTATTTTTATTTAATTTTTTGTAACTATTGAAAAGATCTTTAAATTTTTGCATTATCCTCCTCTCAAGATTAGAATGGGAAGTTGTTCCGCTACCTTAGCTTCCTTACAAGTGGTATCAGAGCTTGATAACCTTTTGTTTCAGTTGTGGGTTGTTGGGTTTTTATAAACTAATCCAAATTTGAGTGGGATCTTGTGTTATAAAAAACACTTTGTGATCCTGTTACAAGAATTTTAAGATGGCAAGTTCATCAGGGAGAATAAAGGTGGATAAAATTTCTAAAAATAATTTTAAAATGTGGAAGCTGGAGATGGAGGATCTGTTGATAGATCAAGATCTGTGGGATGTTGTTGATGAGAATGTTTCAAGGCATGCAAATATTACTTTAGCTTCTCAATATGATGTTATGGACCATAAAGCCAAGGTCTAATCAAATTGTGCCTGGAAAACTCTATTTTAATCAATGTCCATGAAGAGACCTCTATACATAAACTATGGAAGAAGTTTGGTGAGATGTATCAAATCAGATCTTTAGTGAACAATATTTTCTTAAGGAATAAATTATATTCCTTGAGATTGGAAGAGGGTGGGCGAATTAAAAACCACCTGGAAGCATTGAATATGTCAGTGGCTCAATTGACATCAGTTGATTTCAAAATGGATGAGGAGAAATGTCAAATATGTCTTTGTTTTTTGTCTGATTCATGGGATTATCTTGTTATGTCTCTTGGGAGAACTTATGTTACCTTCAAGATTGAAGATGCAATGGGTTTTTTGTTTTCAAAGAGATGAGAAGGAAGGTATCCATCAGTGCCAAGGAGGCCCTAAATTTTTGTGGAAGACCTAAGGAAAAAAGAAAGAAGAATGAGAAATATGATAAATCCAATTCTAAGGGGAGAAGTTATTTGTTGGAATTGTGGTAAGCTTTGACATATTCGTAAGGATTGCAAAGAAGAAAAGAAAAAGAAGAAATTTGATTTTGAGTCTAAAAAGGAAGATGGTGATGCATTCATTGTAGCATTGGCAACTCGTGTAGGTAATGATGCATAGTTAATTGACTCAGGTGCATCTTTCCATATGGATTTTAATCGAGATTGGTTTTCTGAATATGAAGAATTTGATGGAGGTAAGGTGTACTTGGATGATCATTCTTATTTAAATATTGTTGGTCATGGTTAAGTTAGAATCAGGTTTCCTAATGGTAGAATAAAAGGGATTAATGGTGTGTTGCATATCCTTGGATTAGCACAAAAAACATTTATATGTGAGAAAACTAAAAGATGTAGGTGTGTAGGTAGTATTTTATGATGTAGGATGCAAGATGGTTAGAGCTATTATGGTGATTGATAAAGATGTCAAATATGGCATATTGTATAAGCTTGATTCATGCACTATTAAGTGCAATAGTACTTCTATGAAAAATAAGCTTGTGGAAGAAGTGAGTTTCATCTTCAGCAGATGGTGATGGCTTTTGGGTACCCAAGGGTGCTCTTTCTTCTAAATCAAAATTATATGCAGAGAAAACTATGTTATGGCACCAAAGATTTGGCTACATTGGAGAAAAGGGTCTAAGGACCTTGAAAAATAAAAATCTTGTCGAAGGGTTGTCTAATTGTAATCTTGATTTTGATTTTTGTGAGTATTGCATTTATGGAAAACAAAATTGTGTTCAATTTTACTCGGATTCTCATAAATCTTGTGGTGTATTGGATCTTATTCATTCTGATGTGTTTGGTCTTGTAGATGTTCCTTCAATTGGAAAATCCACTTATTATGTTTCATTTATTGATGATTATAGTAGGACATGGGTATAATCTCTAAAGAGTAAATATAAAGTTTTCAGTTGTTTTAAAGAATTTAAAGCAATGGTTGAGTTGCAGACTGAAAAGAAAATAAAATGTTTGAGGACTGATAATGGCAATGATTTTTTCTCTAATGATTTTGATAGATTCTATAAATATTGTGGTATTCATAGGAAAAAGACAACTATGTATTCTCCACAACATAATGGAGTTGTAGAAAGAATGAACAGGACATTGATGGAGAAGGCTAGGAGTATGTTGAGTGTTGCTAATCTAGAATAAAGGTTTTGGGCTGAAGCTATTGTCATTGTTTGTTACGTAGGTACTCCTACATCAACTCTTGTTGATGAGATGCTTATAGAGGCATGGTCGGGTCACAATCCTTCATTAAGACATCTTAGAGTTTTTGGTTGTGAGCCATATGCACATGTTCCAAAGGAGAAGCAAATGAAGTTGGAGAACAAGGCTATTAAATGTATCTTCATCGGATACAGTTATGGTGTGAAAGGATACAAGATTTGGGATCATGTTGCACAAAAGGTGATATATAGAAGTGTTATTTTTAGAGAAACTAAGCCTTCTTTTGTTAGACTATAGCCATAACAGAGTAAACATGAAGACATGATTTAATTTCCTTCTATACCTAAGAAAGTTGAATCGAGGCCCATAGATAGACAAGAAGTTGAGGAGAGCTCGTCTAGCTTTGAATCTTCAGAAGAGGAGGAAGAATCTCCAACTCAGCTTGTTTGTAGGTCTACAAGGAATAGACAACCACCTGAAAGGTATTCACCTGATGATTGGAAATATATTTTTGCTTTGAATACTAATACGGATGAACCCAGATTGATAGAAGAGGCACTAGGTATGAATGATGCAGAATGTTGGAAGATTGTTATGGATGAAGAAATGGCAACTTTGAAACAGAATGATACATGGGATCTTGTACCATTTCCTGAAGGAAGAAATATGTTGGTTGCAAATGGGTGTTCAAGAAAAAGATTGGTTCAGATTGAGGCATTGAGAAGTACAAGGCAAGGTTAGTTATGAAAGGTTACTCTCAAGTTGAAGACCTGTTGATTATAATAGATGTTTTCTCCTATTGCAAAAATGGCATCCATCAGAATTTTGTTTTCTATTGTTGTTGCTTATGATTTAGAGGTTGAAAAAATGGATGCGAAAATTGTTTTCCTTCATGGTGACTTGGAGGAAGATATTTATATGACACATCCAAAGCACTACGTGGTGAATGGTAAAAGTAAATTGGTTTGCAAATTTAAAAAATCTTTGTATCCAGCCTAAAACAAATTCATAGAGTGTGGTACTATAAATTTGATACATATGTGTTGAGTTTGGAATTTGAGCATTCTAAATCAAATCATTGTGTTCACTATAAAACTGATGGTGATTATTTTCTATTTATTGCATTATATTTTGATGATATGTTATTTATTGGTAAAGGGAAAGGTATGATTTCAGAACTAAAATATGAACCAGCTGCTAAATTTGAAAAGAAAGATCTTGGTGCAGCTAGACACATTCTTAGGATGGAAATTAAAAGAGAAAGTGAACAGAAAGCTACGGCTTGACTAGGTTAAGTGTGTCAATTCAATTTTGCAGAGGTTTGATATGCAAGATTGTAGACCATTGTGTGTTTATGTTTTAGTTGGACTAAATTATCTATTTTAGGTTGTCCAATAGCCCCATTAGAGATGGAAGACATGAGCAGACTATCTTAACAGAGTGTAGTTGGAAGTTATCTATGTTATGGTTTGTACTAGACCAGATATTACCCAAGCAGTGAGATTTATTTTCAGATATATGTCTAATCCTAGTAGAGTTCATTAGGATGCAATTAAAAGAGTCTTCATATATTTGTGTGGTACTTCAAATTATTTCTCAAGTGTTATCATAGTTATTTGATTGAAGATGATATTTCCCTTGATATTCATGGTTATGTGGATTTAGACTAGGCAGGTGATGTTGATAGCAGACAATCCACTAGTGCTTATGTGTTAACTTTATTATGTGGTGCAATTAGTTGGATGAGTAAGCAACAAATTGTGGTTGCTTTTTCCACTACTAAAGTTGAGTATATGGAAACCACTCATGCTTGTAAAGAATCTATTTGGCTTAAGAAACTATGTTCAGATATTGGAATAAAACAAAGTGCAATGATAATTTATTGCAATAGTCAAAGTGTGATTGTCTAGATAAGAACCCGAGATTTCATACTAGGACCAAGCACATTGATGTACAATATCATTTTATTAAGATATGGTTGAAGATGGTTGGGTGAATTTGGTTAAAGTAGAGACTTTGATGAATGTTGTTCATTTTTTAACTAAGCCTGTGAGCATAGACAATTTCATATGGTGTTCAAAGACTATGGGCCTTTCGACCCCTAGCAATTAAGATATGATGTTTCTACTCCCTCTCGATGCTCTTGCAAGGTGTTCAAAAAGTGGGAGATTTTTTGGGAAAATGTGTCTCAACCTTGCAATTACATAAGGTATTGTTGATACGTCAACAATAGGGGGCGCAAGGGGTCTCCTGAAAGCCAAATTTTATTTATATTTTATTATAAATCTAGACCGTTCATTATTAGGTCTCAAATCTGACGATTGATATTTTGTTAGCTTGACTTGCCCTAGAAGGCAACCCTATTTTATGAGGGATTTGTATTACGGTTGTGTATTGTCATATATTCCGAGAGTCTAATAGTGGTTGTGTTGCTTATGGATCTTTGGTTGGTGATACTCTTGTGAGAAGCTTGCTCTGCAAGTACATTGTAACCTTTGTGATTTTTGAATAATATATTGGGCGGCTTTTGGAGTGTGGGGTTTTCTCTCAAAAGGGTTTTCTCCACGAAAATCACTGTGTTGTGGTATGCATGATATTTTTGTTTATTTGTGTTTAAGTTTTTGTAACTATTGAAAAGATTCGTAAAGGTTTGCATTATCCTCATCTCAAGATTAGTGTAGGAAGTTGTTTTTCTACCTTAACTTCCTTGCAACTTAGGACTTGTGTTTTGTTTCCTACGCAAGTCATCTAAGAATTTATGATTCTATGCACAAAGCAAAAGAATATTTTTGTTTCCAATAATATAAATATTGGAAGGTTTACAGTGTGAAATTTTTGAGAACTTTAAGTTGTAAAAGGTGCTTTTGTATAGATTGTGAAGTTGTATATAAAGTTGATTCTACAAGTAGTCATTTATAAAATTGTCTATGAAGTCGAATAGGCTTCATTACAATCCTATGAAGGGTTTTGATAGAGAAGAAGGACAATGCACATCCCAATCATTAGGGAATATTGATTATTCAAAAAATAAGGCAAGATGAGCTAAGAAGATAAGAGGGCATGCAAGGTATCATGACAGTCTAGAGGATAATACAAATATGAAATGACAAAGGTTTTCTCAAGTTTACCTTTTCATAATCATCTCATGAGTACAAGAGAACGGTCATGATAAAATAAGACTAACTGATAAGCCACATAAAACAATAAAATTCTTTGATATAGTTTGGAAACGAGATCATGAAGATTATGACAATCAAACTCAATGGTAATATGATGGAGGTGTAATCATGATTGTGATAAAGGTAGTGATTTTTCATGAAGAGTGACAGTCAATATGAATATGAAGAGGACAGTCTTTATCAAGGTAAGATAGTCTTTTTCAAGAGCAACATAGCAGTCATTTTAATGAAGAGCAAGCATTTCTAAACGGAAGTCATTATGAGAAAACAACAGTTTTAAAACCCTATAATGTCAAACATTCCAATAAGTGAGCTACCAAGCAAAGAGACAACTATTCTAGTTGACAGAGGATAGGATCATCTTCAAATGCAAATGGATAGAGTTAAAAGACGATAGTCAATGGAACTCTTTGTAAACCGTATTAATGACTGTAACAGTTCTAATGACTGGAATTCATGATTGTGAGAAACATGGAAAATGAAAAAAGTGACCATTTGAGGCATGATAAGGGTAGTCCTATTGTATCATGAGAGGGAGCAAGGTCCTTAAAGGGAATTTTTTTAAACTGAAAGTGATAGATTCCATGAAGATTCATCAATTAAAGGGTAGACCTACCATGACAGTGGCTTTCAAAGACTTTGTTAATAGTTGATGACTGTGGCAAACCAATAAGTGACAATGACCTCATTAAGGTCCTTGACTGTGATCATTATCAAAGGGCAATCAATGAAATTCGATATTTTATAATTTTACTTTGTTTGATTGTGATGTTTGACAGTGACCTTGGCAATGATAATGGACTGTGAAGTTCATGACTCCTTGTAGTAGTGGTTTATGAGGGCAAGGATATGCAACAATGAAATCCAATGCCTATAGGGCAATGGGACAGTGAAGACGTGAAGAAAATAGATCAATTTTAATGATGAGAGAACAAAGTTCATAAAGGGACATCAAGGTCTTTTCAATCAATATTGCAAAGAACAAGTAAAGTTAATCACAAAATAAATCAATTGTCATCCATGACATTCATGAAAAATGAAGGCTTTTGTTTTGAAAATCCAAGAAAAAGATGGTGTAAAGATATAGCTTAGAGCTTGTTAGATAATGGATGACTAATCATTAAAACCTTGAGGGGATTTTAAGTCCTAAACAAGAATATTATAATGATAGTCACCTTGACACAAGTATGGCAGCCCATCAAGATTATAAGTTGGCAAATTTTATGTGTCAAAAGGTATGACAACCCATGAATGGATAGTGAGTTGGCCAGTGACCATCCACAATGCAAGGTGTCATGACAGTCTAGTGGATAGACAATGAGACAATGGTTTTTGAGTTGATAGAGGTTAATTCAAATAATGCCTTATAAACCTATTGTGAGCAATCCATGAGAGAGTCTTATCATGGGAAAGAAGTTGATAGAGAATGGAGTAGCAACGGTCACAACAGTCACAACAAAAATATCATGAAGATGATAATTCCATGAAGAATTGATCACAATGAGCAGAGGTGGAAGACCTTAGGCATCGAGGGAGACAAGTAGAAGTTGTAAGCTTATAACTATTAAAAAAGAAAAAGATAATGCACAATCAATACTTTAAGGGAAACATTCAATGCATCTAGGAAAGTTTTAATACTTGATATGAATGTAGATTAGCATGAATGAATAAAGGAAGTGATAAAGAAGATAGTCTACAGTGACAATGGATTCCTATAGAGAATAGCCTATGGCAGAACATGTCAAAGCAGGATAACATGGCCAATCAAATCCCCAAAGAGAGGGTACATACATTACATGGATAGCAACGAATGGAGGAATAGAAGAAAGTCCATATTTTTCAAAGTCTTCATCCATGGTGGAAAGAATAAATATGGCAATCATCAAGCTAGAAGGGTGAATTTTGATGCAATTACAGTAAGTTTTAGGCTTATTAAGAAGCCTATATGGTTATGACTAAAGTTGGTTGAAGTTTGAAGGCATAGGAAGGCAACAAGGGGTAGTTTGGAGCCCTTAAAATGAAAGCTTTTTGACTTGCATGACCAGAAATTCTAGAACCTCATGCAAAAAATGACAAGGACAAGTTGAGC
The DNA here is from genome assembly GCA_007115665.2 of Sequoiadendron giganteum. Lineage (NCBI taxonomy): Eukaryota > Viridiplantae > Streptophyta > Pinopsida > Cupressales > Cupressaceae > Sequoiadendron > Sequoiadendron giganteum. The sequence continues at coordinate 649,405,450 of CM021101.1, read as the reverse complement.
TCTTCAAGAGGCAATCTAGGTATTCATGAGGGAGGTTGGGCAGTTTGGTGGTCTTTATGAGCAATCAAAGACATCATGCAAGCATCTAGGAGAGAGTTATTGACTCGTTGAGATCAAGGTGATGGCAAGGACAACAAGTAGAGATTTTTAAAGGCAGATTGCAAGCATCTAGGGGCAATTCAAACACCTTATGAGGATCTAGGAGCCTCATCACCAGTTGGAGCACATTTTGAGGAGATTGAAGATACCAAGTCAAACAAGGAAACTTTTTAGGCATGCAAAGGAGGTTGGCCTACTTTTAAGCATTGCAAATTAGTCAAAAACAACCCATATATGCTCTCCTATGCTTGAGATGAGATATAGGACCCATAGGCTAGCTTTTTTTAATTAGTTATTTCTATTCTTTTAGCTCTACAAGTAGAAAACAACATTGTAACTCCATTTTTCTCAGTCAAAACAAACTAAGAAAACTTATGTAACACATTTTCAAGAAAGGAATATAGATTTCAAACTTGTTGTAAGAACACCTTTCTATCAATAAAATCTAATAATTTTGCCTTCTCAATAGTTGTCTCATTGTGTGAAAATGAATGATCTATATATATTTTTGTGTTTCATGTTTAAATCCTCCAATGTATTGTCTCATTCCCAACACCTTTAAGCAGAAAAAGTATGTTTCATGCAGGTCATAAGTTATGTTACTGAAGTTCAAAATCTTTATATATAAAAACACCTAGTTTTCCTCCTAGAGGTTACAAACATTTCAACTTTCTTATGAAAAACTTATGCATGAACATTTTGAACACTTGGGTTGTGTAAAACCAACTGAAAATTTGAAAATTATGTGTCAAAACAGTAGTGAAAATCATTATAGTTTGGTGCATCACCTTTTTAGTCATTCCAAATCCATGTTTATATTTACCTTCACTTTTTTCTTAGTAATAGTGATAGATTGGTTTAGGCAATTGAACCAAACGAAACCAACTTGTTGTGCAGTTTTTGCACACATGCCCCACTGAAAGTAGGGACCCTCATTTTCACTTTTTGGGTGTCTTGGCCTTTCTATTTTGGAGTTTTGATTGCTTGGGCACGTGCTTTTATGCCCATCCTGCCGGTTGGAGTGGCCCGTTTGTGATTTATATTAAGGACCTTAAGTTCTGGGTGCTTTTTGGGTTTTTCTCTGTGTTCGGGAAAATCCGCCCTGGTTGGATTTTTCCAGTTTCCCTTTTGATGCTTGGTAACAGCTGCTTTTTCTCAAGTCCGGGGAAATCCGTTGAGTCCGGATTTTTTCGAGGTCCGTTGCTCTGTCGGATTCCCGGATTTTGGTCTTAGCCATCTTGTTGGTTGCATTAATGGCGATTGCACGTTTTTGGCGCAATGTTATATTGAGTTCTTGGAAGTAATTTTCCATTTGAGTTTGATTATTTACTTTCTATTTGAGTGTGGAGTATTGGAACTTGAGGCGTATTGTTGGATTGTGCATTTGGAAGGGATTTCGGGTGTTGCATTCAAATTTTTCTTGTGCTTGAAGGTTGTTTGTTGGCATCCTAGGTTTCAGTTCCTTCTATTCTCATGGTATGTAGATATCTCCTCTCTCTTTTGGTTTGAATTGCTTTACTTCATGTGCTTTCATGTCATTCATTGCCACATTCTTGCTTGAACGTGTGTGTTTCCTGGGCATTTTGGGGTTTTGTGTCGTGCTAGTCTTTTCGAGTTCTTGTCTTGAGTTTTTGCTTTGGGTTGGTCTTTCATTGTTGTTTTCAGGGCTTGCCTGCATTTTCCATGAATTTCATATCCTTATTTGCAAGCAAGTTGTGCCTGAGGTTTTTCGTGCTTTCATGGTGGAGGTTTTGAAGTTTTGACCTAGGGCATAGCCAATCCCTCTCAATCTGCTGAGAGGAGAGTTTTGAATTCGTGGTTGATCCATTGGAGGTTTAGGCCAAGTCATCGTCGAGCTCTAGGCTTTTAGTTTGTGTCCATTCGATCTATGTAGGTGAGGACGAGAGGAATAGGCGTTCAAGTTTTCAATGTTTCATGGAATTCCATCTCTACTGGATTTCCCCAATGTTATGTTTCCTCTCTGTTTGCTTTAAATCTGAACTATTGCTTGCCTCGCGGAATTTCGCTTCCTCCAGTTTTTCCCGGTGTCCGTTGCCTGGTCATTCTACCAATATCAGGTTTTCATGATAAATTTGCTTTGATTCCGCTGAAATCTGTGCCGTTGGGATTTTCTCGGATTATTTAAATTGTTGTTTTTGAGGATTTCCGTCTTTGACGGATTTTTCCGAAGTTTTGTGGGGGTGAAGGAATTTGATAATTGTATAAGAAGCTGCTTGATGATTATGTTTTCAAATGATTAAATGAACTTATGCTAAGTAGTTTCAAGTTATTCCTTGA